>JACXIL010000193.1:34115-1237375 GCA_014737365.1 Bombus soroeensis
CTTTGGATTTTAGGCTTCCATATTATGAAAGAAACTTTATCGCAATTAACACTAATGAAATTTTGTTTGATCTATCACGTTCTTACGTGGCTCAAACTATGCAACAATTTCATGTTTTGATTCGTTCCACTACAGTGTTAGGAAATCAATGTGGTTACAACTTTAGATCACCAGGAGACAATTTTTATGAATCTAATACAGTAAGTATGAATTGAAAATGTTCTGAAGAAAACAATTTTTTTATGCTAAGTATTATACACGTCGAATCTTTCAGTTGATTTTATGTGGAGACGAAATAGCAGAAAAATTAAGTTACGAAGTGGCGTGTCAATTAGGCTATGCTACCCCCGACACCACACAAATGTCAATCTTTAATTTTAACATTGAGCCTCGTATAATTAAGGTATGTTAAGCACAACCAAAGAAATATTAATTGCTTGATATTAAGGTAAACAATAGATATCACTTTTTATTTTAGATGAAGGAACCGTGTATTCAAAATAAAGATGTTCCTCCCTTGAATCTTTCAATTCGTACTTCGTTTGCTACAGAAATTGAATTAGAAACCTGCAGCTTAGTAACTGCCTTTATTAGCAGTGAGTAAAAAGCATTTTATCTTATTAATTTATAAGAACTTTAACTACATAATAACATTTACAGGTATTCATCAAGAAGAATTGAAATATTTCTTCAAAACTTTGGGGAAGAAAACGTCGATATTTTTTAATACTGAAAGTTCCTCTTTAAAAGCTTATTCAAAAGTAATAGCGGATATTATAAAAAGGTAGTGTTGATAAAGTGTTGTACATAAGTTGAATTTACATTTGAACTATGCATTTCAGGGCACAAGAAATAGGTCATAAGTTCATATCTCGTATACGTTTACCACGCTATATCAATCCTTACAAGGTAACGTATAAATTTATTAAAATATTATTTATGAATGGAAATTCGATTAAAACAAATTCAACCCTTTTTCTTTTATCTTTTATTAGGGAGTTGAAATATTTTCGATGCATAAGGCAAAAGGAATGCATCTTCTAAGTGTAATTAATAAGAATCCAGGTATTGAAACAGACACATATTGGGCACATACAATCTTATCAAACGATGGAAAACATATAGCTCTTGTTTCATTGCAGTATGTATATGAAAGTTAATTTTTTACTCATAAATCGTTAACTTTTCTTTTCAATTTGTATTTCATTTATAGGCGAGTATATTTCATTGAAAAAGGTTGTACCTGGGGATCCTTAAATGTAAAATGGACTTTAGAGACTCATCAATTACTATCACCTCCAACAGTAGTTAACAACAAACTTATCTTGCATGTAAACAAGGTACTTGTTTACTATACACATTTTATAAATTCATCGCTTATTCCTATTTAAGGATATAAATGTAATAAATTTATCTTACCTGCAGAACGAAGGTACTTTGTCACCCATGGTAGATTGGTACCTGGAGAGCGAAGCAACAGACATTCTGGAGTGGCTGTGCCAGAAAATAAATATAGCGATGATCTTGAACATGGAGAACAGTATATGTTCAAAGCAAGTTGTATAATTGGAATCCAAGCTATAAAAAAAAAGATAATTATATATTTAAGATAGTCAGGCACAATAAATTCTCTAACAAACGCAATACTTCCTCGTGTTTATATTGAAAACCTATATCTAAAAGCAACATTGTTTTCCTACAAGTACAATGGTTTTTTCTCATACTCAACTTTCATATAGTTTAGAAATTCTCTATGTAATATCGCGAAATTTAAGATAATCATATACATACATATTTTCATACTCTCATCATTAGTTCCCATAGATCACGGTTTCGTATATCAGAGAGTCAGATATATCTACATATTATAGTCATTTGGATAAAGTACGTCTAGTTTATTTCATAATTTATTTACAAAAAGTCTTAGTAAATTACACTTACAGGCATCTCCACTCGAACTAAAGTAAATAATTTAAGAACTACACGTATTTAGATATCTATAGAGTAGGATACTTTGGGGTCAGGGAGAAGCTGGGATTAGGGAAAGTGTTCTGTTTTAATGTATTTACCTCATCATCGTTATTCTTCTTCTATTCTCCTTTTTTCCTCCTTTCTCCTCACTTATTTATTCCTCAAACAAAGTCGAATCTAAATCGTTTTCATTTTTCCCGTTTTTGTTTTCTTTTATTTTACACATGCTACCCTTATGAGAACCGAAACACCGTTCATTTTTATGTATGAAATCCGTTTCTACGAAATGAGAAAAGGAAGTACCGACATAGAAGGTGTGCGACGATGAAATCGAATGTAAGTTGTCGTTCATTTCGGCGGACATTAAAAATGAGAATGGTTTTTTCTCGTTTTTCTCTTTTCGTTACATTAGATAAATGTATATGCAAGAACCGTCGAAATATGTGCAAAAAGCTGACAATGGGGGGAATAGTACTTGTTAGTTTTTCTCTCTGTTTACAATAACATGCGCTTTGAAAAGCATAAAAGTTTCATGATTATAAATACGTCCCATCGGAATCACTTGAATGGCACGATCGAGAGCTTAGATCCGAAAATTCTATGTTTCTCACCCTTTTCCGGATATATTTCGTTTCAGTACATTATTGAAAACTTTCTCTCTCCGTCTCCCTCCCGCCCTCTTTCATTCGCTCCCTTTCACTCACTTTCAGTCTTACACTTCGTATCTTTTTCTTTTTTCCGAAGATGTTATTATTACTACAATGTTGTTTCTCTTCGATTCCTTCCTTTATCACTTAGTACGTGTTGAAATTTGATCACAACGGCATTTAATTATACGTACGTTTATCCCAAAAAAGAAAAAAAAACAGAAAAACTGCATAAATATTGTTTCTTCAAAGAATTTTCCTCTACTTTGCAAAGTAGAAAATGCAAAAAAAAAACAAAATAGAATGAATTAGAAATAAAAAATAAAACAAAGCACTCAAAAAAAAAAAGGAAAAAATAATGTGTGAAATACTATCTCGATAATTTCCATTAGAGTGGGATAGCATTCTCTGTAAGGTACGTAAATATGTTAAGCTGCCACTTGTCTATCGTTTAATATTTTGCTCTCGATCTTTATCCGTTCTTTTTGTGTGTAAGCTTATATATATATACATATAATTATTATATATATAGTTATACATATAAATATATATAATTATATATATTTGTATATATGTACATATACAATGTGTATACAGCAATTTTTTTGTTTTGACAGACACTATTCCCCACCCCTTTTTCTACCAGCACCCCCATCCTTCGTGCATACAACCAAGACATTCATTCGCGCTCTTACCATCATTATACAACATACAAACTTTTTCTTGATGCACACGAGGATCAAAAGCACGCGAAGAGATGTATGAAATCGCGCGCGTGCAATCTATTCCTTCTTCGATTTTCTTAGTCCTGTCGTACACTACATGCACACGTATTTAAAAGACGAATCGATTTAAGTTGTCTCGTCTCCATCTATATTTTTCTAATTTCTTATTTGTTCTTTCCCTTTATTTCTCTTTTCATCCTTTTTATCAACTCATACACACACGCATACATAGGTTATCATCCATGTTTCATTCAAACAATAATCCTCTCTCTCTTTTTTTCCTAACAGCAAAATGATCACACGCTATTTTTCAACGCTTCTCTCAACTTCTTTTTTTATTTTTATTTTTTTTGTGTTTTGTCTCTCTTATATCATTCATGCTTTCGTTCATTCTTTCACAAACTAACTCTCATTTACATTCATTCGTTAATCGGTCTTTCTTTACCCATGCTCTCGCCCTCTCAGTCCTTCACTTTCTCTCTTTTCTAGCAATGTCTTTCTTCAGTTCTAGTTCTGCCTGTGCTTCTAAAGTCGAGACTCTCGGTGGCCTGCTTTTCTCTCATATTTTCTTTTTTGTCTGCAAGGGAAACCACCGTGGGCGTTCGCGCCGAGTTGTATTATCTTTCATTATTTCATTTTTTCCTTTGTGTAATCACCATCACACGGCGCGGCGCAATTCGAAATAAGATTCAATGGAAGTGTGTGTTATCTACAAAATATCTTAATTACTCGCTAATTACAGCACAAAACATGCAAATATAAAAATTTGCATTATATTATCGTTAATATTTATATATATAATCGTCACCCGATATTATCGCTCCACATCGCACCATTTTAGGTTCGTCAAAACAGATTTCTTTTTTTTTTAGTTTTAATCGTCTCATCTTTTCTTTTTATATATATATTATTATGCTGCTAAACGTTTGTTTCATTTCTTTCATCTTTCTAACATCTTTGTTTCATTTTTTTTTCTTTTTTACTCCCTCCCTGTCGTCCCTCTATCACTACACCCCATTTAATATCTCCACGAGTTCTGTCATTATTTCCGTTTCTCGCCTTTTCTCCGTTCACAGTTTAGTCCTTCCTCTCACGAAATTTTCTTTCTTCTTCATTAACTATGAAATATCTTACACTATCGATATTATCCCAATTCATCAAGTAGGAAAGGTATACTCGACGTGCGTTGTTGCAAATATCGTCGTAGTATACCTTAACTCACTAACACCGATAATTAACTTTCTTACTCCTCTGGTTTTTTTTGTTATTCGATATAAAACTACAACCACATGGCGTTATATATTATATCGACACTTTGTTCCTTCTCTACACACTCTATATCCCGCGTTTCCTTTCTTTCCGTCGCTGTTCTCTCTATATAATTCTTCATTTCACTCGCACTCCATTTAACTACCTTTCTAACAAATTTTCACTCTCTATCTCGCTCTCATATTCCCTAAAATGAATAGCAGCAACGGCAGCTTCTTTTCTCTACAAGCTGTCTCTTTCTCTGTGTCTTTTGTTTGGAAACAAAAACTGATCATCATCATCACTTTTTGCACAAAAGGGGCTAAACAAACAAACACCCGCGGATCAACCAAGAACAAAAATGAAGAAAAATATACCATCCATTAGTAAAAGAAAGTTACGTGCCCCTGGAACACTGGAACAATACACGAGCAACAATCGCGGCCACCTGCTGATCTAAAATTTGACTCATCACCAAGGCGAGTAATCGTGATTCGTGCTGTAATAGCAGAGTTCTGTTATCAGGATGCCTGGCGAGGTTCAGCAGCGTACCAGCAGCACGTCGCAGCATGTCCAAACTGGTGCCCATTGACTCAGGATTATCACGTAGTGCAGCTAATCCATGTTGATTTGCAACCCCCAATGCACTTGATTCCGCCTGTTCGATAAACGCCACCAATAGAGCCACGCAAGGTGTCTGCAAAGCAATCGTACGAGCCACACCACTGTCTGCTGCAGATAAAAAGTGAAGCAAGTTCACGCCGAACTCGCGCAACACTTGCTCTTCACTTCGGCAGAGTAGCCTGGTCAATACCGAGCAAAGTCTCTGAAGTCTTGAATACGGGGGTGTAGCAACTACTAGATCCACGTTGCATTCTGTCACGCAAAGCTTGCACAAAGCCTCCAGTGCTAGTCGTTGCGGTGATAAAGAAGAATTCGGACCAACAGTGGGGAAAGGATCTTGTCCATGAGCAGCAGGACATACCGCCCAATGCAGAAGACCATCTAACACCGGTCGAGATATTTCTTCTGGGTGTTGGCTTAGATCCATGTGACCGGCTATGTTTGCTGCCATAACCAGCACGTTTTCTCTGATGTGATGCAAAAAATCCCACCACCACTCGCTTTCTCCTTGTAAACTACTGCAAGAGTCCGCGAAATCTGCGTCCTCCTCGCGATCGTAGTTTCGTGTCTTCTGCGTCCTTACTGGATGTTCGTGATGCAGTAACAATAACTTACCAAGAAGACTCAGAAACGTTACATTCTTGGCGAATTCAGCCTCGTTGCCCGGGATAAATGTGAGATTCCTTAGAATTGTGGACAAACAGACGCAACGTCGAGCCAGGTTGTCTTGAGTCTCCGTAACAAGGTACAAACTTGCTTCGTCCCTCGAGTAACTCTCGTCCTCGTAGTCGCTTATTCGTCTTCTTTTTAACGTGCCAGCTGGATCTTTTATGTTTAATCTTGGTCCCTCCTTATTATCATCTTTCATTACTGATTCTTGTTCCTCGTTCTCCACTTTGATCTCAATTTTTTCCACCTCGGCGTTACTTGTCATGTCGCTCAAACCGTTTTGTGTCGGCACAGCCTCCTCTTCGGGTTTCGGTATGTCTGCAAAGTGTTCACCCATATTGTTATTCACCTTTGTTTCGGTGTCACACTCTTTCTTGAACCCGTCGTTCTTTTTCTCAAATAGTTCTCTCGTAAGATCGTTCATCTCAACCGGTTCTTTCTTAATCCTCGACAAAACATCACTTAAAGTTTTTGTCTTCTTCTTCTTGTCTAGCTGTTTCTTCTCATTCGTTTCTTTTGGTTTCTCCCCAGGTTCAGCTGTCTTTTGAGAGAACTCTGATGCTTCGAGTGTACCAGAATCTGCTTTGGTTTCGTCTTTCATGTCTGTACACTCTACTTCCTTCTGCAATAAAGGCGGTTTCTCGTCTCGAAGGAGGCGGGCAAATGGTACTGACCCTATTTCAGATTGAAAACACGTCACTATGTATTTAGTGGTATTATTATCGACTTGCCAGGGTTCAGTTTCTGATTCACAGTCTTGATGATCCCAAGACCTCCTTGTGTCTAGAACAAACAAATCGTCGTCCCTTGGAACGATTTTTACTGGACGACCTCGTCTCGACAGAAACGTGTAATTTGCTGACGAAAGTAATTTCGTTCGATCTTCAGGATCAATGGGACGTGTTACGGCACCGAGATCGACCTCCGGACCATCTGCTGATTGATTCCAATTTCGATCATCTTCGTTTACTGGTGATTCGAACATATCGGACAAAGAACGTGAGAAATGTTCCAACAAAACATCCAACAGCCCAGGTAAGTGTGCCAGCCCGAAATAACTTACCTGTAGAATTCATTTCGTTATCGTTTAGTACTTACGTTTATTCGTTATTGTGTGTGAAGATATTAAAATATATCAAATGAAACTTACAGAAGAGTCATCGAATAGTAAAATATTTAATACGTCAAGAGCCCAACAGCTTTCGGCTAATAAGCCTGACCTCAGGGCCATCATAATACGCCAAGCTTCTATCGGTGCTACATCGGCACGTGTAAGTTTCCGTCGTTTATACAGAAGTGGTGTCATCGCTTCCACACTATCGGGAGGGAATGTCATTTCTCTTTTCGACGTTGGTTGCTGGCTAATCATGGGATTTATACCAAGCTGATTCTGTGAACCAATATCAATTTATTAACAAAGGACATACAACAAAAATAAAAAATAGTGATTAATGCAACAACAGCAGAAAATAAAAAATGATAAAAAAAAATAAGACTAGATGACTAAAAAGGTTCGAAATTTAATTGAAATAAACATACTGGCTACAAAATAAATTACCTGATGATTTCCAGGCGTAGGATAAAGAGGGGACGGTTGATTCGTATAACGATGATCCCACGGTGGAGGAGCGTGAGCTATAGCATTCAATGTCGGCTGAGGTGTTGTTCTATTTGGTTGCTGGCTACCCCACTGTTGACTATTAGGAAGTCCTGACGAAGGTGTAGAAGAAGCAGACTGTGGTGTTTGCTGTTGCGGCTGTGGTTGTTGTTGTTGTACCTGGGGTTGTGGTGGTTGAGATGGATACTGAACTCTATTATTTCCACTATTACTATTGTACTGATTAGTTGTATTTGGCCATCCTGTAAATAAGGATATCTCGTGTAACGTATTTATTCGTGTATTTTAATGCGCTTAGCTAACATATCAATATTAAAATACATTTACCTGGGTAGGCTGGTCGTTGTTGATTATATTGCGGATACTGTTGGTCTTTGGCAAAATCTGGGTGACGTCTAGGTGGATTTGGACCTGGCGGTGGCGGTGGCATATTCTTATTCGCACTCGCACCACCTGAGTATATCTGTGTTCCTCCAGGAGCTCCATATCCGCCCTTTAATATTGACCATAACATTTGATTCGATTTATAATAATAATAATAATAATAATAATAAAAGATATTTATTATAATATACTATGGTAAAATGAAAATTACAAATAAAAATGTAAGAACAAGAATATGAAATAGAACATATAATATCACCTGTTCCGGTCGATAATAATCTTGAGGGCAAGAATAAGACGAAGCAGCAGAAGGCTGCGAAGGTGAAGAAGGTTGGCTCGTTGCCGTTTGTTGCGGTACAGTAGGTGGATGTGCTTGTGGCGCAGATGGATAGCTATTACTTCTTGCATTAGGTGGTGTACCCGCCGAATAATTTGCTGGCTGTTGACTACTACTATATCTATTGTATATATCTTGTCCACTAGCATTGTTCGGTGGCATATTTCCTCCAGGGTATCCTCTGTAAGAGTCCTGAAAGTTATACTCCATTCTTTCGTTAAATAAATGGTTCGAAATGAGTTTAATCTCTAACCTATCAACGTCTGGTACATAAGGTGAATAATGTGATCGCGGTGAGTAAGGTTGATTAAATTCTCCCTGTTGTGACAGCGTGTTTGCTTGCGACCGGTTGTACTGATCTTGAGGGTAGTTTTGGTAGGAACCTGTATTCTGGTAACTGCCTTGTTGTATGCCTGTTTGAATGCAAAATCAGATTGTTTCAAAAGTATATCAAGAAAAAAATTCGAATAGCGTTATTACAAATAACAACAAAGAGAAGATAGTAAGACGAAATGTTGTGTGAGAATATTGAAAGTAAACGTAGAAAAAATAAGTTTAGTTGTATGTTGTGAAAGGAGACAAGGGTGAGAGAAATACCTGAGGCTCGTAGCGGACCAGGGTGGGGCGTTGCGTTCGACTTGCGAAAAAGGCGTCCCACGCCGTCGTCGAACGGATTCGTGCTATTCTGCCCGCCCTGGTTCAAACCACCTACCAGAACATATTCTCTCAACCGCAATTCCTTTCACATGCTTGGTAAAGTGTTTATTATATCGAACACTTTTCCAAATCGTTCATTATCAAGATTTTATATATTCAATATAAAATGTTTCAACATAGCGAAAATGAAAAATAGAAAAGAATTTCTTACCTTGATGTGGAGAAGGTGCACTACTCTGACTAGGTGGTCTCGGAGGAGGAGGTGTATACTCTGACGAGGGTCCTCCAGGTGTACCACCGGTATAACCACTCTGATAACTTCCATAACCATCCATGGAAGCATTACTTGATCCAGCAGCAGGGAAGGAATCTTGTGAATTGGAAGATCCTAAAAATAAGAAGTTAATGTTAAATTAATTAAAAATAAAGAAAGTTTTTTAAAGTTTTTAATATTATCAACAATTACCTGGTGAGGGTACAGAGGCAGTTCCCTTTGATGGTTTCTTTTTTGAACCAGCTTCAACTTGATTTATGATAGGCTGAGGATCAACACCTCCACGGTCGAAATGACATTCATACGCTAACAAATGCTTGGTATAGTGTTTCCTTAGTGTGTATGCTGCACTGCTACTTGCACCAATGCCCAATAATCCAGCTATATCTTTCCACGTTTTATTTTTGGTCACCTATAGAAAATTAAAGTCAATTTTTTCATCAGTGTTAACCCAATTTTTTGTTTTAGCAGAGAATCCAAACAGACAAAAATCTGCATGTTGAAAACGCAAAATAAAAACAAAAAAATATATGGAAAAAATATTACGGCGGCTAATCTAAAAAGAAATCAAATAACGCGATCTTTTTTTCTGTACATACAAATACCTCGATTCCTGATCATGCAAGTATGAAAAATGAAACGAACAGACAAGAGTACAATCGAAACGAATTACCGTTATTACATTGATATTAAAAGTTTATTCTTCGCTGAATATTAGAATAATTCCATATAGCACCAAGGTTTGTAGATCAGGGCGTTTTCCATACGCGTCGAAAGACTACTTTAAGAAAAGACGAGTTAAGCTTCTTTTTTCTTCATAATTTTATAAACAGTATACAAGAAAAGAAAAAAATACTATGTAGCAAAAAATATAATATAAATCATGCACACTTCAGCGCACACAGAAACAAAGCATATTATACAATTGTATACGTCAAATATATAAACAAATACTGTTGGTGTAATTGAAAATGCCAACAACAGAAACAAAAACTCGGATAGCTTTGGCCGAGTTATTGATGTTTTTTTTGGCATATATCAAAACGTGTATACACAATATTGAAACGAACAAAAATATAAAACACATAGAATTATGAAAAAAACTACTATAAAGACACCGAGGGCTAGATGGAACTACACTGCACCTTGCATACCTCCATGAAGCCCCCCCTCTCTTTCACGTAGAGGTATAGCCGAAATAGGTCGAGGGGGTTCTTGGAGATGGTAGGACAGCTAGTAATAGGTGTTCTTCGTTCTTCCATGAAGTTAACTAATTTATCCAACCATGATCTTCGTTCCATTGTATCATCCATTTCATACAGCTTTGCTAAACTGTCTGGTTTCTGGAATTATCATTATGAAACCTGTTAACTTCCTCTGAACTGAATGATTGCCATAATTTTTCTTGAACACTTTGATGTGCTATTCTTTCTAAAGGTACTTGTTCATTTACAATGTCATTTAATTGCTTATAATAATTAACAATTATATATTTTTAAGTAAAATAAGTGATGACACAAATGATAGATCTTTCATGCAAAAAGTACTGTTTTATAAAAACACTATTTGAAATGATAGTAGAATAAAAAAAGAGATATCATGCAATTATATAAAGCAAAATAATGTAATGTTTTCAAAATATTAAAAGATGTAGGGAATAAGCAGAAACTACAACTTTCTTAGGACATGTCATTTCTTGTTATCCAAAAATTTATATTTTTGGTTAGTTAGTATTGGAGATTATGGTGTAAATACGCGTCTGTACGAAATATAACTGTTGTACAACAATTTTTGGTAGTTACACACTGCTTGATAAGGAAAATAAAACAATGGTACATAGATATTTTTATAAAAATACAACATTAAAATAGAGAGAGTTCAAATAATTACATTTGCTAAGCAAATATCAAGATGTCTAGATCAAACAAAGTACAAAACATTCAGTGTGTATAGTATGTTGTGCAACAGTATGATAAATACTTATAGTGAATAAACAGTAACCTTAGGTCTGTACGGGTCTTGAGGCACATGACTGTTAAATACCTGTAAAATATATAAAATATTGAAAAGTCAAAGAAAACTATAGCATAAAAACACATTATCCCTGATCATATATCATTCTTAAAATTTTCATGTAAAAACATTAAAACATGCAATATAAAGATACAGATATACATACGAAAGTAGTAACCATTATGTCAGATTCTTAAGAATCATATAACGAAACGAAATACATACAGGACTAGCAGGAGTACGTGGCCAACCAGGGCTGTTCATATCAGGATATTCTTCATGTATCGAGTTAATACTCGCAGCACCAGGTGATGGAACTGTACTCTGTGGTGTAGTTGGATGGCTATGATATCCCCCCATCATATCCTTCCGTACCTTTGGTGGAAATGTTGAATCTTCTCCAGAAGCTATATTAAAATAAAATTATGCATTTTTCACAAATAAGATGAATGTTAAAGAATTTTTAACATTTTGTACTAACCAGCTGATGCGTTTGACAACGTCGACTGTTGAGAACCTTCATCTAAAGATGTACCATCAGGACCAGTTGTTATTACAGATGTAACAGTGCCACTTGAAGTGGAAGTAACATTTATAACTGATGTACCTATATGATTAACGAGTATTTTTAATCTTCCATCTGTTAAGTGAATTACCCAAAACAAAATACACGGTAAATGAAAAATAGATATACCTGAAGCAGTGGTAGTTATGCCACTATCATTAGAAGTTTCAGTAGTAAGATCTGCAGAACTATGGCTAGTTGGTGTTGGTGTTGAAGCGGGATGTGAATTGGGTGTAGTACTTGGTGGAGGCATTGGACTTCCTTCGTGATTGAGAGGTGGTGTAGCCGCAGGAGTATGCAAATGTGGTACAGCTGAGCCGGTTGGTGGTGGCTGACTACTAACGTGATTAGGGGATGGAGGTGGAGGACCCATTGAACTTGCTGGTGGACCCATATTACCAATCACGGCTACTCCAGGGGCACCTGGTGGTACCATACCTGTTGTACCACTACCTCCATAAACCTGAGGTGGTCCTGGACTAGGTGGCATCCCTGGTGGTACACTATTAAATCCCATTTTATGCTGCAAAAAGGGCAGTACATTGATTTTGTATAAATAATATAAAATTCTTACTTTCTTAAAAAATACAACTGACTTACTGTATATGGAGGATATTGCACCAAATTATTGGGCCTATTAGAAGCTTGATACTGATTGTTGGGTGGTGGTTGTGAATTAGCTGGTGATGGATATCCCTGTGGAAATTGTACATGTGGACGGGGAGGTGGATAGGGACCTTGCCCATGATAACCCCCAGGCTGACCTGCAGCCGTTCCACCAGCTGCATATCCCATACCACCACCCATTGGGTTTATTCCACCAAGGCTTGTAGAACCAGGTCCTGGTTGAACAACACCAGGACCAGTGTTATTCATTTTATAGCTATGCATGTGTGGCGAAGGACCCAGTGGCTGCTGGTATGCTCCTAAAAGCATAAATTTATATGTTATGTTTTATACATACACACACGCACGCGCGAGTATAAAAGACAAAATATAAACAAAAGTTTTACATCTTCCATTTACCTTGAGTTGTCATAGGAGAGTGACTCATTCGTGCTGGTCCACTACCATCTGACTGGCTACTTGACGGGCGTGGAGGCATCTGAACGTTTTGTTGGCCTACAAAAAGCAAGAGTACAAAATTTTACTCAAAGAACTAAGGAATTAATTAAAGTAATACTTCAGTAAAATATGAACTGCAAATATACAAACCAACAGCAGGGGACATCGAGCGAGAACCTGTAGATCCTGTAGGAGAAGGGGTTGGTCTCATCCCCTGTGAATTTGGTGTTCCAGGACAAGCAGGTCCATTCGAACTATCGTTACTATTTTGTCCAGATAATTCCTAAAATGTAAAACATAAAGAAACATCTTAGAAAATTCTTACATTCAAACAATGATTCCACAAAAGTATCAAATATAATTAAAACAAGATAATAATAATTTTTGAACTTAATTACAAAACTTTCGAAATATCAGATGAATATATTAATTAATATTATCTATATAAAATGGCTAAAATAATCATAATACAGAGAAAACCATAAACAGAATTACGTAAATAGAAGTTATTCCTGAATATAATTACAACTTTTTAAACAATTTACTTCTTTCTACATTTCATTAGCTTCAGCATGAAAGCTGTGTTAGCAAGATTATAAATAAAGAAGTAAATAAATACATACACACACAACACACATGCGTATACACACACAAATAAAGGTAAAATAAAACTCGATTAAAAAATCCACTTCTTAGAACGCAACATTTACGTTCCTTTTATATACGCTGTATACTTTCTTTGTTGTCACATTTTAACCACAAGAAAATTAGGAAATGCACTCTACACACGCGGCCACTCGCCAGTAATCGTACGATGCAACATAACACGTCATACACACGCGCATGTTTCAACGATATTTTATATATACGTACATAACATACGTCGTACACAGTTGGCATGTATATGGAAGTGCGCGCGCGCCTATGTATGTGTGTGCGTAACACCTCGCACAGATCGTCACAATGATACATTGAAAGAGCGCGCGGGTGCATTAGAAGAGAGAGAGGAGAAGAGAAGGGGATTGAAGGGAGATCGGAGTGAGAGATGAGGAGAAAAAGAGAAAGACAGACCGAATATAAGTACAAGAGAAAGAATTACGCGAGTGAGACAGATGGAGACACATAGAGAGAAAGAGAAAGAGAAAAGTACATCGTTACACCTACCAAGCAGTGGACAGTTCATCCGTACAGAAGACGATTAGAGACTTCCTCGGATGTATCACGGAACGTATAGTATATACTGTGTCGGACACAAGGACTCTCGGCATGACGCGAGAATCGAAGGAGAGGCGTTACCCCGCGCACTACGACAAAACCCACCATAGACCTTGTATGTTCCCCGTACGATTTTCACATGTTTTACGGGAATCTCGTGTAACAACGACACACTACGTTCAATCATGTGTAAATTAAGATAGTCGGTGGTTTGATATAAAACCACGCGAGAACGGGCATAATTTCTCGTCTGTCGACTATGGAACTGCTGTTGGTTCACCGTGTACTTCGTTCGACCATCGCATGTTGTGTCAATAAGTCTCTCTCTCAGAGTGTTTCGTATCGTTAGGGTACAACCCTTCGATATCGAATTCTAAATTGACAAACGGTACGATCGTGAAGGCCGCGTATTTAACAGGTTAGAATCGGACAGTTGATCGTCTACGTACGTGTACGTGGCCGGGAGTAACTAAAAACGTGATTCTTTTTATCGAGTGTTCCGTGACTTCGGTTTACAGATTTCGCGTCTAGCTGCTCGTTGGAGGGCGTTCTTTCGTGGCGCGGCAAGCGTTCGGCAACCATCGGTTATTTCCGTAGCTCCTCGGCGAAGAGTACCCGTGTGCTCCAAAAACCCCGAGAGAGTACGCGAGAAAGAAAACGTCTAAAAGTCAAACTATACGAGAAACAAACGCTTTTCTAACTAAATAAATTCTATGCAAATCCAATCAATTATAATAATATTAAAAAGTCTTTGTTCTCATTAAAATATTTTTATACATTTTAGGTTATATCAATCAATACCCGTTAATAATTGTATCTTTTAAATGACTTAATTATTGTAATTTAAACAACCATTGTTGAAACTTTTTAGTTTTCGAGAATTTCTGTCTACATTATTTTTATACATTTAATACGCATATTCAATATGATTACGATTTTGATTAATATGAACTATGCGTTTAATCTTATAAAATAAAAAGAAATAATGAATGACTATATTAACGATATTATGTAATAATATTTTTATCCGTCGATGTCATAACATCGCGAGGGAATAGATTAAACGATGATAATCCTCAACTAAAATTTAACCGACATTTTTAAAACAGCATAGAAAATATGATCGATCTAATGAATTTAATCTAATAAAATTAGTAAATAACAAAATTTGTTCCAACACCAATTTTTCAGTAAATAAACGAGATTTTAGACTTATCGAATAGAGACATAAAGTTATATGTAAACAGAGAGTTCTATTTAATACCGTTTAAAAGAAACTATATTGGACGTTTAAAATATATTCGCCGGTTTTCAGTCGCGTCATGGGAATACGAGAAGTTCGATAGCATGTCGCAGAGTGACAGTTGCATGATCTAACGAACCGAATATAGCTGAACGATATAAAACGTCAGAAGTGGTGGGGAGAACTACCTCAGATACACAGTTCCCCCCCCCCCCCACTAGCGATTCGAGCGAATCACACACTCGCTCTCGCTTGCTTCTCTATACTCAGGTAACCTGTGTAACACTCATGCTTCTCCCACTAGACCGCCCATCTATATTGAAAGAAGTGAGAGACCCGATATAGGACAAAGAGGGATATACGTGTTTGCCATACGTACATGCGAGAGCGTATATGTTTGAAAAGGGATAGTGAGACGAACACAGTGGGAAAGAGCGAGCGAGCGAGAGAGAGAGAGAGAGAGAGAGAGAGAGAGAAGGAAGGAAAGAGGAAGAGGGAGAAGGCGGGAAGGGGAAGTCACTAATATCTGGGGCTCCAGCGGCCGCGCAACTCGCGCCCTAATCGAACTCTACAAGTCGCTTATTCTCCATCCCCACTTTCCACACCCTGCCCCTCCTACAGATAGGCAACCCATACTCGAGAGGTCTCCCTTTCGCTCACTCATGCTTGCTCTTTTCACGAGAGAAGTATTGAAGTACTCCCGTCCATTGTATCCAAGATCAAATGGCACTTTATGCAACGTGAAATTAGAATTCGCTTTGCAATGCCAGTTATCGTGACCGACCACGTAAGAGCCACTGATGCTTTTATTGTTAAACTGTTCGTTTTTAAACGTGGCCCAAGTCGAGAACCAATCGTAACACAAACATGAAATAACAATAACACGTGCACACACGTGCATCTACGCGCGCATGTGCTTTCTAATTAAGATCAAAATAAATCACCGTCCGAAGCTTCAATCGCGAAACATGAAAACGTTTTATTGAGAATTTCGTACCTTTTTCTTTTTTCTGGATTATTTGAATATTTTTAAAAGATATTGATAACCTTGGATAATTATGAGACACGTTATCAAGGTACTTTCTTGAATATGTATATATATATATATATATATTATTGCGAAATTTAATTGTACTCACCCCTGAATCTATTCCTTGAGTATTTGGTGTTGTTGATCGTTGCTGTAAGTTATGGAAACTCTGTAAACAGAAACAGAACTTATTATAAATCACATATCCATACATACAACTAGAAATATACTGATGAAAAAGTTCATTTTCTTACTTTCAACTGTTTACCTTGATACTTTGCAATTTTTTAAAAAAATTTTAGATGCAAATAAGATACTTTTTTGATAATACATTAAGACAAAGGACAAACTGATATTCTTGTTTACATGTACAGCTAATAAAAATTCTTATATTATTACATCATATTATTACATCAAAAATACAAAAAGGTTTTTGTTATTTGTATAACTTACTTGAGATTGGCTAGTTGACTGTGGTTGTGGAGATGCAGAAGGTGGTGGTGCTGGGGATTGAGAAAGAGCACGCTGTGGTGATTGGCTGGAAGGATTGGTCTGATTGGCTGAAGGTGGTGGTGGATTTGGTGGTCCACCTTGATTCCAACCTCTCTGTTCTGTGTATAAACTGGAAGGATGGCTGGTTTGTGTAGTATATGAGTTTAGCTAAAAAAATATAAAAAGTTAATTAATAAGAGTAACTATTTTATTGAATAAACTTTATAATCATTATTATAAATACCTGATGGTGACTATATGGTGCATGAGGTCTTGTAGGAGAAGAATAACGTTGTGTATACTGCTGATATGGCATAGGAGTTGGGGAACTTGGTCCTCCAGGTCCTGCATGCAATCTTGGTGACCCCTATGTATTTTACAATATATTTAATTATTCAATTATTAAAACAAGGATTAATAATACATTTTATAAAGAATAAGGTGTACATAAATTATTACAAATGACAATTTAAAGCTACAAATGTAACGAAAACATAAAATGTACTTTGTACACATTTATAGATAGATGTAGGTTGTTATACTTACCGTCTGTGGAGGACGTTGGCCAGGTTGTGGATAAACTGGAGGGACAACTGGGGGTCGTTGGATGGGCCATGGTTGTTGATAAGGCTCTGGCCCCATTCCAGGATAATTTCCATGAAAACGGTGAACAGGCGTAGATGCTTGGAGTAACTGATTTAACGTTGGTGTTGGACCGGTAGCTTGCGATATACTTTGCCCTGATAAAAACCTTGGTTGACCCGGAAAACTGGTTGGCGTAGCCCCTACATATGCCAATCGTGATTCAATCTTGGAAGCTGCATAATGCTCTTCCATTTCGACCCGATGAACTCTTTCACTTTCATGTATTAAGTGTTTACCATGATAATCCAACTGTTTCCCTGGAAAGTCTCCATGCTTTCCCATGTACTCTGGTACCTGCTTCGCTGGATAATCGGTCAATGATTTGGAGGGAAATTCGTTTGATTTGTTGGTATACTCCTCCGGATAATCGCGTATTACGTTCGACGTGAACGGATGTCCGGGATGGTTTGGATGCCCGGGCGTATCGAGAGGCTCTTGTTTGCCGATAGATTCTTGAGGAGCTTGTCCAGCCTCCCTTGGTGATTTGACTTCACCGGCAGTGTGTCCACCAATGTCCTCGCGGTATTGACTCATCTCGAAACCCGTGTCCCCGCCGCGATTCACATATTTAAGCAGCTGGGCCGCGCCCCGGGACACTTTATCACCCGGCTCTGGATCCAGCTGCTGCTTCGTATTAACACTTGCACTATTCCCACCGACTTGCGGACGTTTCTGTGCACATTTCACGGACTCGTTCAGCTTCACATCGTTTTGTTGGCTCTCGGCTTGCGTCGCAGCCATGTTCTCTCCTCACGGAGCCATCGTCGTCTCATAAACTGGCCAATCGCGGGACCTCGTGTGTCTCGCGTACTATGTACTCGAAATCGAAATCCTATTCCGTTGAATATCTCCTATCGTACTCAACTCTTTCCACCACATCCTCAGTCAGACTAGCGAAGACTAAACACCGAACTAACAATTTTTGCTTCCTGCCGTTTTCAAAGTAGAAGGAACCAAAAAAAAACTCATACACGAACGTCAAAAGCAGCGTCGCATGTATTACGCCATCTTGCGGCTATACCGTCAATCATTCGCGCCCGTTTCAACTCTCATTTACAATCGGCGACTCTTCTCGAAACCTGGTGGTCGCTCCGTTCGACGATTTCTTTCTAACCAATTTACGCCTCTATACTTTTATTGAAAATTCACCCCCACTTATATACACCAAAATATCGAATGAAATTGCACTCGAATTTAATTCTTATACTTATGTATCAAATGTTCATTTATATCTAATAAATAACTTCTATACATATATAAATATTTCAACAGAGATTAATTGTTCAAATTGCTAAATAAGATTACTATCTTACTGTGTGTTTATACCTACATTTAGAAAAAAGTCGCAATAGCAAAAAATATTAGAATGTAGTAAACAGAGAATAGATGAGTAATGTCTTTGTGTAATATTGCACACTTATTTTTTTATCAATCCTCTTGCTGAAATTTATACCAAGAAAGATAAAAATCAGTCATAAATAGTCATAATACAATTACCTGTTTTTATTCTGTTTCTATATAAAAGATATTTACTTTGGCGCAAGCGCATAGAATAATATACTATACGTAAGAGATTTAGATGCGGTTGTCTTTCGCTGGTATATTCATTGTTAATTTTGTGTATTAAAAACCAAATGAAATTAAAAATTTGTTTAATTCGCGTCGATTTTCGTCTTCTTTAAATGTAATTCGTTCAAGTTTTAACATTCAAATAATTCAACAATAATTATTCGTGACAAAAAATGTATTTGATACGATATTACTTTTTGTTACTAATCTGTATTAAAAATTGATTTCAAGGATGAAAATATCAATTAAAATTATTTAATTATATTTCCACAAATTAAAAGTAATTAAGTGTTTTTCACTTTTACAACAATTATAACGATTTTAACTCTTCCGTACTTTTACAAAAATGAAGATTGTAAAAATTCTTAAAAAAGTTTATGTGAAACAGATTCAAGAAAAAATATTCAAAAAATGAACTCGACAAGTAAAGTGTATTTGTACAAATATTACGTGTACAAGTGACAAATAAGTGATAGTAATGGCGCTATTGTAGTTTATTACGGATGATAAGCATTACGTAGTGTAATGTTAATTAAAAAAGAAGTTAAGCCAATATGAATGATAGAAATTCCGATAAGAGTAATATCGTAAATGTAAAATATAAATCGATTAATAGTATTTGATTATATTAGTATTAAAAATTATGTATGTATTCTTATCGCATACGTGTGTCGCTATGTACATACGTCTACGTGGTATTTCAATCCTACGTGGCAATATTCATCAGTAATGATTGTTTTCTACCTTTGCTCGTATCGATATGTAGGCATGAGGTATATCTTTCATTAATATTCGTTTTACTTCTACGAAAAAAAAATGTATTTGTATATAACAAATACTTTGCAAACGCATAATTAAATTTTTAGTACTTTTTGTTTTCAATTACACTTTTATACATTTTATATTATTAGTTAATTCGTGAATAAAGACATGTTACAAATACAGTTTTTTTTAATCAAACTGGATATATTTCATTTAAATATTTATTTTCATATATAATTCTGAATTTACAATTAAAGAATATATACATTTTTAATCTTCATTTTTAATATCTTTTTAGAATAAAATCTGCTTCCAAATGTGTTTTACTATGAACACATTTTAATTAGGATTATTGATAAGTGATGCAACGTAAAAGAAAGAAGCTTGGAACAATGAGAGCTGTAATACTTGTTGGTGGCTATGGAACCAGATTGAGGCCCCTTACATTAAGTCGGCCAAAACCATTAGTTGAATTTGCTAATAAACCAATGCTTCTGCATCAAATAGAAGCTCTGGTATGTTGCAATATCTGTGTGATACTTTAACTTTTTATAAATTGATTGCAAAATTACATTTAGGTAGCGACAAATGTGACCGAGGTAATACTAGCAGTCTCTTATCGTGCGGAAGAGATGGAAAGAGATTTGAGCGAAGAAGTTAAAAAGTTAGGAGTACATTTGATCTTTTCACATGAACCAGAACCACTTGGCACTGCAGGCCCTCTCGCGCTGGTACATGATCTGTTGTGTGCAGGAGATGAGCCTTTCTTTGTTTTAAATTCTGATATCATTTGTGACTTTCCATTTATGCAACTTTTGGAGTTTCATAAAAATCATGGTAGAGAGGGTACCATAATCGTAACTAAAGTAGAAGAACCATCAAAATATGGTGTAGTAGTCTATGAAGATGATGGAAAAATAGAAAGCTTTGTAGAAAAGCCACAGGAATTTATTTCTAATAAAATTAATGCAGGTATTATATTTTTAACACTGAATTCAGATATATTAGTTTCTTAATGTTTGGTGGTATTAATTACTGTAATCTTATAGGCATGTACATTTTTAATCCAAGTGTCTTAAAAAGAATAGAATTGAAACCTACAAGTATAGAAAAAGAAATTTTTCCGCATATGGCTCGGGATGGAGAATTATATGCAATGGAACTAACAGGATTTTGGATGGATGTTGGACAACCAAAAGATTTCCTCAAAGGAATGAGCATGTACCTGACATCTCTAAGACAAAAATCTCCTGAAAAATTATATTCTGGTCCAGGAGTAGTAGGAAATGTATTAATAGATGGAACAGCAAAGATTGGGAAAGATTGTAGGATAGGACCAAATGTTACAATTGGCCCTGGTGTTATTTTATCTGATGGCTGTTGCATTAAAAGAAGCACTATTCTTAAAGCAGCTGTAATAAAAGAGCACGCATGGTTGGATGGGTAAATGTTAAAGCAATTTATAATGTATATAGATAGTATATTTGTGTGTGCTTATAATGCACAATGATGTTATCATAGGTGCATTGTTGGCTGGAGAAGCGTTGTCGGACGTTGGGTGCGAATGGAAGGTACTACAGTACTTGGTGAAGATGTAATTGTTAAGGATGAATTATATATCAATGGGGGTCAAGTTTTACCTCACAAGAACATTTCCAGTTCTGTACCGGAACCGCAAATAATCATGTGACCAAAAACAGTACTTTAAAAATACACATTGAGTATAATGAACGACCAAACTACGAAACATTTTATAAATAAAATTTTTACTAGCTTTTTTAATTACATATAAATTGATGTTTATGATATATTTCTTTGTATCGTTTTTTATATTTACAATTTAAATGAGTTTTACCGGTAGTCCTCGTACTACTATTGCAGCCGCGGTCATATATTGAGAACAGATGTCTTTAGATTTTGCTATTGCTCTTAACATTTCAGATTCTGTAGATACACTTTGGGAGCTTTTACGATTTTTTAGAAATTCTAATTATCAAAAATTAAGAAAAAAATAAATTATAAAATAAACTTAAAAAATAAAAAATTAACAAGATACTTTATAATTGTTTATACTAACTTAGTGTACCCGCACACCACATATTAATATCAACATCAGTCCATGGTCTATTTAATGGAGATGGAATCCAATTACTAATGAAATTCGTTGTCATTTTATCAGTATCAGCATCCGTAACTTCCCACAACATACCGAGCACACAAGGGCTAACAATACAATATAAGATACCAAGTAATACATAAATAACTAAAGTTATGAAAAAATTTATTTTTACCTGCTAGCTATTAAATACTGATTTGGGACTCCATATGGTGGGTAACGTCCTCCTACTGTAAGTAATTTTACACTACTACAACCAAATAATAAAACAATTGATCTTACTCTGAGTCTTTCTATGCGTTCTCCTGGTAAGTATTGTATTCCATTGCCATGACCATTATACCTATAAAAAATAATAAATTATGAAAGTTAAAGAGATAAGATAATATTTAAAATAAACATTACATTAATATATCACGGTTAACTAGTGCGTCTTCAAAAATTCCTTCTTGTGGCTCAACATTATACCAACTTTTCCAATCTGGTAACCAATATTCAATGAACAACCTCATACGTTTTTCCATTTTAACTAAGTTACCAGAAGGATTGACTATACATGTACCCATATCATTTTTTGTATAAATTATTTTACAGCCATTCTCCATTGTACTTTCATGCTCTTTAAATAAAGCATATGCAATGTGCAGTGATGGAAAACGAGTAACAGGATGACATTTTAAAATTTCCATAGATTCAAAAGGTATATAATCCATATGCTGTAAAATGTTATATAATATATACCAAATCACGAACTTTATTTTACATTTTACAATGGGCATGCTGCAAACTTACTTCATCAATGACTAAAATTAATGTTTTCCTAATTGCATTTTTTAATTCTTCTATACAAGGTAGTTTCCCAAATATGGAAAGTATTATGTTATCTGCCAGCTTATTATAATCAGGAAGTATATATTTTACCGCACGTGCTATTTCTTCTCTTGTGAGAAAGCATGCTGATAATGCTACTTTTCTTAACAACCACTTAGATCTTTTTGTTATCTTTTTTCTATAATACATAATACAATTAAATACATGTATGTCAAAAAATTGTTTAATTATTAATTTATTCTTAACTTACGAATTTTTGTTATCAGATATTAGTTTGTCAATCATTTGTACAGTAGCTGCTACTATGTCATGTTTATTTATTGGATCTGCTATAAATAAGATTCTCCACTCTCGTAACCATGTATACTCTAATGCTTGGATAGCAGTCTGCATATATGTAGGCACACAAAATATATATATAATAGTATAATAGTATAATATAAAGTATATATACATATATATAGAAAAGTTATTAAATTTACCAAAATTATGTTTATTATATAAATACCTTCATACTTATATTTTGCCTTTCTCTCATTTTCCAATATAATTCATTATTCGCATAAGTAGCTTCTAATTCTGACCTATTATTAGAAAGTAATTTCTGAATTTCATGACAGATATCATACGAAGAATCTAACTTTGGTTTTGGTAATGTTATACAGAAGGGTTCTGTTTCTTTGGTCCCTGTTGGCAATATGGTAATATGCATTTCATGCATTGCATGTGGTTTAGTTCTATTATGTTTAAATATATCTCCTGGAGACCTATACTGTCCAGTGATTTGAATCATATACCATTCTATATAAAAAAGAAAGATTTATAACAGCTTTAATACGTTTAATAATATTTAAATATTTTACTTTCTTACCTTTGGGCAGATCAAAAAGTTTTGCCTTTAAATTATCAACTCTATTCGTGTCGTTTATATTAAATCCAACATAAGAAGCTTTGAGTCCAGAAGATTGTTGTGTATTTAAGATTGATTCACGCATTTCTGTTTTCACACTTCTATGCAATATTTGTTGACGAAGTATCACTGCATGTGACTCAATTAAATGAAATATAGCTTCAAACTCATTACCAATCTACAAACAGTATTTATAACTTTATCAAGGAATACTTAGTTCTATATTGTTTAGGTGACTTTGTTAAATTGTTAATCAATAATTACTTAATTTTTATATTATTAAATAATTATATTCATAATTATATATAAAATCAATATAATACCTTTAAATAACAAAGTGCCAACATTTTGTTGAGATTTGCATATTCGACACTTCCTATGTTACATTGTACCTCTGTGAATAGTTTTTCGATATTCCGTTTCACATCTTCTATGAAATTAGTTTCTTTAATATCCGATGTTTTTTCACACTTGTCATCATTTAAATGACATTCGTGTAAAATTTGAAAAATTTCGTCCATGTTAATACACATAAATCACTTTAAACATGATAACTTCTTTACGTTTTAGCGCTTTGTGGCATTAGTTGTAAGTTTTAACTGTCATTTCAAACGATTCAAATTCAAATATGACTAACATGACGAGATACTAACTTAAATGTGTGTATATATATATATACGTGTATGTATACATATTAGGTTAGGGAAGAATAATAATAGAGTATCAATTATTTATAATTTTTATGTACTCTTTTTCAAAATAATTTTACATTTTTGACTCCCATCCTATATATTTAAGAAAATATATGTATTTCTGTTTAAATAAAATATTTCATGTTCCAAAGGTTCCGAAATAAACATGAATATACATAAGCAAGACATATCAGCAAGATTCAGATATTAAATGGCATTTGAAAAGCCATAATTCGTGTAATATATATAAATTTTATTTATAAATTATATTTTTACATAGATTATATATAAATATATAAAACTTATATTACTATTATGCTCCTATTCTTTTATTATATCTGTACCAATCGTACAAAATTGATGTAAATGCATAATGCCAAAATACATGAATTTTGTTACACTTTTATCACATTACATTAATTTTTATAATTTTATGATACATACTTTATAATTACATGATTCAGATAAATTAACATAATAACTAAGTCTGCAGATTTGTTTAATATCTACATATGTGAACATACTCGCGCGTAAGATATATTTCGTTTTCTTCCTATTATAGAAGCTTATGCATGTGTACGTAATACTTTCGTATTTTACTGTTATAAAATTTATATAAGAATGTCGACAATTTTTATAGCTAAATTTTATCATTAAATCACAGAATACATTCTCATGATAGTTTAAAGACTCTTAACAAGAACAGTATTGTAAAAAGGTATAAAAGCAGTACATATTGAATTTTGTTATTCCAATACACACGGTCCTTCTAATGACAGCCCCATTATGTGATTTAAATTTTCTCCTGCATAAGATAATAAAGGAGATATTTCTACATCATTTGCTACAGATGTAGCTCCAGCATTTAACAGCCACTTTTTATGTATTTTAAGTACATCGTTTCGCGCGGTACTTGGACAATCTTGGCCAACAGAATCTGCATTTTTTAGGGGACTAAAATCTTCTTCACGAATTCCCTCCCAAACTGATAATTGTTTCGCGAATTCGAATACATCAAATACGAATTTCTCGATTTTAAAACCGTTCGGAGATTTTGGTTCAATTCGATTTCCATTTTCGTCGATATACGGAATTTTTTTTTTAGCAGCATGAAGTTCCATTTCCTTTTCGTGATTTATAGCAACATCATGTAGAAAATCTACGGTGAAGTAGTGATTACATATATTTGCTGCATTATATATTAATTGTCCGTCAGCCGAACGCAATTCAGCAGTCTCTTTTGAAATTTCACTATACTCCACAACTTTATAGATACCATTGACCTACAATAAAAATGATAAAAAGTAATTAGATAAAATTGATGTCATAAATGATTGGAAGTATCTTATAAACGTACTTTACACACAACTCCTACTGACTCATTCGGAGAAGATTTTTCTATGACTTTAACTCCACAATCAGTGCATGAAGATAAGCAGTATCCTATAAAAATAGGATCTGCCACTTTTATCAAGATATTATCAACCGAATGAACATGAACACTGTGAATTCCATGCTGTTTCATATCATCTAATATTCCTTGCACCTTTAGAGCTCGATACAATCCTCCATTTCCATCTGGTGCCTTCGAAATTTTATACTTTTTATCCAAAATGATCTTTCCATCCAATGTAAAACATGGAAGCATACCTTGTTTAAAGGCTTTAACATTCTTTTCTTTCAGATCAAAATAGTTATGTTTTTGTAGGAAAGATATAGTTGTTTCATGAGTAGCTTCACTAGTTAATATGTACCTAGAAATAAAGGCAACTATTAATTTATTTAAAGTACAAACTTCCACATATTATAAATTATTTGATTCATAGGAAGGAAACATATGTACCATTTAATTTCTCCATCTTTCCCACATTCTTCTTTTGCCATATTTTGTAAACGAAGTATTCTTTCTGCCTGCAGTTGGAAGAGAGATTTTCCAGAAGGTAGACCCACATTGTACATACCCTTAGGATAAGATACACCTAGCCTAGTACCCTGGCCACCAGCCATTAATAATACAGCTACTTTTCCATCTGCTATCTCTTGCAGTCCCAATTTTTCATATACTCTTAATTGCTCTTTATCTGTGATTTTCAATGATGCAATATTTTCTTTAGGAATCGGAGTCACCTTGTCATCCAACATATTCTGCATACTACTCGATGCATGTACTGCATTGACAAAGTATGATGTTACATCTGCCAGGTCTAATTCAGATATATCTTGACAAAGATTCTCTCTCTCTTTATCTGACAATTGGTCCCAAAATTTTAACAGATGTTCCTGATTGCATTCTATTAGCTTTTTCTTAAGAGACTCCATGTTCATGAGGTCCACTTCTTCGTTTGACAGCCGCGTATGCACCAAGAGTAGCTGATATCAATCGCGTTATTTGAAATACTCTTATCAATAACAATAGATAAATTGAAAGATAGCTGTTTGCACTGTATCTCTCTGTTCGAACCTGACCTTAAGTAAATAGATGAAAATAAATAGACAACGAGTCGAGCAACAGGTATTTGACCGCGACCTGTAACCTATCCCAACTCATAGGTAAAGCGGGATACGCCTTTACTTTCACGATTCCACGTAGCACGTTCAGCTCGATTTCTCTTATCGGCCCCTCTCGCCCTTCCAGCTTCTCCAACTATTCCCCTTTCCTTTTCCAGCATATTTTGTTTCTATAGACGAATGCCGACCGTGAAAGATCATATTCTTTTTTTTATGTTTCTTTCACCGGTCAAGAATCGACCGAAAGCTCAGAGACCGTAACCTTTTCGTGTGACACGCTGGCTTACCGGTATCGAGTACCGACTACCGAGTCTTATGTTAACTAACGTGTTGTAGGTCACACGTGATTAACCTTTTTTGTGAATACAACTGAAAGTTCTTTAAAGAATCTTGATACAAAGTATGTTAATAAAACAAATGTTTATTTTAGTAAAATTAATTTATTATTTCTGTACCATTCTTTCCAAATAGAGATAGTGGATATTATAGTTCTTTCCTACCGTCCATATTAAGTATGTTTTATTACTACTACACTTACTATTATACATATACCAATAATATCTATATGTATATATACTGAATCAAAATGACTATGTAATTCGTAATTTGTAATATATTTAACATAATTTTTATACTTTAATCACTCTAGTATTAAATTAATATTTGATTAAAGTTAATCTTCTATCTTCTATATTTGCCTACGTATGTACATATATGCAGATAATGGAGAACAGAAATAGGAATATGTTCTTATATTGCAAAATAATTCTCACTGAGGTGTGAAAAGATTAAAAGAATTAAAACTTCGTAGATCTTATGAAAAAAGTTTTTAATTGGAATTCGGGAATACAAAATGGAAATAAAGGAAAAATACGAAGGAAAGATACAGGATTATAATCACTTCTGATTAGAGTTTATGGAAAATTTTAATTAATATAATTAAATTATACGCAAAAGTATATTGCGGAATGTATACAATCTATAAAAATGTGTAAAATATCCAAAGCAACATGTTCGTTATAATATGTAAAAAATAAAACAAATCTCTAGTCGTGTTCATAAAAATTCAAGTTTGCATAAATATCCATAGTTGATTAGTGATTATATTGAATTATTGAATGATATTCAATCCTGAAATTTTTTTACTTAATAAAAGATACGTATATATATGATATTGATTAATATTGAACTATAAAAAATATATACATTTTTCATACACATCATTTTTTATATCTTAATTATTTATTTATTTATTCGGTACACAATTTTTTTATGAAATTGAAAAGAAATTCAAGAGCTGCAAGATAACGAATAAAAAGGTAACGGAAATTTATCGTGACACGTGAAATTTTTTGTTGTTAATTAGCCGATTATCGGCGTGCGCATGCGTACATAAAAATTGAAAATACTTGAATTGTTTAAAAGTGCACTGAGTTATATAAAAATATATCAAAACATATATTAACAGACAGATTCCTAGGATTTTTACGATTTACTAGGAAGATGTAAAAGGACGTAAGTAACACATGTATTTTCATCACAGAGGAGTATACAGACGAGTAGTATTAATCAATGATTTTCATATTATTTGCAACAGTCGGTACTTTAAGGATAAACAATTTATATAATGAAAAAAGGAGAATATATACATGTATTATATTTTTAACCACTTTGGATTATTTCAGTAAGCACTCAAAAGGTTAATAAAAGTACTAAATTATGTTCAGTATACTATGAATTTAAAGGTGTATGGATCAGTGAAGTTTCGATAAGTCTGATGAACTTTAAAATCCCAAAAGCTTCATAAATATTATGAAAAATATCATGTCTTCAAGATTTATCAAAACTACAAAATTTTAACACGTTAACTACCACGGTGGTCATCAGTGACCCGAGGTACTAAATTTTTTAAAATAAAATAAATTTCTTAAAAAGTTGTGTACAATGTGAGTGACATATGTAGATAACATTGTCAGAAAAAAGCACGCAAATATGATACAATATTTTGCAAAAATTATATATTATGGTGTATATATTTCAATTTTGTTAGAAATAAAGTATATAAAATTTGTGTGTCAACGTTTTAAATATCGAATCGTGTTCAAAGTGATTCAAATTTTCATAATACTGGAAAATTTCAAATTACTTCAAAATTGTGATTTAAAACAGTTTCCCCTACATGTTTTATGTATGAATACAATTTTCAAATGTATTGCCAATTGAGTATTAGTAATAGATAGTAACATACGGTGGCGCTTCAAATTCCCTGTCAGTACTCGATGTATACCGAACTGATCTCAATATTTCATATAAGTTACATGCGTGTTTGCTTGTGACTTACGAAGAGACATCATGCTGTACCTGCCTAAATAACGTTTTCGGTAATGCTGCTATATTACAGCTGTAATATAAATAAGTTATGTCTAGTGATGTGATATGTCTGCGCGTTCATGATAAAGTACTCGCCCTTTGTAAATGTATTTGGGTGAGTTACATTTATGCTTGCTTCAAGTTACACTCTTCTCGTATTGCTGACTCGAAGGATTTCTTTTAAAAAAATTCGTCATCAATTGTCATGTAAGACACAATACCAATTAGACTATTTATCGTGACAACTATCGGACATTACATTACATGAATATTTAGTTTTTTACATAAATGAGCAAAGTTTAACTACAGATTCATTCAGATCTCGAACATACCTTGAATTTATTTATTCGCTAGTATTTTTCTAACATCTGTCTATTTTTAATTCTATTTACGATATTTGATAGGTTAGGAAGAACGTCCTTGAGTTCTCTTATTTCAGCAATATATAAATCATATTATTTGTGGAACTATTATATTTCATTTGAAATAATCAATTTTAAATAGAGGTTAGATTTTTGTGGAAGTTTTTCATTCATAGTATATTATAGTTCCCACGAAAATTTCATAAAAGAAGCGAGATGTTAGTGAAGTAATGGAAAGAGCACTATATTTTTTAAATCTTTCAGAATTATTCATATAAAACTTTTTTATGTGTTAAAATGACTTTTTAAAGGTAAGCTTTCTGAACTTTAGGTGCCAGGTGCCTAAAAAGCAGCTGGCAAGATGGGCAAGTTGTTGTCAAAGATCTTTGGCAACAAGGAGATGCGAATCCTTATGCTAGGATTGGATGCTGCTGGGAAAACTAGTATCCTTCTTACATAGATATATGCACACACACACACACACACACACACACACACACACACACACACACACACATGTGTGTGTCCTTTCTTTCTTTTACATGAAACTATAATAAAATCCTTGCAAAAGACTGAAGAATGTTTAGAATCGTATGTTTTCTTGTAACATTTCCTTAATTACATATCAGCGATACTATATAAACTTAAACTAGGACAGTCTGTAACAACTATACCAACTGTAGGATTCAATGTAGAGACAGTTACCTATAAAAATGTTAAGTTCAATGTTTGGGTAAGTAATAGAAATTATAAATCTTCTAAATATAGCTTGGAAAATGTTCAACTCACTAAGGATAATAATTTTATCGTAGGATGTTGGTGGACAAGATAAAATACGTCCACTTTGGCGTCATTATTATACTGGAACACAAGGACTTATTTTCGTAGTAGATTGTGCTGACAGAGATCGAATAGATGAAGCACGTCAGGAGCTTCATCGAATTATAAATGATAGAGAAATGCGAGATGCTATTATTTTAATCTTTGCAAATAAACAAGATCTTCCAGATGGTATAAATCAATGTATCTTATAAATTTTTGGTAATCGTATATTTGTCTTGTATAAATAATTTTTTATTTATTTTTTCAGCAATGAAACCACATGAGATACAAGAAAAACTGGGTTTAACTAGGATACGAGATAGAAATTGGTATGTTCAGCCATCATGTGCCACAACTGGAGATGGGCTTTATGAAGGCCTTACATGGTTGACCAGTAATCATAAATTATGAGCAAATATTTATTTTTCATCAGTTAGCCACATACCAAGAATGTACGTTTGCTTTGTATTGTCATTTTTATTTATCATGTAGAGGCTCTATAACAAAACTGATAAAGATCATTATGATCCATAAGACAGAGAGCGAAAGAGAGAGAGAGAGAGAGAGAGAGAGAGAGAGAGGGAGAGAGAGAGAGAGAGAGAGAGAGAGAGGAAATCATTTCCAATATACTACAGCAAACGTAAAGTAACCATTAACATCAAATGGTGCGTTTCAGTAATATTAATACTATATAAATAGAAATTTATCAAAGTACCAAAAGATATAGACTTTGTTACTAACTGTTTACTAAAGTCCGTGAAAATAGTTAATACAACAATATTGATTAGATTATCACATCCAACATTTTACTATAATTTATATATATATTTGCGTACATATCCCGCATTGCGGGATACTAATTATAAGAGAATACAAAAAGTTGTAAGAGCTACTTATGAAATTAAGAGATACATACAGAAAAAGTATCTTTACAATTTGAAATTATCATTTATGCAGCAGTTAATTTAAAATATCGTCCAGAATAGTTGGACATAACATTCATTCATCACTGGTTGTTATCCATGCTATGTAATATGTATCACACATAATATTTATACATATAATCCCACTGATATATGTGAGTAAACATTCAAAGCACTTACATTAATGACTTTATACAGCACAGAAATATTCCTTTGATAAATTTTTGCTATCAGTCTCATTTTTTAAAAATATTCATAGTGACAGTCAGTTCTCTTTTTTTTTTTTTTAATAATCGTCTTCCAATTGAGTCAACTTTTTATGCATATCAGTCGACTTTTCTTTTTTCGAAAAAGATGAAAAGGAGAATGCAACTTCTGACATTGTGTATTTTTTTGTGCTTTAACTTTGATTGAAACGCATTAGATGTACAAACGTACACTTATACATACATAAATGGAGTTGTTCTGTACGCACAAATGGTAAGCCACTGGGTTTGATACCATGAGCTCAAAGGAAAGAGAGAGAAAACGAAAGAAAATAGAAACAATGTTACTAATAACGTAACAGCATTATATCTGCCAATATTTTTTACCAGTTAAGCGATCGGATTACGCAGAACTAGAATTAGGTCACAGAGTAAAGAGCCAGACAGTGTTCTATGTGCGTCTTATTTCATTTCCTTTTGATAATAAGATGTAGAATAAGAGTGATAAACATATTTATCAATATTTGCTATTAACTAAACAAAACGAATATTTCAACATCATTCAATTCTTTCTTTTCTACAAGCTTCATATTTACATAGCGATTAAAAGTAGAGTAACGATGGTATACGTTATTCTATCGCTCTGTTTCTATGTCAACATTTGATTTGCATTCCATGATATAATATAAATTAGGGTATTAGTATTTTAACAAATTGTATTACTTTACCGCAGTAATAATTAATACAAATATAATAAGTTTGTCAGATTCTTTCTCTCGGCATCCGTACCATTAATGTTAAGTATTGTATTTTGAGAACTAATGTGCAAGATAAATTAGCTCATATTTAAAAGCAGTACACAGGTTTTGGAAAGAAAGCAATAGGCTGTTCTTTCGAGGTGTATATGCTAGTATTGAGCAGTGCTCTATGTATATGTTTATACTCACTAATTTCGTTCGTATAAGAAGGTTTATAATATTGTGTCATATTTGTTTCTTTTAGTTGTAATTGAAAACAAAAGAAACGTAACAGTTGTAACTAAAATAACTTTGTTAAAAATAGTTATTTTTTAAAAAGAACACACGTTTTAATATTACAAAAGAGCAAATATATTTTGGCAATAAACTTTATTTGAATGAATTAAACATTTATAATTGAATTAAATCGAATGTTGAAATTTTATTGATCATAGAGTACACGTTTTATTAGTAAAATGTCCAAAGTTTGAAATGAAATGAATCCTGTAAGCAGGTAATACATAATTTGAAGCAAATATTTTTAGTAATTTTTTAATAACAAAGCGAGTTTTAGCTAGCAGTAATATATTTATTCATTCTTCATTCAGTGTGAAATAACAAAAGCATTTATAGTCAAGATACTGAATTTAAGTTTAAAAATGAGCAGAAAGGAAAAGAAAACAAGGCGTATGCGTTTTTCATTATAGTTAGAGCATACGTTTTTTAACGCAATATTAATAAATAATATTGTCAAATAGGCTTATTGTCAAAGTAAGCATTTGGTATCATCATATTTCCATTGTTTAGTTCACACATATATGTATCAGCTACATTTTCCAACGATTTGTTTTAACAGGGGCCATTCAGAATGCAGGGCTCGATATAAAACGCTTTGGAGTAAGGAAGAAATTGGTTACTTCAATACAATTATCAGCGTTTCTTAACGTTTACACTCCATGGATCGTGTTCTTTGTTTCATAAAAATTGAAAGGATAATATATAAAGGCCATATTTCATACGTAATTTAATTCCGTAGACGAAAGAATAGATAAATTTAGAGAGCACAACTGTCTTTTAATCTTAAACAAATTTTACTTAAAGTAGATACGATCCACATAGATAAAAAAAATTGGGAAACGCTGACCCATAATACTATTAGCCAGAGAATTCTCAATGCACCAATATTAACCAATTTCATAATTACATAGTCATTAAATAAAAAGGAACGAAACATTTTTCAGTCATATTGGAATACTATTTATGGAAGAGTATTTTTAGTTATTTCTGTATTTTGAAAATGGTGGTATAAAGCAGATTATAGATAATTAAATTTTCGAATTGTTTAATAGCTAAAAACAAACATTCCTCAAAACGAAGTTGAATGTTAAAATACGAATAGTAATTAGAGGTGCAATAGAATTTTTTGGTTTTTAGTACAAATAAAGGATATAAAAATATATGATAAATGTAATGCTACATTGAATACTATATAGATAAATAACAATAATTTTTACAAAATTGGAAACCGATGAATCCAGCAAAAATGTACTTGTATATTATTATTATTATTATTATTTGTATAATAAAGATACCTTTAAATTACAAAAGCATTCTTTCAAAATGTAAAATATCATATTTTTAAACAAAACAGTTATAATTGCACTTAATTTCGAGAAATAATTATTTAAATATTTACAAATTATTACAACTATCTAGTTGATAATCTGACAATGGATTGTGTTCCTTTTTATAAGATCTATAAACTCTGGTCATAAAAATATTAAAACATAATAACTTTATAAAAACTACGATTTTTATGCGGAATAATATATATGTTTAAAAAATATTTCATATTATATATATATATTATATATATATATATATAATTATTATATTATAAAAAGAGCTATGAAAATAAAATGAATATGAAATAAAATTATGTACACCTTGCTTTACAATGATTGAATGAATAGGCTCGAGACGAGCAAAAATTTTTTATCAACAGATCCAATAACATTAAATTCCTTCTTTGAGATTCAAAGTGCAGATATTTTTTATTCAGACTTTCGACAATGCTGTAATAGATCTGAATAATTAACTATATATATATATATATATATATATATATATAATATATATTATATATATAATTATTAATATATATGTATTAATATATATTAATATATATATGTATATATATCATTAACATGTGAAAAGTTTGTAATTGTTAATTGTAATAATAATACCCTATGAATTCGATTGAAACTTTAAATTTCGATATGAGATTCCTTTAGCCAATATTACTTACATTGTATTGACATACATCAGAATTAACAATTTCGTACTTTATCACATACTTTCAATTTTACGAACTAACATTTTTTTAAGAGACCAAATCGATGGATTTAATCCGTGCACTGAGTAAACGAAAATGTCAACAAAATTAAAGAGTTTTTAAATGAGCTTGTTTACTTTAGTGATATAGTAAAAGTTCCCGAATATGTACACGAAGAAAATACATCCTTTCCATTTCCTCTTTTCAAATTATTCCTAAAAATTCGTCCTTTATGCAATTCCTATTTCGATATAATCTTGAGATGTATTATAATATATAGACCTATGCTATCTACTAGGCCGTTGTTCTTCTATGAATGCAATTAAACGCTGACGAGTTTTTTTATTATTTTGACAAGCTGAAGAAACTATGCCAATTAAATGTTTCACAGAATATTCCTGCAAGATAAATAAAATACGTTAATAATAAGTAAGAATATCATAGTTAGATAACATATAATCTTAAATACCTTGTGTTCCCTTATCCATTCTTCCAAACTATTCTCTGGAAGATAGTAAGCTTTAATATATAATTCAACATATTCTCTGTGAGGCATTGGCCTTAAAGAAGTCAATGTCTCAAACTTCGATTTGAGTTGCGTAAAATCGAGTTGCATTAGTGCTCTGCCACCATTCGAACATTTTTTAGCATTAGAAAATCTGTAATAGAGAATGGATATAAGTAAATAAGATGAAAAGATTGTAAGTAAAGAAGTAACATACCCCTCTACTAAAGTATGAGTTATTAGATGTGCCACATTTTCCCAGACAGCGTTATATACATCATCCGCTAAAGGAAGACAACTTCCGATGTTTTTCAATCTTTCATTTAATATATATATTTCCTACGAAAGAAAAAATTTCTTAAATGCAAGTGCCAGTGCAAGCGAAGTTAAAATTTTTATTTGTACTTAAAATAAATACTTGAAGTAATGCATCGATATATCCACTATGTTGAGACATAACGTCAGTCACTTCCCAATTAACTTTATTCATTAAATTTAAAATATTTGAAACATCAAATGCTCGAGATGCAACCGCCATATATACCGGTTTCCTTAAGTCCGTGCTCGATGCTATTGTTTGCATATAAAATTGGTGAAGGAAACCACGTTGTGGGCTAGCACCGATAAGATGTTCCAAGTACGGCTTCAAACTTTCGTATTGCCGACCTAAAAATATTAGAGATTCCACTCCTACGATACGTTCAGTCAAACCGTGAAGCTTTTCCGGTTGCGATAAATTTACAATGGAAGAGAGCTGCGGCTGTCGTACTTTATCGGAATTTAATTTAATGTTATCTTCCGTATCATTTTCAAAAATGATTAAATTCTCCTTAATTCTTGCTAGAGATAGTTTCAGTTTTGGACTATATAAAGAATCACTATTTATTTGCTGTGGGAAAGAATATTATTTCTTAGCACTAAGTTAATATCTTAATAGAAGAGTACCTAATAAACAAAACTTACCAAATCTGAAGTAAAGAATAAATGTACAGTATAAAAACATAATTCGTAAAACTGTATCATACTTTGTATAACAGTAACCGCGATTGATCGTAATAATCTAGACATTTGCAAATACTTTCCACAAACGCGCAATATACTTAGTGTTGTGTTTGTAACCATGGGCCCTGATTGTTTTAGTTTACACTTCTTCTTATTTGTTTTAACATGATCTGAATCATCGACGTATTCGTGTTTTAATTCATCAGGGATATCATCGTCCGATTCATCCGAAAAATATTCTGGAGGATTATCCTGTTTAATACAGATTATTTTTTATATTACATTGCCAATTAATATAAGGACAATAAAATATTTCTAAATCAAACATCGTACTTCATTACTTATCAAAATATCTTCGTCCATGGTATCATCTAGACCTATAGAGAATGGTGATGACCCCCCTTCTAAATATTTCTGAATCCATTCTATACTTATAGGGCTATCGTTTTCACCAACGTTAGAGTTATCAAAATTGTTCCATACTTTACAACTGTTTAGTGATGGTTTTAAACTCTTAAATTCCTGTAACTGAGTTGCCACAAAATTCGATTTCACGGGGCACAATTCCCACCCGTCGTTTTCTAAAAATATCCTGAGTTCATCTAGTCTCGATGCGTGATAATGAGAAAAATATGACAATGATTGCTTCCTTATAGATTCTTGCAGATTTTCTGACTTAAAACCACATAACTCCTCCCCAATTTCCATTAATCTGTAATTATTTTTGGTTAATACAATATACGTAAATTAATCTAAACTTATATAAAACTCTTATAAAACATTTACCTGTTAACTATACCTAAAACTTGAACAAATTGTTCAAATTTAATGTAAGTTAAATCAGCGTTCATTAAAAATATCGAAATCTTCATTTCAACGTCATGCCATACACGAATCATACTGTTTTCTAATTTATGCTTCACATATTGTTTGCTAAAAGTCTCTTCTAAATCTTTTACATCAGCTTTAAGTTTAACTTTATTTTCTTGTGTGTTATGCCAATTTACTACCAAATAATAAGAGCTCAATATTGTCCATAATGATTTACACAATTCTGTTAGACAAATAATGCAACTTTCCCGGGGCACTGATTGACAAAGTTGTTTATATTGTCTCTTTGTATCTCCGCCCGCATACGAATGAACAGCTGCAAAAGCAGTATTGTGAATTGCAGCAGTAAAATGCATATGCAATTGATCCATTGCAGACTGAGTTTTTCCTAATAGAGTATAAGCTTCTTGAATAGACGTATATATTGTTACATCGAATTGTGTGCACATCTTTGATAGTGTAACATCCAAGGCTTCCTCTGCTTGTTCTAAAATATCCTGTAATTTTCCATTTAAAGCAGCAATACAATGGAAATGTTTATATGTCTGTGCAGCACTTTGACATTCTAAAAGTAACGAGATTGCTCTGGGATAATTTTTTTCATTTAATAACTCCTGTAATCTATCTCCTGTACGTTGCTACAAAGTATTATAATAATTAATCCATTATTGCTTTATCAAGTAAATAAATATAAGTCAAATGAGCTTACCAATGTCTTGATAGTATTTAAATTATTCAATAATTCTTCTATGATCTGCCTTTTTTGATAATTTGCTAATATTCCTAAACTAGCTGTAGTAAATTGCCTTTCAGCTAATTTTAAATCTGCTCTTCCCATTCTGCAAATTTCTAACACATCCTGTAATTGTTCTTGTATCAGTAAAATTTTTTCAAACTCTTTGTTACAAGCATTCTGCTTTTGTAATATAAGTTGTAGAACTTTCTTGGAAACAACTTGATGTTGCTGTTTCAGTTTCTTGTAACATTTTTCAATTTCTTTAGATTGCAACACCTTTGGTAACTTCTCCAATTCGTGTCTACAAGGATCAAAATTATGGTCTGTATTAAAATAAATCTCTTCTATTGATTCTAATATGTCTTGGTCAGGGATAGGTTCACTTTCTGTTGATTGGTCAGCTTCTGATTGTATATCATCTGATTTCTGTGATTCTGAAGGATTAAGTAGATCTGGATGTAAACCCATTAATGGAATTTTGGTTGTATTCTAAATAACAATGGAAAATACAAATACATTGTATCAATTTATCCTAGAACAGTTTTTCTCTTAAACATTAACAAAGTATTTCATTTGAAAGTTTATAAAAATACAAATGTAGTACAACATAACCTAAAGCGTAACACGAATAGAGGAAAACTTGTATTTACAATTACATTGCAATACAAGAAATTTAAACGTAAAACCTTAATACAAATTTATTTACCTGCTTGTTAATAAGATCGAAAAATTTACATTTTAAGTCCTCCATACTGTAAATTTCTTCAAAATTCAGTAAAATACATTTTCATCTATTTACTCGATAACTTGCTGTTTCTATCCATTCAATTGGTATAGTAATTAATATTCGCATTTCTCCGTAATTACTTAATTAACCCCATCTTGTAAGTATATCAGATCTATTGCGTATACATGCTTACACATTGCGTATACTTGAATCACATATGTATATCAATATCTTTTCAGGTTATGTTCGTTATGAAGTTTCCGCGCGAATTATAGGTGTTATCAAAAATAGATTTTCAAATATTGCGATTTCAAACAATACTAATTCTGTCCTTCAATTTGTGGTCCTTCATTATTCCCGAACAGAATAATAGCAGATATATAACTAATATTATTGTTATATGAAAAACATGAAACAATAAAGAAAGCGATTAAAAATATTAATTTATTATATGGAGAAACTCTAAATTGTTATATAAGTTATTTAAAAATAATATATGTATGTATTCATAATTTACATAGTAAACAAAAGGTTAACTTTATTTAAATATTTCAGTGAAAGATCTGCTGCAATTTTAGGATATTTTCTTGGAAGTAAAAAGATCTTTCATAATCAAGATTATACTTGTAGACTACGGAGGCTACGTTATAGTTGACCTCTTCTACTGAGGAAGATATGTAACTCCAGTTAAGAACCATTCAGCCATTCTCAGTAAACCATATTTTGTTTTTTAAATATCTTTTACGATCATAATTTATAACCATTTTTTCATAAATATAATCATTATGCACAATGTATTTCACTTTATTACTAGAAGATACTTTGTTTTATATATTTGTATTACATAAATTATTCCATATAATCTGATATAATCTTTTAAGTAATAAAAGTATATAATAATTTGCCCTTTAACAAGTCATGTTTGATATTGTGTATATATATATTTATTTATTTATTTATTTATTTATTTATATGTTTGTATTATAAAAAATATAATAAAAAATATATAAAATATTATATACATCTACATATATATATATATATATATATATATATATATATATCATACATCATATATATGCATAATATTCATACAGATACATTACATATTACACTATAGCAGGCTGAACAGTGATTTACTGTTTCACTAGTTCTTACAATCCTAATTTTGTGAAAGCCTTTGTCCTTTAAATGTGCCAGAATTTTATATCTATACATAATTTATATGGATAATACAAATAAAATTTATTTAATCCATTCAAGATACGAAACAAATAATAATTAGAACTCTATTAAATTCTTTTCGTATCCCTTCTTAAATTTTCATATATATATCTTTAATTCTACAACACGACATAGAAACCCTTAGCAAATTTCAAAGCTACGTCTGCTACTATCACGCACATAAGCGATTCGTGAAATAAAGGAGGAACGTAGGTATCAGGGTAGGAAGATTTGTTCATGGGCGACGAAATTTCCAGGAGCTGTTGTGGGTTGCGTGTTAATTCCATTAAACGGTATTATGTTCCTAAAAATTCCATGAACGTTTATATACCCCGGTTCCCAAGGGTGGCAGTAGCGGTAGCCATGCTATTCTGCTGGCGTAAACGCAACGTTATAACGACGATAAACAAAAGTTACGTACGGGTACGAGGGGGTTGAAATCGATGCGACGTGGTAGAAAAGGGTCGCGTAGGTGTTCCAGGGTAGAACATTCGATCTCGCTGATTTCGATTGGCCGCGGCCAGCGAGACCTGTTGTGTGATTGGTCGAACGCCTTCCTGCTTACTCCCCACCACCTAGCTTGCGATTGTAAAGGGTAGTGGGGTGAGGGGGTATAATATGTAGTTGGTATGGGATGTATGGTATATGGTACATACGCAGGTGTGTTCACAGTGCTTGTGCACCCCGCGTCACGCGCCAGCCACTCGGTGTCGAAAAGAGACGGTGGGTGGCTGTGAAAATTAGAAAAAGTCAAAAGAGAGGTAGAAAGAGTGAAGCGGAATAAAGTATTCTTCTTTGCGTACGTGTATCTGTTCCATTTGAAAGGGTCAGTGTTTCGTCAACGATCGTCACTTTGATTACAGCATATCGTACGGTATCTCACAGCTGGAGAAAGAAGCGAAGAAGTTTGACTTGTTCTCTCGTTAATAGAGGGTAGTTCTTCTGTGTTCCTGTATTCAGGATTATAACCAAAAAGGAAGGTCGCGAAGTGAAACACGTTCATCTCTTGAGAGTATAGTCTAACCGTCTGTCTTCTGAGAATGGTTCAGAGGTTCTGCACTAGCGTGGCTGCGCTTAGCCTCGCCCTGAGTGCTTGCGTTATTTTCCCCCGTGCTGTCATGGCGATCGACTTAAGTCGATTTTATGGTCACTTCAATACCAAACGTACAGGTAAGCGAATAATCGTGGCCGTTTTTCGAGTTTCCCAATAATCGTAGACATATGCAACCTTGATTTTCTTAGTCAACACATTTCCTTAGAGTTGTTTAGTCCATAGAATTCATAGTAGTCAATAACTAGCTATATAGTTTATTTTACGTATTGTTTGCTTTATATAACTAGTTTTACACATTTATGTATATAGAAAGATAGGTGTTATGGATCCATGCTTTCAAACACGACCGTAAAGAATTTTCGTTACCGGTTGCAACTGTCATATCTCGAATTGGATCATATAGTATCGCATAACGAGAAGTGAAAATGAGATATGTATATTAAAAAATTAAAAAGAGAAGATTTTAGAAGAATTCCGTTTATCCGAGCATATCAAACTATAGAACTATACAACTATAGAACATCCTATGATGTTCCTTCCATCTGTCGTTATGTAGTTCCTATAATAGATCTAATATTTAAAAAACCGAAGTTGAGCTTCATTAAGTTGCCTCTGTATCATATTCAATTGTTCTTTCCATAATCTAGTTTGGACACAAACAAATAAGTTACAAGATATTTAAGAATTTTAGCCATTTCTTCATCCTTGTATAATAATTAGAACGATTCGCGAACGTACACATAAAGTAGATATCGATAGTGACCATTTTCTTTGTAAAGTATATCTACCATTTACCCAAACTTTACAATACATACCGTGTACTTTTTAATCTTGATACGACGGTCCATTGTGTCGATGGATAACAACATTGAAGTGGCAATTTGAATCCACGTGGTACATTAAGCGCATCACGATTCATCTTCGTGACACGGCCTCTGTCCGTGGTTTATTCAACGCAACGTGGTAATCGACGCCAGCAATAAGCGTTACTTTATCAATGGCAAATTCCTTTGAGCAATAAACAGCGTGAAGTTCCTCGTAGTTAACAACTTGTTGCGAACTCGAATTACGTCGTTTCTGCAACTTACAGTGGCTGCAAAAAGTATGTACATATACATTTGCACGTACCCTTGTTTTCCAATAAAGCGATTTTTTATCAAGTTTTCCTGCGATCCCCAAATTTTTATATTTCAATTTTTCATATTTGGTTTAAATTTGGGATATTTTTTAACGTTAGAAAAATGCAATTGGGTCGAAAATGAGAGGAAGAACGTAAAAGAATTAGATCAATTTTAACTTTGCTACGTTCCTTCAATTATTTTCGGATTTGCATCGTTTCTTTGTATCGTTAAAAAGTTTGTAAATTTAATTAAAAAAAATATTTCAGAAATATATACAACTAATACACTTAATTTATTATTTTAATTTTACACTAATGTTTCTCTTGTAACGTTAAAAGACTTTCTGTTGGGATGTAAAGATTCGAAAATTGTAGCAGGGTTAAATAATACATGTCATATTGCTCGGTCAATATCAGCCGCCCTGGCAACCACCAATTATTGGTGACTATGTATGCTAATTTGGGCATTGCCACTTACAAAGTTAATGCACACGCGCACACTAACAATCATATACGCGCGTGCTCTTGTGTATGATTATATGTATGCATATGTGATATTCAACACGATTCGCACGCGACATGAAACAGGCATGTACAGTTTCTCACGAAAGTATTAGAACACTTGTAAACATATTTTATGAATATATTACGTATCTTGTATTTCCTATATGTATTTCTAGATTTGTTGAAATTTTACTAATATAATCGTGATTGTCGTATCTCATTACAGTACTAATGAAATTTCAAAATGTTTTATAATATACAATATAAAGGTAAAAATTTTCTATAGTAATTGTTCCAATACTTTTGCGAATCATTGTATCTGATGGACGCTTATGTATATGCTATAAATTCCATATATATTATACTATACAACTTATGTATTTTATGTACGTATATTACATAATTTACAAAATAAAAGTTTTATGATAGCAGGTATAAAATAGTTACAAAAATAAAAAAAATCATTATTCTTATTATTATTATTTTAGTGATAATTCAATGTTACAGGAGATGCTTGTCGTCCGTACGAGCCATTCAAGTGTCCAGGGGACGGTATATGTATCTCGATTCAGTATCTCTGTGACGGAGCTCCCGATTGTCAAGATGGATACGACGAAGATTCACGATTATGCACAGCTGGTAAAATTTCCTGTCCCTTAATTGATTCTATTACCGTGTATACGTAATAACATTTTGATCTTGTATTCATTTACACATATTTCTTTCTTTCCTATTTAAACATTATTTTATTTCTCTGTCTTCTTTCTTTCTCTTTCTCCATTTTCTTTTAGTGTTAACAGATAGAATGTTGCTAGTTTCCCGTTAAAGAAAAGATTACAACTTCTATTAAACAGAGGAGACTAGTTCAGAGAACTCGTCTCACACAACAATGAAATAGGAACAAGGTTACGAGGAAGTTTCCATGTAGCAGAAACGTATCGAGTTTCGGGTGCATCAGACGTCTGATTTATATTCGTCCATAACTACTGTCCGGCCACCTATCTATTAGCAGACTATATGATCACTAGGTCGAACCTATTATCTTTTGAGTTCTAACATCGATTTTTTGTTCCCTAGCTATAAAATTGTACAAGTAGGAAATGATTACTATGATATGTAGATATAGATATAAATTTATATAATTTGTATAGAACTGTATATGTAGTTGAAGAAAGAACCAGAATTAATGTTAACAAATGTTACATATTCATGTAATTCACATAAGTCAAATTACATATTCATGTAATGTTTTGGTAAAACGTTTTGTTGCTTGTTTTAGCAAAAAGACCACCGGTAGAGGAGACTGCTAGTTTCTTGCAGTCGTTGTTGGCAAGTCACGGTCCAAATTATCTCGAGAAATTGTTTGGGACCAAGGCACGGGATACGCTAAAGCCTCTTGGTGGCGTGAATACAGTTGCTATAGCGCTTTCTGGTAATTACTATAATTCTCATAAAGATAAATCGATCTAAAATAAATTTGGAGCATTAAATTTGAAAAGAGATAAATTCTAATTTGTAGAATCTCAGACGATCGAAGATTTTGGTGCAGCCTTGCATCTGATGCGCTCCGATTTGGAACACTTGCGCTCTGTGTTTATGGCGGTGGAGAATGGTGATTTAGGCATGTTGAAATCAATCGGTATCAAGGACTCAGAGCTGGGGGACGTGAAGTTTTTCCTGGAAAAGCTCGTGAAAACCGGTTTTCTCGACTGAATTGGCATTTTCTTGGAACGTCACGACGGAGGCGCTATAACATTGGCTGTATCGTATTACAATCGCACTATCCTATCGCTTTGAAAGATTCTTTGGCAAGTCTCCTTTGCGAAATGATCGCCGCCTACTTCTTTCCTTCTTTTTCCCATCCCTTTTCTTCTCCTCTTCCTCCATTTCAAGTTTCCTTGTCACTTTCTTTCGGTGTCATCTTATTGCTCTCCTTGCTTTTCAAAAAACACGTTGAATGAGCACCGAGATAAGTTGGGAAGATATCTATCGTTACCGAGAGGCATGGGAGTACTGAATGTTTAAACTTTCCTTAAATGTCAAGGGTCGATGCTTGTATATCTGTGCACCTTTATCGATGCGACGTCACTCATTTTCGCGCTGCAATGGGCACGCGTTTTACTCCAATAAACGTTCTACTTTTTACACGTATTACGTAGAATTAAAAACGAGAAAGATAAATTGAAGAAATGATGGCAATGTTTGACGGTGAATGGGATGGTCGCGTATGGAGGCGATACGAGAGCTTTGTGATTACCAAACCCATTAATTATATACAGTTTACTGGAACACTCTATTCGACGTCATGTAATCTACGATCGATACTAATTAATTGTCGCTTTGTTTCCGTGACTAACATGACGTCGTCGACATGCAATCGTCATTCGAGGCACGAAGAATCATATGAAAACGAAGAGAAGAAACATTTAGATATTTCGTTTATAAATCAATTTATTTCGTTTTAACGATATGTATGTAATATTCTAATTGGTACTTAACAATTTCAGAAAAATCCAAACTAGGAACGCGTTTTAAGATTTACTTTTGCTTTTGTAATTTCGTGCCTGGCGCAGCATACAAGAAACGAATAATTAATGGAATTTGATCTTACTACATTGTCAGACTCCCATTCTACTCGTATTTTATTACATTACCGAAGCTGTGCTTTGGTGACTAATATTCGTGATATTGGAGATAATGACGTACATAAACTTATGCATGATGCAAGACCTGTCTAGCGGCTAGAACACTGCACGTGTTTTTCGCTACAGAAATTTTTGTGTACAATATATACATACACACACACATATATATATACATATATATATATATATATGTATATATGTCATCTACTGCACTTCTACATGCTTATGAAACCGGATAATTACTGCTGGTACAGTACCACATATAAAGGTCCTTCTACGGATTTCAGTTTCTCGTCGTATCGAGGTTGAGATGTTTCTAGATTTTGCACCAGTATCTCGCCGGCTAACATTTAGATTAATTAATATTTCACAGAACATTATAAGATATACTATTACCCACAGATAAGTAAGTGAGGGACAATCAGAAAAATCTCAAATAATACCTCTTCCATTATATACTCGAGAGAAGTTGCTTTGATACTTGAAGTACAAGGGAATGATTAGAACATGATTAAGAATCTGTAAGTATCTCTTTCTATAGAGTATAATAGTTACCGTTGGTTTTACTCGATTGAAATGCTTGTATACGATTAATCCTCGTCGATACGGACCGAACGGAAATACGTAGACAAGCCTGATTTGCATCTAAAGGTATTTTGTTAAAACGCTCAGTATGATTTAATCGTGTATCTTGTAATATTGTAAAACACACGCGTCTTGACATGCTCTTTCGTTGGTGTAATATGTAATACGGGAAGATCGATGCAAAAACCTCCAACAATCAGAAGGACTTTGAATCGATTTTTCTACCTACATGCGATCTTTATCGACTGTTTCTGCTAGAATGCTATTGCGACACAAGATATAAATTTTGACTTCATTCAGAAAAAAATCAATGCAAAAGGACAAAAAGATTATCTCGATTAATTACGTTTTTTATTAATTTAATTTATGAGTCGCGTTATAGAGGAATATAAATTTCTTGCTACGCAAACGATTGATCTTTAGTACAGTATAAATATATGAATCATTTATATCAAAAAATACATACAATTATACATACATGTACATGTACACACCTATACACGTATATGTATATAAAAATCTACATATACATATATTATATCTATTTTAAACATGAGAAGCGAAGCAGGTACAAATCGAGCATCGTATCGCGTTCCTTCAGGGTATAACGCGTCCTTTACTTAAGAATATGAAGGTGACGATGATGATGATGATGACGAAGCAAGTATACAATGCTATGATGTATTAATATTTTCATTACGGTAACGCAACACAACATATCAATATAGATACATATCAGTAATCTAATTTGGAGATGAATGCCGAATTCTCTCTGGAAGCCAGTTCTCTATTTTAGTCTTTTTAGGATTTGAAAAAGAATAGGGCACGAGTTTTAACGACAAAGTTCCCTTGTGAAATTTCGAAACTATAAATACATATCAAATAAAACGGAGAACGATTAAACGTGGCTTCATTCTGGAGAGACTTCAGTATAGTGATGAAATACATCTCTATCTATTAAGCGTAATATCTTCTAGTCAAACAATGATATAACTTCTAATTAATGATAAATAAGTCTATATATATAATTACGTATCAACAGAGGAGTCACTTTTATCAGATAGTTGATATATATTATTTTGATATATAAAAGAAAAGCGAAGAAAAAATGATGAAAAGAGAGATATGTAACATTCCCTCTAGATGTCAATTACGGTCCAAAGTAGGGCCTGGACCGAAGACAAAATCCCGAGGGAAGTTTGTGTAAGCTTTAGGTATCGAGACTTCTTTTAAAGGATCAAGCTCGCTTCGAATCTCCGCTTCGTGAATGCCTTGATCCTTCCTAAACCCTCTCCTCTCCTCCTTCTCCTTTTATCCTCAATTTTGACGTGTTATATTTAAGACAAGACCGTTCATCTCTGGTGGTAATTGAAATTAATAAATTCAACACGTACAATGTGCGGCGCGGTATATTTCCATCGCTTTCAAGCGACGGGCTCTAAAATGCTTGTACATGCCACGTCTTCTCTCTATTCTTTACAGCGAATAATCATCAATTTGCTTCTTCCATGTAATTTAAACCAAAGACAATCCATCACGTTTCATCTGTGTTTCGTTAATAATGTATTTTAAGTACTAGATATACATATATATTTGTCATTATATTATTCTATGATATTTTTATTAATCAGTATAGTACAGTTTTACTAACAGTAGTTTAATTGAATGTAGGATTTATTTTAATAAAGCATATTAGACAAATTGTAAACCATTGTAACAGAACATATCTACATAATCCGTCCATAATATTCAATTAAAAGGATTACCATATAAAATGAAAAAGAAATGTTGCATTTTCAATTAGTGCAGAGAATATTTAAAAATGAAAAAAAAAGAATATTTTTTTTAATGGAGTTTTTGTTCGCAAAATATGTAACGTAGCGTGAACAAGCATTATCGGATGTTTCTGCCAGTCGATGAGGTGTACAGCGCATACACGTATACATATAATGACACTTTGACCATCTTAGTTATCGAGATTTAAAGAATGTGATAATGTAATAAAAAAAAAAATCACACGCCTTCGTATCTATATTACTTTCGACTTCTGATTGTTCTACTGCCAAAGCATTCTTATTATACGGCAACTGCGACGTACCGTACACTTGTAAGCGATCTTGCTTCTTAAAGTTTTGTACTTCTATTAATTAAAACAAAATACAATGTTCTTGGAAATAAGTTCAGCGCGCGAACATCATTAAATAAAGTAAACGTTTCTTCAGTTTTATTTCACGAAATTGAAATTGTACCTGACCACATATATATATATATATCTTTCGTAATTATTGTAATCATTAAATTAATTCTATTTCTGCTTTCATAAAAATTTCTTCTTTTTTCTACTAAATAAACATCGAAATCAAAATCGGTCCAAGGAACTTTTTTTGAGAAAGAGGATGCATTCAGAATTTCATGGAATTGTGCAATAGCAAGTAATATTTTTCCCAACTGTTAAGACACACTTAAAAAATTATCTACTACGTGATAAATAAAGCAACAAAATATTTTAGATTTAATTTCTTTGATGGAATATCTTATTTGAATAATCAGCTTACATAATAAAAATTAAATATAAAAATAATATTAACAGTATTAGTACAATGTATGTTTTGAATTATATATTTCAATTTAATTTTCATAAAATACACAGATTTATTGCAACTAGTATTTATATCTAAGCATAAAATTTATATGATATATGGAAAGATAAGTTTATTATTTTATTTACAGACCAGTTGGCTCGATTAACTGATATTTGTTAGTATTGCCCCCAAAATTTTTTAGTTCCTCGACTAAGTCTTGTGGGTCTATTTTTCGGGAAACTATTAATGTTCGTTCATTTTTGGGACCATAACTATGCGACCGTAAACCGAGTTGTCTCGCAATCCTATAAAGAAATTAGAATGCATACTTAATATTTTCAATCCAACTGATTATTTCGAAAAATTGCATTAACGCACTTACTGATGGATTATTGCCCTTTCATCACTTGTAAAATCAACAGAAAATACTAAATCATTTCTCATGTCACCTGCAAGGTACTTTCTCATGATGTCTTTACATTTATTTCTTAAATCTTTTGCAGAGCAAGAATTTTGCTTTAATCCGAGACCTTCCCTACTCATTTGCTGTTGAATCCTGTAGATATAAAAGTAATATTTCTAAAATGTTTTACAAAACAAAATGTAGATTATACTTACATAACAGGTTCTACTATTCCCTGTTGTGATTTACCAAGACCACCACCAGTCCAACCCATTAATTTCATTAATTTTCTTCCAATATTGTCATCAGAGATAGTGTCATCTTTTGATGTACTCTTAGTCATTGTTGTTGCAGTTACATTAGCATCCCTATTTATATTGTGTTTAACCTAAACATTAAAATAAAGCTTTGGTAGCAGGTCAATATATATGAAAATAAAAACGAATCTTTTTTATAAACCTTAATCGTATAATAATGCTTCTGTAGTTCACGTAATCCAAAAATAGACGCTTCTTTCTTCGCTGACTTTTGGTTAGAACTACAAGCTTCCGCTAACAGTTTTGAATTTATAAAAATATTACACTTACTATAAAAGAAAAAGAAAGAAATAGGAAGATAATCCTGAAGAACAAGAAAGAAGAAAGGAAAGGAAAAGATATATATACGTATACTGTATACATACTAAGAGTCCTTAATTTTATCAAATTTCCATTCTAAATTTCCACCTGACACACTGACTGCATTAGCAAGTATATTTTGTGGTATATCTCCAACCCTTTCTATTATAACAATATCGCCAAATGGAGGCTCCTCCAATCTCCTTCGTTTCACAGGTACTTTATTAAATGATAAATTATGTGACAATTTTGTGTTTTGTAATTGTGTTGATGTTTTGATTGTATTGGAAGACGTTGTTGTTGAAGCAATTCCTAAAAAATTATTCTTTAAGAAATGCAATTAAAGGACATAGATTTTCTTCCACTTCTTTCATACTCATCACATGGTAGAACTCACAGCTCTTAGATATACCTTTAACCTTTGAACTAGCAGCATCGGAAGCTTTCACAACTTTTCTTTGCAGTTTAACTTTTTGTTTTTCTCTATATTCACCAACAATATCTTGAGCTAATTCTGCAATTAATTGCATCGTCTCTTTAGGATATCTAAAAGTAAATGTTATTAAAATATATGTAAAACGACTCATAAAAATATTTGAGCTAATAAGTGACACTTGATTGGTAGCTAATAACTGCACCCGCAGCAATTACGTTTTGTTTATGTCTATTGTTTTATCTCATTGAACAGGTTATACAATATATTTATTGTGAACATATATTGATAAAAAATTAGTATGCAGCACAAATAGCCATCTTAGATATATCTAAATAGATCCCATTAAATATTGCGACTTATTAATACAATAAATAATTGCCTATTTAAATATTTGTACAATTTCTGCAAAAATTCATACTTGTATCTTGTAGCATCTATACATATTTCCAGATTTGTTTGAAATTTTATCAACATAATCATGATACTCAAGTCTCATTTACTACAGTATTAATGAAGTTTGGAAATGTTTCATATAACAGGCATAATACACTTATAAAAGACTTCTATAGGTTTGAATACTTTTGTGAGTTACAATATACAAACATATAATAAAAACAAACTGCAAATTAATAAAACATAGATATCACATTTTAGATTCGACACTACCTGCATCCAAGCAATTCCACGTTTGTAAATACTTGAGCTAAACACACAAGTTCATCTTCTGGAAATTTATCCTTATGCGCTAAAAGAAATTTGCGTCTAAGTTCCCAATGTTCGTCACATTCATGTTCTGTCTTATATCGTTCTACGTCCCAATCATCCTCGCCACTCATTTTCATCACAATATCACACGTTTTATATGACAAATTACAAATTTATACATAAACACACTGGATGTGTACCATTTGTTAAAAGTTGCACAAAGCTTTCCTGTAGATGTTTTATTAAAAGTACTTCAAACAATTCTGTCTGACTTATATGAAATTTATGTTACAAGACAGAAATATATCTAAAAATTTCAATATTAAGAAATAATGGATTATCACAAAATGGCTTACACAGCAATAACACCATGGACGAAATGTAATATAGATTTGAGATCTTAGGAACGCTTGATTTCTTAATCATAAGCAAATTTAAAAAGTCGTCCGATTGGTGGACCATGAAACACCTAGCGATGGAAAGATGGAATTAATCTCTTTATGAGGAAAATAAAAAACAAATTTTTCGGTCTATAAAGCAAATTCTTGAACTATTCAGGAATTAAATTAACCCTTTAACTTGATACATGAACTTTAAATGTGTTAACTTTAACTTTAATACATGAAAAATGTTTCATGTATAATGTCATTCCGATTTTCTACGTATTGGTATTAGTTTATTTTCTGCTTCATGACAATAATTTACAAATTTGCCGAAGGATGGCGTTATTCGGGAACTGCTTTATTTCATCACGCTATTTTTTTATTCTCAGATGCTGCAGTCTCATTCGCATGCACTTCGTTAGTCTTCCTTTTCAAATATTCTTATTTATAACGTTACATCTTCCAACCACAGCACAGCTTAGATGTCCTATGTAATTAATTAATTATGCAATTAATGCAAAATGCTGTATTTTGTGCACCGTGGCGCCCTCTACCGGCGAGTCAGTGGTTGTAACATGGAACAAAATTTTTAATTGATAGATAGTGCTAGTTTTTGACATAAGATATGGCGTTTTACGCCAATTCTATGTAATGAGTTATTTATGTAAGGAATCGGAATAATATTATACAAAGAATATTTCTGAGAGAAAGCATTAATTTATTTCCTGAATAGTTCAAGAATACGCCTTAGAGACCGAGAAGTTTGATTTTTTAATTTTCTCATAGGAAGATTAGTTTCAGCTCTTTACAATTAGGTAGTGATAGTATTTTCTAATTAACCCACAAATTAGAGAAAGAACTATTTCCAATGTTGCATGTTGAGCTTGGAATACTGTATCATCGTGCTGAGAATATTTTTCATACAACAATAAATATGGCAGATATTTAGGTGAACCGTGTTCATTTTAACTGGTTCAGCCTGTGCATGCATATATTGTAGTAATACATATATATCGTGAACTGGTGTGCGAAGTTGAAACTAGTTTTTTTTTTTGTGTACATAGGCATGTGGAATTACATAGGAATATGTCTATAGGTATATATTAGATCAATGTGGCGAAATTAATGATAAAAAATATAAGTACAAGATAAATATAAGTATAAGATAAATATTAAAGAAAATAAATTTCATTTATTTAATTTTAACAGCAGTGAAGCTTCTTAACCTATTACATAGAAAAAGATACAAATAAGTCCGTTTTAGCAATAAATGTACATGATATAATTATCTGACGATAGTATAGAAAATTAAAAGTATACGCAATGACTTCTATTGTCACACGAACAATTTCATCTAAACGTAAATATGTCTCTCTTCCTCTCATTTACTTTTTTATTTTTTAAATGTTTCTTCAAGTTATTATAAACTTAAAGCATGTTGTTTATTACAGTATGGAGAGATTGGAGTGTTTTGCGACCATTACTCACATATTGCTCGAAGCATAAATTATCCACAAAAACTGAACTGCAACAAGAAATTAAAGATGGTAAAATTTTTATATCTTACATGTTTGTTTTTATTTTTTTCTGTATAAAATATAAATTTTTAATATTTTAGTTTCAAACACAGAGAGTCTAGAAGATATAAATCCATTAAGTCATCCAGATTTTTTTCATGTTTATGATATGTTTACTGTGAAAGACTTGTTTGATGCAAGAGTACATTTTGGTCACAAAGAAGGTTCTTTAAATGACTATATGAGACCTTTTATATTTGGATCTAGGCTAGGTCACTTAATAATCGATTTAGATCAAACCGCTGAACTTTTACGACAAGCATTAAATTTCACAGCCCACATAGCTTCCAGAAATGGAATAATTTTGTTCATAGCAAGAAATTCTCAAATTTCCTATATTGTAGAAGAAACTGCAAAGCAATGTCAAGAGTATGCTCATACAAGGTTTTGGAAGCCTGGAACATTTACAAATGCCAAACATGAGTTTGGAGCTGTCACCAGATTGCCAGATTTGTGTATATTTTTGAATACCATGCAGTCTGTTGCTGAACAACATACAGCAGTGGTGCATGCAGCTAAAATGTGTATTCCAACAATTGGTATTGTAGACACAAATTGCGATCCTAAACTTATAACATATCCAGTTCCTGGAAATGATGACACACCTTGTGCCATAGAGTTGTATTGCAAATTATTTAAGGAAGCAGTAATGAGAGGCAAGAAATATAATAGTGAAATACTTGCAAGGGATAAAATATAATTTCTGATCGAGTACTATAAATGCATAAAAATCTTATAAGTAAATTTTTTAATTATGAAAATATTGTTTCTATTGAATTCATATAATAAATATAACAAAGTTAAACATTGTACAAAGCTACAGAAATGAGTTGAACAAAAACAACATAATGTATAATATATATTGAAGTATAAGAAAAAATATATATTCATTGTGCTTCTTTTGTACTTGTTTTAATAGGTTTTATTATCTCGCAAACGATGCAGAAATTTTGCTCCTAGACGCTTTATTACCCTAAAACATAAAATTAATTTACAAAATATCTAAATGAAAATTTTGGTAAATCTAAAGTAACATACCATAATCCAATATTTGGATAATAAATTCCAAGGTACACCAGCTGTAGTATAAGTGGTTTGCAAATCCACACTTCATAAAGCTTGTTTGCTATTGCAATTCCTATCAGTGTAGCACAACGTTCTACACTCATTTTATTTTTCGGATTTTCTTTCACATTTTGTCCATATTTCTATTAAGTAGAGATACACGAAAAAGAACTATAAATAGTTAATAATGTCAATACATTATATATACATACTTCACCACTTGTATCAGTAAATGCTTCCATCAAAAAATTAGTATATACTGGCCCTGGACATACAATTGTAATTGGTATATTTTTATCAGCATCTTCTAAAGCAAAAGTTTTACAATACCCCTGTTTATAACAAATATCTATTTATACATATACAGATAGATTAACGATGCTTATGATTAAAGTATTATACCCACATGTAATGCAAATTTATTTGCACAATATGTAGCAGAAAATGGTGATGCCGTAACACCGGCAATGCTTGAAGTGAATACAAAATGACCTGCACCTACACTGAAAAAATATTTTGCTACTAATCTAGATAAAGCTATTGGTGAAAATACATTCAAGTCAAACATTTCTTTGTCAACGGATATGTTAATATTCTCCCATAATGCTCGTTGTGAACGTCCTGCATTATTTACAAGTATATCCAACTAAAATTGATTTAATGTATAATTAAATGTATAATGTAATAGATGATCACAATAATAAAATATGTATTTACTTTGCCAAATTTATCAATGATACTATTAAGTGCTGACTCATGAGCATTTACATCACAAATATTTAGAACTAGCACCTCAATGTCTGAACTTTGTAAATTTGTATTTCCTAAAAATAAATAAATTAGTATATTAAATTTGTGCAAAAGTATGAGGATGATTAGTAGAAATAATAACTATTATTATCAAAAACTTATTTACTTTTCAAGCAATTAACTTTTGCTTTTTCCAATTCAGCTTCCCTTCGTGCCGACAAAATTAATTTGCATCCAGCCTCTGCCAAAACATATGCAAGATGTTCTCCAATTCCACTTGATGCTCCTGTTATCCACACTACTTTATCTCTTAAAGTATCTAGTTAAAAATATACTTAAGAAGAAATCTTAACAATGCATATCATAAATAATTTTTTTGAAAAATATGCATAGTTATTACTTGTAGTTTTGCCAAATTTTTCATAGAAAGCAAGATGTAAGTCACAATCAAGGAACCAAGGGCAAATAAAGTAAACAAGATTATAAATTATAGTCATTAAGCCAATGACAGCTAAAAGATCCATGACTATATTATATAATTGAATCTGGAAAAAGTGAACACGAAAAATTATTACATTTTAATCACATACTTCTGTTTTAAGAAATTTTATATTTTTTTTAAATCAGTATGCAATATATTAAATCTCATATATTTTTTAAATTTATACTAATTGTTGGTTATATCAGGTTGTCCGAAAAGTCTTTTTCGTTTTATAAGGAAATAATAGACGCACAATGTTTTTGTTTTATATTAGTTTATTGAATTATGCACGAACGTAATAATAGAAATATAACGAAATGAATCATACCTAATTAAAAAAAATAATATAAAACAGAAATTGTTGTTCATCTATTATCACCTTATGAAAAGAAAGAAACTTTTCGGACAACTTAATACTTTAAAATGATTTAATTATAAAATAAAGTTCATCTGTACTTACAATTAAATCGGTTATAAAGAAGAAATCTGATTAATGTCAAATGATTAATATTAATATTCAAATAGAACCTTCATTAATGCAAAAAGAAACTGATATTATTAATCCAAGTATATATGTACTTATAATGTAGAGATGAAATAATTTTACTTATACAGTTAATACTTTTATGCTTATTCTAATGCTTATTCTATTCTATATTTTACTAGTTCTAACAGAAATGACCAATCAGATTTGTATTTTATCATACAATGCAGTGATAATGTATAGTACAATCGAGTTGGTGATTCATGATGGTGTGACATGATGATGATGATGATGTGAAAATATAAGTCGAAAATGTAGAATAACAATTTTTCTTGTGGCGCTTTGTTTTAGAAAAAATAAAGTTTGAAAATTTGTTGAAAATTAATTTGATTAAATATCAACTAGGTAAGAGAAAGCAATCAAAGTCAATTATTATACACGTGAAAATAAGTAGAAAATATAAAATAAAATTTTCCCATTTAAGACCTCGTTTTCCAGAAAATGGAATTTAAAAGTTTTTAATTATGAACTGATTTTATATACGTATGATACATATTCAAATTTATTTTTCTCGAAAACGAAGCCTCAAATGAAAAAATGTTATGTTTTCTTATTTTTTGATGGAAAATGGACATCTGACCGATTGTACTACGATTATCACCCTACCCTGAAGGAAAGGTATATACATCTATGATGACATAAGTGAGAAACATTAAAACCAGAATGTGTAATCATATAGGGTAAAACTAATACACATTGTATTATATACAATATACAATAATAATAATATTACACGTAATATTGTAAAATGCAATGCCAATACTTTTAGCCTAAATAGCATACGAAAAAATATTTAATTTATGTATACATAGGAGAAATATTCAAGTAAAATAAAAAATTTTAATTTGGTTTTCGATTTATTATTAACAGTATTTATGATTTCAACTATAGCATAGTATTACTACAATTATAACAGCTTTTAGCTGTTTACATAAGACAAAATATGTAAAGGATATTTATATGATGGATTCTAAGCATGAAAATGAGAAAAGTTCCTACATAAAAATGTTTTTCGAGCCTTATTTTCCAAATCATAATAGTATTTTACGCTAGATATATGAATCAACTGATGAACCTTCCTCTCTATCTCATTCACACTTGATATTTCTCATTCAGATCTCAACGAGATGAGACGAACTCAAAGAGATGACATAGGGCATGGATAGGATTTCGACTGTCGATTAGTTACGTAACAATTAATGATCATATCGATTATGAAGCTACCGTTATTCTGATATATAACCATGATAGCCTGGTATGTAACCATTTTTTAACAATATTTTAAATGATTTATATATTTTTATATGACATTTTTTGTTTGGTTATGCTCATAGAATACATTCACGAAATATGAGGCATATAAAGTGTGATAGCTGGATATTATCGAAAACATCAGTAACACAAAAACGTGTTGTTAAGGCAACTTGAAGTATTGTAGGGAGCACAATTGTTCGTATAATTAAGTTCAAAATTTCGTATAACCAAGGTCGTCACCTTTCTTTTGTATAGAACTATATATATTTTGATATACGTAGGTGTAGTCACGTCATATCGAGAAATATCATGAAGTCAGGTCAAATTACTGTAATAAACTAACTGTATCATTGTTAAATCATTTGTGACGTGTTCTTTATAATTTTAAATATTGTTGGAAATAGAAGATTATATTAACTCTGTTACCTTAACCGAAACAGGGGAACGACTGATTCGTGGCGTGGATTATCAGAATTATAGCTAGAATTTACGCCTCTCGCTGACGCGCTTTCTTCGCGATCGTGTTTCTCCACGAACGGTCGTAACAAATGGATTGTACAGTTATTGATTAGACAGGAAACGATTGTTGTTTAACGTGAATTAAATACAATAACGTACTATAATTTAGGCAACTTAATAGTTAATTTGCAACTGTCGTCACCACGGATCCAACGCTCTCTCTCACATGGCCACACGCTCTCAACTAACGCAATTCGCACTCTCCGACTTCTCAACTGATACTCCGGCTTTATTAATTCTTAGGCCCATCACGCACATGTTCCCCATTTGCCCGTGGCCAGAGTCATGTAGGCCTTTTCTACGAAACTAAACAATTGAAGGACCAGCGACACATTGGTGGGTCTGTTTGTTTGCACCTCGGTGTCGACTCTCTCGCAATACTGTTTATGGTTTACTCGATATCTCTTAGGCCTCTTTGTCCACCATACTTTTTTTTTTTTCGTGGAGGAAACCTTCATAGGCGCCCCGCGCCCTCCGGGGAGAGGGTGCCGGGTAGTGCCGGATTCGTACCGGCTAAAACCTCCACGGTGGCCGTACTTGGCGCATGGCGGAAGGGGCCTTAGAACCGCTCATAAGCATTACATCACGAGCCCCCTCCACGCCGAACTTCGTCCAGGATACTACATTAATATTGTGTTTCTGTCGACAGAGAAAAATGTTGCCAATAAAACTGACAAAAATAGATAATTTACGTAAGTATTACGAGTTTGTTGCTACAAATTGCGAATAATTATTTTTTCTGAACTGACTACCACTTTCTCGTTTTCTCTTTCTCCTATTAACTAATAGGTTACCGAAATTAGTAAACAGGTTACACTATGATTCAATGCAACATGTTCACGGCCGGCCATTTGTTAATTACGAGTCAGATATATAGGAAACATTCGATAATTGCACAACTGCACAAAAAGATCCTCTGCATAATTGCACGGCTGTCATTCCGACTATAGGAGCAGGTTCTCCTAACGCACCTCGAAAGTCGACGGCTCATCACGATTAAGTAATGTAACATGGTTCAGTGTCAGATATCGCTGAGACAATATATACAGATACCAATTCACAAGTACAAATTTTTTATTGTTAACTTTTTTAAAATTAATCGTTTACTAACATATCTGTATGATTTGTCTGATTAAAATGAGATCAAACACGATATAATTTGAATTATATGTACTTACTGATACGTATTTAATTATCATTTATTAAGTAGGCAAATATGCTCCAAATCATATCCTGTTTGGTGTCATTTTAATCAGAAAAATGTAAGAAACATATTGGTTAAAGTTTTATCGATCACAAATCAAAAATAAGAAAGATTGATTTTTGAGTTAGAAGTATCAGCTTATCCGGGGCCTTTAACATTAGCTGAATGCTTTGATTCTCAGTCCCTTTTTCTCTTTGACTCGCGTTGTCCTTTTCTATGTTCAACACGTCCAAGATTTCAGTTTCGAGAAATAGAAGCATTTTTACCTCTACATAATTGCGACATTTGAATCCCGATTTTTGTGCAATTATTGAATGTTTGAGAGACTGGCTGTCGAACGTGTAACACGTCAGGGTTTATAATACCAGAGTGTAATACATTATGCATATTCTATTCGTTTTTCCTGAATGATGTTACTGTTTATTCGACCACAAACATTTATGCCTAGCCGCTTTTACGAATCTCTTACTCGTTCTCAAATTTCTCACTCTGTAGGTGAGTTCAAATAAAGAAGAGGGAATATGTAGTAAGTTGCTTATTTCCAACCAGAAATCAGTTGCTTATTTATCGAAACCAAAATTGTACTATGCGATTGAATTTCATGAGTTTGCAATAAGACATCTCCAGTATTCAAATTGTATTCATTGGAAAAAAAGAGAAAGATATAGGTTTCATATTCAAAGATACAACAGTTTTTACTACGAATATTAATTGACTATGAATTTATAGTATGTTTGGAAAAGGTGACTTAATTTCGATCGATTGTAAATTGATTTATTAATTATTATATCATATTTATTGTAACAATCTCTCCAATTTTGAAAACTTACATAGATTTGTCAATGATGACCGTTTTAATATACTACAGTTTTTATTGGTGCAAAATTAAATGCTCGAACACGTTGATGTTGATGTTGATGTTGATGCGTATCTTATTTTCACGATTAAAGCTATCTTCTTAGTTGTCTGAAGTACAGATATTCCTAAAAAAACAATTCACGATGAAATTTTGCAAACATCCAAGAGAAGATACTTTAATTTCTTAAGTCACTAATTTGCAACAAAAGAAGGAACTTACCAGAAGAAATGCTGCGGCGAGGAGTAAGGTTTTGAGTTTTACGTCCAAATCTGAAGGAAATGTAATTATCATAATATAATCGTGAAGAATATTGTCCCACTGATGCATAAGGGATGCAATTTGATGAGTGCCATCGATCGAGATTACCTGAATGAAATTAATATACTATAATTAAATGATTTGTAAATAAAGCATAAGGTAGCTTAATAATATCAACCACTTTGAATATTTTTATTACTTTTGGAAATATGGAGAGACCTTATTTACCAAAGTCTATAACTTTTGACTGTATGTATAAACATTTTGTTTTTTAGATGAAGGACTTCTGAAAATTTTTAAATCATAAATAACGTCATAAATAAATCTTCAAATCAGGGCACATGGAGCGCCGTGAGATCGACATCTTTCACGAGTCGGCAAGCTACTTGAGAAGCGCGAGCAGGTAACAGTGACTATTATAGTATAATTAGTTGTAGTTACAGAAGTAACTCTAGTTGTAGTGCTAGGTGTATTTTGGAGCAATTTATATTAGTAAATAAGTGCTATTTAAGTTTAGTATGAAGATTAATGACTCTTACGTATCTTCCTAGTAATACCACCTTATTAAAGATAGGGATATAAATATTCAAAGTGATCAAAGATATTAAAATATAAGCTATTATTAAAACTTATTATTATATATATGTCGGAGATGAAAGGACACTGGAGCCTTTCCTTTGGAATTTTGGGAAAATCCCCTAATACTTTAGTCTAAATTTTACCATAGCCGTAACTAAATAATTTTTTGCGATTCAATCCGATTGTATTTTTCGAGATTTGTGATAATGAGCTTGAGCTTGAGGCGACAACCAGTCGCCGAACGTGTCCGCGGTCATGGGATGAATGTTTTGTCTAACAAAAGGTATGGAGTAATTGTATAGGTCTCCTTAAAAAAAAATAGTTGTAGTGGCAATCAACAGTAAACATTCTAACGGTTTCTGTCCTGTGGCTCGCCACACGCAGACCCTATTCTTTGGGTAAGATGATTACCAGATGTCAATACATCTCCACAGTACATGTTCAGTCAGCCTGAGGACCCGCTATAAATCTTAGGATTTAGTTAACTAACGTCCTTCAAACAGACAAACAGTCTTTGTCCTAACTACGGGAAGGTACGGGAAATCTACTTTTCTCATGAACGACGCTTCCCTCTAGCAATTTTTTCTCAAGGGCGGCTAGCATCCTTCTCTAACCACCATCATAAAAATTAACCAATTAACGGCAACGTCCATTTCTCTCACTTTCGGAACGAAGGCTTTTCTCGACGAATCCAATGATCTCGTGTCCTTAGACACACCCTATCATAGTTTTCCTCTGCAGCATCATCGTGACAAAAAGATGCACTCTCGTACGATCTCATCAACGAGTTACACAATGTCTTTACGATCAGTGAATACTCCACAAGGAGTCCGACTTAGACTCTGGAGAAAAGTACATTTGCCATCCCGTTGATCGTGGATTCGTTATCGAACCTAAGACCATTGTCGTTAGTGTCTAATCACCGCGGTTACTTGTCAACTCTGTAATATTAACACTTGTGTTAATAAACTTTGCTTTTATTGTACAACTACGATGGCTAATGCAAGTGACGATTCCTTACACGCCCCTAATCCTGATCATAATATGAACCCGACATATATATCAACATATATACAAATATGTATAATACATATGTATAATATGTATTAAATAAAATATACAGCCTGTCTCCAAAATCGTCGTACGAACGGTCGTGTGCAATATATAATTCTATAATAAAATATGAAAAAAAAACCGTATTTTTTCATCTAAGGCTTCATTTTCTAAAAAAGTGAGTTTGAAAATTCGTCAGGTTCCTGTGTATCAACTGTCAGTTTCGAGGTATGAAACTTCTGTTTTTGCTCGTATTTGTATTATTAAACACGATTTATGTCACGATTTGAAAATAATGTTACTATCGTTTTTTGTTTTATTTCTGTACCCAGCTGGGTCGTACCCCCATTTTGGGCACATGCTGTATATCGTCTTTTCTTCCAGACAAAAATTACCTGGAACTGGGATTCTTGATACATGCAACAATCACTAATATTTGGCCCGTATATATTACAAAGTCGCTTTCCTATTGCATCGTACACTGTAAAACTGGAACCCATTATATGAGAATTTTGTCCTATTGTGCCAATTAAATTGGGGCTTAGCACCGACATACTCTGTACAATGAAATTTTCATCTTTTTGTTATATGGTAAATAATAAAAATATAGTTAAGCTATTTTATAATCTTGTATACCGTCTGGATTTTACTCACGTGCGATTTATTCAAGGCAAACGTCCACATGGAATTCATAACCATGGTGAACACGGTTTCGCCGCATTGATCCACAATATTTAATTGAAAATCGTCGCGAGTCAATCTGGAACAACTCCAACAGCTTGATTCATTCTTTGATTCCGCTTCCATTGCTAGGAATAACGTTTCAGCTTTTGGTACTTTTACTCTGTATTGGAATCTCTTTTTTAAGCTACCGAGCACTATTAACATAAAAGAAAGAAACTTTTGTTATTTCTGAATTTTCTTCGATTTTAAAGATATGAACATTATGCAGTTTGTAAATGCAAACGATAACTTTTGATGGTTAATTTATTATATGTATAATTTAATTTGAGTGTACAATAATGCTCGAAAAGCTTCCGACCAAATTAATTTTTTACTTTATGTTTGAAAACAATGATGTCTAAAAAAGCTTTGATTAATATCAAGTATAAGAGCATGACGAGTAAAAGAAAGCAGTACGACAAATGAATACTGTTATACAGTTATGTAATATTAATTAAAATTTTTGAACTTGTTATTTTCGGAAATTAACGTGAGAAATTTATTTGATAGGATATGTTTGTCTACCGCTGTAGATCATAAATATTATTTTTCTCTTCATATTTATTCATTAATTCATTAGCATAGTAATTTTTTCATACTGAACGTTCGTCTAACATACTTTCTCTCGACCAAAATTTGTATTTATTATCAATTCATATTATTTATTGATTTTATAATTTATTACAATTATTAATTAATTAATGATTGATGAAGAATCATCTTATTGAAACTAGAAATTAATTCATTAAATTGATAGTCACTTATACGCAAGCCAAGCATAACTTAATAAGTTATCTTTATTGACATTGATATTTAAATTTAGATGAATTACGAACATGTGCTGAGATCAACAATCTGCTGTATTTCCAATTGTTCCACATAAGATAAGAAGTGAGTTCCGGAAAGTACGGTCAGCTGCGACCTTGGTGTCGATGTCCAATTCAATGTATTCACAGGAATCGGTCTTCTTTCTTGTTTGGTTTCTCCTGACCGAATTTAATATACCATTATATTTCATATATGATGGAACAGTTAGTATGTAATAGAGATTTATTTTGTCCATTAAATATTATAACTAATACTATATTTCGAATATTTTATATATTTTTTGCGTTATGTACTTTGTGCATTTTTACATTCTTAAGTTTCTCATAGATACATAAAATATTCACAGACTACTTATCATTATATTTTACATATTTTTTATCAAGAAGATGATATACATACCTTGTGGTTGTGCCGTAATGACGGTTGGCCCCGAAAGGACAGGAACTGTATTGGATACCGAACTCTGTTGCATTTCTATATACTGGATGGTTGCGTGGTTTGACTCTGTGTGATTATAAAAGTTCGTTTAAACTCGTGTTGCTTCTTTATGCTTCATATTATACAAATTAATCAAATAATTCTGTCATTAACGAGATGCATATTACTTTAAATACAGATTCGAACGTAATTCGTAATATTAACTTTAGTACAGCAAATTGTCAATATACTTTTGCGATTCTACTAATTTTGCGATACTTATGTACTTTTGGTTCTACTAGGGTTGTATATTATATGCTATTAAGTTATATATGAAGATTACAGAGAAAGACATGATAAGTTCATATTCTGTCCTTTAGGTTTTTTTAAATTATATATATTGTCGATCAATCTTATAATATTAAAACTGTCCTCTTTATTTGTCTGTCAGATTAAATATATGTTTTCTATTGCTCTGTTGAACATTACAAAAATATTGATTATGATGACATTAACTATGTTGATTCTTCATGAAACTTGTATACCTATTTTTCAAGACATATTTTTGCAGCACAGATTATTAATCACGTTACGCTAAATTAGTGACTTTTAGTCATCGAATTTAATCAATCGATTTTAATTATCACATAAAAATCAGACTTATCATTTCTTCCTTTGCGGGCTTCGTATAATTTACGGCGCAATAAAAGCGGTAATAGTAATAACAATATTAACGATGTTCAATAAGAATCATATTCAGGATAACCAAAGTGAATAAGAATCACCAGTTAATACTCCGAAGGTGACACGATTAAGGTCATTAGCTTCCATTTCTTCTCGCAAAAAATCGAAGATTCATTCGTGAATTGGTGCATGAAAGCTTCTCAATGTAGCATTACGATTTACTATTTCAGCAAACGTGTCTTTTTTATCGCTACGAGTAGGAAAACCTTGTTGATTTAATTAATTTTAACGATCGTTAAGCGGCACAGGGAATTGCACGGATCGATTAGCCAACAGCCATGAATGTTATGGCGTAGAAACAAGTCGTTTTATGTAGAAAAATATTCAAAAACTTGCTCTTTCTTCGGCTAATACTTTATCCTTGATGTTTTTCAGGCTCCAAGAAATCTTCGTATTGGTGAAATCCTTTTCTTGGGAGATCTAGATTTACACAGGTATCCAGTTCCGTTGATGTCACTCCTAGAAATTCTTCCACATACTGTTTGCTGGCGGTCGTTCGTCGAAAGTTCGGTAAGTCTCTTTTCGTTATCGTTGATAGCCAATCGCTTATCGTAAAACCGGATAAGCGGTATCGTTCTTATTGTTATCAGAGGCAGTGATCGATGTTTTTTATTGTTCTTTCCCTGTATTATTAAAAATCGAATAATTTTAATAATTTGCAACATAAACGACAGTATAGTAAAATAGATTATTGGAGGGACTGATATACATTACACACACCTGCTCAGAAATCCTACAACACTTATTGTAGTAGGCTCAACTCCCTTATAACACGGTACTCTGAAAACAAGGTATAACACGGTGAAAAGATTGCGGCAACCCTCCTACAAAACGATCTCCATATAGCACGACTTAATAAATTTATGCAATTCTCGTATACCATGAATATTTCCATCATATTATTTTGGTTTCGCTTTAATATGGTTTCGATACAACGCGAAACGAATTAATCGTGTTATTCAAAGGAGAGTCGACTGTATTTGTTTTAAAGCTAATACAACTTAACTAATCGTAAGAAGATATGGTAGAAAATTATAGTGATGCATAAATCAAGATTTTGAGAATTTCAATTTAGTGAAACGTAATTCAACTTTTCAAAATATCATCCTTTCGGTTTCATAATTATTTTGAATTGTAATTTTATTCTTTGTTGCGGTACATTTTCATGACTTTCAAAAATAGAACTCCTTCATTCCGGGAATAATTAAAAACCCTAATACCGAAAATACCGATATTCAACTATTGTAGGAATCTTAAAATTGAAAAATTCCCACTGATCCCTTAACTATCTGAGAATTCTCTTTTAGGTCACCCGCAGTTCTCGTACTCTGGAGGAGAGAGAATTTCTGAACAAAACGAAACGCATACAATCTCGAGAAAATTATTACTAAAAACTCCGTCAAATCATCTCATCTTTTAACTATCCTTCGTAATGCTTCACAGAAACTATTTGAGATCATTACCAACCATTCATTCCATTAAAGACCAACGTTGTGTTAACGTAACATTTCATCTGCAACTTTTTTTTCAGTTCAATTTACATTAATAAATTCTGTTTTTTGATATTTTGATATTTGAAAAGAATTTTTAACAGCCTGTTTAATATCTTTCCATAGTTAGTCTCTCTTCGTTTAAAATTGAAATCACATAAGTCGTCAAAATTTGAAGAAGTATTTCTGAAATATTTATAATACTGTAATAAATATCATAGAAATTCTTTGCAAGTCTTTCAGTTATGAGGTGGGCTTCTGTAGAGTTACTTTGATCATGTTTTTTAATAATGTTGTTTAAATATGTTTAATAATGTTAACATAACTTTGTTCAGTATTCTACTGACGGTGCTACATAAATTGAACAAGAAATTTAAGGAAAAAGTAAAAATTGATCAAAAAACCAAGATCATGAAGAAATAGGTTGAGAGATTTTCAGGATCTTGGTTAACCAATGTATCGATGAAGAACACGCAGAAATACTTCAATTGAAATATTTAACTCCACGTGTTTCATTTGCCAAACATCATTAGCACCCTTTAAAAAGCAACCTTTAAAAAGTTGTTTTAGTTCCAAAAAAACTGGAGTCTCTAGAAACCTCCAGGAACTACGTCAAACGACTAAATCCTGGAAACTACTGAACGGCTGGTAAAAAGTTAGAGAATGAAACGTTACACAGACAACCTAATAACATTCTAATACGGCAAAAGTGGATTATCGTCAAATTTTTCTCAAATTTTCCTACCGATTTTCCGATCAACTTTCCATATATCAAATTATCCAAAAAGATTAACATATTTCGAATGGACGCTAAAACAAAAAAGAGGGAGATTCTTTTGGGATTCTAAGGGTTGTCGGTTCTCTTAATCACTCGAATTGGCTGGTTCACTGGATTGATGTAACGCGTGATTATAATTTTCCGGTTTGGCGTGTTTTCTCAGGCACACCCCACACGCCTTTACTTGTTGCTGCTCCACGGTGATTCCATGCGCGGTTCTATCGATCCTGGGGTTCCCTATATAAGAGGCCGCGTCATGGGTAGTCGTGAAACAGCAGGTCGTCCAATATTCTATGTAATCCGTGGAGAATTGTCACGGTGGAAGCAGTGGTACGAGGGTGAACGCGCAAACCGAATAAAACACTGGCTTGTGCTACGCGAATGACTAACTAAAAATCAAGTAAGTTATCCATCAAAGAAAACAGTGTCATTATATCATTTTTATAATTTTATTAAACCAATCTTTCTAACTTGCGTACTCATCCCTTGTTTAGAAGTAATCTAACATCGAAGAAATTCACGTCAGTAAGTTTAAAAATTACATTCTTTTTACTTAAGGACGAAAGTATTTGCATTGCTGAAGGGCTTCGCTGTTTCCTTGTAGAGATTTTGTATCACCAGCTTGAGTTTAGCCTCACCATCTGTTAGACTCATAACATTACAAATCACCTCTGACTGTACGGTCAAATGAACGATGAAATAGATATTTATTACTTGTAATGCAACAAGTAATGTTTATAAAATTCTTTTTTCTGTCTATAGAACTTACCGTTCGCGTTTCATATAAGTCAGAGGAGCTCAGTGGAAAAGTGATATAAGTGTGTATTTCTATAAAAACGAAATAAATGCAGAAAGTGATATATAACATTTATATTTGTTTGTGAGGTCTTCTCATAAATTATCAAATTTTTACAAGTACGAATAGTAAACCTGTTCTAGATTTTCTGTTAGCGTAACTTCATTTACAGTTTTCTCAAATTAAATATTTCATCAATTGTACTATTTTTCTCTTGAACCGTTCGTTCGCTATGAATTCTTTCCTTTCTTCAGAATTTCGTGAATTTTAATTCTTATTATACGTTCAAATTAGCATCACACACGCATGCTAAAAGCATATAGTTATTGAAAGATATAAAGCGAATAAAATTCGTCACGATGTCAAAGGATTAAAGACTAAAGTTTATGCGATTGATCAATATTTAACTTTCTATATTTCCCACAGTCTACTTGAATTCGGCATATTGGAAATCACATAATTTGTCTTTGTATAAACGCAAACTTAAAGTCAAGTCACTCAAGTTCGGTAAACTTGGTCAACTTGATGAAGGATTAAAGATGAATGAAACGCAATGTGTACAAAAACAGTCTATCGACAAAGCTTTCTCCGAATACCTTGAATGAAATTTAAGAGCACGGTGTCGGTGTTCTGATAACCGGTTATCGATTCGCGACTGTACCGCGTATTTTCGTGCTCCTTGATACGATCGATACGATTCTAGATATTTCTTCGATAAAATGATTATTGTATATACGTATATAAATACGTTATGAATACGCAGAAAGTTGTTGTTAATAGGAGGAGGGTCAATGTTAATCGGATTTCACGATGATGCGGCAAAGCTGATTGTACGCGTGGAATGCATTACGTCTATCGATCTGAGAGGCGTCGCGTCATTCAGGAACAACAAGGGGAAAAAAGTTCTTCCGTAATGTCGAGACTATATCTTTTTTAACATTGAAAAAATTCATTGTCATTAGAAAATTCATCCTTGTCTCGTCGTTTTTAAATTCGTTATTTAACTCTTGTACCGACGAATTTCACATCAATTCCAACTCGTTATTACGAGTCAAATATTACTTATATCATTAAACATTTACGTTCATTGTTAATTAATATTACTCTATCGGTATTTCGTAAGTATCAGTCTATTAACTACAGTCTTCTGTCTGAAGAATTTTATTTTTTACGTAAATTTAGTTATCCAGTAGTAAAAACTCTTTCCATTTGGATTTTCCCTTTATCGCTGTAAAATAAAATATTCGGTGCTCATAACGATGATCTAGTCTCTGTTGGACGACTAAATTAGAGGAGGAATGCAATAACACAGAAGCAACGCGACAGTAGAAGAATCACTCGTAACAAGAACGATCCTTATCAAATTTTTCGACCTTTTAAATAATGTATAATAACGATGCGTTCTAGTTATCAGAAACTAGATTCACAGAGTATTATATAAAATGAGCTTTGCCTTAATTTATAATCTATTATGGAATGAAAATGAATTGTTTCTATAAAAAAAACTTTAATCGTGAGAATCACAACTTCATTATTTAATTAGATACGATTATCCTGCATTATAATTTTAGTAAATGGATACACTCTTACAAATCATATTATATATATTGAACAGAAATGGAAGATTTTATAAAGTATTCTTTTGCTTTCTTGGAGATAAACAGTCATATTTTTGTTACAAACTCATCAACTATAACAATATATATCATTTATGATAGTTGACAAATATTTTATACAAACGATACGAACATATAAATTTCGAGTTAATTTTAATTTAATCCCATTGCGTGTCAATCATTCTATAAATATTTTATGAATACAATCGATTACCTGAGCATCGATGTAGAATTACATCAATCTTTGTAACGAAAAAGTTGATCGATCAGGGCGTAGAGTGTAGAGGAATCCCTGTTGCATCACTAGTTTTCACTACTACGTCTTCTGTTAAGAAGGGACTTCACTGGCCTTTTTGCGGAATCGATACCGACTGATAAAGCTGATTAAACAGAACTACTAACATACTTTCCATTCTCTTGTAGTACTCATCATCCTCCTTCATGTTCTTATCCATTTTCTAGAACCAAACTGAATCTCCTAAATATTCTTAACACAAGATCATAAAGTCAAAGCTTCCATTTCCTGTTATGGGTTGGCTTTTCTGTACTATGATACTTGGCTAGACAACCTGTTGAAGATACCATAAAGTAGACTTTTTTTTAATACTGGAATCGTTTGTTGCATGATTGCTTTAAAAAAACAGATTCGATGCTGACATTTACTGATTAAATCTGAAGAAAATTTAGAAGACGAATTTTTAGGAAATACGTACATACGGAAAAAATATATAACTTTTAGTTTTATAACTGAGAAGCTTTCTGCAAAACAGTGTACGATTAAATATATGTTCCTTCAGGAGTTACACTACAATTTTGATCTACGTTAAAAATGAAATTTAATAGATTCCATATTACGCTGTAAAACTTTAATGTATATATAGTATGTGGACTAAAATTCACTATCCAAATAAATAATATATAAAATATATATTATACATCTATATAAGAATATATAGACATATAAAAATAGTTGAATTATCATGAAATCTTTTTTCACTTTCTAACTATATATAAAATGAACTGGAAGAAATTATAGTTAATATTTAAAAAACTAAATCTAAAACTTGCAACGCAATTATTTAATTAATTTTGTCTTATGGACTGTTTCTTTTTCTGAAAGCTACTCAATTAGTCTTATAAAACACATAATTTTATATGTAATTTCGTAATATTATACTTCATAGACATATGTAGACAATTCTACAAAAAATGTGCAAACGATTTACAAAAATCTATAAATGCAAGATTATAACATTTATTTGATTTTAAAGGTAAAATGTTGCCTCAAGAATGGCTATTAGTGTCTCTACTCATGGGGTCGGCTACAGCGCTAGCACCCATGCCCCATCATTCTATGGAGGAATCTTTGAGGAGTGCTTTGGATGCCATTACCAGAAAACAACGATCTCTGGATACGAATTCGCAAGACTACTACAATGATTTACGCTCATTTAAATATCATGGTGGAGAGGGAGAAAGGAAGCTTGACAGAGACCGTCAGGGTGACAGGGAAATAGAAGAGGAAGACGAAGAAATAGAATTTTTGCCTAATGGTACACTTTCATATGATGGTTTAGCACGTTCGTGCATAAGGTTAATGCACAACCATCACGATGGTTTAGCATATTTCATTATCCACTTTCATACAACACCTAATACATATAACACCCTTTATATCGGGTATTCCATTTTATAAAGAGTGCTTTAATTGGTCACGTCTGAAGAAAAAAATAAAATTATTTCTCTTAAAATTTTGTTTTTGAGAAAATTAGAGATTGAAGGTTTATCGTGTACGTGTACGCTTCAGATCGAATAAAAATGCAAATGTATTCGTTCTATGCGTACGTATTTTATTTGTATGTATACATAAACCGAGTACATATTATGTACTTTTATTCATGTTGAAGTTAGCTGAGTGCATGTATAATATTTTTACGAAAACAAGATCTCAAAGAAAAAAGCTTTATCATGTTTATTCTACTTATTTTTTTATCTTTAATTTCTGCCCAGGCATACTCATTCTGGCACACTCTATATACTGTAGTTCATAAAATTTACTTAGAAAAATCAGTCAAATCTTAGATCATAAATATTTTCTATGTAATGGAAATTTGTTCTAGAAACTGGACAACTAGAGACTGTAGGAAATGGTTTTCAAGATTTGAATAATAAATTACTCGAAAGGGCATTGATTGATTATCTAGAGAATGTCCCCCAACAGCAGGTAGCGTTTCTTCTTTTCCTTAATCGATGTTGTTATACTATATTTTTATCAAAAGAAAGAGCTACATTGTTTGATAATATCCAGGAACAACCAGTCACATCGTTATTTCGAGAACGTGAACGAGGTTCCAATCGTAAAAGGGGCTATGGTTCTGAACGATCAACTATTGATAATAAGGAGCTGACGAAATTGTTTCTAGAAGAACTGCAGGATGGCTCTCCGTATAATCTTGGAGATACGGATGACGAAGGATATATGGACGCTCGTCAGATGCTCTATGATCGATACAGAGGCGATCGAGGCAACAAAATATATGAGTTAGTGATTAATATGAATCTTAATACTCAACTTTATTCGACTAACAATAACCTACATAATTTTAAAATAAAATAACTTGGACTAAGTTATTTAATTTTAAAATAGATGTATTTCATTTTAATTTATATTTTAATCTATATTTTATACGATAAACATTGTTATTTCTTAATACAAAATAATCCTTATAAAAAATATTTCGTATATTTATTAATGTTAAAGTTTAAAAATGTGGTGAAATTTAAAATACTGATGAAACTATCGATAATAGGAATTCAGGTCCAATGTCCTGGGGTGCATTGTTGAATAAAGAGTCTATGACCCGAGGTCAGAGTCGAGAATCGGACGAAAACGATTTCGGCGATCGGGAACAAGACCCAAATTTGTTGTACCTCTCGATGGGCGAACGAAGAAACACGAATGGTGGGTATCCCATAGGACGTTCCCTGAGGACCTACAGAAATATGGCTAAACGATATCTTGTTGCGAAAAGGAGCCCAAAACCTGTATCTACATCTACCCAAAAACAGATTACCGATCCTAAGGTAAATCAGCTGAGAAGTTTTCTAGAAATTCTTTAGCAATTTGTAATCAAATATTACGTGCGTAATGAAATATTTATTCATCTTAATTTTTATTTTAGATTTAAATTTAAATCATTTGAATGTATGATTAAAGAAAAGTAAAAATTAAGTATATCTTAAAATGAAAGTATCTATTTATTTACATTGCTAGGTCGCTCAAGATCTGGGAGCACTGTTTGGCACTCAATCTGTGGATAATCAAAATCATACTCACAACTTCAAGCATGATCACAGCCACGATCACGACCATGATCATGACCATAATCACGATCACGATCATGAACATGGGGATCAGCATAAACATGAGAGTTCTTCGGAAGCGCCAAAGGTGACTCCTTCACCAAAAGGTCAAAAGGAGAATGTGACAAAGTTAGGCAAGTCAAAGTCTATTGAGGTGAGAAAGAAGAGCGTCGATTGGTCTCAATATTTTGGTATTGATAGAAGAAAGAAGAAAGCTACGTTCATGGCTGGCCAAGGGACTCCGAATCAAGATGATGAATGGATGTTACAGCGATACTATGAAGTAATTAAGAGAAGTAGAAAATGTTCTTCTTTTTCTTATTCTTCTTTTAATCGTAAACTAAATCTATAATGGTTGAATTAATATATTGGTTTATTAGAATATGGTAGAGAATCTGAAGGCAAACGACCGAGAATACGAAAAGGAAGCTGATGAAAGAAAAGACAGGTTGGATCAACTAGATCCCAGACAAAAAACCATTAAGGACTTGATTATTGAGGAAGCTTTGAAATACAAAGATTCTGAAAATGGTATAGATATGCAAAAGGTATAACTCGTTTAAGGAAACTAATCAGTATACATGACACCACAGTTAACGTTATGTATATATCAATATTCTATAATGTTTAAATAAAATGATAGGTAAAGGATAAGATAATGGCACGAATTGTATCTGCCTATTCCTTCGAAAAAATGAGAAAAGCTCTAAACGAACTCAGAAACAATGTGGCAACTAGGATAGAGGCTCAAAAGGCAACTCATGTACAGGGTAATCAAACCTCGAACTTCCGAGAGAATAGTAACAACTCTAAATCCAAGGATAAACGCATCAACAATTTAATAGAAACTGAAGGTGCAATTTGGTTAATCATTATACTGTATTATACTCTTTAGTACCAATACATTATATTATCTATTATATTTTGTGAAAAGCCGTTGAAGAAAATAGAGCCTGTCCAGAGCTAGAACTGATCGAGAGACGATGCAGAACAGTTGACACTTTAGGTGGAGACGAATCACAGATGCTCTATCTTCCTTGTGTCATGCTTCAAATCTGCAAGGCCTGCGTAAATATTCTTACCCTAATCTTGATCATTTAAAAGTCTCTATTTAAAACTCAAGTTACTCAATTTGTCGAACGCAATTCCATCCTATTTCATTTTATTTATTTATTTATTGTTTACAGGAAAAAGGGAAATCCCATTAAAATATATAAAGCCGAACAAAATAAATTTCCTATTAATTTCAGGTACAGAACGACCTGGAAGAAGAATGTTTAGGTAACTATGCAGTGGAAGCGGGAAAAATCTGCGACGCCCAAGAAATAAGAGAAGGACCAAAGAGCAGAGAAGCGTGCGCCAGCACAGCTTTAATATTGTCGCAATTACAGACTCCGACAGCAATCTCCGATCAATGTCGCCTCGATGGAAATGACTCTTGCTTACGACGTTATCATTACCAATACTGGCATCGTTACCTTACTTACCCTTACAACGGGCGACGATTGAACAGCGTCTACGATATGACCGGCTCTCAACAATCGGATCGATAAAAAAACAAAGGATTAAAATTAAGTGAGACGATGTCGAGAAACGGGTGTGGCTTTTCAACAAATCAGTGACCTCGAACCGAACTTCATTTCTATAGTCAACTTTCAGCATTTCGTTTATTTGGTTTGCAACCGAGAGAAAGAGAAAGACGTCAAAGAGAAAGAGGTCAAGGGATAGAGGTTAAGTTGTTCGAAACAATATATCATCCAAGAATGCGACAAGAATCATGTTACTTTTATCGAGCGGGTGGGTTCATTTAAGACGAAAGAGACAAAGAATCAAAAGATCGAATAACTTTTAAAGTCGATTCGAGAACACGTCGATAAAGATAGTTGAAGTGGCTTCGAGTTTTGCGTACATGATTGTGTACAACAGATTGATTCCATTACATGCGGATATCGTTTAATATAATAAAATGGAAAAAGAACGGCTGAATTTTAAACTATTTGCGAGTTTTTTTTTCTAGTAATAAACGCAACGACAAGCTATGAGCGACAATAATTATCAAGTGAAATTTTTGTCATTACTTCCCAAGAATGGACGAACTTCAAAATTTCTTATCTCGCTAATAATATAAAGCCATTTTAACTTTAAAAAAAGTAAAAAGTTCGGACTAACGCCTCGCAGAAAAAATTATCAGTTGTATAATAAAATACATTAAAACAGTCGTTGAACATCAGAGAGCATAACATACGAAGACGTTTAATTTTTTTACAATAGATGATTTTCAGCAATTTCCTCCCAATCACGTAATAAAAAGTTCATTTTTATTACCTTGTTCAGATTAAATTTACCTGGATACCTCCAAATAATGCTGCATAATAACGCGGTGAAGTATCTTATTTATCTATTTTCTTCCATTGTGGAATATCAACATGCAACATAAATCTACCGAAATATATCGATATTAAAAAATATTTAATGAAGTTTAAAAAGGTACACCATGATTCTATTCTAGTGTAAATTTATATTTCGTCAGATAAAAGATCAACGTATGTATATCTATGTCTGTCTTTATGTTATCAAAACCAGGAATACATTCTATGTGTCAGTCCTATATTCAAATGTAATAAATATATTTCAAAATAATTGTGTCTCATATCATTTATTGAAAATCGTGATAGTACATTAATAAGAAGGTATTTTTTAATAACTAAGGATTATTAAACTTAGTATTCGAATCGATACTCATGTCAGTCATTTGTTTAAGCGATTCGAAAATTTCAAGACATTCTGGAGTGTACAACTTTAGATATTCTAGTTGCAATTGAGCACATTCGACTAAAAGTGGAAAAGATGTTAAAAAGACTCTTTTTATTATAGAAATAATTAATATATTAGCAGATAGGAAATTTCTTTTCTAGTATTAGAATATACCTCTCCATTTTGAGACTACTTCCAATTTCTTTTTTAACTCCAAATTTAATTTATTTATTTCCTGGATAATATTTACATTATCATCCGACATTATTTCAGAAATAAAAATTTGTAACTAATATCTCTTTTCTTTTAAAACAAGAAATATTACCAATTAGTTATTCTGACCACTCTAGTCGTATTAATTGAAATCAAAGATAGTCACGTGAATCTTGGTCACGCGTTCTGATTGGTCAGAAGGAAATTCGTCCACGAATAGCGATTATACGGCAATATATACTTTACGCCGCTCGTAAGAAGCAACGCAATTGGTCAATTCGTAAATGTGCCTTGTTACCTAGCCGCGAAACCCTGCAAATCTAGAATTACATAATCTATGATTACTAAAAGTGGCGATGGCGTTTTATGGCCTGTATTGCTTTGTGTCTAAAAAGTGGAGTTTTCGTGGTATTTTCTATGGGAGACCGGTTTATTAATGTAATTTTTGAGATTAATAATAAAAAGAAGTGCGTGATCAAGACGAGTACGAGGTATAAGGTTAGAAAGGGGAAGTGTAAAGTAGCGGGCAGAAGGAATACATGAGCTCCCGCTTCCGACGGCCGGCGAACATATTTATCTTCGACAGCAAATGTAATATTTTGACAAGGAGATACAAATAATTCAGTTGAAAAAATACGCCTCATTGTGCGTAATCAATTGTGGTATGTTTCACTTTTCATAACTTGAGATTTCCGAGAAATTTTCGTGATCACATGATGTTCCCGCCGTAACCTTCTATTCTCGTTGTAAACACCGTATTGATATATAGGGTGTCCTTGAATTTCGCTTCGATCTTTTTTTATGTTTTATCTCGATTTTTATGAATTAGCAATTTGAATTTATTCGTTTTAAAAAACATAATTTTAAGAGTTATCCGTAAGGGGAATTAAATTAATAAATTTTCATTGATATGTTTTTAATTCCAGTATGTTAGTAAAAAAGGGATAAGAGATACGTCAGAAATAGAAAAGATAGAAAATAGTACAATGGAAAATCAAGATATATGTTCTGAAAGTTTTGAAAAGAGCAGGGTTTTGGTATCTAGTGAGGTCAATAGTTTGAATGAAAGTCAAGATTTTCATCTAATAGATACAAGCGATGATGAATCGCAACGAAATTTGGAAAATACAAAAGATGAAAAAACATTATCTTTTGTCTCTGGTGATAACGCAGGATCAACTTTGAATGAAATAAAACTAACGGCTGAGCATATAGCAGAGCTTGATGTACAGAATGATGATATTATAAAAGTAAAAGATACGCAAGATGTTGAAGTTATGAACGAGAAGGAAAAACAGAACATAGACTCATCTAAAAAAGAAGAGGAGAAAGAAGGTGATGAAAGTAGTACCTTAGAGAATAGAGAAAAATTTTCTGATGATGAAAATGAAGAAATAATACACTGCACACCATCTGAAGTGTCTTCACCATCTAAGAAACAAGGTGGTGCTAATATAATAAGTCTAAAACGTAAAATAGGTTCATTTAATGAACCACCTGCAAAAATTTTAAGAACAGCGTCTAGGGAAGATGTATCAGTGCCTGAGAAACTAGTACAGGAAGAAGAAGAAAGTTGGAATTCGTTTAAATCTGATGATTCCCATCATGAATTTCCTAAAAATTGCTCTAACACAAATGTCATAATTGCAGAAACTCAGGATGTTGGAGAAGATGACAACATGAACGAAATGGTAGAATTGTCAATATCACATAAAGAAAGAGATAGAGATGAAAACCACCCTGAATTGAAAATGAAAGATTATGAAATAGATAAGAACAAAAATTTTAATGATACATCAAAATTACATCAAGCTATTACAAAAAGAGACCTTAATGAAGAGACATCAGAGGTAAAAAATGTATCACAATCTAATGAAAATAGAGTAATACAGGTTCAAACAAAAGAGAAGGACTGTACATCTTCTCCAAAAACTGTTGCAGTTGAGAAACTAAAATCGGATTTGAATAATAAAAATACAGATAGCATTAGAGCGGTTGAAGCAAAAGATAGTAAGATAACATACAGTGAAAAAGCAGAAGATAAGGAAAATGGTATTGAGCCTAAAAGAAATATCAGTTCAGAAGAAAATAGTAGCAATGTTCAAGAAATATCAATGTCTAAAGAAGTATGTGAATCTCACTCTAACATGTATTCTGGGAACATATCCAAATCGCGAATGAGCATAGAACTTATATATGATAAAACTACTGTTCACGAAGCTAAACCGAGATCCAAAGAATTAGTAGAAATTGATGAGGATGGAGAGAAGATAGTATTAGATTCGTCTCAAGAAGATTCTGATGGGAAAGCCGAGAGTAAGAGTGTTCTAGATAATACAAAGTCTGATACAATATACAAAAGTTGTTACGACAGTAAAAATAGTAGCGAATTTAGTTATAAATCGGTAGAAAATGCCAAAGAATCATCCCTTGATTCGGTTAAATCCAGTGGTAAATTAGTAAACGGAAGTAGTGAATCAAAAAAATGCGATACCGACAGTACGGCTAGTTTACAATCAGACACGTTTAATGATATGCCAGTTCTTGATAAAGCAGATAACATCTCCACATCCGTACATAATATAAACAAAGTTAAATCAATTTCTATACTTAAAGATAGCGATCATGCTGACTTATTAAGTGTAAGTGACAATGAGCCTGATGTTTTTATAGTAGATGATAAAAGTAAGTCGAACTCGATGCACAGTAGTTCTATCACAAAAGCCTTACAAATGGAAAAAGAAATTGGTATGTATGTTAGAATGAAATGTTTATTACACTTTGATGAAGGTACAAAGGAATTTCTAAGTAAAGAAATCATTGGTGTGCAATGTGAAACTGTTGCTACAGAGCCCACTTTAACCAGACAGAAAAACAATGATACATCTGCTTCATTGGCGGACATTTCCGGGAATGACAATAAGGAAATATCTCCTGGATCAGTAAACAGTAACCCGCAATTATATCAACTGAATCCTTCCAGGCTTTCATTTGCTTCAACAATCAGTTTAAGTTCCGCATCTAGTGCCGCTTCACTGGCAGCCAAGCTTGCGATAAGAGATAGTACACATTTCTCGTTACCGAGAATACCAGCGAAACATGCGAAAAGACACGGCCAAGATATTCATTCGCTGAATGATAAACACGCAGTAGACGAAGCGTACGAACGTTTAAGCAAAGAATGGCAAAACAGTCATCTTCTTACAACAACTATTTTAAACTTTGCAAATACCGAGCTCACTGGAGTTGATGCACACAATGTTAGCAACGAGAGGATAGACGACCAGTTACAAAAGATTCGGTCTTCTACGCCAGAAGTATCATCACAAGACATAGTTCAATTACAAACACCTAAAAGCACAAAGAAGAGCAAAGCAGTAAAGAGGCCAAGAAGTAAAAGCATCAAGTCAGATGATCAATCGAATGGAGTGAACAAGATTTCAAAGGTATTAAATCCCGCAGAGAGCATTAATACACCAAATAGAAAAAAGAACAAAACGGAACATACGGATAATATATCGAGCATTATAAATGTTTCAACGAAATCCGAATCGCATATGATGGCAGATGAATTAATTGGTAAGGATGTATTCGCTAAATGGTCCGACAATAATTATTACCCCGGTACAGTTATCGATAAAATAAAGACAAAATATAAGGTAAACTTCTATGATGGAAAAAATAAAGTACTTATAGAAGACTTTGTTATACCGATACCGAAAGTTTTGAAAGAGGGTCTATCCGTGTATGCTGCTACCAAGAATTACGATTATGGATCGTGCGGTATAATCATCAATGTTAAAATTGTAAATAACGAAGTATATTACACAGTAGAGACAGACGAAGGAGAAAAGCTAGAAGTTCAAATCAAGGATCTCTCTTTATCAGCTGATCAAGCTCAAGTGTTGAAAGAGGAAATCAATTTGGGGAATAAGAGTCTTCCATCTACGCCAAAGCATTTAGGGCAAATAACATTAGATAATATGGTTGATGGAAAAAGACGTTCGAAACGGATCGCCACTCCCAGTTTTTCTACTCCTAAATCTAAACTAATTCAGACTCCTACAAACAAAATTGAAGTAGAACCATCTGTATCGGGTGTAACGTCTTCGATTAAAAAAGAGAAGAAGGTACCCTTTGAAAGCGATGGCGTTTCCAGCGACTCTAATGTTTCTGTAAAGGACGAAGTCTTTTCTATTGGAGTACAACCTGAAATAATTGGAACCCCATATGAGCAAGTTGTAAAAGGACCACAAAATCGAATTAAAAGCAAATCGAGAAGTAAAAAAAAAGTAGATGATGAAGAAACCATTGCAATGTTTGGCCCAATTCCGCGTACAGATTCGAATCTGTTTAAAGGCATGTCTTTCCTTCTTACCTGTGCATCCGTAGAGACTATCGATCGATTTCAAGATGATAAAGATTCAGATCCAGGAACCGAAGATGAGATAGAATGGTCAAAAAAGCCTTTTATAAGAGATAGATTAAACAAGCAAATAGTGGCAGGTGGCGGAAAAGTCTATACTGACTTCAGTGAAATCCCTCAAGACGAGTACAAAAATACAAAACTAATAACGAACGTGCCAAACACAACTGCGAAAACTCTGTTGTGTCTTTCGGTCGGTATACCCGCTTATAATCATAATTGGATAATAAGATGTTGTCAGGAGGTAAGTATTGTAATTCTAGTACTCTTATACAAAGATCTATTATTTTTTGTAGCTTATAATTGTCGTACTTTACAGGGAAAGTTTGTAAATCCAGCAGAAGATGGATTACCAGCAGGATGGAGCTTGGATAAAAATTCATATATCGAAATGTTCCAAAGACAAAGCAACAAACCATTGACTCAGGTTGTTGTGATAATTCCAGTTGTAGAGTCTGAAAAACAATTTGCTCCATTTTGGCGCCAAATTTGTGAAAACGCAGGTGCTGTTATTATATTAGCGGATAAAGCAGGTATGAAAATTTTTTATGATGAAAACTTTGTAAATTGAAAATATAATATTAAGAATTGATACTAAATAAGACTTTTCGTTAATTTTTAGATGTAATGGAAAGTTTTGTACAGGGAACTGTAGTTCTTACAAATAGTTTGTGCCCATCCTGGGCTGTGGAGAAGGCTAATAAACTACAAATTCCATTACTTTCTACAACATGGATTGTCCAATGTTTGATAGAAGGGAAATTTTGTCCGTATGATGCAAGTGTTCGTTATAAATATAATTATAAAAAAAATTTGGTACATTAAAATGATCGAGAAATTACATCTATAATCTCGGTAGCAGGTGAGATCCTGTTTTTGTAAATTACAAAAATCTCTTACTTTTACTGTATCATTCTAAATATATTTGATAAACGTAAAATATTATTTCTTTCGTTGTCAGACACTTTAAAACACATCTATTTGTTTATACATTTATCAATTACAAAGTACTACTACTACTTTAAAGCTATTATTTTAGTAGTTTTCCAATGTTAAAAATCTTTTGATAGGTGTCTGATAGAAGAATTAAATTAAGATAGTAAAGTATGATTCCTTAAATGAAATATGTTATGTAAAGTTAGTTTATGTCCAAAAATATTGAAACATGTTTTATATAATAACACTGTATACTGTATGAATATTTGGTGTAAAGATTTCTCTTTTCGTGATTTCTTATTATACAGAACTTATATATGCTTATCACACCGTATTGTTTATCACTTTAAAAAAATGGTAGAGTTAGAATTTTGTAACATTTTGTATAAATCAAATTCTAAATCAAAAATGATTTTTGTAAAAAAAGAAAACAAAAAGCAAATGAATTGTAAACAAACAAATTTTTAAAAAAACGTTCCATAATTTATAATCGCAATTTATGCGATTCCATATTATTATTTCATTTACATCAAGATTTTTTATGCTGATAAGATTGTTTTAAGTATCGTTTTGCAAGAGGCAAAAAGATATACAAATATAATATAACTAGAAATCTAATAATAATTCATATTTACATTAAAGTTGTAAATAACTGGATATTGTTTTTTCCATATTAGCTCATTCACTATAATCAAATAACGCATTTAATTATACACGAATTATTATTATATTTCAAGAGCGATTTTCTCCTCATATTTACATAGGTAATTATTTGTTTCTTAAAAGCAAAACAAACTTTGCGTTATCAGGAAATAGGCAGTTTGCTATAAGAATTATTTTTGTATTAAGACGCGATTCTAATTTGAGTTTATTAGTTTTTATTTGGGAAATTCACAGCAAATATTAAAATAACTCTGTAAATCAAAGTTAACAATGGGTGGTGTATCCTGTAAATATTTTTTTACATAAAATTATAGTGACAGATCGTAAAACATATTTACATTACACTTTTTATGTACTGGATATATATCCCATCAGTAAGGAATTTATAGAACTCTTATTACGTATTCATAGCGGGTATATGTTCAGTAAAAAAACAAATATCAAGCAGGTTGCCTCTAAATACTTCAAAGTAAGATAGCATAAATAATCTTTAAGTGATAAAAGGTACAAGAGAATGTATCTTATATGAGCGTTTGCGATACTTTCATTAATTTACACAATGACTTTCTGTTAAACCAAATATCAATAGGACAACAAAAAAAAAGAAAAGAAATTATATGTGGCAGTTGCACATGTGCGAATGTGTATATATAAGTAAATATATACTACAAATTTTATTATGTAAGATGTAGCTATTATGTAAAATGTTTGGGGATAAAATACAGTGACATATTTTGGCAAATATTTTGTTCATTTTCATTAACAGTCTAATAGGACATATAAGTATTATGCATATTAATATTTCATATATAGTAAAACGATCTTCAGGAATATGTACAAACAATTGTAATAAAATAACACATTCATTTCTTTATTTTAAGGATTATACCAATCGAGAAATAACAGAGAGAATGACATAACTAGAAGAAAGAAAAGAATCCACACTCGAAGCCCCGCATTCCTTTGAATCGCTTGCCTAATTTGCTCATTAGCATCTTTTACGTTCTCCGTCGATCCAACGACATTCGTCATTAAACGATCTAAGTCCTTGTCTTGATCCAATACTTTTTCTGTGAATATTTCTTGAAGTTCTGCTATATGTACAACTTTACTTTCTATTTGTTTCACTTCTTCTGTTAATGTGTTAAGTTCATTATATAGTTGCTTATTTTCTGCCTCTAAGGTCTGTATATCTTCAGGTGATATTTTTTCTTCATACATCAGTGCATTTACATCACCATTCATTTCTTGTATTTTCATAGCATTAGATTTATTAGAATCAATTTTACTTTCCTTATCTTCAGCTTCATTTGTATTCAAGTTAGGTTTTTCCACTTTAGGTTGTATCTGTTTGATAGGTTTTGTATCCAACTCTAGTTTGGCAATTTTTCTTACCTCTATCGCTCTTTTTACTTGTATTGCTTTCTGTTCTGAGTAGATCTTACAAACATTCTTTAGGTAATCCTCAATTAATAACAACATAATTTCTCTGTGTTCTAAGTTTTGTGGGGAAACTTCAGAATCTGCTATTTCTCTTCTTAAATCCTTGATCAATTGGGAACAGGTACTCATTATTTTTTGTGCACCAATATCGATTTTATCACGATCTCCATCTGACATGCTTGGTACATTTGACAAATAGTTTGAAAAGTTTAGGTATGCTTTACGGTTTTCCAATAGGAATTCACGTAATTTTGAAATTTGTGCAACAACACCTTGGGCTTTAATAAAAAAGGCACTTTTATTCTTTGCCCTTTTTAGGTTCCGTGTATTATCATTAATTCCTAATGCTTTGTTACGAAGACTAACAGCTTGCACGCTTACTTTAAATAGTGTACTAACATCCATTTTAATTGTTGTTTAAATGAATTTTTTCCTATATTTGGTAAAAAAAGAAAGAATATCTTATTTTACATTCACCAATAGCAGCTTTATAGCATCCAATAGAAGAAGACAAAGTTTAAAATAAAACTAATTGTAATTTTTGGATCATACAGAAATTGGTATGTATAATACTTTATAAAATTTATATATGAAAATGTCGTCTCATATCCCAATAAAATTGTTTACCTTACTTTATAAAGTTCATTGCATTATGCTGTAAACTATCACAATGCTTAACCTAAAAATAAAAAAGGTCTTAAAGATACGAAAAATGACATCGCTTAAACAATTAAAAAAGAATGTACCATTAATGCGATAAATAACTTAATATGTATAGGCGTATAATACTATAATGAATCCATTGCAACTATCTCAATTACTAGATCAATGACGAAACAAATTTGTACTATGACTTTTGAAATAATAATTTATAATTCGTACACACAATCGTTTGTATAGGATATAATTAATATATTTGCATATATTATATTTTACAATTTTTTACGACGTTTAAAAACAGACATTCCAGAAAATATGTTAAGGACATGATAAACAGAAAATATTAAATTTAATCATTAATGCACGAAACTGTATTTAAAATCGAAGAACGTATACTTGAATTAAGTCGTCTAAGTTAAAAGAAAAGACTAACCTTAAAATTTGGAAAAAAAATGATCAAATTGAAAAAATATATAAAATTGAATTATTCTCATGGAACGAAGTAGTCGGTATTGCAGTATACGATTTTTGAAAACCGGAACACGTAGCTGAATGAAACAGTATTACCGAAATGACAAGATGGCACGTCAGCAGCAAGCAGACGTCGACGAACTTTTCGACGTGAAAAATCACTTTTATATTGGAAACTATCAGCAATGTATCAACGAAGCACAAAAAATAAAGGTTTGTTTGTTCAAAGTACATTTCCTTCAAACGTTATCCTTGCTTCTTTTCTTTATTAAAGGTATTTTTTGCAATATTATCAAAACGAATTATTTTACTCTTTATTCCCATGATGTTAATCTAATTTTTATCCATGCATGTTAAAAATAAATTCTAGTTACTTAAAATAGAATGTTAATATCATTTTTTGTTTTTATAGTCATCTTCGCCAGAGGTGACGATGGAACGAGATGTGTTCCTCTATCGTGCATACATAGCGCAACGAAAATTCCGTGTTGTGCTAGATGAAATTAATAATTCTTCCCCTCCTGATTTACAACCACTGAAAATGTTGGCGGATTATTTTGCGAATCCTGCTCATAGAGAGGCGATTGTCACCGAATTGCAACAAGCGACCAATCGCGCTGATTACGATAATCATAACTTCCTGATCGTTGCTGCAACCATCTACTATCACGAAAAGAACTTAGAGGCAGCACTTAGGATACTTCGTAATGTAGATCACTTAGAATGTCTAGCCCTAACGCTACAGATTTACTTAAAAATGGATCGGTTAGATCTCGCAAAGAAAGAGTTGCTAACTATGCAGGAAAAGGATGATGATGCCACTCTAACACAACTAGCACAGGCATGGCTAAACATAAGCAGTGGCGGAGATAAGTTACAAGATGCTTATTACATATTTCAAGTACGATCATATATGTATTGCTTGAAATGTTCAATTAGAAGGCAATTTATTAATGTATTATGATTTTAGGATATGATAGACAAACATTCCAGTACAAGTATGCTATTAAATGGTCAAGCTACTTGTTTCATTGGGCTAGCTAAATACGAAGAAGCTGAAACAGCTTTACAAGAATCTTTGGACAAAGATAGTAACAATCCAGACACTTTAATCAATATGATTGTCCTTTCTCAGCATATGGGAAAGCCGCCTGAAGTTGCTAATCGTTATTTGAGTCAACTGAAAGATTCGCATTTGGAACATCCATTTGTTAAAGAGTATTTGCAGAAAGAGATAGAATTTCAAAGGCTCAGGAAACAGTATTCTTCATCCACCTAAATCGTACCGAATCATAGCATTTTATGAATTAAGATTTAAACAGAAGTATCGAAAACAATGTAATAATACAAATTCTAGATACAAAGTGCTATGAGTTTAGAGTGCTATTGCAGGGTAAAACGCACTTCTACATGAATTCGAGTCCTTGTTCTCTGTAGAGGAGTATTCATTTCCTTTTCTTCAGTTTAGTGATTTTATACGAGGTATTTCACTTTTGCATGAAATTTTTACAGTAATTGGCAAATAAAAAAGATAGATGAACGAAACTATTTACAATTTTTACATATATAATTAAGAAGACGTATAAAAGAAATATAATTAGGTATCTACTCTTCATCCACTCTCTCAATAAAATATTTATAAGAATTAACAATATGGCTGCCATTTTATATTACAGTTATAAGACAAATCTATGAAACAAATATCAGATAAAATTTCAATTTGCATGCATTTTGACATACATTAAACGAGAATGTATGTGTTAATACAAATTTCATCTCATATATTATTACAGTATAACGACTTATTCCATATATGGGTATACTGATAACAAAAAAGAAGCATGAAATATACATTCAACTAAATGAATTCACTACTATTTTCCCTCTTATTATAAGTAGATTACAAATGTTTACGCAAATTCATATTTTTCTGAACGCTTTGTAAGTGTTATAAGTAGATTGCAAATTCTTATGGATTAATGCAAAATTAAAAAATGCAAAACTACACAGAATTGATACAACATATAAAGATGTATAGAATATCCAAAGTAAAGTATATAGTTTAATGGGTAAAATGAATCTTTACTCAAATTCTTTTTTAATTATGTTCATAAAAATATAAATTTGCATATTCGCAGTCTAGTCATAACTTTGCACATTTTATATTATATTTTATTTTGAATTTTATATATTGTACGTAAATTCTATATACTTTTACTCTTTAATAAACGCGTAACATCCGGTAGTTTATAGATAAAATAATCGAACGATCGGCAACTTTTCTCATTGCTCCTTTGGTAAATCCCGATTTCTTCTAACGCCATCTGACGTTGCGTTTCGTAAATATCTAGTGTCAAGTCGAAAAACGTTTATTACATGGAAGAATTCGAAAATTTAAACGGGCAAGTTTAGTAAGTCGGAATGCGTTAAAAGTGTCAAGACTCTCGTGCAAATCCCGAAGACGTGATCACCGCAGGAAAATACGTATTTCGTTGTTTTGAAGATCGTATATCATTTACTGGATTCCGGCGGGAGATACAATCGTGAGACGAAGACACTTTTGAATATCGTATCGTTCTCTATTAATCACTTGAGAACGATCAGAAATCACAGATCCGTGGGTTTTTTTCTTAGAGAAATATCGCGTTAGATCGAGAACAGATCTTTGTAACATGGCGACTAAGAATAGGTATATCTTCAATTTCTGATTATATTATTAAAATGACGGTGAATGCTAATGCTAATCTATAATTGTCCATAATTTTGATCTCTGTTATTGCATCGTCTTCATCGGTTTTCCGATTCTTCTAATTTTCCCACTTTTCTTAACTATCCATTTTCTCTGTTATTTACACGATAGGTAGTTTTTTTCTGTATATGATTTGTATCAAATATAACTGATTGTGGTACCTCTGTGTATTAAATATAATCTATAATCATCGTTACGTGTTTAGAGACAATTTTCTAATTATATAGTGTTATTACATATCAATGTCTAACCTATAATATAGAAAATTTTTACGTAGTAAATATTATATAGATACATAGATTGGTATACAAGAATTTGTAGTAAATTTATTATATTCAAACCGATGATAAATTTTGTTAACAATATTTTTGTGTTTTCAGGAATGCACTTTGCAAGTCGTGAATCTAGACCCTTTGCTAAGAATTCGAGAAATAGAAGTGTTCAATATTTAAACGTCACAACGGCTGACCAAAAGTACTATATACTGTTGAAATTAAATAATAATAAACGAGATACAATAAGAGAAACGAGTTCATGTTCAAATAATTAGAAGGCAATTTATTGAAGGTCGTAGAGAAATGAGATATATTAAAATATAAGATACATGGTTTATATTTAAAGTGTTCTCCTGGAATTTATGTTATTTGTTCGACTATTAATCAAACAGTTAATATTTTGCATTAATTTAACTTATTTCTTTACAAATTATATTTAAAATGTTTAGATATATGCTATATATCCAATGAAAAAATACAACAGGAAAAGGTTGAATTTGTGAATGATAAATGTGTAGCTATATTTTTTTGTTAATGAATTTTATTTTCAAATCGAAATTTATTACAAATTTATGTAAATAATACTCACATATTTAGTGCATTATATAGTATAATACTTGCCTTGTTAAGAAGTACAAAAGTTCCTCTAGATTTAAGTACTATATTTTGTAGCATTTTATATATTTATTTTGACTATGTATCATACTATGTATCCACCACAAATAATGGTGCAGATAATGGGTGGCCAACAGGCAAATGGACAGTGTCCACCAATTCAACCACATACAATGCACATTCATGGTGCAAGTGCATTCCATCAAGCAGAATATGTAAAATATCACACAGATGCTAGCTCTCAGAACAGACATATGATTCAAGTATGTTCTTAAGTTTATTATATTTAACAAATTTCTAAATATTAATGTATTCCAATAATGGACTAAATGCTTTTGAGTACAAGCGGTATTCTTGCAGACAGGATCTTATCCATTGGAGCTATTGATGGGGGTTGAGATACCATCTTTAAGGCATGTAGAGTATATGCAGTCAAATAATGGCACACAACGAGGACACTGGCAGAGACATGTAAATACATCCAACAACACACCTCTTATACCTTCTCCACATTTTACTTTTAGACCAAACAATAACGGTTTGGCAAATAAAAAATCAAACTGGTATAATAAATTGAGTAAAAGAACTTCCTTTCGAGAGTCTTTCGTAAATAACGAAAAATACGGCAGCGATAGCGGTTTCAGTTCACGATCTCCCACACCGAATAAACATCACATTGATAGCAGTCGAACAGAGAGCTCGGATGAACGAGATTCTGTAATTTCCTCGGTAGAGCAAAGTATGAAGTGAGTATTATTCATTTAAATAAATAAATAAATAACAATTAGATCGGTTATAATATAATTTTTCAATATGTAAAAATCAGGAAATTATTTTCTTACAGAAAATCACACAAGATACTTCCAAGTAGTATTACAAACAACAGAGTAGTGCAATATGGTATAATTTCAAATAGTCCTATGCACCAATATTATCAGAATCAAAGATCTATTAATTGTTATCCCGCTACTATGTCAACATCTAGGAGTCAAATACAAACGTATCAGAATAAAAGAAGGTATCATTCAGGTATGTTCATATTGATAATACACTAATTGACCTGTTCATTTACTTCAGAAATAAATTATAATTCTAGGAAGGAACAGTCCACCTCCTCAAAGATCACCTAGAAATAAAAGATACATGGGATTCTTATCGCCCAATTATCACGTGTTTCCTAGATACGGAATTGCTCCGGATCGATTTTTAGCTAGATCACATTTAGTTGAAGTAACCCGTACACCGGACGATTTACTTATTGGATCGGTTTGGGATAGACTTTCGAAAGAAATTTGGTCAAAATTTATGTTAAATCAACAGACTGAGATTGTTTATAGAAACAAGATGATGCTTTGGAGATATCTTTATGTTTATATTAAGGTAATATATGACTATTTGATTCTGACTTGTTTACCTATGAATGGATATTTAAGTTGAGGTAATCATTTTCAGACTGCTTTCCCAAAATATGGTTTATTCTTAGTTGGCTCTACGATGAATGGTTTTGGGTCTGATAATAGTGATGTTGACATGTGCCTTTTAGTGAGGCATACAGAAATGGATCAGAGGAACGAGGCTATTGGGCATTTAGAACAAATATTAAAATGCCTTAAGAGATGTGGTATGTTAGTTTAAGTATTAGTTTCACATTGGGTAGCAGATATTAACTTTATATCAATTCGAATTAATCAAATAACTTTTTTATGCTAACAGATTTTATAGAACAATTAGAACTTATACAAGCAAAGGTGCCAATTCTAAAGTTCTACGATTCAATACAAAATTTAGAAGTTGATTTAAATTGTAATAACGCTGTTGGCATTCGGAATACTCATCTTCTTTACTGTTATTCTCGGAGTAAGATGATTATTAGATAAAAGATATTTTGTTTATGTACAGTATCTTAATTTCTGAAATTATTTTCACTATTTTGCAGTTGATTGGAGGGTGAGACCATTAGTACTTGTGGTTAAACTTTGGGCTCAATCTCAGAATATCAACGATGCCAAGAACATGACAATATCCAGTTATTCCTTAGTTCTTATGGTCATTCATTTTTTGCAGTGTATGTATTGGATTTACATTGTATGATACTAATGTATACATGTATATATATATTCTTTATTCTTTTTTTAGGTGGTGTTAATCCACCAGTTTTACCATGTTTACATTCACTTTATAAGGGCAAATTCGCACCACATACAGACATTCATTGCATAGATATCCAAGAAGAATTGAACATTCCAGTTTCCATACTTCGGCCTAAGAATCGACAAACTTTAGGGGAATTGTTTGTGGAATTTTTTCGATATTACGTCATGTTCGAGTAAGTACAAAGAAAAAAAATATATTAGAGTATATTTCCATAAAATAAAAGTTTAAATAAAATAAAATTCAATTAGTTTCAATCAGTATGCGATATCAGTTCGGCTGGCAAATAAAATAGCAATAGAAGAATGTCGAAGGGCACGATCTTATAAAAATGACCCTCATCAATGGAAGTATCTATGTATCGAAGGTGAGTTATATGATAATTTAAAAAATACTAGAGAAAAAAAGATGTTCTGTACTCATGGAATGTCTACATATCTACAGAACCATTCGATCTAACCAACACTGCTAGATCAGTTTATGATCCGGATGTTTTTGCAAGGATTAAACACGTCTTCGATTGTACATACCAAAACTTAAAAGAGCATCATGACCTAGCCAGGATATTCATCAAGGTGGATTCTACTTCACCCTATATCGTGACGTAATCACGTTTGTGCAGGCTGGTACAAAAATACTCACATTATCTAGTATAACTTTATATTTGAAAAACGGTTTATTTTTGCAATTGGCCTCTTTCGATATAATTCGAGGCAATTCGACTGATACCACTTGAGATAAAAAAGTACAATGAGGTAATTTTACACTTACCTAGAGCTAATATGCTCGTATCTTGTGATAATAGCCTGCGCTTTCGTGCAACGGCTCATCTGTTGCGTTTATAAGCTCGAGTTTTTCTCTCGTCTTGTTTCGTTTCTGTTTTATTTGCTTTTTATAAACATATAAAACCACTCACAGAGAACTCTAATACGATAAAAATAGAATATTCATAAACCTCCTTTAAACATTTAATATGAAAATGCAATAGCATTCGCGACTCGATAAAAAATGACACTAAATCAAATCGAATATTCGATAGTAGCAATTGTATGTATATGAATGAAACACTTTTTTTTGTACAAAAACATTATTATCGTTTTCAGAATCTTTTCAAGTTCACTTCGGTTCGTATACTTTTTTATATACAAAGTTTTTTTTTCTCTTTTTCAAAATTCTCAAATACGAAAATACGGTGCCTTACACTTATAGGCTACTATAATTTATTCGATACGTAGCCTCCCATTGATCTAAAAAGTATGATGCAAAGGTCTTAATTGCCCTTGAGAATTACTTCTAGTAAAAATCAAAATGGGTTCAATGCAATGTAAAAAATGAAAGAAAAAAGCATATATTTAAAATTAGAAGAATGACACGTCATCGAATTTTCTTTCGACTATATAAAATATTTATATGCAAGATGAAAAGTACTTATTCTTAATTTAATAAACATAGAGAACTTAAATTTACACATAAAAAAGCATTTTAAAAAATATCTCCTTGAGATAATGAAAAAAAATTAAAAAGCAAAAAAGATAAAAAATTGTTGTTCGAGAAAAAGAAAAAAGAAAAAAAATATAAAAATAAAAAAAAGATGTTAACTAGATGTACATCAATATTGTCAACAATAACAGCAAAAGATTAGTTAAAATCAATTGGTCATCTTACTAACATAGTGATGATTAAATTCCGATTATTTATATCATGTGCCAAACAAATAAATTATTTTCATCTTTACTTCGTGATTCACGCATTCTACCCGATATGTACTTCTTAAAGAAAAAATATTCTCTATAAATAATTATATATTAAAAAAATTTACAAGTAGACTGAACATCACTAGTATATTATGCATTATTATATTTGCAATAGCGTTTCTTCTAAGGTGAATCAATCATCAAAGTACCTATCTTCAATTTAAAAAGAAATAAAAAATCTTTTATTCCAGTTCTAGTCTCACTTTGACTAGTCTTTCATATGAAAAATAACATATTAGATATTTAACATAATGTATAATAAAAACATAAGGCTGTGTTAACAGTATAAAACCTGTGAAATGCTGTGTACAATCTTTGGGCCTGTGCAAATTGAAGTATGTTATTTATAAATCAAATATTAAAATTAACGATTTGTTAAAGAGAAAAAGTCATTATTTTTATCAAATTTTTCTTTCGTATGTACTGAACGATTTAATCAAATTTTGGAATGATTAGTGTAAACAATGTATGTCATACGTATATTGGCAGGCCTAATATATTTTTCTAATTAATTTACTTATTTTTGTAACTGATATAAAATGAAAACTAAATAGTGTTAAGTATCTTCTTTCGCTCAACTGGAAATTCATAATCCCGTTTTTTGTCAATTCTACGCACATGTTATACAAAATTTTAAGGCGATAATATCAAATTTTTGTAATTTAGATTTTGTTGTTAAATAAAAACTATTTATATACACATAGAATGTGACCATTAATTAATCATATTATTATAAAATTTTATCGAAAGATTAACTTTAATCGAAAAGTGGTGTACAACATGTGAGATTTTATAGGTTAGAAACGAACGAAATAAATTTGTTTCTTTTCAAATTAAATTTATTAGTTTTCTTAAGATTTCACAATGAATTTCCATACTATATTCTGCAGTTAGCGGTGCGCTGTTGGTCGGAAAGAAGAAAAGAAAACAATTTTGCGTCATATAATGTGTTGTCTTCCTCTTTTTCTCTCATTCTTAATTTGTTATGTGAGTCAATTATCAAATTCATTACCGCGAGAAGCCAGTATAAACAGAAAATAGAGAAAAAAAAAATAAAGTAGCAGGGGTATATGAAGGTAAAAAAAAAAAACAAAAAAGAAGAAAGTATCTAAATTAAAAGAATTAGCAGATAGAACGATGCTTTAGTCAGTACATTAGAACTAATAAAATACTTTGAACACTAAATGGACTACTTTATATCGTTATAGATAAGAATAATATTCAAAATCCAAGTAATTTCTTGCTTTTTTCCAGTATTCTCTTTTTCAAAACTGCAGTTGACTGCATCTAGAAGATGCTGTTAAAGGATTGTAATGTTAATGATTGGAATCAACATTCCCATTTTTTCCCTCTTTTTCTTTTTTTTAGAGTACATTGTTTTAATTGTTTCAATGTACATTGTGATTCGTTACTTTTTTAGTCATTCATCTGCAAGTCGTATAAAAGAAAAAACACAAATACTGAATGAAATTGTTTTTTTTCATTCTTGCGCGCTCTCTCGACCCCTGCGGTAAATAAAATATATACAATATATATACCGGTCTAAGCAGAAAAGATAGAAATTAATTAACATGATCAAAAATTAATAGGATTCCTTATCGGATAGCGTAATGTCAATTATCACGCCAAGCTTTTGAGAAAGGATTCCTCCTTCACGATGATACTCAAGTGTCGGCCTCATACTGTTTGACGACAATTCGATCGGCAACGTCTCATCGATGATGGTAGTTTTTGTCGGTTAAAGGACAAGCCAATGATAAGGATGGTCTTGTACTGTCATTGTTTTCTTATTATTGACGTTGTCGCGTGTCCACGCGTTGCAAGAACCGTACTTTTTCTGTTGTGATTTTCTTTCGCAGCTTACAAGATAGTGATCGAAAGAGGTCTATATGAATCATCAAAAAACACGATATTTTTAGGATCTTGTAAAATTTCTATAGGGGCGTAATTCGTTTCTCTCTTTCTCTTTCCTTCCCTTGGCAGTATTTATTCATCCTATATCTTTTCTAAGGAAATGTCAAAAAGACATGTAACGCGGTTATCAGAGCCAATATAATGCACTCCAAATCTTTTCTCTTTTTCATTCTTCACATCTTCGATAGCAAATTAAACATTCGCAAACAATACCATTTCCCCTTTATTTTCTGATTTGTCGTTTAGAGATTCGTTTAGTATTTTTGTACGCTTTTTAGCTATCTTGGCACACTTTTCGAATTAGGTCAAGTCATGAAGCGTTACACGTCCCGTACCTCTTTCTTCCTTTTTTCCTTTATTATCGTTATATTTTTTTGTGTTTTTGGTATTTTGATGTTTTTTTGTTTGTTTTACTTTGCTGTGTGTGTAATTCTAGCGTCATTCGATCCCCGCGATAAAACGGTACTTTTACGGTAAGCGCGTGTCACGGTGGTGGTTGGTAATTTTGGTGATAATGTCGTCTCCCAGTCTTATTCTTTTTTTTCTTTTTTTTTTTGTTTTTGTATCTTTTTAATTGTTTTTATTGGCTTGTCATACTTGTTTGCCAGGTGGTTTTACTCTTTAACCGTTTTCTTTCCCCGTCTAAAACAGCTTAACATTTCGACGGTAAATGACGACGAGCTCCCCATTTGTAGTATTTTTTTTGGTTTGTTTGTTTGCTTGTTTGTTTTAAAACCCTCTTTTAAAACGCCGACGACTGCGTGTGCATATACCGTACTCGATCGCCGAGCCGTTTTACCGTTTTGCGCAGTTAGTGATTTGTGGTTGTTGGTCGAAGAAGAATTGGTCGAACGAGCCTTCAGTCGCTCCCGCGACGCTGCATAGCAATTGCGTTGCTCAGCCGTACGATCTCGGCTCAATATGGCTGGGAGAATTGTCCCCCGGCTTGTGACTGTCCGGATTGATAAAAACCACTTCGATCACCCTGATAAGTTGAATCTTGTGATAATAATCCGTCCATCTGTGATTGAAACTCTCCGACAGCGAACGAATCTTGAGAAAGTTCCGCTTGACTCAGCCCGGGTTGTGAAAGACTGAAACCTGGTTGTGACATACCTTGCGTCGTGCCTTGTGTTAACGGTAATCCTGGCTGGCTATATGGCTGAGTATTCTGTTCTGATTGACTTAGTTTACCCATTCGTGGGCCTTGTTTGTTCTTCGATAAAGCTGTACCTCGCCGATTACGTTGGTTTTGTCTAGCCTGTAGGGCCTGCTGATGCTGATTATAGAACCGTGGTGGTACGTGTGCCATATTCATAAACATTCCCACTGGAACTGGTACGTTGTTCATCGCTGCTTGAGCTCTTTCTGGGCTAATGTAACTAATAGTGTCGTGGGTTCTGCTGAAGATGTCTAAAGGTACGTTCCTTTGGTAATAAGGATTATGATTCTGTGTTCCATTTACCTGAGTACCTGATCTATCGTATACCGAACCTGGGATCAAAGCTTCCCTTGCGTCGTACATCGACGTAGACATAAAGTGAGAGCCTGGATTAGCAGCATTGACGAGTTTCTTTGGTTTGGCGAATTGAATCATAGATTCTTTAAGATTGTTTAGTGGTCCTTCTACGAGAACTTTCTGTTCCTTATAGAAACTTAATAGATGATTCCATAATGGTTGTTTCGACAATACTTTTGGATTTCCTACGATTATGATTCCGTATTTCGCGCGGGTTAACGCGACGTTTAACCTTCGTGGGTCATTCAGAAATCCAATACCTTGATGTTCGTTCGATCGAACGCAAGACATAATTATTATATCTTTTTCTCTGCCCTGGAAAGCATCTACGCTAGCGACTTCGATTTCCTGGTACAGTTTCGAATGCAAGGACCCTTGGTATTGCATGTATTGCACTAAATAAGCTCGTTGACCTTCGTACGGAGTTATTACTCCAATTTGTTCAGGTTTTACTCCACAACGTAAAAATCTTGTTGCTATTTTTTCAACGTTCGATGCTTCCGTTCGATTTAAGTATGATGTACCACTTCCTGCAATTTCTTCTTGACCTTGTGTAACGTAGAAAAACATAGGTTTGTCAGGTGCTGGCCAAGGAAAGTCAATTTTCAACAATTTCCTCTCGTCCGCGCATACGCCGTTCTGCAAGGAGCCCTCATAAAAAAAGTTTGATGGGAATCGTGATAGATCTGGATGCATACGATATTGTACTTCCAATCTGAAAGGTCTAATTCCCAATACTACTAATCTTTCAAAAAGAGACTGTGATAAACCAGCTCTGGCAGCTTTCTTGCACATAACTACTGGCCCTAATTGACAATGATCACCAACAAGGATTAGTTGCTTCGCTCCAAGAACAACTGGTACCATACACTCAGGCTCCGTTGCTTGCATACTCTCATCAATAAGAATTGAGTGAAATTTAAGTCTATGTAACCTCGGATCACCAGCTCCAACACAGGTGCAGCAGATCACATCAGCTGCCTCCAATAATTCTTTTTCTGCTGCTTTCTTTAGTAATCTATAACGCTTTTCGTCAACGCTAGACAATTCACCAGTCTCATCCTTTAGTTGTTGCAACTTTTGCAATTCAGTATTCGTCTCCATGTTCTTGATTTGATTATGCAGGGCAAGAAAGCTTACTGGTGAATCAATTGCTTCTCGTGACTTCGCACAAAGTCTCACAACCTTTAAATTGGATTTGTGTATCTTTTCTGTTAGTTGATCGACAGCCGTGTTTGAAGGAGCACATACTAATACAGGACCACCGTTTTGTTTGACGAGTTGATAAACTATCGTAGCGCTGGTTACAGTTTTTCCCGTGCCAGGCGGTCCCTGAATTAGAGACAAGGGTCTTTGTACAGCGTGTTTCACAGCATATACTTGTGAACGATTTAAGTCTGGCAAATTCGGAGCACTGAAATGTTTAGGAAGATGGCAACGAAACAGAACTTCTTCCACCTCGTGTCCTAACAATCTATGGTATATGTAACCGGATACAGAAGTGTCGTCCACAGCAAATTTCCGCAACGCTAATTGCATGCTATTATAAAAAGGATGTTACGTTAAAAGAAGCAAATCTCTAGATAAAAATAAGGAGTGTCTGTAAACTACTTACCGATCGAAACTAGTGCTTTTCCAAATAAAATCAACGACAAAATTACTAACACACTCTGTTGGGGCGCCAGAATTATTTTTCAATTCGATCCCTACTTCCTCTCCATAATTATCAGGGATCTTGATTACATGTCCAATTCCAGACCAAGGCTTGTGAAGTTCACCCAAGTAGCGAAGTCTCAGTTCATCGCCGTGCATCAATTTCATATCACCGTCTGTTTTTGCTAACATGAAATAGGCGATTGTCTTTTTGTTTAGTCCAACATCCCAACGTACTTCGATGTTTTCTTGCGTTTGAGATTCCTTTAAACGTTTATCATAATCGGCTTCTAATTTTACGAGAGGGCCAAATATGTTCTGATACTGGTATCCATCTTCGTATCGCAAAAGTACTTGTTGCGGTTCTTCATCTACACCGGGTTTTTCAAGATCTTGAAAGGTTGCATCAACATTGTCTCGCCATAATTCTTCTAACTTATTGATTTGTTGAGCCGAAATTTGTCTGGCACGCAATTGTTCCTGTTCTGATGGAATTTTTACTAACCAAGCTAAAAAGGAACGATCTTCTATCAATGGCTTCCATTGTTCTTGATCCCTATAATATTAAAACAGTATTAAATATGATAGTAATTTATTACAATTGTAATTGTTTCTAAAAATGATAATTACCAATTCATGTCCTTCAACGAGCTCTGAGCCGCGCATGGTTGGCGGCAGAGTAATACAACAACAGAATCTGCTTTTGCAGGAATGAAGCCAAGAACGAAAACATTCCTAACAGCACAAGAGTAACACTCAAGGACAGTCTCCCCTAAAGGACCATCTCTGTAATATAAATCTCTTATGAAATAGAAATCATTATATACAATTGAGTTGTGTAAAATATGGTACCTGTGTAAAGTAACTTCCTTATGTTTGGCTCTGACAAGGTGGTTGATAATGTGAGAACCAGATGTATTTCCACGTCCATTACAGAACCACTTGCGGCAAACATTGCACATTACGACACAAGATGCTTCATGAATACCACAATATTTACATGCATGTTCTGGCAAATCACGATTGTAATATGCCTCCTCTTCTTCTTCTTCAAACTGCAATTCTGCAAGGCTTTGTGCTGCTCCAGATATCTTCAACTCCAAAGATGAGCTGCCGCTTGTTCCATTAACCTAGTAAAGAGCCATATATGCATAAAAATTATCAATAAATACTTATTTCTATATACAATTAAATTCTGCATCCAATTTACGTAATTAATCTTTGTTTATTTATTGCTTATTTTATCCGTTTTTTCAAAATCCTATATAAAACAATTATGCCATATATTGTTCATAATATTGACATTACATTATTATTTTTCCTTTCATACTTAAAAATATTAATTCTAAATCGGAAACAATTCAAACAATTCACCTTGCATAACACTATGAAATGTTCTTCATATAAGAACCTAACCTCTAATCATAGAAAAACTACTAATCACGCCTGGAAAACCTGATTTAAATATGAGATTTCTGTATTTACAACAATTCATACATCGCAAAAATCATATTTATTAATAAATCCTTTCAAATACATGTTGTTAAAAGTAAAAAAAGAAAGGTCAGAAAACTCCTGCTAAGGCGTGGACATAAGGAACTAATGTATGTCGGGAATTAGTAAAACTAAACCCGAATTGAGGTTAGGTGATGTCCGCGTGATTGAGAAAAAAAACCTTGTACACGGGTGAACGAAGTGAAGAAACAAAAATATAGGTTAGAGATCGAACGTGGTAGACGTATGGTCAGTGAAAAAACGAACCTGTACGGGTTGGTTAGGTTGACTTTGGGCAGCATCGTGTTGCGAGGCCTGAGTTTGACTCGGTGAAGGTAACGTGAAATCAGTAAAGTCGAATTCGCTACCCTGCGTATCTGCACCAATTAAATCAGCTTCTTCGGTGTCGAGGAACGTCAGAGTCTGACTACTGGGTCCGTATGCGTCGACGCTCATCCTGTACCAATACTCAATGTGTCCTTTTCGTGCCCTGCAAGAAAATAGAGCTGGTTCCGATTCCGTAAAGCGCCGAATACACCAGTCGTGATAAAATAACGCAGCACAACATACACAAGAATACGATGGTGTGATTTACCGTTACTAAAATGGTAGAGAAACGAAAACCACCACGTAATAGCCAGCGAACTCTGAAACACTGCTCAATGAAAGAGGCCAAGACAGAATCCTACGCCATACTTCGTCTCGCGCAAGTCTCGCGCCCACCAACACCGACACGAGTATACAACTAACTTTTCTTCTTGCGCTCGTCGTGTGTTACGTCATCAGCTGATTTCCAAGTGCGTCCCGAAGAGAGAGAGATTGAGATCGAGACTGAAGGTTGTGGGGAATTCCAACAACTTTTCTCTTTGGCAACGAAGATTGCCTTTCTCGTGTTTCGATTCTCCGTGACGATCTCTCTCGAAATTTTTATCGGTTAAACTCGTTAAACGTATGATAAGCGCCAGATTTCGTCGCATACTGCTAGATGGCGACAAGACTCCGTTGGTATGGTATACAAGGTGTCTCAGGGATTAACGGCCAAACTTCGTCATGGACGTACCAAGAATATGGTAAGAAAGCCATAAACATAAGAAGAAAAGATAAAGATGCATTTATAGAAAATTTGAAAGTATAAAATTCCACAGAATATACAATATATAAAGTATCCACAGTATAGTGCTTTTTATAATACTTGGTAAGTGAAACAATTTTCTATCGAGGTTTTATTTGTCTGAAGTCTAGATACAAATAACGAGGTCTCTTTTTCTTTTCTATCTGTTAGAAACAAAAGCTGATAGAAAAAGAAAGAAAGACCACGTTAATGAGATATTATTATTTTCTTATTGTAAGTCTATTATTGTTTCCTCTGTATTATATATTTTTATTGTAAATTAATAAATCTTTAAATTATCCATGTTCATATGATATTTTTTGCTTGATTATATCCATAGAATATAACTATGAGATTTGACTTCTGGAACATCCCATATAATTATTGGCGGGAAGACGTACGATAAAAAAAAAATCGTTTTTACATAATAAAAGCGATATTAGTCTATGTAAAAGTCTGCTGTACTATAACAGAAAATGTAATCTCCAGTAAAAAACAGTATGTTAAATTTTAGTTATTATCTTTATTCTGATTTCGTTACTAAGATAGATTTTAATTTCTTTCAATAGATGTCACTTTTCTTAATATTGCTTTTGAAGCAGTTACGAATTAATGAGGATATTGGTAAAAAATGATGAAGAAAATTGTTTGTTAGACTATTTAACATACGTATATATTTTGATTTATTTTCCGTAATTGTAGCAAAAAATAAGCAAATAATTCGTTGTTTTAGAGATGTTTATTGTCGAATCTTTTTGCTAGGTACGTACATATATGAAAGTAACAATAATCCTACTAGTCCTATAATCTATAATAAAAATAATAAATATAAAATTTAATATATACAAAAAACTATAAAAGACTGTTTCTTGAATTCTATCGTTCTTTACGTTCTCCAAATATTAATTCATAAATGCTCATACTTTCATCCATTACATTAAATTACTTTATACCATGTTGACTTTATCTCTTAAAATATAGTATCTTAATACATACATTGTATGATGTTTAAATAGTATAAAGTTTGTCTCACTTTGTTAGACCGAAAATCGATCATATCGATTTATACGAAATAGAGCAGATGCAGCAAAAGTTCTCAAATTTGATCTTCAATATATAATAAACTCTTCTTTTTCTTTCTATAAATGTCATATATAAAAAGGTATTTGTGAGATCAGTCTTGTGTGACAGAACACTGATTAAAATTCTAATCAGTTTGCTTTATCGATTGATTCAAAAGTTAAGAGTTTGATAATTAACAATTCAAAAATCAAAGTTTATTGCTTTCGAATATCTTCCAGATAAGATCAATACCTTGATAGATTGTGGCAGTTAATTAAAATATTAATCTAATAATGCCCGACGTCGGAGAAAGTGAAAGGCCTATATGTCCCATGACGGGAGACAATGAAATAGATTCTTCAGTTCATTCAATTCATCACGACGAATCTTGATAAAAAGATCTTTACAATTGTCAATGAAAGATATCAATACCAAATCCGTTTCTAGGGAAATACGGTAAACATTATTATTCCTTCCAAAGTCTATGGGACATTGTAATCTAACCATTATCAATATCAGTATTATTTTCTAGGGTATTCCATTCCTCTATATCCTCCTGCTATCATCATCACGCTACAAAATGGCACTGCAATATCTCTTCTCCTCAACGAAATCTGCAACTTTAATTTTTAATGACATTCAGTCCTATTCAATGGTCCTATATAATTTTTATTGTCCAAGGAACTTCTCCATTCTTTTGACAATCACTACACGTCTTTCTGAAACTGCTAATAATCATTCAGCCAATCATATAGCAGTCTTATAAAAAATGATCACCAAATCCATGAAATTTATAGTCAATATTGAGGATTTGGCGAATTTCTCTGAAAATTATTTTGCTGGTTCTGTTGCAATGGCCCAGCTGGACTGGGTCTTCCTTGTTCGCGGTACTGAGGAGGACCAGGTGGTCCGTTAGGGGGACCTGTTGATCCAGGAGGTCCAGGTACCTTTCCGTAATTGCCTCGCGTCGAACCTTGATAACTGCCATACGCAGAATCGTCACTGCGTCTAGAAATATGCCCGTACATGCTTTCCGGTCTTCTAGAGTTTGCTGCGTTATCAGAGCAGGTGGATATCGTTCCATTCTGATGCTGTTGTTGTTGTTGCTGCTGCTGCTGTTGTTGTTGTGCCTGATGATGATTTTGAGTGGAAGATTGGACATTTGGACCTGATTGTTGAGAATTCTGACTACTCGGAGGAGGAGCTGGAGCCCGGCCATATATGCTGGACCCCGTAGATACACCATAGATACCATTCTCCCTGGTACTGAGACTTGTGGAAATTCCCCTGATTCCATAAATGCTCTGCGTGCACTGTTGCAGTTGATTCTGCATATTTTGGTTGGTACTGTTGTGATTTTGGGAATTTTGATTCTGACCATTTGATCCATTTTGCTGTTGACTGTCTCTTCCTGAATTTGAACCTGTTTGACCTATTCTAATCGGGTATAGGCTTTGTGCGGGGGCTAGAGGACCCGGTTTGGGGATCATTAGGCCGTCTCGGGTTCCGGAAGTCGATTTAGCGTATACACTTTGCGAACGATTTAAATTTGCCCTGGTTAAGGGTGGGGATTTACAGTAGAGCGATTTGGTTCCCCCGTAAATGGATTCGACACGTTCTAAGGCTGTCGGAGGCGTACTGTAGATCGAGGAAGATGCTCCAGCAACTGGACGATAGGTTGCATAGGCGCTGGGGAATTTGGGACCCGTTGGTTTGTCCAGATCGTCGTAGGTGTCCTCGTCGGATCTCATTGATGAATTGTCACCGTCGTCCATATCCCGTGGGTCTCTAGATCGTTTGGGATTTAGAACGTATTCGTGAAGAAGGGCTGCCACTGCGCTTCCGGACAGTGGACCTACCCAGTACACCCAATGGTTGTCCCAACGATTGGTGACGAATGCTGGTCCAAGTGCGCGAGCGGGATTTAAGAATGGACTCTGAAATATAATTAAAAATATTTATTATAATTTAGTAGTGATTTATTCATCTATGTTTTTTCTATTTGTATAATTGTTATTTATGTTTGTTTTATATTTTTTAGACCGTGTACGGAACGGAAATGATACCGAATGCGCAAGTTAACAAACGTGCATTTCTTACATTCCTGTTTTCTTGTACGAAGCACGGTAAAACGTATTTTTCTGTTTGGAGTATATTGTACACGCGTTTCGAAGCAGGTGGAACCGAAAGATTGAATTCTTTTTTTCTCTCTCCTTTCTTTCTTTCTTAGTCCTTTCTATCCGACATTTCCTTCTCTGCTAAACTGCAGGTGCTGTTTAAAGACACGAACGTGAGGCTGATTCGAAAGGAATCGAGAACCGCTTTGGATAGACCGGTTACGGAAAAGAATGCGTACAACGGAAGGCAAAATAAGGAAAAAAAGGACTACTTTCTTAGACGTTCTCATACTAACACGGTGTTTTTCTCTTTCATCAACGAGAACTTTGTGCTTTAATCGAAGCTTGGACCGAAAGCAGTATATACTTACCGAAACCAAAGTGGCTGCCGTGTAAGCTGCAGCTAATACGCCAGCTGGTTTCGAAGAAACTGACATTGGTAGTATTTTTGAGCATTCTGAGGTAAAATGAGATAGGACAATCAGCACAGAAAGTGCTAATTCTACCAAGAGCCTCTCGATAGGCCCTCCGAGACGACCTACGGAAGTTAAGGTCTGCGTATTGGAAGGTGTAGTTACTCTATAACAAATAAAATTAAGTTACTTAATTATTGAATGCATTATGTAGGTAAGAAGAATTAAATAAACTTAGGTTATAATAGAAAAGTGTAAAAATTATCGATCAGATTTCCAAAATAATTCCTGCGTATGACGTGTCATAGTGTAATATACAATGATTTTCCTATTGAAGGTTACTGTAACAGCGACACCCGGCGTAGAAGCCCCCTGCAGCAAGTCAGTCCCAGTGGTGTAATGTTTATATTAGCCTGTGCATCGTCGAGCCTATGGGCTTCATTCATCGCCCCTTCCCCTCCCCATCGACGTGTTCCTTTTGCATATAATCTCGTTAATTTTCTCAGTTAGTACAATCACACGGGGCTACAGACACACGACCTTTTGTGTTTTGTACAGTGACCACAATGGTATTGGACATCAATAAGAATTTCATATTGGTGAATCTCGATTTATAATCATTGCCCATTGATAAAATTAAAATCTTATATTTTATACTTGATGTTTCAAAAATAAAATACTCAACAATTTATCTGATAAGAAGAAAAATTACAAAATAATGGAATTTAGGATTTTAATATTTGAAAGTCATGAGGAATGTTACTTGCTGAATGTTAATGCGAAGACTTTTACAAATACGTTTTAGCACGTTATATAATATTAACATTAATTTCTTTTCAGACGCGTGTCATTTATCTTGAGTGGATTAATAGAAACAATCAAGTTCAAAGTAATTGATACACGAGATCAATATTGACAAAAAATTAACAAGGTGAATCTGTATATGCAGACGCCTTTTGAAGTGCAGAATATGATGCAGTTCTGAGGGAGAAATGGATCTAATCTTACCGCTAAATGCACTAAATCCCTGTCCCTCTGAAATTTATCGTCACGTGTATCGGCGAAAATTCTCCCCCGTTTAGAGTGTGATGCAAATAGGAGCTCCCTTTCTTTCTTTTTCTTGCTCTATTCAGCCTCTTTATGTCGAGAGGTCTCGTGATCGTGTCACGAGAGAGCGAATTGATGAAATCAGAAATGCAGATCATGACGGCACAATTGGGATTAAATGTATCGTCTGTGGTTGAGGGTGGAAACAAGGAAAAAATGAGATCTCGCATCCCTTTTAGGGCAGCCAGAGTGATAAGCGGATTTTTGATCGATCTTTTTCCTTTAGTAGACAATAGTCACATTGGTCATAGCAACTTTTTATGCTGGAGCTAACGTTGGAAGATAATATTCTGCGAGTTTTTTTTTTAATATCATGATATGATATTATATGATATGATATTATTTTTTATATAATCATTGGTAATTTCTTTTAGAATATACTTTAATATTTAAAACGCGTTTAAAGAGGCCGAAGGGACTTCGTTCCATTTTAATCCCCTTTAAGAGATCCATTTTGGCCCTAGACAGAAAGGGAACACTCTTTGCACTTACTCTTTGCTGTCAGAGTGCGGACTAGCCTCCATTTTCGCTACTCTAAAGGCCTTCTCGTAACAAAAAGCTACAAATATAGCCTGAAAATATTTCAAGCAATCCTGCTTGAACCTTACATTAGAACTAATACTTAGAAAACCATCATATATCCTTCCCTTATGATTTGTCGTTTAAAACTGATCTCTCTTTTTTCACAGGTCCAATATAAAATCTGAATAAAACTCTAGGATACCTTTTTGGTTCACCGTCATTCGATATTTCTTAGAAGAGTTTTACAAGGAATGTTCCCATAGCTGACGGTCTTTTTCTCACGTTTTCCGCTCGAGAAGGTACGGTCATTCAGCCGCGACTCGTTTCGTCGTTTAATCCTACATGCACTTGACTCGAGAGACCGCGTGCAACCTGTGCCCTATATTCGCATGGGGGTAACTCAACCCCAGAAACACCCTCAAGGGTCCAGCGAGGGCTACAACGTTTAAAATAAATTTCAATTCAGAGCCAGAAGGGGTGTGTATCACTTTCACTAGAATTCTGTCGTGTTTAACGAGCTATTGATATCTTCCACCCACCAGAACTCCCCTCTGGAGAGTGGTTAGGATATATACGTGTGTAAGCTACGTACTCTAGTCGTTAGCGGTCCCTTTCCTGGCCCCCTTTTTTGACGAGGAAAACCGCCACATGTGTGTGATATGTGTTAAAGGCCAGGCGAGATCTACAGTGATTCCATTCTAAAGTCTTGCCCTATGGGAAAGTTCAGGTGCTCCAGTGGTTGTAGTTAAACCAGAAAATTAGGTTCACGGTGAACTACCGATGTAGGGCGATCGATTGTGGGAAGTTTTGCAAGAAGCTTGACCAGTCTTCCCTTATGGGACAAACTGTATCGAATGTTACCCCTGATGGAATTGCATTCAGTGAAATTTTATGGTGGGTAGAGAAGCAAGTAATTTTAGCATATTTATTCGAAGGTAGCCTGAATACGGGTAATATTTCTTTCATTCTTTACGGTATCCGGACCAGTTTCCTGTCACCTTCTTTTTAAAAAATCATAGCGAGGAGATGAGACGATTAATACCAGGCATTTTTCTTGAGAACAGTACAGTTTCCTGCACGAACATCATCGACTATAGAAATCCAAGGCGACAAAGCACAGGAATTCTTTGAAAGGACAAAACAGTTCGAGCCTCAGATTTCTATCCTCCTCGTTGTGAATGGGAAACATATGAAAAAGGGGCCAGGAAGTGCGTACACCCACGAGGATCCATTGCGACACAACAAACGCTGCTGATCACGTTTTTCTTACTTTTATCCTACGTTCGTTCATCAAAGTTTACGTTTCAATCTTTAACGCAAAATTAGGATTCATTCATTGAGAAAAACTTCTATCAATTAGAAAACTCTATACTCTAAATTATTCCTTTATAAACAGATTCAGTTATGTATAATTAGGAAGGCACGATATTTAATCATCTACTTTAAAATGTTATAAAAAATGTCTCCTCCTTAAATTTAAGTATCTAATCTGTGTGAAAATTTTCTTATTACAATTTTTAAAATTTGTTTAATCAAATGAAACTAATTGCATGTACATGTGTTCCTTTAGCCACAAGTGTAAGAACACCAAAGATAATTAACAATGAAGGAAATTTCACGTACCTATATACAACCGATTCACTAGGCCGATTATACCCTGCCAGATTCATGGCGGGGATATCTAACAATAAGTTCTAAAAGAATCTTATTGACCTGTTAAGATACGAGAGAGAAAGAAACCGTGGCAGCTGGCCTGGAAGATCGTTGAAGATCCTCCTCCTTTATAGAATCCTATATAAATCGTGGGCCGTGCCTTTCTACGGGGAAACACGTGCCAGCCACATGTTGCATAAAAGGAATCGTCAGTGGTCCTTTCGAATATCCACAGCGTAAAGTCGCAATCACAAAGGAGCTTTAGAGCCCATAAATGATTCTCTTTCGACCGAAGGATACGAAACAGCGGCAGATGTTTTCCATCTTTACCTCTTCAAACATGTCGAATTCGGTATGTGCACGCGTTTCGAAACGATATAAGATAACAATAGAAACAATATTGTTTCGTCTTCCGAAACTTTGGAAAAGCTTAGTTAGTCGTTAAAAAGCTTTCGACATTTATAGTATGATTATTTTGATTTAAAAAAAAATTTATTGTACCAAGATATTGCTTAGAATATTTTCAAGTACAAAATTTGTAACTCTAATTAAGGTTGTATAATTTTTAATTCGAATTTCATATGAATTTGTAATGTGAGTTGTATTAACATTCTGCAAAACCTAGATTTTATTGTATTTGCAATAAAAGCTATATTCTAAAGTGTTCGAAGAGACAGTTTTCCTGTTATCTTTTTAGTTGGGAAAGAAATCGTGATTATTCAGGCACTCACTTTAAGAAATGGATCTCATGCAGGGCCAACAGACTGGCTGCGCGTGCATTTAATCGCACAACCTACGATCATGGAACGGGACGATTCTTAAGAACGAACACGTGGTTGTGACCATCTGTTAGCATCCTGCTTCGTTCATCCTACCCTAAGTTAGAGCCTTTTCGCCTTGCAAGTTCTTTCCTCCTGCACCTAGAAGATCGACACATAAGCATCAATCCTTTCAAGGCTATTTGATTTCTTAAACTCCAAGGTAACCGTACTCCTATTTTCAATCTTTCTCCAAAAGAGAAGAAAATGATATATTATAATTATAACACATTTTTAGGACAAATTGAAAGCTCTTTAAATTACATCGTATAACAATAAAGTAATGGACTATTAACTAGAAGAGAATTATAGAATACAGAAGAACAAAAAATGCGCAGAATAGAATAAATCAATAACATAACACAACAAACACAATAACAGAACAGAAGAAATCCTCAATCTCGAAAATTAATCCTCATAAAATACCAAAAGGCATTTATATCGAGCTTCTCACAGAAGTTTAAACACTAAGGATCTCAGCTTCTTATCACCTTCACCAACTCTTCATGAGACCACTACAAGGAACACAAGGCGTAAACTTTCCCAGCTCAAATATTTAGTTTAGGGGGCGACATCATGCGCTTTTAGTTGAGAGTCAAAGATTTTAAGAGGTGCGTGAAAGACCGTCACATGTTCTCCGTTTTTTTTCTCATCATCAGCCGCTCCGAATTTATTTTTACTAACGAAGAGGTATGTTCTTGCGTTGCCTACTTGTTACAGGACACCGTCGACGACTGGAATAACATTTCCACGGAGGAATAACCGTGGCATATGAGTCAAAGTTCTAAAAGCTAGAATATCGCGGAGATCGTTTAGGCGGGCCGCTTTGTGTCCTCGGTAAAAGGTGTTCCAAGCAGGTAAAACATTCCTATTGAAACGGTTCTACCTGACCCACCTGGCTTTCACGCTACATTTTCGGCTCGACAACAGTTTCTCCCCATGCATATGGATATCAAAAAAGGACTAGCTACATAAAACGCAGAATCTCCGATAGCTAGATCAAAAATATATCGCGAACAATTATACATATATTGAAAACAAAATTTTCGTTAATTATACTGATTAGATAAAAAAAATAAAGTATCTTTAATTTATAATATTCAAGCGCGAGTGTATCTTTGACAGTTAATAGCGCATATATATATTTGATTGGTCGACGAATTATCTTCAAAGAAAATTCGAAGGGAGATCCTAAGTTGGCTGGAAGTATTGAAGAAGGTTCTCGAAATCACAGCTTAAGAACCCAATATCGAAGGCTTTCGAAAGAGCTTGGATATTACTTGTCGACTGTAAATCTCTCCCTTTGGAAGACCGCCTTCATTCGATGAATGATATTTCTCAACCGTGACGTATGTACGTCAATTCTTTAAAAATACGACGCTCGAAGTCGAGCGATTTATTCTTTATTTTTTATCTTATTTTATTGTATCTTTCATTAAGATAGATTTCAATTCGATTAATCACATTGCAGTTTCGAACGTGATCACAGAGCGAAGCGACAAGAATTAATTACTCCGGATTTTGAGACTAAACGTGGCTGGGTGTCATAGATAGTTTTGGAGAACAGGAAATGTGCGACGGAGCTGTTTCTTCGCTGGACATCCGGCTCGCCACGCGTCTGCGTGTGTCTTGCTTGACGTCACAACACACACCTGCTTCCTCACAGCTGTTCCCCAGTCCGTGGTGGCAAACTCCCTTGACAAATAGTTTTATACCACCGCGTCCATCTCCCTTTAGAATTTTTCTTTTTGGAAAAATCTCGGTCAGCGTGCTTGGACTATTCCTTTCCTTTCACAAATAAAAAGAAAATTGAATATGGCTTCTTGTAATAATTATTTGACTTTATAAATTATATGTGCACATGTGTTTCAAATGCCTTGTGTTAAAAGAACATCAAAACCATCACAGCAGGATGTTAAAGGCAAAGAATGAAAAATTACAAAAATAATATTTAAATATTGTTTTCTAGAGTTTATTCTTTTTATCAACATTATAAACTGTTTCTCATTTTTCCTGAAAATGTTATGTCAGTGGCGTTACTTTAGAAAAATATGTACGATATGATAATTTATTATAAATGTTCATATCCTTTCCTGAAGCTTAAAGCTTACAATCAATTTTTTATGAAAATATATCATGGATCTTTTTCTTTACGTATCTGTACTGTGGAAAAAGTATATAGGAGGATAATGGGAGAATCTTGTAACGTGTTGATGAAACGATACTAAATCCTTTCCGGATAGTTAGACTCGCGATTCTCCCATAATCTCTGGGTCGTGTCAGTTCGGTTTACGATTTATCTGCTCGGCTGCCTGTCCATTTCATTTTTTATTTATATTTCAGGGAAGTATCGCACTGGGAGCTACCAACCCTCTATGAACGCAAGGATACGTGTTTTACAAACGCCATATACACACACACATGCGGCATCGATTGACCCAGTCGCAACAGATGCAAGAATCGTGTTATTTCCTTCTTCATCTCTCCCGCTACCGCCTCTTTTTCCTTTGGCTCTCCTTTTTTCTCATTGGGATGCGCGTACTCCCCAGAGACATTTCTGGAAGGGATGACGAACCCGACTGGTTAACTAGAGTATTGTTCGATTATTATTTCGGTACATATCGTGCACTTGTTATCTCATTGTGCGGTCATATGGTGGTCTAAGGGTGATCCCACCGCGGATGACAGATATGTCGCATGGAATCGTCAGAAGCATCCGTGTTCATCCACAATTTCATACTACGTAACATTTCATTCAATTCATATAAGGAATTCTTTACGAAGAATTATAAACACAAATTTTAAATCTAATTTATACCATCTTAGCTTTCAAGGTTCAATAATCATGGTTATTTCTTTCTCATAGATATTTCATTTTGAAACAGTCACTAAGGGAAAACGTCGTAATTTTTTCAACACGCAGAAAATCAACCAACGGATGGATAATGATGTTCAGGGCGTATCTGCGGTGAATTGTACGGGGTGTTTTTACCTTTCCCCGACCACAGAGTATCGATAGTGTTCACGAGGGTGTTCAGTAAGTTACTATACAGGGGCACTCTTCTATTCTATGGCTCCCATGGAACAACATCAGGGGTCTGCAACTTCCATGCAACCTGTGTCAACCTGTAATTTCCGGTTGCAGAATGAACAATCCCCAGTTATCTCCTTACATCATTACCAGTTATCATTAATTGCATCTTCATTCATCTTCGTACTATGTAATTCCTTTCTATAATTCTTTACGATTTCATCTTTTCAGATATATCAAAGACGACATTCCGAAGAGACAACGACGAAGTAAAGGAATGACAGAAAGAAAAAGCATAAGAAAGAAGAAAGCGAAGAAGACGATGATAAAAGGAGAAAGGGAGGACAATGATCCTCGAGAACGCAGAAAACATCTGCTCTGGCTCCGGATTGCAGCGTGTCCTCCTTCAATGAGAGGCGATTGCGTTGTGAAACTTGTCCCACCTCGGCGCGTATAGGTATTCATTATCCTCGTCTCTGGTGCCTGGTCGATCCTTTTTCCACACGATCTTTTTTGGTCCATGGAACATCTGCGGCAGCTGCGAGGCGGTGGCCTGCCGCAGCGTACACGGAACGAGGCAGGTGCTTACCTTCGAAGAAGCTTCTCCATCTAGCCCTGCCAATTACGCGTGCCTCTTTCTGCCTCTCCCACTCTCCCCCTGTCTCTTCCTCGTTTGCCGTCGTTCTTTTCTTTGCAATTTTTCACCGATACTCGCTGAATAATCGAGTATAATTAAATAGTCTGAATTATGGTTTCGAAGCAGTCGAATATATTATAATAATCTATTGAAGTTTTGGGGATTAGATGTTTGCCTTAATAATTACTTGGTGTTGCAAAGAAAAGTTCATGGATCATTGCAATGAAACTTCTACACCATACATCATGGAGATACACATAGGAGACATCTATATCTATAATTTCTTGAGAAAAAGCGTACACTTTAAAGTATCATTTCTACGCTTCAGTGAATTTAGAATTATCTTGGATAACCCATGGTAATTCTGAACAAAAGGGAAAGCAATTGTTTTCGAGAAACGAGAAGAAAGAGAAATAATAATCCATGTCTGAACTACATTTTTTATCGTAGTATCTGTTCTCTGTCTCTCTACGAGTCGAAGAAGAGATTTGACATAAGTGATGGTACCTTGGAAGTTCGTCGTCCCCATCTTCATTTTTTTCTCGCCCTCTTGCGACGCGAGATCCTTTAACCACGGGCAAAATCGAGGCACGTGCACCAAGTTGCACACGGCCAATCTCTTTCTTCTCTCCATCCAACCGGAGAGAAAAAAAATATTACAGCAGCGTGCTCGCGCGCTCCAGATCATCGCCTGCTCGCGAAAACTTGCTGCCCCGTTGAATTATAGACTATCCACGCGGACTTTATAGGTTAATAATAGAGACGTGAATATCGATGAACATATAATAACGACTCGTGAGTACTTATTTTAAAGTATCAGCCAGTTCTTACAATTATATAGTTAATAGCCAGCAGCCACGTAAGAAGATATAAAGCATTCTACAGAGTGACACAAAAGTAACGCAATACAATATCTTAAATACCTGAAAATGATTTGCTATGAAGCATGTAGCTTATATTTATGTATTTTAATTTGTATATTTTCAGTAACTCCTCTTGTACATCATTTTTATATATAATTCCAATTGAAGTAAGTCAGTTTCTAAGCTGTAACTTTGAATCGTTTCAGATCCAGCGGGCAGTTTTGTGCTCTGTTCAACGCACACGTACTCGAAAAACAGCATATATAGTAGGAAGGCTTCTCAAGGATTCAGCTGGATATCAGAGAGATTCACAGGAAGAACATAGTTATTTATATTGCATGTTAGCATAGGAAGATTACGCAGAAATGTATGTATATGCATTACTAATCAACCACGATCGACTTATCTAAGGTAGATTATCGAGAACGCCCTATATACCTTCTTACATTTCTGTTGCCTATTTTAAACAATTTAAATCTTGATAAAGATTCTAAGAAACGGATGTGTTTATTATTTATATAAAAGGTGTATGACGGTGGTACCGTTGATTTCAGATGGCTTTTAAAAATGGTTAAGACATCTTGAAGGGACGGGGAAGCTTCCGGGGCTCGACTACGCGGCCTTCTCGGATTCCGTATCTAGCAGCTGCCCTCTTGGGGCTCCGTATCTCCGATTTTTTCTACACCCTGCTTCTTTCGTGCGTGTATATAGACACTCGAAGGAAGTTTTTGCTTTGAAAAAAATATTGCGTTCAACCCTTTTCACTCAAAGTGTCAAAATTTATAGACTTCTGAACTATATATTATAAAAGTTGGAAAACTTATTAGCTACATTTGTTTTAACTACTACACGATAATGATATCATAACAAGAATGCAAAGGGTTGGAAACTATTTATTGGTCTTGCGAGTTTTTAAAGCAATCACTCACCCATACAGCATCGCAGCTCCGGCTATACCGCCTCCACATTGTGCGGCGATGTAGAGAGCAGCTCGGAGGAAGGAGATCCGTCGACACAAAGCGAAAGATAGTGAGACTGCTGGATTCACGTGGCCTCCTGCATGACAGACATTTTATTACGAGTTTTATTATAAGTTTAGCATATATCTTTTTATACAAGATAAACGGAACTTATATTTTATATTTTCTATATATATCAAAACAGAAATTATACAAAATAATATATCTATATCAAAATTGCTAATAATAAAAGTTTATATAAGACTTAAATTAAAATCGAACCATATTCTTGTAAGAGACACGAATATGTTTTATTTAGATGACAAGACGGACAATAATGAAACCGATTACACAAGAATTCCAAGATGTAAGCCTGAAATACTATATTATATGCCATCTAGGGCACTCTCTCGTACACGTTCTGCTGCACGCGTGGTGTGCTGTGTTTCTATCGGCCACTATAATCGGTTAATGAGCCAATCGAGAACGAAACCATGAGGACCGAGTACAAATGATGTGACAGTGTGGATGACAAAAGTTTCTGCCTCCGGTATAATATCACCCATATCCCAAAAATTGTTTTACAAATAAAAAAGATGTTAAAGTAACAAATTTATTGGATATATTATTTTGAAAATGTGGTACTATCAAAATTAAATATAGAAATGACTAGAAATGTACAAAATTACAGGTAATCTTCGAAAATGTATGAATATCATATGACGCAAAAGACTTACCACTAATATGACCAAAGATGAAGCAGATCGCCGAAATCGCAAAACCGGATGCTACAGCGGTAGCTAAGACAGAGAGTCCGCTTCCGGAAACTGCGGAGGACGCGGCTGCACCGGATACAACGAGACTGAAGAGAAAGGTAGCGAAACACTCTACAGCTACTGCTCTCCAGAGTTCCAAACTGCGAGCCTCTATCGACATAGGCGCTTTCTTCTCTGTTAGTTCCATGTTATTTTCTTTCAGGGAAGAAATCCTCGTAAGCAAGGTCACGATGTGACCGTCTAACTCTCTTGAAAACGTTTCCGTAGTCATTTTCCCTACTTAATATTTATTAAATCTTGCAAAGAAGCAATGTAAAATAATGTACGGTTATTTTTTGAGTTCTTTTTAAAACATTCTTCCTACTCTATCACTTTTAGGATGCACCTATGTGTACGGAGTCACTTATTCCACACTTTCACGTGATGTCGAGTGCTCAATACGATTTGAATGGGGTTCGCGGGAAAATTACGAAGTACCGATACAATGGAAGAGCACGAGATCGAACGAAGGACAACAGTGAAGCCGATGTTGCCGGAATGGCAACACGCTTTCGAGTGACAAGACGATCGGCGAACAAGTGGGCCCCAGACTGCGCGAGTGCCTCCACCATCGCACCGCCCCCACTCTTCGACCACCGCCAGTGCATCTGTGCCTAAACCTGTGGAAGTCGGGAGGCAACCACGCGCAGCTTGTCCCGAAAAAGTACGAAATGATAGAGGGAGGGTGTTCAAAGTAAAAAAGAAGTGTTAAGACAGGATGTGGTCAAGATAGTATTTGAAGAGTAATTGTAGTACTCCCACAGAATTGGGTTCCGTTCAGGTTTCATATTTAACCCACCAATACTATGCAACTAACTACACAGAATCCCGTTAACAGTATGCTGGCGAAATTATATGAAATGGTTCAAAAACATAATTTTATTAGCATAACATAATAATAGAAAATTATTAAAAAACACGAAGAACAGAGAATTATCACTTAAGAAATAAAAATAAAAAATAGAGTATTCCAATGTTCTATTCCAGCTTTTCTATTAGAAACATGTTACTTGATAAAAAGTAAATTATATTCTTTTCATAAAATGTAAATTTTTATTTTTCAGTCAAAGTTTTGTAAGGTATGTATTTGTTAACTTCGTATATTCCTAAAAGGCAGGAGTATACTTTAATTTTACAAGCATGAGTGAACTATTAACATGTACGTAGAACGACAATGAGCATTAAAAGGAATAATTACATTTACCAGGGAGAATGTCTTATTCCCACGAGTTCAAAGACTATTTTAATACCAAAGTTCCCACAAAAAGGGATGCATGCACGACGGGACGCAAACAACGATTATAATAACGTTCATTTAAATCAACTTTATACGGACGCCGGTCCAGAATGGACTGAATGTTGCGTCCAATAAATTTGCATTCACCGCAAACTCTTCAAACTTGAATATCTCGTAAAACATACCAAGCTAAACATCTTAAAATATCATAATCTCATATCTTTTAGTCAGAAGATATAGGATATCTCATCATCTTGAATTTCAAGAATACACTTTCCTATGTCAAGAAATTATTTATGAAATATTGGAACAAAAACTCAAAGTATATTTTATGTAACAAACTTTTCTTACTTTGCAATTCGCGACTGACTTCTATTTCACGTTCACTTTTGTTCTCAGAAGTCGGCCCCGTCGTGTCAAGCGTGACGATTCCAAGAGGATAGCCGAGAACGAACCAGCGTAATTAAGCCAAGCCAGTTCTTTACTGAGACTGTACAAGCATGTAAGTAAAGTTGACCGGGGAATGGGTAATAAATCCAGCAATTGCCGTAAATTGGAGAACTCACGTGAAGGGGGTGACAAAGAGAGCGACAGATAAAAAGCTTTTACTTTGTCGCATCTCTGTCCATAGACGAAGCCATTGCTCGAGCGATGTATGTTCCTAATTTTACAAATCATTGTATTAATACAATTATTAGATTATTATAGAAAATATTAACATTATTACATAATATTTATATTAGTGTCATTTATCGATTGTTTCCGCGGGAACTAATATCTCTCATCCAGCTGTGGGTAAATCATGAACATATCTGCAATCTGTATCACGTTATAACTATATATTCAATCAGAATATCTTTTTAGGTATATGTGATCTACATGCTGATTATATAAATTTCAGTTCTTAACTGTGGACTATGAAGAGTGCAACAAAAGTAACAAAATAACGAAGATCAGCTCGAGGCGATCGTAATCGATAGAGAGATTACTCAACGACGAGAGCAACGGTGGAATCGAGGGGGGAATTGTTGATTATCCCATTATTCATGCCTCGGTATGTTATCAATTTCAATGGTACTCAGCGATGATCTGGTTTTACTTGACAATCAGTTTCAAAATTAAAGGTACCCAGGAACTACATTGAGGCAGAAAATATTATATTTATAATTTATATTAGGAAATTTTTTAGTAAGTTTATTAAATTCTTTAATGATTAACTATATTCTGATATTTGGAAAATGACAAAAAATTAATATGAAGTAATTTTCGCAATGAGTATCACTGTTGTAATCTATTATATTTCAGGTAAAATTGCCGGAAGATAAGCGTATCCCTCGCACGAGCCAGTATGACTGAACTGTATATGTACATGTAGTATGAGTGTGAGTACGAGTACAACTCATTCGTTCACGCGACGGCATACTTGGACGATCACAGGGATTCGTAGATCATACTACTCGATAATTTCAGTATATAACAAGTAAGTATTTATTAGCGCGTGGGCAGTCGATTGAAGCACGTATTTGCACGCGAGAGTAACATTACCGTTCAGTACACTTTGGATGTAACTCCGAGTAGCAGTCGTGTTGCAAATAATATTTTCGAAACATACCCAGGTTCGCTATTATGTATCACGCAATTCAATCTTATCAGTGAACTTGATTTTGATTAATTTCGCCGATTATTTTCATAAGGTTTCATTCTATGATATCATTTTATATTTATGGTTCGATGGTACATACGTCCATAAATACATTCAAAACAAAAAAATATAATGAAGTTAACATAAATCTACGAAAAGAATGGTGTTTTTGGTGAATGATAATGTATCGTTGTAGTATCATTGTTACAGGATGCAAAAAATGGATTTCGATGTTTGGTAGAGCATTAGGAGCGGGAGAAACGATCGTTTTCGAACGTGACAGGCTACAGGGTGTTGGCTCACGCGCGTGTCAGTCGATTTCGTAAGTAGTACACGTGTGTAATAATTATCACATCCCGACCATTTAACCTTTTCTTTTTGTAATAAAAATTTGTTTCTAATTAATTTCAGAGGTGGTTTCCTTTCTCCATGCATGTTTTCGAAGAGAATATAAACGCTGGTGAGATTTTACTTTCATCACGGCTTTCGCTTTTCTCCGCTTCATCAAGAGTTTCCTGAAAGACCGAGTTCCTCGCATTACGGTGTGCCTGTAGAAGTGTCACGTGTGTATACACACTGATAGACCACACCTGTCTGTTCCTCGTGAAACACCAATACGCACGCGGGCAAGATGGCCGCATATACTTTATACTCGTCGATTGGACGCGTCTGTTTTTATCTGTGCTTTCTCGCAATTACGGTGTTGTGTCAGGAACAAATACTCCCGGGTAGTCGGTATTACAGTCGCGATGGGGTATATGTGCCTCAAAACGGACCAGATCACCGAACCGACACTTATGTTTACAAAGATAGAAGGTATGGGTATCGTCCTAGTTACTTGGACCCTGTTTACAGAGGACCCACCCGAGCACCAGACAGTCGGTACCTTTACGAGGTAAAATAATAGAAGTGATACAATTCTCCTACTATTTTTTTTTACTAGAAAAATTGCGTGATATAATTTAAAAAGTAATGACACGTAATGATACATTCAATCTGTATTTATATTAATAAATAAATTTGGTAAAAGATTATAATTACAAAACGATTGTCATTTTTTAAGCATACAACTTCAAGACTCCCTTTACCTGGTATATTGGGTGGTTGGCGAGAAGATCTTCAAGGAAGAAAAAGGTCTGATTCTAAAAATCTACCTATAGATGTGACTGTGACCACAGCTTATGGACAAGTGCAAGGATTTAAAGTTTATTTATATGATGATCCACAAGCAAGGCATAGGCCCTGGAGTTTACCAGTTGAAAGGGTTACAAAACATGTTAATGTATTCCTTGGTATTCCTTATGCTATGCCACCTATAAAGGAAGGTCGATTTAAACCACCTAAACCTCATAAAGGTTGGCAATTACTGCAAGCTGTTGATTGGGGGCCAGCTTGTCCTCAGCCCAGTGCATATACTGGTGCTACTAAAGGAATCCGTGATGTGGATGAAGACTGTTTATATTTGAATATTTTTACACCAGATATTAGTTCTGGTTTAGCCAAGCCATACCCAGTAATGTTCTATATTCATGGTGGAGAATTTACTCATGGAGCAAGCAATTTGTTTCCAGCTCACATGTTGGCTGCATTTTACGATGTAGTAGTTGTTTCTATTAACTATCGATTAGGAGCTCTAGGATTTCTAAGTACAGGAGATGAGAATAGCCCTGGAAATTATGGAATTTTGGATCAAGCTATGGCATTGAGGTGGGTGTATGATAATATCAGAGTTTTTAATGGTAATCCTGATGCAATAACTCTTTTTGGACCTGGTGCTGGAGCAGCAAGTGCTGGATTATTAATGGTTGCACCTAAAACCAGAGATATGGTATCAAAAGTAATAGCTCAATCAGGTTCTGCATTGGCAGATTGGGCCGTCATAGCAGATAAGTACAGGGCACAGAATACATCCAAAGTATATGCAGAATCGCTAGGCTGTAGCATAGAAAGCAGCTGGAGATTAGTACAGTGTTTGAAGAATGGCAGATCCTTTTTTGAACTTGGTAATTCTGAATTGAAGCCACACATTGGGATGTTTCCTTGGGCTCCTGTATTGGATACTAATTTCACAGTACCAAGTGACAGTTGGTACGAAGACTGGAGAGAAACAGATTGGCGCTTCTTTGTGGAAACACCTGAAGAAAGCATAAAAGGTCATAAGTTTACAGATAACTTAGCATATATGGCTGGTGTAACTACTCAGGAAGCAGCATTCCTTATATGTATGTAATTCGAAATCTTTGCAATCTTATAAATTTTTACGAATTAATAAACATTTCATTCTTCCTAGATAACAATGCCACATTAGCCAAGAATCAATATATTATAGATGCGGAATCATTCGATCAGAAAATTTGGGACCTTGTTCTCCAGTACAACTACACTCTAAATTCTCAAGGAGTTTATGAAGCTATAAAATACATGTACACATATTGGCCAGATCCGACTAATATTACCCACATTCGCGATCAGTATATTAATGTAAGTTGTACGCGATGTGTATATAATTTGACTTTTTAATTATATGTATATTTCTATAATATTAAATTTTCAGCTCTTGACTGATTTTCACTATGTTGCTCCTTTTGATAAAATAGCAAAATTTTTGATAGAAAAACGTGTACCTACATATTTGTATGTGTTAAACACAACTGTAGAAGCGTTAACATTACCACAGTGGCGAAGTGTTTCTCACAACACAGAACTTCTTTGGCTAACAGGAGCACCTTTCATGGATGTTGGTAAGAATACAATAATTCAGAGTTTTTCATTAAGAATATAATTATCGAGTTACTACCTTTTCAGAATTCTTCCCTCAAAAATGGAAGTTGAAGCGTGACATGTGGACAGACAACGATCGCAATATGAGTCACTTCTTCATGAAAGCGTATGCAAATTTTGCAACGTATGGGTAAGTTTATAATTTTATAACTTTATTATTATAATATTATTTATAATGTACCTTGTATCTATGTAATACATATGTCTTCCTTCTTTAGAAATCCGACACCATCGCAAATTTTGGGATTGCACTTTGATGTTGCCAAGCCTGGACAGTTACGGTATTTGAATATTAATACTACTTACAATAGCTCAATTTTATTGAATTACCGACAAACCGAAAGTGCCTTCTGGTCTATATATTTACCAACGGTTATTGGTCGTTTGGTACCTACATATCCTCCAGTTACTGAAGTAAGAACACTATATATCCTCTTTCATAAAATATTATTAAATAATTTTATAAAATATTCTTAGCATAAATATTCTATCTATTTATGTTTATTATTATAGTATTGGTGGGAGCCAAAAGAACCTCTACAAATTGCCTTTTGGTCTGTTTCCACTGCATGTCTATTGTTAATCGTGCTTTCCGTAGTATGCTGTATGCTTTGGCGCAATGCCAAAAGGTAAGAAAAGGTAAACAGAACCAACCCCATATGACCACATTATTTAACCGCGTAGTGCACGAGGGTGATGGTTCTGGCTTCATAAACGCTATAGAAATTGCATACGAAGTTTATACAAGGGAATATAATTAACACAACCTTTAAACATATTTTTCAATAATCTTATCTTTACTTGTAATTCATGCAGCAAAACAAAGGCTGCCAGATTATACGCAGGTAATTAAAATAGTTTTTACATGCAACAGTGTATATATTTCATTGCACAGCTTTAAATATGGACAAGGAATTTCTTGAATTTATTAACAAAAAGAAACAAGTTAATTAGATAGGAAAATCACAATTTTTGATGATACTACTATGTAGAATTAACTTTTTTATTTTTTAATTATTATTATTAGATAATCACGTTTAGCAGTAATAAATTCTTTTACTGTCTTTTTCTTGTATTATTGTGTCCAGACAATCTGACCATTACTACAGCGGAGACATCCTCATGGTGCGAGACGACGAACCTTCGGAGGGAATCGAGAATATGACTCGCACTTCGAAGGAGAACATCCATGAGTATCGTGACACACCACCTGTCAGATCTAGGATACCGCGGCAAAATGAATCAAAGCTTCAAGAACGATTGTCGCATAATCGTAAATTTAGTTCTACTCCATCGCTAAGGAGTAATTCCAATATCTCGCTGAAAGATATGCGTTCGGAAGGATTTGTTACCAGTTCACCAAATGGACAACCTAGATTAAGCAAAGCTATAAGCCAGTCCTCATTACCTAAAAGTAAAAGCAAAACACATTTAGTTCAAGGTGTCCCACAAACAGCTGTATGATATCCTTTTTTGAAGTATTATTTTTCTACCTGCAGCTACTTCATTTATTTTTTTGAAGAAAAGCTAGCTTCTGATATCTAAAAGATATCTAAAATCAAAAATATAGGTTTTTAAACAATATGTGTTCATATATATGCAAGATGTTTTTTAATATGATTATTTTTAGATATTAAAAAACATTGCACATAGAAAACTGAGGTTAATGTTATAAGACTTGGCTAAACGTTTCGTCCGTCCACAATAATGTTATCGTATTAATATTGCATTGTACATATAGATACACATATTTTATACTTTTTTATGTTAATTTTTATCGTTATAAACATCGGTATACGAAATCTATTTTTTACCGAAAGTCATGCACGCTACGATAGTAATATATATTATGTAATAATATATCATAATATAATTACTTTGAGAACAATTTAATTGTTTAAACAATGTAGAGTGTTTTTATATCGTTTTTTACTATGGAAGTTGCAAATATAATACATGTTACAGTATATTTATGTATTCCGATATTTTTATAGTATTAATAGAAAACACGTGTAGTCGTCGAATCGATCTCACTATTACCGATGTTATGATTTCGATAGTATAAGTCTTTTAATATATTCTAGTATTTTACAGTACCTAATATAGAGATATATTATTATATCTCATGCGAGGAAGTTTATGTATTTTGTAGTATATAAGATCTCTATCTTTTACGAAAAAGAATATTATACGTACTATTACAAATGCATTTAAATTAAGAAGTATGAATGTATTGTATTAGAAGAAGAACACCGTTAGATTAAGGTCTTTTAATTAAAGAACACCGTGCAAGCAACATATGAGCTTTTAAAAATCCTACGAAATTTAAGTGCGGCAATATTCGTGTCACACATTTTATTCATTGGATATTATTACAAATATTCAGTGTAGAACTCTATAAATCATGCTAAACACAAATAATTTTTCAACTTCTACTGAGAGATAAGAAAGTATGGGACCAAAACATGTAAAAGTAAGATTTAAACAATTAAAAATACACGTGTTTCTCGTTCTTTTTTATATATTAAATACTGAAAATTATGCGTAGAAATGTGTATCCAAGGGTAAAACACGAGTGGACCGAGAACAGCAAACGAAGAACCAGTTCGACACTCTCCGTTTAGAGGTGAAATATCCTGGAACAGCGATATTATTACTGCAATGTCAGGAAAAGCCTGTTCTGTTAGCTGCAGCGGCAGCTTTGGCAAAATTTGGTAGCAAATGTCAGGAGAACCTAGAAGTTTTGTTTGATCTTGAAATTGTAGATAGCGTGATACTACTGATAACACATGAGGATTTATTTACACGAAGGTTTATTTTAAGTTCGTTATTCTTTTTCTTTGATTTCTTAATTTTTATATTTTCTATAAAACACATAAAAAGTATCAAAAAAGATAAAAATATAATTATCAATTTTTATATTTAATATCAATAATATTTAATATGTACAAAAGTAATATTTTTAAATGTTATCTAATTGTAATTTTTATAATAAAATAAAATAGATTCGCAGCAAAATTGTTGGCCGAAATGGTAGCCATCTCCAACGTTCGTGATTTCCTTTTGGACTCCGAGTATTATATCCCGCACTTCATTAAAGTCCTTATCAACGAACAGGATGTCTTCATGCATGAATTCTCTTCCTTGATCCTAGCAGAAATGACTAAGGACATGTTTGGAGCAGCACAATTACTAAAACAGTGTCAGGATATGAACTTCCTATTCGAAAGACTTCAATCACCAGATCCTGATGTGAAGAAGAACACCATGCAAATTATATATAATCTATTACAAGATCCTGTGGGAGCGAAGGAGATCATTGAGACTAAGGTTCATTAGGATAACAAGTTAAACGATCCATTTTGCAAAATTCCTTTCACACTCGCGAAATTAATTTTGAAAAAACCTGTAATTTTTCAGAATTTTAACATGGAACTCGTCTACGAGCTTTTTAACTCCCCATATACTGAGATTCAGAAGCTTGCACTCGATGTAGTGACCGATCTAGTACGAAGAAATAAAGATGATTATCTGCACGATCACTTTCGACGCACGAATGGACTTGAAGCTTTATTGAAATTTTTGGATGTAAGATATTCTTGTAACTGAAGAAGATTCTTCTATCTAGTACTTCTAAGTTTCATGAAGATACATCTTGTACTTATTTAGAACATCGAGTGGGAAGATCTTCATACAGATGCACTCTGGATCCTCCGCCTTGCCTGCGACAATCCCACTACAGTAGAATTGTTCGACGACATCGGCGGTATCAAACAGATATTAAAGTACATAGAAGACACATCACATTCAAAGCTTTTTATGGAAGCTCTGGATATAGCTGTCCGTTTATCACACACGTCTAGGGGCAGAAAAGTAATACATGCAATTTAAGGAAACTAATTTTAAAAATTCATCAAGTTTAGTACAGACTGTAGACATTTCTGAAACTCACATCTCCTTATCTAATACTATTTGATTTATTGCTGATGCGTTTCTTGTAAAGGCCTTATATACCTATGGTATCGTCGATTATTTATTGCGTACATTAATGGGGAACGTACAAGCTAACATGTATGAAATCAGTTGTCACGGTATCGGTATGATGACTCTGTACAATCAAGCAGCCAAGGAATTAACTGCTAGCAATTGTGTGAAACATGTTCTAGGTAGATTGAAAAAATCAATTTTCTTGAAATCAATACGCAGTAAAATAATTTACGATATCGTTTCAGATGTATTAAAGAACGAAAATTTGAAATTTTCCGCTAGACAGGCGGCTTTATTCGCTTTAAATCAACTGCTGAAGTGCGACGCGAAGAATTGTCAAGAATTATTAGACATTCACGGACAGGTAATCTTATGCGTCCAAGTAGCGAACTGTTTACTTTAACAAAGAATATTTTAAGAATATTATCCTCAGAATTATTTGTTATGGCTGATAAAACAAACAGGGGGAAAAGTCCCTGTTGAAATTCTGGTTGGAGTTATAGAATGCATCATTACAATAGCAAGAAACCAGGCTTTGAGAGATACTATAATTACGGGAGATATCATCGATGCCATATGTGCATCTTTCGAAGTATACATTTGCTTTAATATATATTTAATTTGCATAATATTTATACGTATGTCATAACTCAGCAAAATTTTAATTTTTAAATTAAGGAAAAATTAATTACATAGTTTGTTTGATTAACAGTTGAGCTGTATATCGATGAATGATTTCAAAATTGCTTGCTGTAAAGCTCTGTCCACCATGTGTATCGAGAAGATCGGGAAGCAAGAATTTCTGAAGGCTCAGGGGCCCCAAAGATTATATAATCTATTGTGCGACGTTAAATCGGTCCCGATAAGGAACGCAGCCGCCCAATTGATTCAATTATTATGCGCGGATCCGGTTCTGGCAGATACTTTCGTCTCCGCCAGATATTTAAATTAGTGAGGCTAACATGAAATATATACAGACACAATTTCATCGTACGATTTACGAAAATGATAATTATAGCATGCTGAATAACCGATCGACGGCGCGAGTCGTTCCTTCATGGAACACATGCATAGAAGTCTTGTTTGACGCGCATTTGCCGATCAAGTTCGCTTTAACTGGACGACTTTCTTTGCATGACATCACACGAGATGGATTTTATGTACTCCGAAGAAACGTCTGCGCGTATGATATTTTTGGAATCTTTATGTATTTTATTTTATACTTCCTTGCTTCATTTTATACTTTAATTTTGTCTTAATCTTAACCAGTTTTCCCATATTGGATGATATTTTTCGATTCAAATTCTGTCCCTTGGAACCTATCTACGTAGTTAATTGTATTCGTGAAGAACTACATGAATCGAACTTGGAAGGTGAACAGCATTATTTATCTTCCTCTGTCTTCCTTAAGTGTAATAAAATTGTTTCTTTTAATCTTTTTAATTTCTTTTAAAAATGTTTCTTTTATCAGAGGCTAAACAAGAGAATACACACACCATGAATAAGAGAAACGTTTTCTTATCCCAGGCAATATTACATTTAACGATGGATTCCAAATTTGGTCGCCTACAGTGCGATTCATATCTCTATGATTACATAGAATTGTTTAAATGCAAGTTAATCGCCGCGGAGTCGAAAAACGTGTAAGAAAATTATTCTAAGTTTTTCTCCGCGCGAATCCTATAAGTATCATGGTTTTCCATTCAGAGTGTCAAAGACGACACAAGGATTTGTAAATATTAACTACGTGGCCTCACGTGCTAAGATGCTGGCCAAGTTTGTGGTCCAACAAATGTCAGGCCCGGATCCTCTAATCAGATGCGTGGATCACCAGCTAGAAATTCATTTGAAGGAAATCAAAGAAAATATAGAAACTAGTGTAATCCCGTTGGGATTGTTGAGAGTTGGTTCCTATCTCGAAAGAGCCTTGCTTTTCAAAGTAATCGCTGATAGAGTACATTTACCAGCAGCTTTGGTACGAGGACAGTATGGAAAAGCCTGGATCGAAATTGCAGTCCCGGAGGTAGAGGATTTTGAGTTTTTATTTCTCTTTGTTTTAAGTCTAGATAAAAGATTTTTTTTATTAGGTGAGAGTCCCAATGGAGGAAGAGACTTTTCACTGTTATCTAAAGAGAGACCTATCTTGCCCAGAAGTTATCACAATCAATGAATCTTTAAAAGAATACCCTCAAAAATGGGAAGATTCAAATTTTACTCCCGAAGATCATTGTTCATTGAATTTCCCAACGAAATTATTAAAACCGAATTTTATCGTTGATTTGATGGACTGTCCTGGAGATTTGTTGCCAATTGGCAGTAATCGTGCCAGATTATACTGTGAAAAAAAATTAGCCTGCGATACTGTGTGTTAGAACATGCGTCACAATCGTATCGCAAGATTTATTTTATTCGGATACATCAGTTATAAGATCTTAATCTAATTTTTTTCTCACTTGCACTCTCACTATCTTTGGACTCTGTAGAAAATTGGCGGTTTCAAAAACTGCTTATTAATAAAACGCAAAAATCTTATTTACAGTGGTAATATACATTCATGGGAAGAAATAGATCCATTGGTCTTTAATTAACAAAGTTGACCCGCGTCTATTTTCATTAAATATCGGCAATAGCTGAAACAAACGCTTTATGGTATCATTACCGTGATAAACGCTCAATAAATTACTTTTTATTAAAGCAAGATAAGCACTTCGTTTTTTAAGAGATTCACTCGTGATAAGTGCATGTTAAAGTTTGATTATAATCGATGATTATTACTATTATTTTCAAATAAGCGATCACTGCGATGGCCTTCTTAGTTCCCCAAGTTTCACTAGTCCGAAGAAACTATTTTCCTTGTCAAAAATGGCGAATCTCGGCGAACTGGCCTCTTTGAAAACTAAAACGTCTTGTTTTTTGAGCCGTGTCAGTTGTGCCGAAAAACAGGTCTGGCTAATGTTACGTGAGTGACCAGAGTTATCAATCTATAAACATTAATTATAATCATTTTTTCTTCTTAATGAAATGCTATAAATACTGAAAGTAATGATAACATTCTAAATATTCAATATTAGAACTAAATTATCTTTTTTTAGATATGATATTCCTCTTACCATGCATTGAAGAATAGGCCGACCGTTCACCACCAGATGAAATCCAATTTCATCATGATCATCATTGTAATGAATCTGCGCGTAAACTAGATATAATCCTGTTTCGTAAATGGTAACATTCCCGTCATCAGACATGCTGAAGTATTCGCCCATACCAAGATCAGTTACCCAATCACTTGGTTTCCAAGCCTTAAACGTACTGCCGCCATGACGAATTCTCCCATTTCCAGCATAATAGTCTGACCCTGAAGCTTTACTCCGATCTCCATCAAAATGAATAGCAACTATTTTTCGAGAGAGATTCATATTCTTTCGAAATTTGTGAGAAATCTTTGCAGAATGGTTCGTGACACCTTGCACAGTAAACTTGTTATGTTTGGAAGGAGATGTGTCGGTGGTATCTAAAGACGAGTGGGTATTATATTTCTTTGGTGGATGCCTACTAGAAACGACAATAGACCTGCGAGAAACAAACAAACGAAAGTGCTTGAGTCACTCTTACGTTCATTCTTACGTTCTGCTAAGAGTACTGAACAATATCTTCTCACTTTGAATTTGTATATTGATATAACTAAATTTAACAAAACTTTACAATAATATTAAATATTAGTGGTTCATGAAATTTTCAGCAATTTCTAATATTGAATTCTTACTAATTTCTAGGTAAAATTTTGTCTACTATATTATAAAATGTTGCAACTAACGTGTTTTGTTGGTCGTCAATGCTTCTGTCATCCAACATCTCTTTAGAACCGACCGAGCTAGAAGCGACCGTTCTTTTTGTGTGATTCTTAGGAGAATGTCTTCTGACATGTCTTCTGGAATTATGGTTTTCTTCGTCAATCGACCGTTTATGCTTCAAGCTCATCTTCCAGTTCAAAAAACGATCCCTTAAATTATCTGTATCTAGTACATCTCGTTTTCGTTTAGTATTATTTTCATGATTTTCCAATTTCCCTTCCAGAACCTTCTTTTCTTGATGACGCTCCCGATCCAAGTTCTTGTAACTCTTCATCGATTCTTCATTATATTTGACCTCGATCTTGTGTGCTGTTGCTAACTTTAACAATGTTTTATCTGCACTGAGCTCTGGTGGAGAGGGCACAGGAGCAATTGTCGACGAGGAATCAGGGAAATCGGACGGCCTAGCAGCGAATACCGGAGAGTAATCGTGCGAAGAAAACGTGTCATCGTCATAATTTGAGTCGTAATCCGCATTGTCGATATCTGCTTCGTCTGGATCATCATCATCATCATCATTGTACATTTCGGTGTACAACTGTAAACAGACAATCATGATCACTGAATTGAATAGTTAATGTTTAATGATAACTATTATACCGAAGAATGTTTATCTTTATACTTTAAAATAAGTTTTTTATACGATATAAAAATATATATATTTATTAGTATTTTCAACGAAGAAAGAATCTTAGATGCTGCATCGATTAGAATGTTTACGTATCTTATAATAGGCGCAATCAATGTATATGCTTTGAATATCCACCATTACGTAACGCGATAATGCCTTATATCATGAATCGAATGGGCATCAAATTCTGCGCAGAATTACAGAATTCACGTAATAACTTTTCTATTGCATGACTCCTCGATGTCAATGCGAATCGTCAAACAGGTCATCGAATCATTTTGTACCCGTGCACGCGCAAGCACGTGGTCCGTTTTTTTATCTACGACCTTTAATGTCACCGGAGACCGATAACCTGATTTCTTTTATTATCCTCTTCATGTAACGCGAGCCTATTAAAGGAGAGCCATTGCAAGGTTATCACATAATTAATATCAATATAACGAACCTTAGTGACGTTTCTGATACTGACTAATTTAATACAATTTATTTATTTGATTTGATTTTTGGTCTATTTTTCTTCATTTTTCCTATAACGGAAGAAATATTTAATTTTGCTAAAATTAGATCAATTGGAATAAATATTAATTTAGAAAATGCTTGTTACTGTTATAAATTAGTGTTCATAAGATGATTCAGTGATTCAGAACTTTAATTGTGCTTCTTAATCCTCATCTTGTTACCTAAATCACTTAAACAAGGACTTCCTGTTTCTGTTAAGCATTTTTTGGGAAGATATAAATTTTTCAATTTTCACTAGAATGTGTTATAGCATTATCTAATTATTTGTTTGTTGATAATTCTTATCATCTATCTTGAGTTAGGAAATGTATGCCTTAGAAAAAGGTGAGAAAATTATAAGAAAAGAGAAACTTCTGAAATGAGATATAAAGAAGTCTTTGTGTAAAAATAACTAGAAGAAATAATTAGAACCTTGGATATTTTAGGTCCAGATATTTGAGATCCGAGAATCGTCAGGGCTATTATAAATAACGGTAAAGATGCCTTCGAAATGCATAAACGAATTTCTTGTGTTCATTGTTTCCGAAGAGGACTTCAAATGACGTGAATCTTAGAAAAACTGATAAACTTAAGGAAGAAAAAGTTATTATTCTATCAAGATACTCTTTGAAATCTTAATTTTGTAATCCGAATCTTTAAGATCAAGTTCCAATCTAAAAGTAATGTAAAAGATGAAAGAAACGAATTACACGTAGTACCTGAGTAATTCTACCGCCACGTGATACTCTCATTCTTCTCCATTTACTTGTAAAAAAAACCATTACCTGTTCTTCGAAGGCTTTTAGTTCATTCAGTAGATCTTCTTTCACGAAGCGATGTTTCAAACTCTCTACACTTCGTTTTAGCTCTTCGATTTCTCGAGCATTAATCAAAGAACAATGGAACTTCCAACTTTCCAGACTTAGGCAGAGAAGAGCAATTAATAGAGCCGTCACACTTAAAATAGTATTTCTATTCGGTCGAAATCGATGTTTGTTGAAGCCTTGTTCAAGGTCAGACGGAGAAATGCTTAGGTTCTCTCTGAAAACGCTAAGGAAGGATCGCGTTTCTTCTTTCACGTGTACGTCGTTCATCAGTTTCTGCTTCATCCTTGTAACCTTCGAGTCTTCTTCGCATAACATGGAAGTCATTATGCAAAAGAAAAAAAAAAAAGAAACTGGACACAGAGTTAGTCGTTAAGGTTAATTATAAAAATCTAAATTACACTGCACTTTGCATAAAGTACTATTGATACTGTGCTTTTCTCCTTTTTCTATATTATTATCTTTCTTAGCTCAAAGAATAATAAACAAGATCACACACAGCGTTCATGGTTTTTCAGTGTAAACAATGTTACTACGATTCGCAAAGCACGCGAATTTCTGAAGCGTGTTGAATTTCTTCCCGCGTTGTCATCGTATTATTTTATCGCCGTGGTGACATAATTGCTCCAAGAATTTGGCACAGTTGAAAAGAACGCTCTTCTTCTATCTTCTAACTTTTGACCCACTGTAATTGAAACAAACACCACAAAAGGCACCAGTTAATTAAATTACAGATTTTAACAGGCTTATTAGATCCATTGAGGCAATAGTTTCAATATTTTTCTTCCTTTATTTGTGCTTTTTAATTGAATAACCAGTATTGCACCTGATTCCACAATTTCAGAAGTTTACAATGATCTACGGCATTAAGTGGCTCGTGTGTGTATCCAGTCCTGACCCTCTTTAAAACCTGTCCAGTGGGTTTTTTCCTCTGTAGAAAACCTGGAGCAGGGCCACAGGCAAAAGTAGTCAAGATTCGACCCTTTAGTTCCTTACCTACACTGGCCTTTCTTTCCTTCCTTCTGTAGCTTGACGTTATTCTCCTTTTGTTCTTCTCTATACGACCTGTGCCTCCGACGACCTACGTTCCTTTATCTAATCGATCTTCTCAATTCTACCTTCTTATTTCTTTTATTTTTAGCCTCTTCGCTTCTTTGATTCTTTGAATTCTTTCTTTCTGTGTGATGAATAATAAAATGTAATAAGTCAAGAAACTCTGAAGTAATATTTAGAGTAAACGATGATTTGATTGATTGGTAAGTTTGATTTTTTAATAGAATTGATCATTACTGGAGAGGAAAGGTATGGAGTTTGTCCGTGAAGACTTGAGGCAGATGAAGAAACGACCAGTGTTGCTTGACAGACTCAACCGTACTGGCTGGAAAGAACAGAAAGCGTACGAGTTTATCGCGGCAGCGCCTCTGGATCTCATTGTCAGTGGCGTAGATCAGTGATTCGGAGATGCAGTCTCCATCTCCAATGTTTCAATGTTAAATTGATCATTATTATCCATCATTATTTCTTTTATTTTTAACGATCAATCACAAACTTATCGATATATAACTATTACATCTAATCATAAGCTGTTTGAATGATAATTGAATGTCCTGCGGTATTATTACACGTAAATTACTAATATGTATTTCTAAAAAAATGTTTCAAATTTCTACTGCATTAAACAATGGAGTACAGAAAGATACCATAATAAACAAACTTAGAAGTTTAATAGAATTAAAAAATGGCTTTTCTTACTATTATTTATCCTATTACACACATTTTAATGTTATTAATTATTACCTTAAACATTGTCAAGGAAAATGCTTGAAGTCTTATCAAATAGTTAGCGATTATATGCATGTGTTACACAGGACTCTCAACCGTATTAAAAACAATCGATCAAACTTGAAGCTTACAATCAATATGCTTCCGAACAGTAATTCGATCTTGTATATTACAATATGTTATGTAAATGCATTCTGCAATATTGTTTATCTCGAACGAATGTTTGAATGGTCAAGGACTGGGATGGTTTCCCATATGATGTTCCACGAAAAAATGCTCCAGTATGGAATTTTATCGTCAACGGGCTTCACATTATTGTTACAGCCAGATATCTCCAATTCCGACCTCATTTGACGACCCGAAATCATTGAATTTGATACTCACTGGCTCTAAGAACAGCCTCCTCCTGTGAAAAAACGTCGTGAGAACGAATCAAAGGAATTCCTTGGGAAAGTTACAGATCTCCTTTCATTTCAATGAAGATTATCAGCTACAGGTTATCGTTATCAGTAATCGAGCAGCGTGTTAATAACACAGGAAGTAGATTATAACGACTGACATGTAAACTATCTTTTGGTTTCGAAGAAATCAATATTGGTAATGATCCTGAAGATTTTGAGATAAAGTGAATTTAAAATGAACTGAATTATCATTATAAAAATTAGTAATTTAACAATTATTATATATATATTAGTAATTAAACAAATATAATGTTTATCTTCCTTTAGTCATCGAATATGTACAAAAATAATAATAATGATAACAATGTCATCCTTAAAGTTCTTATAATTATTAATATGTTAATAGTTGATGATAATAACTGGTATTCCTAAAATCTGAATTACCTGAATTAACCGACGTTTCATTGTAATTAGACACGAATTAAGATGAAATACGTTAATGTCATGGAATATCAAGACGCTTTCTTCATACTTCCGATAAGAGAATTTCTTGAGAATCTCTAGAACATATTCGCAACATCTGTGTATCATATCATATCTTGTAAGTGTCATCACTGGTGCATTTCGCTCCACTATCGTCATCCAAATTCCGTTCTCATAAATTAATATCTTTCTATCGATTTTATCTTTGTGACTCAAATATTACAATTATATATATACGAATATATATATATATATATACGAAATATTCGCAAGAAAATTGATTAATTCTCTTTGTGAAGAAGATTATCATATTATTCTTTATGTCGATTTAGGGAAACAGAATGTGGGACAGTTTCACGTTACATTCTTAATAATGATGTTATCAGAAATTCCAGTAGTCGCGGTCCTAATTAATCATCGTGTTCCAAGTATGTAATTGAGCCGATTCGTGTAGGAAGATGACAAAATTCGAGATATCTGGATCAATTTACGACTGATGAGCCGAAGCGTGTCGTTCGTGGCCTGCCAATTATTTAATCCACCCTTTCTCCTCGTTTAGCAACTGCCTACTCTCTGTTTCCATGGCTTTCTTACATATTGGTCACGAGATCTGAATCACGAGAAAAGAAAATTAAATTACGGAGAGCAATTTAGAACGTGACGAAGGAAAAATGATAAAAAGAAGATTCAATATACACACATGTTTTATACTTCGTTGGGGAACAACCTCTATTTCCTGTTTTAACGAAGTATTACATATGTGATGTATTACACGCAATAATCGCATCAATTGTTTTCCCATACATGCAACGAAATTGTTATCAACTAGCTGCTGTTTACACCTCCTCCAACGGAGATGACATGAAACTCTGGTTACAATTTCGTCGATCGACGCCATTGCATTAATTCGGAGTAGCGAAACTACTCGCTAAATATAGCAGAGAAATATGTGCAATACAAAGGAAGAAATGTCCTACCATCTAAAAATTCTCAAACCTTCGTACGAAACGCCAGTTTGTTTTTTTATTCATCATTTGCACTCATACGCATGTTTCGTAATTATTTTCTCTACGCTCTAATTTTATTTTTATTCTCTTGTCATTGACATGTAGGTTTCATTATGATTCTATGTATCATGTTTTCCATATCTTGGAATTATTTTATATGGAAAGATAAGAACTGAAATGAAGTTTAAATCATATTCTTTAATTTTTAATAAGATTAGAGTATTTATAAATATAATTGTAATAATCTGATATCTTTTAAAGAAGGTTCTAATTATCGAGGAAATCTTTACATTTAGAAACACAACTCTGAATGACTGATTGTGCTACTTAGTATTCATTATATTTATGTTCTGCACCGATATTCAGCTGGTTGTTATCATTTGTGAAATCATAGTATTCTAAATAAATTTTAGTTTATTAATGCTTCTTATTCTAAAATTTGGAAATATTTACATTAAAAATACGAAGACTAGTAACAAGAACAAGGATATCTTTGTAAGTCACTCTTTAATATTTCTATGAATCGTACAGATACTTACTTGACATCGAGTCATCACAATTCAATATACCGTAGAAGCAGAAGCGGACGATAATGAAAGCTTGCTTAAAGGCGTCGACTTGTGTGGAAAAATCGAATACAATATTTGCAGAATAGTGTATGATTGAAAATATGAACTCGTAAGAGTAAAATAAATAAGAAACCGCTTACTCGTCTGCGTCATAAATGCATTTTAGAGAATCATGACCTAAGAAAAAGAATATTGTATCAGTATTTCTGTTGATACCTAAATTTCCTTTTTATCAAAACTGAGTGAGATAAAATAAATTGTTGAAGCACAAATATGGAATCATGAAAAAAAGAACTGCGAAAGTTTGAAACAGGGATTTGATTAAGAATCCTAAAATGGACCTGCAGATGGAGGGTCTGCTTTCGAACCAAGAATCCAGGTCGTTCAAATGCGAAAGCAGGATCTATTATCCTTGAAAACGAGTTCCGGCATCAGCCCAGAATTCCGTATAACGTGTTCCCTCAAAGCTTTCTATATCCTCCAAACAATCCTTTCTAAGCGTAACCTTATCTTTATCTTATATTGCAACAACGTGACAGATAAGGAACGATAAAATTTTACCAAAGGGTCGCGATTTCTTATCTTCAGTATAAATATAATGTTACCCATGCCCAACTATAACAAATATAACATACATTGAAAATAGTCACGAATCACTCATGTTTTAATATATTCTATAGAGTTAAATGAAGTTACCGTACGATATCATTGTTAGTCATTCTTTGCACGTGTTTATCGAGAAAGAATGAGAGAGCTCGACGAAAGCGAAAGAAAGAATTAGTCATAGTGTCTTGCCAAGCGAATGTTGGCACCACTCGGGCCCAACAGCCGCCAAACCGGTCGAGTGGAGTCGTCGTAACTTCTAACTCGTAACGCTCGGAGACGCTTTCGGGTACAAGCTGACTAGGTAAACAAAAGATGCCACGGAACAGCGTCGTCCACGTTCAGGTCCGCAGAGGGTGAGCCTCTTCCAGCGACATTACGCGAGTGAATTGATTCGCAAATTAATTGATCTCATCTGTGGCTCTCGCGATCGCTGGAGAATCGACAAGAAAAAATGTCACTCAGGTAAGGAACAAATTCTTTGGCTTCTTATGTATCCATACGATAGAGTATCTTCTTTTTCTTTTCTCGTTTTTTCAATTCGGTCGAATTCCTGTGAAATAGTGAATTTTATATTGTCAAATGTTGAGATAATCTTTTGGGATAAATATTTGTTCATTTTTAGAATGAACAAAAACATATCTTATTCTGAAGATAACAAAGAAACTAAAATTGTAAGATTTAAATAAGAAATATTGGTGCTGTATAACAGAGAGTATAGACGTGAAACGATCGTGGAGTTTAATTGGTAAACGATGTACGTGCCTAAAATATAAAAAATAATTTTTTTAGTGAGAGGGAATGTAGATTACATATAAATACTAATAATAAATACTGTAATATTCATAGTATATCATAAATGTTGTAAGTATTAGAATAATTTATTTCAACTCTTAAATTTATCGTAAACAGAAGCTCTAAAACGAAGAGTCAATCTTAAACAAACATATTTCTTATTCATACGCTAACTAAAATCTCTACTCCTAACACTTACAACATTTACCGTTTCCTCTATTGCTTTCCTTCATTTCTATCGCTGACACATCTGCGTGCCCATGACGTGAATACAAGTCAGCAGAGTTGGGTTGAATGACGAATGGATGACTTTATATATATTTCTCCATTTTTTAAATTCGTTTAATCAGTGTCAAAGCCTTTTAATAAATATACACGTGCAAAAAAATCGTTTCAATGATACACGTGCTGTCTTTTCTATCTCTGTTATTATCTTGTAGTTATCTTTCCAACAATCTCGTTGCAACATTCAAGTATATGTATGTTTACGATTATCGAATAGGAAAAAATAGAGAAGATTTATCATCCGTATTAACAATTATCAATGTGTGACAATTATCTCTTCTTTTCCTTTTTCCTTTTTTAACGAAGTGAGTGAAAAATATTAGCTTGATGTTGACTTATTGGAAGAAAAGTAAGATTATAAGGTAATGACAATTTTGTTTCCAATTAAAGTATTACTATCAAATTATGTGATGTTTCAGGTCATTTGTGATATGATATATATATAATATTCAAACTAGTCCATAACGCGTTTTTCTGCGATTAATCGATACAGTGTCGGCGATCGATGGCAACGAAAATCAAAATGGAACACGTTCAAGATGACATCGATCTGCAGGTTGATCCAATTCGATCGAAAAACGCGGCAAATTTAATTGAATGGAACGTTGACATGAAAGTTACCGTGTCTAACGTGAAAAAGTCAAAGATGTTCCAAAGATTCCGCACCATCGTTATATTTTTTGTAGCGATTATCTTCGCTATTATACTGTCTCATTTAAGGAAGGAAGTGCGTGCCTTGCAAATACAAGTAAACTAATAAAACAAATTTTTATTCTCTCGTTTATAAAATGTGATATAAACAAATTAATATTAGAATAAATTTTTTTTATTGGATTAGCAATTAGAATACAATTCTATGAGCTAATTTGTTGACATCTACAGCATCACTTATGACGTGATCAGTAGACTATGGATTTTTATGCAAATTCATATATTTGAGAATATAATTAGAAAAGTAGAATCTCGATAGAAAATTTGTTTACTTACCAAGTATTATAGGAAATACTATACTTCGGATACTTTATTTATTTTTTCGTAACGTGCTTTCTGTGGAATTTCAAATATTCCATAAATGCATTAAGAGCCGTAGTCTAATGTTGAGAACTCATCCATGAGGAGTCTTCTTTAACCATCAATTAAATCTGCTAAAACAATCTTTTTTTATTATTTTCAGGTGCAATCTTTAAATGTAAATTTATTGTTACTAACGTCCAAATACGATAGGATAAATCGAAGTGTAAATCGAGCCTGGATCCAAAGGTCCGAAAGGCTCCTCGAAAATAAAAAGCTTCACGATGTAAGAATACTATTACAAGGAGCATCGTCGATATCTAAGGCCAGCGAAATTAGTGAACTTCGAAATAGCAGAGTCGATGGAAATCCTTACACATACAATGTTATAATTCCATATATAAAATCAGTGAAGAATTCCAAAGACAAGTATATGTCACGTGATAACGCGTATGGTACAAATAATGGAAATAATATTGCAACTTCCAAGCTATTTATGAAGTTGAAGAGTAACGAAGATAACATGAGTAATAGTAATTTACGTACCGAAAGAGCGGCACTAACGCTACAAGAACAGAATTTAATCGAAGAAGAAATACGTGAAAAGATCGATAATAACGTGAATGACGATTACTATAGTGATGATGATGATTTAGATTTCTCGAGAGAACCCCGTTCAGGAAGATCAAGAAGAGAGGAAGGAAGAGGTAAAAAACGGGGAAAGAACAAAAGGCGGCCCAAACGCAGTCACAGGCGATTGGGTATTTAGTATTATTTAGTTAGCATGCGATTCTTTAATTCAAAGAGATACATTGTATCTAGAAAATCTCAATATAACAATATGAGTCTTTTTTCTTTTTCTGTTTGGTAAGATACTAAAGTAATAGAAATTAATTAAATGTTGCAAGAGCTATAAAACCTAAATTTAAATCCTATATAACGCGGTTGCAAGTTTCTGTGTGGACTGTTAATTCTGCTTGCTTAGTATTCTATTTTATTAAATATAAAAAGGTGAACAATGAATGTTTGTTTAGGACCCTTGGTAGCAACGTTTGTGGGAGCAGTTCCTGAGCAACATATTACAGATACAGGTATGTAAAACTATTGCTATATATATATATTATATATTTAATTAAATCCTTATATAGTATGATATTTGATATCTTTTAGTTTACATCGGTCCATGGGTCAAAAGTACTAAAAACAATACTCAATATAATTTAAATAAATTTCATCTGGTAGAAGACAAGAAATCTATAGAAGTTACAGCAACTGGTTTGTACATGATTTCCGCACAGGTAAAAGACCGCATGTGTTATTATTTGGTATTCAAAATCAATTTACAGTTGTACTAAATGTTTTCACAATTTTCATTTCACTTTTAGATTTTCTATTTTGGAGAACCAACAAACTATTCGTATTGGATACTACTAAATTCAGAAGGCAAATCCACTACACAAAAGCTTGTGAAATGTTCCACAGCCTCTTCTACATCGGCTACAGAAGTATCCTGTTATACAAGTGTAATAACTCCATTGCAAAGAGGCGACAGAGTTCACATTCAGCAACAGGAGAGAGATAGGTATGTAATTAATTTAAAGATAGGATTATCTTTTCTTATAAAGTATTTAAATATTTTTTAGATTAATAAATATGCGGGAGGGGCATAGTTATATACAACTAGTACTTCTATCTAACAATGTCTGTAAGAAACGTTTACGATAACGAAGTGTGTAATAATTAAAAGATGTGCCATAAATAGCGCAAAAGAAACCTATTCTTTTAAATGTGATCCTACATTTCGATTTAAAGAAAAGTAAGAAAGTAATACTCTTAAGTAAATCAAACAAGGATCAAGTTTACGAGTTGTTTCTTGTGCAACTGATTCTTTCATTTTAAGGATAGATGTAAAAAATTTTTTTATGTTACTCTTATTTTTGTTACTTTTTTAATATAATGTAAGTTTAAATTTTATACGATATTGAATGTTAGAAATACATAACGCATAAGGACCATACGGAAATATAATGTTGAAATTTATTCTGTATAAAATAGTTATATAGCTCAAGTTAGTTCACATACGTTTGTACGCTGATATTATACTTTTGTACACTCGTTTTACTTTTTAAGAAATCGAAGATATGATGTTACGTTTTAAGAGTCACGCCGTGTAACTACAATTTTATACCGGAAAATCGCCTTATTGTTAAAAAAATATCGTAAAGTTAGTACGTAATATTGTTAAACAATCATTTTGAAAGATTACAAAAATAAAAAATCCAATTGTAATTTATAACTTATTTATACATTTTTTATTATATTTTATAAATAAACAATATATATATAAACAATATACTAGAAACGGCGAAACATATCGTATGTAATTAAAACGTCAAATTGTTTATGCCATCTGCATAAATTGTAAGTTTTTATTTGTAAAAAAATATGTATTCTTTTATCATGTGACGTATTATTATAATCAATTATTATAAACTTACAAATCTCAAAAATTCAGTCTTTTGGTAACGTATGTGAAAAGTACGATATTTTGTCCGTGCCATCTTACAACACTGGCCAATGTAAAATATAAAAAAGCACTGGAGTCTTCTTGGGGAACAACGTTGATGCCAGTCATGTGGCAGATGTTGCATGGCTCATTGAATTGGTAGTACGACCATCTGTGACAGCATAGTCGTTATCAACCTAAAGAAATTAATAATAAAAAATTAGAAAGTGGTTGATAACACAGAAGTATTGAAATCTTAGAGATATACCTATCATTAACGCATTTATATTTAGTATTCGAATTGTTATTATTTCATTATCAATTTAAATCATAGAAACATATGTTCTTAGACTCCTTTTTCGCAAATATTCGGTACATTCCTCCCCTGCTTTTTCATTTTCATTTTATGTTAACGTCACAATAAATCATACTTGGTTCTTGTGGAGTAACGTATTCTTTAAAAGAATTTTCAATTCGTACCTTTCGATTGTTACCTTATTGTCATTATCGTGATTAAAAAATATACTGCAGGTATCGTACGTATAAAGCGGTTCGACATTCATGAAATAAGAATTTTTTATGTATATGTGTATCATATTTATTATCTAAATTGTACCTTTTTTATTTTTTAAGGGCAGTATAAATAAAATTACCTTACGTATTTTGAAGTTCCACTTTACACTCGATAAATGCAGATCTAATTATTATTATTATCCTTGCTAACATTTGCTTTGTAATAAATTTGTAGACTGGTTTTTTTTTATAAAAAACGGATAGATTTATTTTACTCACCTGAATTTGAGTTGAGGTTTACTCGAGCATTTGTCTTTTAATATATACGATCGTAATACATGTTAGCATAAATTTAATTTGATACTCTTGTTGCTTGCTTTTCCATTGATAGTTTTTGTTTGTTTGTTTATTTCTATATACTATTTGCGTTTTTCTTTTTTTTCGTTTAAACATTTTTCGTTCTCTTTCTCTATATCATATATATATTATGTACAAGATGCAACTAAGTCTTTACGTGTGGTAACTTGGAAAACAATAGATTGAAGTGATGCTGACTATTTACATTGAAAAAGAATTGCAACAATATTTTGAATGAAAAAAATGAGGTGCACCACAAAAAAGATCAAACGCTATTTATTACAGGTCAATCGCTTAGAAAAATCAAACAAAGACATTCTAATTAATGAAAGATACTATATGATATACTCTAACAGAAAAAACAATACTTTCTAAGTTTCGTTTATGTGATACCTGATGCCATCGGACATTAATAACATTTATCATATCAGTCGTCATTTATTCATATAATATCGTATTGCTATTTGAATTGGTATTCTCCTTGCTGGTAACAGAGGGAAGGTACTCTCTCTTTCTTTCATTCTGTTCCCTAAGTATCTCAGGTTGTTGTTACGCCTGTGAAATAAACTCAGTTTTTGTCAATTTTTTTGTTATATGTCTAGAACTGTCCATTAATACTGTTATTATATATAGATATATATTGATAATATACTTCATTTTGAATATAAAATATCCTTTGAATAAACTATATACAATAAAATAAAAAAGAATAATATTTCCATTCAGTTTTTTCATGTACAAAAAATTTGCCTTTCAAAAGATTATTGATTTTAACAAAAGTTTCATACCTACGTTATGTTATAAGAATACACTGTATTCTTTTCAGTTGAACTACTATTTTTAACGTATATGTGGTTTTCTAAGGCAGTTGCTGGTTTCCCCCTTTTCATTGGTAAATGTTCTTTGTAATTCAGTCCATATAGCCTCTCATATTAAAGGTGAGGAAATAATAAACGTGAAAAATATTACTAGTCATTTTTTATGGTTCTTTGTTTCAAAGTTTCTTTTCATTTTGGTTGTTATTACTCTAGTTCTTACAATATTAAATTGATTCACTATCACTATACCAGTGACATGCGACGATAACTTTTAACATAGTTTAGACAGTTTCATTGCAATTTATAATAATAAACAGAATATAAAACCACATCACCTGCCCTATATAATTACTCTATATTTTAATATACACAATTGGCTGGGACAAATGTTTCGTACTCATATACATTGAGCCTTGAATAGATACATTGTTTCTTGATTCCATATAAATATCTATTTTTTTTCTTTTAATCATTAATATGTCGTTTTGATTGTCTCTGCCGGTGTGACATTTCAATATACGATTACTACTTAAATAACTATAAACAAACTCCTAAAATTAGAGTTAAATTTTCTAACATTTTTCATTTGATATTTCAAAAATAAAAAAATCTTTTTGTCACCTCTAAGCAGAGCATTTTATACATAATTCACACAAAAATTGAGCTCTATAAATTAAAAATATATATAGATATATGTGTATATACGAAATGAAATGTCGCAACAGTAAGACTGATTTATTATATTATAAATCTTTTACCTGTAGAAATATTGTCAGAATGAAAAATTCGCATTATTAAACGCATAAAACAGGGGCGGTATATTTTGATACAAGATTCTTTTTCATCACTTCATAGTTAAATGTAAAACAAAATACACCATAATATACAATTGTTTTCTTTTTTTTCTTCTTCACGCAGAATGATAAGATATTCATTTGTCTACACCTAATATTTCTTTAAAGTTATTGAGCTTTATGTGTTTCTGTGTTCACAATGATCAACCAATTAATGACTTTACAAATAGGGTAAATATCTTTGTCCTTAATAATTACAATTTTATATTTTAGAATCGCAGATTCATTTTTAAGATAAAGAAAAAGGAAAATATCTGTACATCAACTAAACTTAATCCTAAAGCAATGTTGTTAGCCAAGTATAACGAAAGTAGAATGCTATATTACTAAGTCAGGTATAAAACGCTCATGTTATTTATACTTCCTTTTTTAAATTGTAATTAAACAATCGTTTGCGTTTAATACGCAATCTAATGAGCTTCCTATGCGCGCGACAAAGATAGAAAATCACATTCATTTAAATCCTTTTCTATCGTTTTACTTTCTTCATCCCAATATGAAAGTATTGGCCTCGATGAATTAATAATTAGAGAACACTTAGCGTTCATGACAAATGATATTTGTCCAACTTTTTCACGCGCTAGGAACGATTTTCTTGTTTCTTTAAATTTGGAAAAAGAAATAATATCTAAATGTATAAAATTAAATAGTTGCATGTGTAATTTAATAACGTCGCTGAGACTGGGCGTTTTGGTAACCAGCACTGCCACCTGTAAACAACCATAGCTCCTCCGTTCAATCATCTTTTTAAGTATACAGTTTTGTGTTTTTTTAAATCTGATTCTGTACTTAATCTTATATTATATACAACATTAATCGTCATATAAAATTGAGGAATATACATATATTATTTGCCTATTTTCGTCGGGTGCATCTTTCACTTTTTTTTATCACAACTATTCATTATGTTAACTCTGTTTTAAATTGTACAAAAAATGAATCATACAGTATCTGCACTTGCCACTTCGTTCGATAGTTATAATTTATTACCGAAACTATGATTTATCGTTACATTCGTATGTTTCTAAAAATGTATAAAAAACAATCCTGTCCTATAATCTTTTATTTTTTGAAATTAATATTAATCCGTTTTAAATTTATTTATATGAATTGAAAAATTCACAATGGAACTTCGTTTTCAGTGTCTTTCAAGTATTCGATTCATTAGATTAACAAATATGATCGTTTTCTTAACGGTATGTTTAAACTCATTCCTAAGTATTTTGTATTTTATTAAACATTGCCTTTCAAAAATTAAAAAGCTCGTCTGAATTGTAAATTGTACTTACCATAATCTTGTTTTCCATATACACCATCTTGACTCGAGTAATCTGCAAGTATAATAAATATGAATTACAAATTGCTGATTAATGATACTGCTTTGAGTAATGTAGATGTGACTCAGACGAGAAAAATCTGTAACTCATTAGATTTAAAGGTTCAACTATTTACCTACGTCAAAATGAATTTCGTAAATTATTAAGATCTTTTTGTTCAGGTACAGTATCATTCTGGAATGAAGAATAGCAGGAGGCAGTGTTGGAGTGCTGGTATCCAGATGAAAATATTCATAATATCCACATTTTTCTTCACCTTACCAATTTCTATCCTCACTTTCTTTTTAATAGGAGTAGTTATGAAACGCAACTCTTGATTCCAAACAACAAGTTTAAGGAAAAAAGTGAAAACAAATCTATTCTTATGTAACAAAAAAAGGAAAAAAGAAAAAAAGAAAAAAAGAAAATTAAAACAGAAAGTAAAATTTCAGTTTCTTTATAATTAAACGTTTCTCGTCTGAATCGATTGATATTTGAGCATAACAAGTGCTAATAATTAAAAACTATAAGGACAAGGCATTATCGATTACTGATTTTCCCTCCTTCGTTCGTTCTCTTTTTTTCAGATGAAACAGAGGAGAAGATAAATACGTGTTGTAAAATGTGTTGTCCAACGGAAAAAACTAACCATAAAGTTGCGTCGAGTAACCACCCCTGTTGCTCATAGAAGTGGCATTAGAAGTTCGGTCATCGTAAGGGTTAACAGTGGCATAACCTGCACCCCCACCCCCTGCTGCCACTGCCTCCTGCTGGTAATTGGCTGTGCACGCAGTATATTACATTAATTACACCATCACGTTAACAAGAATATTGCCCTCTATCTCATTTGCGTAACAGACTTTTTTAGTTGTTCTGTTCTTCAACTTCAATAAAAATAATTAAGCTATAAAACAATTTATATCATACTATCATATATACTAACCTGATGGTGGTGCTTTGCCATAGCTATAAGGATCACCAGTACTGAAAGCTCCTGTAGCTGGTACAGTAGGGGCTCCACCATACCTACTATCAGTAGCTGCTGAAGGTGGATATCCCTGAACAAAATTATATACATTATTTACAAATTCCCTACTCCTTTTAATTTTGAATGTATAATATGAGTTAGCTTACAGCTGTTTGACCATAATCCGGAGGTTGCTGATAACTCTCGTAACTTTGATATGAAGATTGGGGGTAATTTTGCGATCCGTAACCACCACCGTATCCTACCGCCTGTTGCTGTTGTGGTTGCTGCTGTCCTCCACCATAAGCATTACTGGAACCTCCTCCATATCCACCTTGACTGTCCCAACAATATTTCGATAAAAAAATAATAAAATCTTACACTTTTACTAGAACAACGTTTTCTGAGCTAATTAAAAATAATAATTACCTCGGTGGTTGAGTTGCATAACCATTCGCAGGTTGTGAAGATGGCTGATCAAATCTCGGCCTTTTTGAAGGTCCGCTCGAGCCTGGTGGTCCACCTCCTCTTTTCGATGGGCCACCGCCACCGCGACCACTACCTCCTCTACTCCCACGATCTCCAAAACCTCTACCACCTGGACCACCTCTACCAGATCCTCCCCTGAAAATAAATAAAAGTTGAATTACATAGTATTTTGTACATATAACTTTAAATTCAAAATAAATTAAATATTTTACCTAGATCCTCCTCTGCTGCCTCTATCCATTCCCCGTCCACGGAAATTACTACTACCACCACGATTGTCACCTCTACCAAAATCACCTCTTCCTCTACCTCGGAAACCACTGCTTCCACCTCCCCTACTGCCACCACGTGGTGGGCCTCCCATTCCTGGTGGTGGTGGTCCACCACCTCCTGGACCACTAGACATTCCTGGTTCTGGTGGACCTCTGATATAACAATATAAATCCATTTAAAAAAATACAATAACGTAATTAAATGAAAAATAACTTCATATATAAATACCCAGGAGGAAAATGTCCACCACGGCCACCTCTTCCAGGAGGACCACCTCTGCCTCTCATTCCAGGTGGTCCACCTCTCATTCCACCTCCAGGTCCACTAGCTCGGCCACCTCTCATCATACCACCTCCTCTAGGAGGGCCACCCCTATTGAACATCAAAAAGGTCATAGAATGTTACAATTTATTGCATTACTTACATAGGTTTGATAAAAAGTAAATTAAAGAATATAAATATATGTCTCTGATAAAAGCAAAACAGTATAAGTCAGAATCAGTTGTTTTGCAAAATAACACTTGTAATATTCAAGGTGCAATGCAAGATCAAATGCTAATTTTGCATATACTATTAGAATCTTAGGTAAAAAAGTAAGAAAAAAGGGAAATTGACTTGTATTATTAGAACCACAAGCAAAAGACAGCAATGTAAAGTATCTGTTTTGTTTAACACTTAACTTATACCCTTTTGATTGTCCATCAGAGATATAATATATCTATAGAAGTTTCCTTTAGTATGTTTTTAAATAGTTTCATGAATTTGAGCCTTATGAAAGCCACACTGATTAACCCTTTGGCCTACACGCTATCTGCCAATTGCACAAGCCATAGTAAGCATAAAGCTCGGTCATGCACTGTGCTATTCATCTATTCAGCCATGTGCTTGAACTGGCGCAAGATATATACTACAAAAGGAATTGTGAAATAAAAAATAACGTTTGAGGACAAATAGTGTTTTTAAGATGTCTAGGGCTTAATCATGATCAAGTGATCAGTTAACAAAAACAATTTATTTTTTCAAAGAGAGTGAATTTGTGCTTATGACACAAATTCTTTACCACGAGTCTGACTTGTGGTTTTCACTTATGGCACAAATCCCTTACCACGAATCTCGGTCGTGGTTATGGGCCAAGGGGTTAATTCTATAAATTAGGAAATATAAAGAGGATATAATACTGAAACATTATTTTGTAATATTAACCTTGAAATTGAGAAATTTAGAGGAAAAATTTAGAAATTAGATAGTGAAACGTTCATTCACAGATTATATACATTTTATATAGGTAAAATTGATAGCAAATATATACACACGTACCTTCCCCTGTCTCCAAAACCGCCGCGTCCTCTCATAGGGCCGCCTGGTCCACCACGTCCACCACGAAATCCACCTCTACTGGCTGGTGCGCCTTCCATTTATCGATATATCTAGAACTGATTTCAGTAAAATTTCTCCATAAGCGACAGTCTTCATTGATTACACCATAGACGCTACTTAATATTTTCAATATGAGTCACGAGGTTTTTCTCAATCACAACGATTTCTCTAATATATCGAAAGTGGTAAATAAATTGTAAAAAAAATTCTAATAAAATGCACGTTACATTTCTATTAAAAATGTACTTACATTTTACTTATCGTCAAACAATCCGTTCATAGATGCTAAACGCGCCAATCTCAGACAAGCCAATAACGAAAATGGACGCCGGTTGCCGGAAAAAGAAGCATCGACCATCCCACTTAAATACTATTGTACTGACATTACCGGATATCCGGTTTTCATTACGGTGCGTTCTTATGTAGAATCTTATGTTAAGAATTCCAGGGAACAAAAAATATTTAATTTGACTTGAATTTAATTCAGTTTGACATAAATATAAATTTTTATTCTTATAATTTTTATTTAAAATATTTGTCATTAATTTTCTCTTTTTTAGAATAGTAAATGTAAAATTTCAAGATTATTATATGTAATTATTGAACATTTTAAATGTCATATTCTATTTATGTTGTTATATATTATGTTGTTTTATATTCAGTAACTTATTTTTTAAAAAATATGTACTTTTTAAAATTAATAATAAATTTGTTATTTAATTTTTATATTAATTAATGTATTATTTATAAAAATTAATTCACATTTAAAATATATTTAATTATTTGAAAGAAAATCTTAAAATTAAGTAGAATATTAGATATTTTTGTTAAAGAATTATGAACAGCAATCAGTTTTATGGAAACGTAGTTTAACGTTACTATAGGTATAGTAACAAATACCCATGTACAGTTGGTTATGCGCTGAGGGAAACGCGGGATTGGTTAAAGTATTGAGATTTAAATATTGAAATCCGTTGCTTGTCTTCCGCATGAGAAAAACAGGAAAATTTGTATTTGGGAAGGAAGTTAGCGCCGAATATATTTTTTTAGTGGAACGTACAACTAACGTGAGCAATATTAATCAGAACACGACGTTTCTTGTAATATACTGCACGATCCAGCGAAAAAAATAGTACAAAATGTCAAAAGATGAGAAAGAATGCGTTATTCCTGACGTGATATACGACGTAAACTCGGGAAAAAGTTATATCAAGGGACGATTTTTTGGGAAAGTCAGTAATATCTTCTTACAGTAAATCTTTCTTTTATATCTTTTTGTCTTGGAAATTTCATAATAATTAAACATTTTTGACTTTTCGGATTTTTCTAATTAAACAATTTTTCATTCAGTATGTGCTAACTGTTAGTATGTGTTACTTTCTTCCACAAATTTTGTGAAATTCTTGGTAAAATATGTAGTATAATTAACCAACAATTTTATTATTCTTATTTTATTATATATTAACATTAATTTTATTAACTGAGTAGAACAAATTTTTGGATGATTCTGGTTTAAATTCACTGTACTATATATTATTCAGTGTAGAATTGTGTAACATAATAAGTTACTGTATCATACATTTTTGTATATCCTTTATGCTTTATAATTTTAGTCCTTTCACTCAGTATTTTTTCTATATTCTGTACATTTTTTAATTTAGGGTGGTTTTGCAAAATGTTACGAAATCAGAGAATCAAAGTCACATCGTGTATTTGCTGGGAAAATTGTGCCAAAATCACAAATCACAAAGAGCAATCATAGAGAGAAAATGACGCAAGAAATTTCCATTCATCAAACTTTGAACCATAAAAATATTGTTGGCTTTTATGGTTTTTTTGACGATCCACAGAATGTATATATAATTTTGGAGCTGTGCAGAAAAAGGGTAAATATTCTATATAAGATAAATATAAGGACAAACATATAAATAATCTACTTATTAGACTTTTTTCAAAGATATATATACTAATGAAATGGCAATTGTACTTTTCAGTCCATGATGGAATTACATAAACGTAGGAAAGCACTAACAGAATGTGAAACGAGATATTATATGAAGCAAATTTTAGATGGTGTAAATTACTTGCACCAAAATAAAATAATTCACAGAGATCTAAAATTAGGTAACTTGTTCTTAAGCGATGATCTGCAGGTTAAGATCGGTGATTTTGGTTTGGCTACCAGACTAGAGCATGAAGGAGAACGTAAAAAGTAACTGTTTTGTTTATTTTAGTATATATCTTAACATTTAATGTAATATAAAAATTAACTTTGATTTCATTAATAGAACACTGTGTGGAACACCTAATTATATAGCACCAGAAATTTTAACTAAAGTTGGACATTCTTATGAAGTTGACATATGGAGCATTGGATGCATTATGTACACTTTACTTGTGGGAAAACCTCCATTTGAAACATCGAGTTTAAGGGAAACCTATGCTAGAATAAAACAAGTCCAATATAAAATTCCTAATTATATTGGTACAGTTGCGATGAGCATGATTTCTAATATGTTACAAGGAAATCCATCCAAACGCCCTTCCATAACAAAATTAATTAAAGATCCATTTTTTTCTTCTGGTAAGTAACATCAAGTTTTGTCAAAATTATAAATCATTGTCATTATATGTATGAAATTTTTTCACTGATAATCTATTCAATATTATTATAGGTTTTATGCCACATAGTTTACCACTGTCATGTTTAACAATGGCACCACGCTTAGACCTACTGGAAATGCATAATCAACGTAAGCCATTATCTGAAATGAATACTAATGTAGGAGGAGAGGGACAAGACTTCGTATTCCGTGTACCTAACAGTCCGGCGCGTAAAACGAAGCCTGTGGATGCAATAAACGAAGTCCAAAAATTGAATCTTGATATTAAAAAGATGCTTCAAACATTGAGAGAGCAGTTGAGTGCTGTATTAAAGTCTAAACCATGTAGAGAGACAACTTCGTCAACAGGTACAATCATCCAGGGATTAAATATTATTATCACGTTTTGCATGGAAATTATCATTTATACTGACGGAAATTATTTCCTGATGCAGAATATTCAAGACCCTATCAGATATTTACGGAAATCTCAGGCACGAATCACATCTCCCTTTCATTTTCCTATACATTAAAATTAACATTTATTTAAATATTGTATAAAATAATTGGTCTTTTAATTGACAAATATATTTTATGTAATTTGTTCTGTATATATACATGTTTAATTGTATAGATGAAATGACTGACCCTGCTGCGCAACCTGTACTTTGGATAAGCAAATGGGTTGATTACTCGGATAAATATGGATTCGGATACCAACTTTCTGATGATGGTGTGGGTGTAATGTTCAACGATGGGACTCGTTTAATAATGCTGGCTAATTGTTTCAATATCCACTATATAAATCGCGAAGGAGATGAATTGTATTACACAGTCAGAGAATATCCCTCTGAATTAGATAAGAAAATGAGGCTAATGAACTTCTTCTTAAAGTACATGAAAGAACATTTGATGAAAGCCGGAAGCTCTGTTGCTGTGAAACCATGCGATGCGATGTCTAGGATACCTTATATGCATCAGTGGTTTAGGACACAGAGTGCTGTAGTTATGCAATTGACTAATGGAACAGTACAGGTAAGTAATATAACATTCTAAGTCATATCTCTGTTTAAGTTTCAAATTTTCGACTGTAATACAAAAAATTTAATTTATAACATTTCATTTTTAGATAAATTTCCTAGACCATACAAAAATTATTATGTGTCCACTAATGGCAGCTGTTACGTATATAGACACAGAGAAAAATTTCAAAACTTATAGATTCCAAACTATACAAGAAAACGGATGTTGTAAAGGTTTGGCTAAAAATTTAGCGTACGCCTACGAAAAGCTTCTATTAATGTTATCGAATCCCCAAACTCGATAATCATAGCTTGAAGCCAATCGATTTAGGGAATGAACAATTCGGATACGCAGTATATTTTAGAAGTACTATGCCTTTCTTTTTTTAGTAAAGATAATGTCTTCATATTTAGCGAATAACAAATACGACTAATTAGTTATTTTATTTTTATTTTATTTTATAGAAATATATTGAAATTTTGTTAGGTGTTTATATTATAACATCCAAACAAAACATATACAGATCATGCAAACAACTTATCTATTAGGGGATTTTTTCTTATAGCTAAAGTAAGCCTTCGTAATTTTTATATTAATGTGGACAATTAAATTATGGTTATAGTCCTTTTTGTAATAATTCGTATTTTGACAATTTTATGAATGAACAAACATTTAAATTTAAGTATTTTGCCACGATATTCGTTACTCCATATACATACCAAGAATAATAAAGTGTGAACATTAGCTGGTCAATATTGCTTTGATGGAGTAGTGCAATTTAACATTTGTCTATTTTTGTAATGTGGAAGGAAAAATGAATGGCCTAATCTTCAGTGATATTCCAAGTCGTACATATTCCAGCAAGAAATCTTTTTCACCCCATTTTCATCAGACCAAAGTTAGGTCTACTGATGTGTGTATAGAGTGTGCCTGCGCGTCTTGTACACCATTGAAGACGTACTGAAATATCTGATTCTCTTGATTTTGCAAGAGCAACGTACGAATTATTTTTTAATTGTAACATTCGGGTGCGGCACTTAAGGAATTGTAAAATGAAATGTCCAATAGAATGTCAGAACGAATGACAATATTTATATAAGACTTAAATTCATATTCTAAATATTACTTTAACGAGATATATGGAAATAAGAAAGGAACGAATATATACAAATGTACATACATACATACAAACATCTCATGGCACTATACCCAATACATATCATATAAGCATTTATTGTATTAAATAATAAATTATATCGATAGTATTATTTTTGTAAGTAGCTTATGACATCGTTTTGAAAATAAAATAAAGTGTTTCCATTCTTAAATTTGTTGAATTTTAAATTTCGCAGTCATCTATTAAAATTAAAACAGATTTGAATTAGGTTAGGTTAGATATTATTCTTACACATGTAAGTACATATGTACATACACACAACTTTTATCATTTTTATTGCAACTGTATAGATTTATCTCTGTTGCAAATTTTCAATTAAAAATTGTAATGAAAATAAGAACTGAAATCTTTCAGGTTGCGTAATATATATATATCAATATTTACATAAAAAATATAAAAAAATAAATTTCTGGATAAAATCAAAATGAGGTTGAAATATTTAAAATCTACAATCTATTTTAAAGGAAAATATTACATAATAGAAAGGAAATTTTTTAGTTAAAAAATTTCCAATCCACATATAAGTACAATTATGTCATACATTCTAATCAAAGTACAAAAATAATGGAAAATAACAAAGAGAATGGTATACACTATTATCAAGGAAATGTACACAAGCCTATTATATTGACAAATGACAGCTAAATGCAGTGGTGTGTTGCGTATACGTCACAGAACGAAGAGGTAAAGGCAAGCAAAGGAAAGTCAAGCAAGAATTGTATTCAGTAGCGGCGCAGGCTTTGCGCTAACCACGCGTGTGTTGTTTTGGTTCGTTCAAGTTCGTAACCCGATCCAAGAATTCAATTCGTAGAATGTGACACACATCGGTAACGTTTTCTTGTTGGGCAGAAGACAAACGGTACAGGTACAGAAATTGAATAAAAGCACTTATTGGACGTATTTCGTGTACGTATATTTCATTCGACTATTTTCGATCGAAGTACCTCTTCGAATCATAACTATTGTATATACGAAATGCTGCCATGTTAACATCAAGGCCACTACACAGTAAAGGCATTTTTACCCCTTGAGCTGAAAATATTTTCGTTTAACAGAATTGACGTCTTTTGACAAAATAATCTTGGAATGAGTTTCACTCATTAGATATCGGTAACTAAAAAACAAGTTGACGTGTGATGAAAACCACGTGTTTTCCGCGAAATTGTTTAACGAGCATGCGTCCTAGAAATATAACGTTAATTTATGTAACGTCATAAGTAGATTGTGGGTTTTTAACAGTTTTATATTTTTATAAACAGAATTAAAGAAATGGAATTTAAACAGGCATGTTCTTCATCTATTAAATATTATAATATATATTCTACTTGGGATATTTTATATATTGTTGTATATTATATGCATTCTGTGCAATTTTGCTCTTTTAGATTTCTTACACATGTGTAAAAATCCGCACTCTAGGCGATAGAATTATGTGACTTCTAAGAAACCGGACAATTTGACTCGTCTTTTACAAACCTACAATGTTGACCAGTTGTTGATTGGCTATATATGTAGTAGTTCTTATACGTATTAAATCAAATTGAAAGGAATAGTGATATATCAGGCTGAACATTACGCATCACGTGCCGTACACAATTGACCCTTTCTCAGCTTCTCTCTGTCTCGATAACAATTTTGCTTGCCATCATTTAATGCGACCATTAGCCTGACTACGTTATACAACTAGAAGGCATCCGCCACTTACAATTAATAACAATAATAATACGAGAAATGATTATTTTTAGACGGCGACAACGGTTGGAAAAATTATCATCTTTGTGAAAACATTCGCTGAAATATATATTGAAAGTTATTTCGTATCGTAATTCGTTTTATGCATCTTCGTGGTGTTGTTTCGTGCTAACAACTTGTCGAGTTGACTTTTCGTTGCATAACGCCTTTCAATTGTTCTCGATGAACCTTCGTGTTTCATTTCAACAATCATTAATTAATTTATATTTTTGTGATATCATTGTCAGTGTTTATTAAAAACATTTTTTTTTAAGTTTGGAAATATATTTGTGTGGAAATATACATGGAAACAATATTATGACATTAAGATTGTTATTTAGAAGTTCCAAAAATAACTAATCATTTTTTGATATCCTGCGGTCATAATTTAACTATCATTTCATATTCAACTCATGGTTTCTCATTCTGCGTAAATTTGATTGGATAAATTAGCGAAAATCTTTAAGATGGTGGGGTTTAATGGTCCGTTTACCTTCGTCCTAAGTTGTTTTACGACACGTTGTGTACACATCCGCATATATAAAGTAGAATTGAGAATTGCAGCCTTAACTTTGCCGACGGAGCGTCATCTGTCTTTTTCTCCTTGTTCTAAAAGTAACAATTACGAAATAAGATTTTCTATGTTTTAATTTGACACGAATAATAATTTCTACGGTTTTTAAAAATTAGTATTGCGTATCATAAACCATTACGAAATTGTAAAATTGTATTCTGCACTGATAACACGTAAAATCTCAGAAAGTTTATGGAACTGATAAGAATACAATAAATCTCTTGGTATAGTTATTGTGTTAAATTATTGCAGATTTATTGCATTTCTTGGAAGAAGATTTCTGCGTTTAAAAATAATATACATATATGTACTATAGAAATATTACTTTTTCTCAATAACGTAATATGTATATGTAATTTTCGTTTTTTATTTATTCGAGTGAAATGTTTCCTATTTTGGATAGATTATGTAAAATTATATAAGTAGGAATCCCTAAAGATTAAATAATAGACATATCAAATTTTCTGCTGAATAACCATGACGAATACACTTTATTCGCGTGGTAACCTTGCGTATCGTAAACCAGAGAGACGAATTTATACTTAATATGTACTTTACCTTGTAAATATGGATACACAAAATAAATAAGATCAGCATTTTAGAAATCACCTTCTTTGTATTTTCGTATATCTGTTATAAGTAGAGTGCGGATATTTATGTAAATTCATATTTTTGCAAATATAATACAAAACATGGAATTTAGATAGAGAATTGTTTCATTGTTCTATCTATAATACATTAAAATATTATAACAAATAATTTAGCATATTTTTTAATATTATATGTATTCTATAGATTTTTGCGCGTTTAAATTCCTTATAAATGCATAAACATCAACAATTTAGTCATAAGTTCACGAGGATTTTCTGATCTCAAACTTTAAATGATGGTTCAAATTAGAATTATTCACATAACATCAATTAAAAATTATTATTTCAAATAAATTTAGGCAAGATCTAGTTCAACTACACAAATATTTGCAACTACATACACGGAATTAGATATTGAGTCACGAATGACAAGGATGACTGATATCATTTTTATCATTATGCTTAACTACATACATGTATGATATGTATCGATGCCAATAGTCATATAGTTAATTAAATAACAAACACTTATTTGAAAAAAGAATTTCTACAAATTTCTAAGTAATTATAAGTATCTTTTATTTCCCGTACTTCGTGTTTTATGTTATTGAAACAATGTTGACAATGTTAGCTCATTATCTTCCCATGTACATATTCATATCTACATAGTGTATTATACATAGTTACATTAATTTCTGTTTCTTCGATTGGACAGTATTATACTATATGAACAGCTACACTACGCTGGTGAAATTTAAAAACGCGTCAGCAAGTTACAACACATTACCCAACTCATTAGAATCTAGCACATCGCTTTAACACGATTAATGAATTTTAATTAGATCGCAACGCATTTATAAGATTCAATTCTACAGTATTTTATGAGTAGAGACAAGTCCAAGGTGATGCATTAATAATGTATTAAATACATTATATATTTATAAAAATAATAGTGCATAATAATAATGCAAAATAATAATTCATTAGATGCAGTAAATACATAAGTATATTAATTTATTAAGTTATTACATTTATTTTATTAAGTTATATCAAGTGAGTTATTATTTTATTGAAATACAAAAATTTATTAAAATACATATATTACAAAAGTACGTTACACAAATCAAAAGTATAAAAAGAATTTTCATAATTCGAAGAAGATAGTTCTTATATCATAGTGATATAAAATACTTTGATTTATCTTTAATACTTTATAATTAATATGTATAATATTAATATTTATAATACTTCAAAATTTCGGCAAATCGTAGCGTAATCTATAATTGCAATATGGGTTCAATAAAATTCTATAATGTGACTCAAATAAAAACAATGAGTTGCAAGTGAAGTGGTACATTAATATATTTTTGATTATTAAATAATTGCTGCATATATGATACAATCAAAACAACAAATAATTGGTTTTTATATATGCATATATAACTTAACGTTTTCAGTAATCCGATAATCTTTTAGGTCATGTACATTAATAACAGGAGAATATAAATGTATCGAATCACATTTTCTTCGAGTTATAAGTCGAATTTATTGATTTTTATATTCTAATTGCACTCGTTTCATTACCCAAATGGTTTTGTATTTTAGATAATAATTGTTTTTATTAAAATAATTCTGGTAATAATATATTTGTAATGTACACACTGTAATAATAGATGTATTTAATAAATACAATGAACAAAATATTAACGAAGTATTTATGAGATTCCATTATATTGATTTATTTCATTCCATTTGCTTAGTTTTACTCATTTGCAATTTATTATCTGATATTCAATCGTAATATAAGTGGATTGATGTAAGTCAGCTTACTTCCATAAGATAGTATTCTTCATTTATTATTATAAAAAATTGATCATATTTTTTCAAGTAATAAAAACGTATTCTGATAGAAAACAAAATTATAGCTTCATAATTTTATGAAATTAAAGAAGGGATACATTTAAAAGTTAAAATACATGAACGTGAATTCAAATTCTTAGTATTTTGACTTACAACATTATGATTTTCAATCGATCATATACAATAGTGATCTCTTAGTATAGATTTTAATAAATCCATTGGATAGTTCATACCTGGCTTATAAATGATTTACAGATACGTTCAAATAATCTTTGCATCGATTAATGTATTAATAGCACATATTAAGATACTTGTATGTGAGAACGATTAATTTGAAAAATATTCTAATTTTAATTTCGTAGAACTTAGCACATGCAAGATAAGAAGTTATTTAATTTCGTAGAACTTAGCACATACAAGATAAGAAGTTATTTAATTTCGTATTGTTGTCTTTGATCAAAAAGCTTTTAAATAACATATATATATATTTATATAGTCATCGACAAATAACATCAAATGCAGATGTGTAACACATCGTTTAAAAGTCGAAAACATCGTTACAATCTTCCAGCCATTATTTGATTAGTGACGAAGCAAGTATCGAGATAAAGAGACGAAACGAACACACGTAAGGAGTTCGGTCCAAATACATGATCTCTTTCTGTCTTAAATACAGGTGTTCGATCCAGACGTGTCTTATTCTCCACGATACAGTTTCACGCGAAATCAAGAGAACTTCGATAAGAACTATCGTTCTGGATATCTACGTCGGATTTGGCTAATCAAGATTTATTGGTCAAGTATTTCCACAACATTATCGTAAATTTATTGATCTCTATCTTGAAGATTCTTCGAGAGTTTTTATTGTATCTTACAGTATCTGTACTGTGTCAATTTTCAAATAATTGCCCAATCAGTCAGCAATTAACCTAACCTCTAAGAAGGTTCTTAAACAGATAAGCTACTTGAATGATAAGAACGTGTCATTCTGAGGAGATCTTTTCCATTTTTGACCGTGTGATTTTTATTTCGATGCGAGTGCTCGCGATTTGTTTTCTTCCTCGTAAAATCGGTCATCGGTCGAATAGCTATCAACTAGTGATCAAAGGATCGATTTGAAAGACGAGTTAATGCAGCGTACGAAGGAAGATGGACTCGAGCAATTCAAAATCGAAACCAAATCCGCGGGTGAAGGCCAGCTTCCTGTCGGTGTTGCTTTGGTGGTAAGTTTCGTACGATTATAAGTTTGGGATATTAATTGACAAAAATATATTACATATACACTGGCATATGAAAATATCCCATCGTTTGTAGAAACATTCTATGAGCATGTTATCTGTAACAAGACCGACAATCATAATCATATTGGTGAAATTTGAAATAAATCTGAAGATGTATATAGAAATTACAATATATTTAGTATAAATGCATACATAATTTCACAGTGCTCACAGAAGTATTTAAACAATCAATTATCCGTTATATTAATGTCTCCATATTCAGTAAATATCATTTTTAACATTTATCACATGCTTAAAATAATTGTACATGCTTATGTATATTCTTTTTTTTACTAAATGTATATTTGCAGTAATTAATCTTGTAATTTCGATTGTTTTTCATATACATTTTCAGATTGGTGTGAAATTTGCCGTCGTATAATCATTAAGTCAATATAATCATGACAGTCATGCCTCATTATAGTGACAAAATTTCAAAATGTACAATGTATACATAAGAATTTTCAATGCCAAGTATTCAAGAAGTAGCTGAGCCACTGTACATATGTACATATTAGTTATTTATTATTAAAAAATTAGGTTGTCCCAAAAGTTCCTTTCGTTTTATAAGGAAATAATAGATGAAATGGATCATTGGGATGAATGGATCCATTTTGAAATACATAATTCAATAAAATAATCTAAAACAAAAAATATTGTGCATCTATTATTTTCTTATAAAACGAAAGAAACTTTTGGGCAACCTAATATATATTTTATACGTAGATTATTAATTGACAAAAATATAAGAAGATACAACACAGTGCCTGAAATCTCGGTTAGGGCCGTACGAAGAAACTTTGGTTGCGGAATCAATGTATTTTCTACAGAATATTGAAATAATACTTTATATATCTATTACAGTTTTGCTTTTTCTCATTTTTTATTTTACTGCAATAATAATTAATATTTGCAATTTTTCTACTTGTAGATGAAGTCATAGGTGGTCATTTTTTTAATATGCAGAAGTTTAAAATATCACATAAAATTGTAAGTGAACCTGGAGTCAAAAAGTCATCAGTTAATACCATGTCAAATAATCAGTGATCGCCAATATGCTACCAATACCAATTCTTGATAGGTTAAATTTACAATCTCAGAAGCTCGCTTTATCTTGGCCTGGACTATATCCCTTGAGACAAGCAATATTTTTTTACCCTGTACTTGTTCCGCAATCCAAAAGTAGGCTGGAGCGATGAACTCTTAACATATTTCGAATATCTGATAAAAATATAAAACCGTTTCATATGCCGTTCGAAAATTATATTTTTGAAAAGAAAAGATTCTACGCCTTCATTCCAATTTAGTAAAAATAAATTGACTTTTTAATTGGAAAATTCAATTTAAACTTTTTATTCAATTCATTAAATATAAATTGTGTATGTAATATAGAATATTCCAAGTGTGTTATCCGACACAGGATTAGGCAGATAAAGAAATCACAAGGCAAGGAGTTAAACGATATGAGCTTGAAATAGTAGAAGAAGAAATAATTAACACTACATTAATTTTCAAATTTCAATTTAAATTCGAAATATCCTTATTGAGAAATATTCAAGTAGAGAAAAATTTTAATAATATGAGTATTTAAGTTCAATCGTTTGAATAACTTTCGCAAGATGGCTCAAGTATATTTCAGGAAAGAAAATAAATACACAATTGTTTGTCACTAATCGCGTTACGCATCGTGATTTTACGTTTGCGAAATTGCTTTTCCGTTTACTTCCATCGTCGCGAATCATGAAAACTCTTAGTCCTGTTATAGTCCTTGAATTTTTATGTCTCTCTAAAGTACTTTTAATTTCTTAACAAAATTGTAAGCATAAAATTAAAACGAAAAGTCATGCACATTGTTAACTATTCTTTCATATTTTCCTCAAACTCTACCTCAATAAGTCTTTAACGATAAGAAAATATGATTGAGTTGAAAATGACTAAAAAACGCAGCAAAGTTAATTTCATATTCGAGATTTCAAACAACACTTCGACTATTCTCATTTGACGACTGATGTTTATGCAAATTGTTGTTTTTGCGAATACTATAATTTAAAAAATGGAACTTAAGTAGAGATGTGTTTCATTTACTAAATATTATAACGTGTATTATAATATATATATATATATATATATTATATATATAATTTTATATATATATTATATTTCATATTATATATATAATAATATATTATATATATATATATATTAATAGTATAGTATAGTATTAAAAAAAGGAAATATTTTTTAAAATATATTTAATATAATTAATATATATATAATATATATAATTAATATTAATACGGTAATTAATGATATTTTGGAGCAAATTGGTTGTGCGAGGTGTTAGCCGTTATTGGGTGAACATACCCAAACTGTATTATCATCGTCGCATCGTAACTATCAATTGCGTAGAGCATCCCGTTAAATATAATTGCTCGTTTCTACATACATGTGTATGTTACCCATTGTATTTAATGATACACAGGTGGACGATAGACTTGTTCAAGACAGGCTACAGAAAGGTTTTGCAAACGGAAGATTTATATAGTCCCTTGAAAACCGATCGGTCAAGCTACCTTGGAGATCGATTAGAAAAGTTTGTACAATTCAATAAATAATTATTATTTGATTGAACGAAAAAATAATCAGTGCTTAAGTTATGAAATGTATGATTTTCAGACGATGGAAAATCGAGTTAGAAAATTCTAGGAAGCACAAAAGAAAGGCCAGCCTGTTGAGAGCTATCTTTCGTACCTTTTTATGGGAGTACACCGTACTTGCTTTGATGCAGATATTAAACGAATTTTTCCTTCGGTATATCTTTTGTTTACTAATTTGTTGTACTTGGTATTTTCAATTAGGAGTATTGCTTGTACTTGATAATCTTCTTTTTTTGGATAGAAAATTATTTTCATGAAAAAGAAAGAATTGGAAATAATAATTAGTAATATTTATATTATTATTAGTAATATTTCTATATATAGATAATACTGAGTGCAAAATATTCATGTAACAATAATTACACTATTTTCTTTTATTGTGACCACAGATTTTATCTCGTGTTGTAACTAACGTTTCTCTTATCGTTTCTTGGGATTACTTGCGTCAACAGAGTTCTGGCGATATGTATCTAAAAACATTGATAAATGTCTAGCTTTATCTATTTAAAGAAAATTTTTAATTCTAACCAGATCCAATATCGATCTCTGATCATAATGCAAGAAAATGTTGTACATACTTCGATATCCTTACACGATTTTGATGTCTTGTATCCGTTTGAAGATTAGGGACACCGATGCTTCTGGGTGGGCTTCTGCGTTACTTCAAAAAAGGCACGACTGAAACTTATGAAACTGCGTTACTATACGCGGGTGGAATTTGTATAGCAACAGCTATAAATGTAATCACGCTCAATCAAGTGGTTTTCGGCGCGTTTCATGTTGGCGCGAGAATTAGGGTCGCTACTTGTTCTGTAGTATACCGGAAGGTAATACAGGAAATGTAATCAGCAGTGAGGCTTTATTCTCAAAGACTACTTATTTCAGTTAAATAATAAAATTATATCGCGCGTATATTTTTGAAGTGTTACAATTTCAAACTAGTGTTTCAGAAGAAGGGAGGAACTATTTGGAAGCTTACAAAAAATCATTTATATTAAACACATAATGTTGAAAAACTGAATACTCTAGGATCTGGAAAATGGTTAAATATTTTTGTAATCATCTCTTCTTAGTTCTTGAAATCCATTTTTAACGCCGTTAATGTTCTTGTAGCATAGGGTTAAATTATTTCGAATTGTAATACTTTTGAAATACATGTGCGATATGAAATCTTTATTAATCATTGCATGTATAAAACGATAATATCAATGTATTTGTTTTTAGGCATTACGACTTAGCAAAACAGCGCTTGGTGAAACGGCACCAGGGAAAGTGGTCAATTTGGTGGCCAATGATGTAAATAGATTTGATCTCGTTTCCATTTTCATACATCATATGTGGTCTGCACCACTTTCTACGTTAATTATAGCGTACTTTCTTTATATCGAAGCGGGATACGCTGGATTAATTGGTATCGCTGCCGTCTTCGTTGTTGTACCGATTCAATGTGAGTTTCTGGCAATGACGATGATTCCATTGTCAAGCTGGAAAAGCTTGAGCTCTTGCACTTGTAAAATATTACATAGTTTACTTACGATATTTTGTAAAATATTCTATTCATAAAAGTAGTCTATTAATTAAAACGTACTACTCTATTAATTAATTATTTTTTTTTGTGAACATGCAAGCGCAAGGCCTTGAATTAGATACTAGTAAAGCTATAAGCTTTAAAATTTATGTTTTAGCATATACGGGAAAGCTGTCCTCCAAGTTTCGACTACAGACTGCCATAAAAACTGATGAGAGAGTTCGTTTAATGGACGAAATTATATCAGGAGTTCAGGTCATTAAGATGTATGCATGGGAAAAACCATTCTGTGCTTTAATCGAAACTGCCCGTAAATTAGAATTGCAAGTGGTGACTAAAAGTGCTTATATCCGAGGCATCTATATGACCTTCAACTTGTTCACTACAAGAATGGCCCTCTTTTGTACTTTAATTAGTATGCTCCTATTTGGCGATGAATTATCAGTCGATAAAGTATTCGTTTTTTCTTCCTATTTTAATATTCTGGCGCATACTATGTCTGGAATGTTCGTACGGGGTTTTGCTGAAATTGCCGAATGTATGGTGGCTGTGAGAAGATTACAACACTTTTTGATGTACGAGGAATTTCAAGACAGTGGCCATATTTTAAGCAACTTTACAACTAGCATTAATGGTAGCATCAATAGCATCTCAAAGCATGCTTCCAACAAAACTTCAAAGCCCGATATACCATATATTGATGATGAAATAGACGGTTATGAGAATCTGGATGATTCTTCAGAAAAAAGAAGACACAATGGTCTAGTGGTTGTTGCTAGCGATTTGCTTAAGAATACAGCAAATATGATGGAGGGTAAACATTTGATATATTATATATAGACTGCGGATGTTTATGCAAATATAAGCACTATACTTTGGATATTTTATACATTTTTGTGCATTATGTATATTTTGTGCGTTTTTACACGTTAAATTTGTCATAAATGCTTCCGCAGTCTAGTGATACGGAATACAAAAGTTAAGCATTTTTTAAATATTTGTTTTCTTATAGAAAAGAAACCTTTTTCAACAATGAATCAGGAAACATACGCAGTAAAGATGAGCCACTTAACTGCTAAATGGGAACCAAGTCAATCTGAAAACACTCTTGAAGATGTAAACCTTGAAATACAAAAAGGAAAGATATATGCCGTAATAGGTATGGTCGGAGCCGGAAAGAGTTCTTTCCTGTCTGCTATTCTTGGAGAAATAGAAGTAACTGGAGGTTACGTGAAAGTGAATGGAAGTCTGAGCTATGCTGGACAAGAAGCTTGGGTCTTTGGGTCCACTGTTAGACAGAATATTCTTTTTGGGAAACCTTATGATCGTCAATTATATCAGAAGGTTGTGAAAGCTTGTTCTCTTCAAAGAGATTTCAAACAATTCCCCCAAGGAGATCAAACAGTTGTCGGGGAAAGAGGTAGTTCTTTGTCAGGAGGACAGAAAGCTAGGATTAATTTAGCTAGATCTTTATATAGACAGGCGGATATTTATTTACTAGATGATCCACTGAGTGCTGTGAGTACTTTAAAAGAAATGATTACATTTTAAAATAATTTAAGTGCAAAGATGTATATTATTTTATAAATTTTAGGTTGACACTCATGTTAGCAAACATTTATTTGAAGAATGCATACAAAGATATTTAGCTGGAAAAACGCGGATTGTGGCTACTCACCAGTTGCAGTATGTGAAAAATGTGGATGGTATTATACTTATAGAGCAAGGAAAAGTCACGGTATTTTCCCAATTTCAAGACTTACTAAGTCAACGACCAGAGTATGCGGAATTGCTAACAGCGGAATCAGAATCTACCGAGGATAGCTCTTTAGAAAAGAGTAGTATGAAAAGACAATTTTCATCATCAAGCACTAGAGTAAGATTATTTTATTAGATAAAGGTGCCCAGTAGTTACCTCCTCACCGACTTTGATGCCCTTGAAATATTTTGTTATGGTTACCATTAATTGAACAACTTTTTCCTATATGGAATATCGGATGGTCGGGTTTAGTTTTTGAGTTAAAAACAAAGCATGTTTGGTATCATTTATATACTTCCTTGCTATATTTTATACAAAATTGTACACGAGATATTATAGTTATTGCCTGTGTATATGCGTGTGTGTGTACAAATTATAACTGTCCATCATTATCGGCATTGCCCACGTGGCTCGCTTACTTGGGTCGCTACCACTTAAGTAGCTTAATTCTACATGTTCCTTTCCATCTGAAATTCAGTAACTGGAATTTTTATTTTTGTTTTTTCATTGTTCATACATCACTATAAAGATACTTAAAAAAATTCCGTTAAGATTCAAGAGGAGGTAACAGGTCGACAGCTTTACGCGAAATATACGATATCAAACATATGTTATACTTCTATGTATAACTCAAAGACTAAAGTCGACCACCCGTTATATGTATAGGAGAAAGTTGTTCAGAATGATGTCCTTAACGACATATTTCAAGGGCATTGAAATCGGTGAGGGGCTAATTACCCAATACCTTGACCTTTTATTTTTTACAGCTGTGTAATCTTTCGTGAAATATATTAATAGATTTATTGCAATAGAGCCGAACTCCGGAAGCAAGTAGTGGAGGAACGGACGACGAGGAAGAAGATGAAAATTCTGAAAAATTTAACGATGGTTTAGAAGGAACCTCTCGTGGTGTAGTCAAAGGACCAATATTCATTAAGTACTTCCAAACTGGTGCCAATTTATGCCTAGCTTGTACGGTACTCCTATTGTTTATATGTACACAGTTTATGGCTAGTCTCAACGATTATTTTGTTCCTATTTTGTAAGTATCAAAAAACATTGGAGTGATTTCTCTTTAAGATATTTTATAAAATAAATATTTTCAGAGTAAATGAAGAAGAAACGCGACATTATTACATTACACAAGCTAAGTTAAACGCTACCAATAATACCTCGATTGAAAACCTCGATATTTCTTCTATGTATAATAGCATGTACATTTATACCGCTATTATCGTTGGATTATTTTGCATTGGTATTACTAGATCATTAACTTTCTATAAAGTGTGCATATTATGCAGTCAAAAGTTGCATGATATGGCGTTTAGTGCCTTAATTAGGACAGGCATGAGGTTCTTTGATACGAATCCTAGTGGCCGAATTCTCAATAGATTTTCTAAAGATATGGGAGCCATTGATGAATTGTTACCAAAGGCTATACTCGATGCTGGTCAAATATGCATGATGATGGTTGGGTCTTTGGCAGTATCATGTATAATCAATCCTCTGTTCTTAATTCCTATAGTATTTTTGGGTACTGTCTTTTATTGGATAAGGAAGGTATTTTTGAGGATTAGCAAGAACATTAAAAGAATGGAGGGTATGACTCGATCCCCTGTGTTTACTCATTTAAACGCTACTTTAAATGGATTGAGTACCATAAGAGCATACTGTGCACAGGATATATTAAGAAAAGAATTTGACAAACTGCAAGACGTCCATACTTCCACAGTTTACATGTATATAGTGGCGAGCACTGCCTTTGGATTCTCGTTGGACGTATTTTGCTTCGTCTTCACATCTCTAGTTATTTTCAGTTTCCTCTTATTGCAACAATCATTTTCTGGCGGAGAAGTAGGCTTGGCCATCACACAGGTAATGGCCATGACAGGAATGATTCAGTGGGGAATGAGACAGAACGCTGAAGTGGCAAATCAGATGATGTCTGTGGAACGTGTGTTGGAGTATACGCAAATTGTGCCTGAATCGAATTTACGTGATAGAGGAAAGTTTGCCAGGAAAATCGAGAAGCAACTTCCGCTACCTGCTAATGCACCAAAGAATTGGCCAACAGATGGAATGATCAGGTTCAGAAGCGTTTATATGAAATACGTAGAGGATGATCCTCCAGTATTAAAAGGACTGAATCTCGTCATTAACCCTGGAGAAAAGATAGGTATAGTCGGAAGAACTGGAGCTGGAAAATCATCCTTAATATCAGCTCTGTTTAGACTAGCAAAAATTGAAGGTGTCGTAGAAATCGATGGTATAGACACTGGGTCCATTTGTTTAGAAGATTTACGACGTAATATATCGATCATTCCCCAAGATCCAGTTCTATTTTCTGGTACCTTAAGACGTAATTTGGATCCTTTTAACGAATTTACGGATAAAGCTCTTTGGGAAGTACTTGATGAGGTAAATTGTAATACTCAATCTGTCTTTCTTTTCTTCTATTTTTATAGATAAGGGCTTTAACAATCTTTTTTATCATATTATAAAGGTAGAACTGAAGGATGCTGTAATTACTGCTGGAACGGGCTTGGAAAGTCGTGTTTTGGATAGGGGCAGTAACTATAGTGTAGGTCAAAGACAGTTGGTTTGTTTGGCAAGAGCTATATTAAGAAATAATAGAATACTTATGCTTGATGAAGCTACAGCCAATGTGGATCCACAAACAGATGCCCTGATCCAGCATACAATACGAAAGAAATTTGCCAAATGTACTGTTCTTACCATTGCCCATAGGTTAAATACTATCATGGATAGCAATAAGGTTTTAGTCATGGATAAAGGACGCATGGCTGTAAGTAGAATTTATTATTTATCTACTTAGTTTTAAATATGGTCTGATATTGGTCATTTAATTAGCTTTAATACATTAATATGTTAAATAATTAAGCTCTTCTGCATAAAAATTAATCAATTATAAAAAAATAATATTTTGATTTGCAGGAATATGATCATCCTCATATACTATTACAAAACAATTACAGTCAATTCAAATCACTAGTTAAAGAAAGTGATCGTGCTATGTATGATCAATTAGTGAAAGTAGCAAAACAATCTTACATTGGCATATACGGAAAACGATGATTATTAAATAACAGCTTGATTATGAAAATGGGTTTGCAGCAATATGAAGACAACTCCAATATATGAATTGTGTTTATTTCAAGAGAAAAAAAAGCATAGCTGTTGCATCCAAAGATGCAAAAGTTTATTACTAAAAGTATTATTTAGCTATGAATTTTAGCACGTTTCACAATGTGTTTTGATTGTGATTGATTTTGAATTGAGATTAGAAGTTACTTCTTAATGCTGGAAACTATTATTTTTATTGTAGCAGTTCTTTTAATTACCAAGCGATAGGGCTTGTGCAATACGCAAATCACGTTTTTAATTTTAATCCTACCAAGTATTATTACAAGCGTATACAATGTAGTTAATATAATTAATTAATTAATTAATGTTAATGTAATTAATATAATATAATATAATATAGTCTCGAGCGGTATATAATATCCGAGGAAGCATATTTTTATATCTCTTTGTACGCAAATTACTACGATTGTTATTCCAAGAACTTTCTTATACAACGAAAACTTTCTTGCAGATTTTTATGCAAACTCATATTTCTTCGAATGTAACTAAAGAAACGAAATCTAAATAGAAATTTTGTTCACCTTCTAAATATTATTTATTTTTATACGTTAAAGTTTTTCGTAAATGCATGAAAATCCGTAAAGTACTTATATATAATATATAAATAGAACGCTGCTTCGCGGCGTATCAAATTTTCAAATATCTATAAATATACTTCATTTTTGTACTTCATATTTTACATATTTATGTTATGTTTTGCATCATGAAAAATTTTATAATATATGCCATGTGCAGTAGGGAAAAAAAGGAAAAGGAAACAAATGAATTTTCAATAATTTTGGACGTTTGCGTAAATACCAAAAGTAAACATTTAAGTTAGCAATAAGAATCAAGATTTCTTAAAATATTATTTTTATAATCGTAAGTGAAAATGCAACGTTTATAGTACTTTTCTACACAAAGTTAATACTATATATATACATATATTACGATCTTATTGTGTACAATAAGTGCAAAATATATCATAACAAAATGTACTACTAGTATATTGTTAAATGTACTAGTATATTGTTATGATAGAGATCGAGAATTGATTAATCTATTATGTATACAATGCTCGATAAATCCGTCGATAAATTGATAAGATCGATCGTGAGAATTATACAGCGATACAGTGTTCATTGTAATTTGCTATATATTTTCGAAGATTATATTGTTATATTTTTTATGTATACACAATTATATCGAACTGTAAATAAAAGTCTTTACTTTTATACCTTAATGGAAATAATTCATAGTACTTACCAGTTCACGTGTGTTAGATGGCAGTTCTGTTCTTTTAAAACAATGACACTTATCTTCGTACACCATAGAACTGTAAATAAAATTCTACTAATGGAAATAATTTATTTTAGTAATTCACAGTACGTAACAGTTTACATATGTCAAGTGGAAGTTTCATTCTTCTAAGACAGTGTACGTATCGTAGAAAAATAGTTTCATAAAGGATATTTATTTAAAGGAATCCTATATCCGTTTTGATTGATCACATTTTACTTCAGTATAATTAATACAAAATAACAGTGCCTAACACACTCACGCGCAATAAAGTTCAAACTTGTACTAAATACAAACAATCAAGGTAAGTCATACAATAGATCGTGGGGTAGACCGCGCGAATTTTTAAATCTTTCGAATATTATATATGTATTATGTTACAAATATAAAAATGTTTTAATGTTTATATTTTACACAAAAATCAGTTACAGAATGTATTATAGGTTACGCAATATGTTTTAATTGAAATTTAAAGTAATTTTGTACGTAGAGACAATGAATATACGTTTACGATTGTTCAAGGTAACTTTTATTTTTTAAATTCATTATTCCAAATTTATCAGCTGTTATAAGTACTGCAGTAAATACCGTGTGGACGTTAGTTGGTTGAAAAATTTCGCGGTGGACACATATTAAAGCAACAGAAAAATGGAAGTAAAATTCATGTACACTAAACAAAATCCGCAAGAAACTGCAAATCCAATTAGTCGATTACTTTTTGGGTATAATTTCTATAATATTATTTTATACCTTTTAAAAATAATTGTATATTATTTACGATGCTTGTTATAATATTTTAGATGGATGAAGGAGATATTCATGAGTGGTACTAAAAGGGATCTTACGTTATCAGATCTATATCAGCCCTTAAAATCAGATGCATCCAAAACAGTCACGGATCGATTACAAGAGTGAGCAACGCAATAAATTCTTTAAAGTCGCAATTAGCAATTTATAATCTATTGTCACTATGAGTTTCAAATTTCAAAGTTCTACGTTGTTTGTTACTTATATATCATTCATTTAGTAATTATACCTAGCCTTGCTCTTTCGGGTTTGGACGGACTTCTAAATTTACACATTCTACGTTTGTAGAACGTTTACTAGTTTTATTGGAAAATGTTAACATTCAGAATAATATGAGCAAGTGATAATGATTAAGATATTCTTAATCTAAATTCCATTTTTACAATAAAAATAAAAAGAAAGTTATTTGTTTTCTCCATTTGCTATATATAGGTCCTGGAACCAGGAACTTCAAAAATGGGAACAAAAGGAAAAAGAAACGCATCATTACAAGCAATCAAGCAAAGACAACGACACTCCTCGTTTAGAAAGAGCTTTGATTCGTACATTTTGGAAAGAATATATCTGCATTGGCCTCCTATTCTCACTTCAATTCACAATCCTAATTGTATTGAGCCCAATTATAGTGTCGTGGATTATCAGCTATTTCAGAATCAGTGATGACATCAACCCCATCACAAAAAATGAAGTTTTAGCTTATGTTGGTTATCTAATAACGTGCCTACTAATTTCAGTGTTTATTTTGCATCATTCTACTCTACTATCACGAAAGATAGGCATGAAGATGAGGATCGCTTGTTGCTCGTTAATTTATAGAAAAGTAAGAATTAAAATTTTCGTGATTTTATTAATTTATTAATTTTAAAAGTTTGTATAATTATAGTTTGAAAAGGTATAATAGAGTAAAAGTAATTATTCAAATAATTAAATATTTGTTAAAAAATATCATAGGAGTTTTTTAGGTATGAATGATGCATCGATAATTAACATTTTATCGTTAATATATCCTTCAAAGTATATTGATAACGTAGTTAACATAAATTAACGGGTTCGCTTACGCTGATTATAAATACTATTATTGTAGCTGCTATCGCCGTCATACAGTCTTCGCAAAGATATCCTTGAGCTTTCAAAATTTTGTTTGCTTGATATGTATATTTATGGTATATATTCCTGTTGTAGATACTAAGGCTTAGTAAAAACTCCTTGAGTCAAATCAGTTCTGGTCAGGTGGTAAATCTTCTCAGCAATGATGTCAGTCGCTTCGACGAATTAACTTATTATTTACACTTTCTCTGGATAACACCCATTCAAGTAATTTTAATTACAAGAGAGATATTTCTTCAAATTTTTATATTTATTTTTAACTTATCCTCCTGTAATTAATTTCTAGCTTACCGTCGTGACCGTAGTAATGTGGCACAAAATAGGAGTTCCAAGTATAATTGGTGTCGGAGCTCTTTTGATAATGACTCTTCCGACTCATTTTGTATTCCTTTCAATGACCCGACGATTTAGGAAAGTCGCCGCTTTCTTCATGGATAAAAGAATGCAACATATGAATGAACTTATAAGTGGTATTCAGGTAACCAAAGAATAAATGTAGAAAGTTTAGATATTTGAAGAATTTTTCAATTAAATATTGTATAAATTATTCAAATTAAAAATGTTTGATTGCTGTACTTTTGTGTCACTCTATAGAATCGTATAATTTACGTATGTCTATATTAAAACACGTCATAAAAAATTCGATATCTGTTCAGGTAATCAAAATGTACGCCTGGGAAAAGCCATTTGAGAAGATCGTTACAGCTGCACGTTCCATTGAAATAAAAAAAATAGGAAATACTTCATATGTTCGTGCAGTATATCTGGCCCTTATGGTTTTTACAAATCGTATAATTCTGTTCCTAACTCTCCTATCGTGTGTTCTACTGGGATACTATCTAAAGCCAGAAATAACATTCATGTTGTCTAGCTACTTCGAGATCCTTCAGCTCACAACCACGCTATTCTTTCCTCAAGCTCTTCTAATGACTGGAGAAACATTGGTGTCCATTAAAAGATTAGAAGTTGTTCAAAATATAATAACAATAATGATATTATTTTAACACAATCACTTATCTTTTACTAAAAACAGATTATCCCTCTTTTTCTAGAAATTCTTATTATTAGAAGAACGATCAAATGAAGGAAGGATGCTCGGCGAAACGCATCCAAGCGGCGTCTTAAAGTTTAAGAGAAAAAAGGCAAAGGAAGGAAATGTAGAATCTATTAGAATAATGAATGGAAACCAAAATTCGAATTTAAACAATGTTGATGAACAAGTACAAGTTTCGATAGTATTGGAACGAGTATCGGCGAACTGGGTGCCCAAGCAACTGCCGCCCACTTTGTGTAACATTTCTATGAAGATTAAAAATGGAGAATTGTGTGTTTTGGTGGGCCCAGTAGGCTCAGGAAAATCTTCGATTTTACAGCTTCTATTAAAGGAACTTCCTTTGGGAGCTGGAAGGGTAAAACTATATGGTAAACCATTTCAAGATGCTGAATACGATAAAAAAGGGTATGCGACAAATATTCCAAATTTGAGGATTTCTTACGCCAGTCAGGAAGCTTGGCTTTTCTCTGGATCTGTTAGGGACAATATTCTCTTTGGGCAACCTTATGACAAGGACAGATACATGGCTGTAAGTTCTATTGATATATTTTTTGTATTAAAAGTTGTAATAGATTCATTAAAAAGTTAACAATAGAGCTTATTCCAGAAGATAGAAATTGATTATTTAGTTTACAAGATCATTTAAAATGGACTATTGGAAAGCTACATATATAATTTTCAAGTCTTCCTAAGAATTCCTCAAAAAATTGTATTTTAATACTTTTTAGATTTTCTAATTGTATTAAATGTAATTAAGTGATGTTCCGAGTTAATTATATGAAAAATTGATACGTTTTAGGTAACGAGAGCTTGTGCTCTGACAAAAGATTTTCAGCAACTCCCTTATGGTGACATGAGCAATGTAGGAGAAAGCGGGTCCTCTTTATCCGGGGGACAAAAGGCGCGAATAAATCTGGCACGAGCCGTTTACAGAAAAGCGGATATCTATTTATTAGACGATCCTTTGAGCGCAGTGGATTCACGCGTGGCTAAACATCTCTTCCACAGGTGTATCAAAAACTACCTTCATGGAACGACCAGAATTTTGGTCACCCATCAATTGCAATTTATTAAACAGGCTGACACCATTGCAGTATTAGATCGCGTAAATATTTTTATTAAACAAAAATAACTTTAATATAATTTATTCATAAAGAATAGTTTTAAAATTGTGAAATAAACTGTCCACAAATTGAAAAAAGAATTGTTTCTAATCATCTTCCATATTTTTCAAGGGTTGCATAAGCATGCATGGAACGTATGCAGAATTATGCAAATTTAACGAAGACTTTGTAAATATGATGAACCGCATTAAAACATCAACGGAAGCTAGAAAAGAGAGCGAAGTTGTAGAAGCTTCAGAAAACTCCTTTGCGGAGAAGAGACCCAGTAGAAGTGGTATCCGTAGATTGTCTTCCGTAGTATCCACTAACAGTAGCGTGGTAATTATAACATATATTTTGTAACGTTAAGAAATTAGTATCTGATATAATCATTTTTAGGTTTCCTACGACTATGAAGACAAAATATCAGCACCAGATAATGATGAAGCTGTAGCAACAGGTCGTGTCTCCATCAAAGTTTACAAGAAATACTTTCAATATGGTGGCTCCATTTATGCACTACTCGCTTTATTATTTACCTTAATTATATCCCAAGTAGCAACTAGTGGAAACGATTATTGGGTTTCCTATTGGACGAACCTTGAAGTCATAAGAAATTCCTTAAATGAAAGCCAACCATTTAAACCTCAATATTCAGTTTACTTAATGAATAACACGATACTGTCGCATGTGTTCACTTTGGACAAATATGGTCTCTTAACTACATCTAACGCTATATATGTGTATACCTTTTGCATCATAGGCTGCATTGTGACAGTATTCGTTAGGAATATATCCTTCATGAAGATTTGCATGAACGCTAGTAAAAATCTTCACGACATGATGTTCTTTAATATACTGCAAGCGACGATGACCTTTTTCCATCGTAACGCTTCTGGTAGATATCGCTTTAAAATTTTCTATATCGTAGAATTTATTGATGAATTATCATATATATTTTAAAAACGTTTATTTGTGTGAAAAAGTCAATGTAAATTAAATGATGTGAATTGGTTTCTACAGGAAGGATTTTAAATAGATTTTCCAAGGATATGGGTGCCATGGATGAAATATTGCCGAAGGTGATGTTAGAGACCATCCAAGTATTTCTTGTGATAATCGGCATTAATTTCATGGTAGTGGTCATGAATTATTGGATGCTCATTCCACTAGCCGTATTTCTTATTCTATTTTATTTTACAAGGAATACGTATCTAAGAACCGCTCAAAGTATCAAGCGTCTTGAGGGTATAGGCAAGTATTTCATAACTAGATTGCGAATATTTATGCATTTTTATGAAATATCAAGGTGTAAAACACAAACTAGTTATTATAATATTTAATGGATGAAACAGGTTTCTGTTTAGAAAAGTCTATTTATAATTAAGTCAGTTATATTATTTATATTACTCTATTTATAACTAATTGTTATAATTATAATTAATTAATAAGAAAAATTCATTATAAAGAGCTACATAATTCTAATAAATCTGCAGCAAAAAGTCCAATATTCTCCCATGTAAACGCTACATTAAGTGGATTGCCTACTATCAGAAGCAGTGGTTCGAATATCGTGGAGTTAGTGCAAAAACAGTTCGACGATTTACAAGATGTGCATACAGGTGCATGGTGCATGACCATAAGCATTCCCGAAACTTTTGGACTGTACCTAGATTTTGTCGCGATAGTGTTCGTTGCGTGTGTCTGCTTGTCTTTTATCCTAGTAGATACAGGTAATATAAAAGAAAAGAAATTAGATTTTCATTTTTGTAAATTTTCACTTAAAATGTATTTGATATTTCTGACCATAGGTAACGTCCTTGGCGGTAACGTCGGTTTAGCTATATCGCAATCGTTAATTATAGTTGGCACTTTGCAACACGGGATGAGACAAAGTGGCGAAATGATAGCTCACATAACATCTGTAGAGAGGATCTTACAATATATTAATTTGCCTAAGGAAGGTCCATGGACCAGCGACAATCCACCACCAGCAGATTGGCCAAAACATGGACAATTGGCTCTGAAGAATGTTAGCATGAAATATGACGAAGATGAAACTCCTGTATTAAAGGTGATGAGACAAGAACAAATATTATGCAAGAATTATTAGACGAATATTATTTTAATGGAATTATGAAATTCTAATTACTTATCTTTAACTTCTTCTATTTTCATAGAACTTAAATTTGACGATAGAAGCGGGATGGAAAGTTGGTGTCGTTGGTAGAACTGGCGCAGGAAAATCGTCTTTAATATCAGCGCTTTTCCGGCTATTTGCCGAAGGATTGCAAGGAGAGATTAAGATTGATGGAAGAGATAGTAGTACATTAGGTTTGCATGAGTTACGTTCGCGAATATCGATTATTCCTCAACATCCATTTTTGTTCTCCGAATCATTGCGTTACAATCTGGACCCATCCCATATTTATAATGACGTTCTGCTGTGGGATAGTCTTCGACAGGTCGAATTGAACAATCTTGTACTGGATCAAAGGGTAATGAATGGCGGAAGTAATTTGAGTATTGGACAGAGACAGTTGATATGCTTGGCTAGAGCAGTTTTAAGAAACAACCGAATATTAGTCTTGGATGAGGCTACAGCTAATATCGATACGCAGTAATTTTAATATTTTATATAACTTTCACGTTCACTAGAAATTTTAATTTCTTATATATTTAACTATAATTTTTTTTAAGCACGGATGAACTAATTCAAAAAACCATAAGAACGAGATTTGCTGACTGTACTGTCATTACAATTGCTCATCGTCTACACACTATTATTGATAGTGACAGAATTATAGTAATGGACAACGGTTACATAGCGGTACGATTCATTTTAAGATTAACTGGAAATATGAACACGTATAGGTATCATCGAGATCGTATCATTGACATTCTAGTTTACTTGAGAATAATAGAGATTCATTGAGATCCTGTAATTCATATTCTAGAGAAAAAAAACTCTAAATTGGTAACTATAAATGCTGGATTGTAACATAAATTTGTCTTGTTTTTACACCTATGTGTTCATACTTGAGTTCAGTAATTTAAATTGGTTGAGAGAAATAAGAATAGGGCTTTGTATTACAACTTAATATACATATATATCTCTACATCTTTATGGATGAATATTATAATATATGTTATATTTATTAAAACAGGAATTCGGTCGCCCTCATGAATTATTGCGAGACAAGCCCGAAGGAATTTTCTCGAAAATGGTAAACAACACAGGAGTAGCTATGGCACAATCTCTTCGAGAGCAAGCACACCTAGCTTACTTAAAAAACACTAGAGAAATAAGTCTGGAAGACGATACGACAAATATAATCGCGCAGAGCTCTCTTTGAAAAGTCTCAAAATTTTAAAATCTAGTGATGTAAGAAATACATATAGTGCAATAATTAGGGTAGAGAATTAAGGACTATTTGAAATTTCTCGTATTTATTTAAAATTGAAAGTATCGATACAAACGTGTGCTCAAGGAAAATCAATAATTCTTTCTTCTCTTCGCACTTATATTCCTCGCCTCTGCATTTCACCACAATCACTTCGTCGTTAGAGTAACAGTTTATGAACTGTAATTGCATCATCGACATAATGACATAGAGTTTCAAGAAAATGAACTGGAGAAACATGATTGCGTAAATTTGAATTAATAAAGATTAAAATACATTTCTGCAAAGAATAAGAACTATTATCGTTTTACAATCCCTTTATTGTATCTCTTTCTAATTCTATTTTCTTTTCTTGAGGCAGTGATAGAACTGAACATAGAAGATTGTACATGTTTTCCCCTGGAAGGATTTATAAATAAATTAATGAAAAGATGAAAAGGAAAAGAATAGAAGAGAATATTTTTAGAATATGTTAACTCGCATGGTTTGGCAGCTAGTTCTACGATTAAAGTGTAGTGGAATAATCGGTAATGTCACTCTTTACTCTTAGATGAGATTATGCGCGACCTCGTGTCATTCTTATGTTGTAAAAGGCAATATGTTCTGTACTCTATTCTTTAAGAGTAAATCCCTTAATAATAGATCAATTTTTGTTTGTTCTACAAATTTTAAACGAACGGGTACACGATCTGGGTATAAGTCTTAAATATATATATAATATATATATATATAATATTTGGATTCTTTTTCCTCTTAAGTAAATTCGTTACTAAAGTAGAGCCTAGTATAAGTATACTCTTTTTTCTCTTTTACTCTTCATAAAATGTATTTCTCTCAAAACTCTAAGTCGTGTATTTGGATTAGAATAGTTTAAAGGAGACGACACGCGGTATCGAATTCCCCCGTAAAAGTTTTTTTGTTTCTAATACTCGCTACTTATATTGAGCTACATGGTCTGCGTAAATTAATATCACTCGGATATCTGATTACAAAACGAAACTACGTCAAATTATTTATATGGAATGATAAAAGGATGAACACACATCCATAAAAATAATAATACATGGTGCTTCTAGTTAAGCTATAAAATTCTGAATAATTAATTTTCTGATGATTGAAGAACAAAATATTAAAAATCTAAAACCCTTTATCTTCTTTTGTTTTCTTTTTTTATATACATGTCACTGTGCTCTTTCTACAGAAAACAAATGAATAAAATTATTGTATAATGCGATGTATAGTACCATATTTAGATATCACAATTAGAAATATTTTAAGCAGACCATGGTATGTACATTCAGTTCTCATATATTATTACATACATGGAAGTGCATCTTTTTTCATATCGAATCCATTTCACAATTCCGAAATTCGTTGCGAATTTTCGAAAAAGTTGTCATTACTCTTTTCTTTAAATGTATAGAAAGAATGGTTTATAATCACGATTATTGTAAAACATTTTGTAAGAATTTTAGAGAAAAGAAAAAAGATAAATTTTGCAAGGAATTCACGTATAGTGTGATACAGATCCCAGGTATTAGATATTACACTTCTAATTTGTATGTACGTCCTCTAAAGGCTAGATACATAATACATTAACTGTTAACTTTCGAATAGCACTTATCATTACATCTTTTGCTTTTTCTTTTTCCTTTTTTTTTTTTTTATTTAATCGCCGCATCTCGCAATTTTACTTTCAGTCCTTATAGTGATGCTTAATTTATATCCTCTTACTCGATATATTCATGTACCATAATCTATTATCATAGTTACTTTGAATTAAAAACTATGTTTGATTTATTCCTCTGAATCGTAATTCGTGCATCTAAGATTAAATTTTTCAGTTTAAAATATTCAATTGATTAAACCGTTTGTGTACGAATCATCTAATTATAAATAACCGGATAGGCGAATATCTCCTTCTCTTTTATTCAAATAATACGTATTAGTCGTTCAGTTGTAACAGCAATTATATTTTAATAACAACATTTTAACATTATCGAGTGCTTTATAATCGTAAATTATATCAGTATCTTCCAACACTTTGTGTCACAGCTATGTTTAACTTTATTTTGTAAGTGCATCTATAAACTGTAGTACTAAATATTGTATAACAGCGATTTTTATGAATGATCCTTCTTTTTTTTATCATTTTTAGAATATTTTCAGAAATATCCTCTAATTTCTTCTATTTTTCTATACTTTATTTAGTTCGATTGGTTTTCATCTGGTTAATAAGAATATAGTTTACTAACTTGTATATATTGTTGCAAACTAGTTAGTTAATTTTTAAAGGAATGTAAATTGTAAATGAATAGTATAGAATACATATAAGTATGCAATGAGAGATACAATTTTTAAGATATTGTGTAACGATCATAAATGAATTCTATTTATCAAAATTGCAAATTAAAATGGAAAATTAATTAATTAATATAAATAAATGAAGAAAACACTGTTATATAATATTGTACCATAAATTTCAACTCATTTTTTTCGTTTCCTTCTTTTTTCTCACAATCTCTTGTGCGCTGGAACTTGACCTACAATTGTTCCCTTATAAATATAGTACTTTTGTAGTATATTTTCTATTTAGCAAATGAAAAATAACAGATATCAATATCATCAATATCGACAATTTTTGTTTAGCAAATTCAATAAGCTTTCGAGTTAAATAACTATTTTTACTTTTTACAACTCTCTTTTTTTATTTCCAATGTAACTTATTTAAAATATATAATTAAATATCTGAGCAAAAGTCATAAAAATATGTTTAAAAATCTCAGGAGAAATATAGATACTGAACACGTTAAAATTAACTTTTTGGCATCGTCGATAGATGTAACAATGATTATGTAATCAATTTCGATCTTCCCATTTTTATTTAAATTTATCTTTGTTTCCCCTACATTAAAATATAAAAAAGTTATCCTCTTCTGCGTTTGAAATACTTCGTCTATTTTTTTTTTCTTTTCTATTGCTGCTAAAAATGTTATATCAGCTAATTGAAATTAAAATATCTTTTTCTTTTTGGCAGTTATAATATCCTTTGAGCAATATGTGTGATATTTTTTAAATTATAGATTTATTCCTGTATATTATATTAATTGCATTTACTATCTCTCTGGTTTATAAAAAATCGTGTCAATGAATGAAGTTACAGTGTCATAACGTAACTTAGCCGTACACTTTTGGTATACAATTTCACATTATACCTTCAGAAGTGTTCTAGTTTTTATAAAGCAGTTTCTGTAACGATGAGTATTACCATTCACTTCTTACTATCATACACTCATTATGCATGAATGAGAACACTGATACTGCTATCACTCTAACTGTCCGTACAACAAAGTGATAAGCTACGTTATTCAAACTTGAAATAGTTTTCCAAAGAAACAGAAAGCATCGCTTTTGCGTCCCATCCCTATTGCACTGTTTAATCGTAATTTAATCGTAACGTTACAGTTATATGTAATATCTAAAAAAAATAGGAACATGTAAACGAACAAATATTTATAACAATTACAATTAAGCAACAGCTGAAAGCTAAAAATATATAATGAATTAAACGTAACAAAAAAATAGATAAATGCTATTTTAGAAAGAAAGATACTTCGACATTTGGTTTACGATGCCTGGGGATAGTGTTAAGTTAGTGGACGGTAAAGCACAGAGAAATATTGCTAAACGGTTGTTTCCCGGTCTACATGGATATATTCCACGAAACCGGGCTGCTGTTGTCAGGATGCTGCTCCCAGTAGCGTCTCTTCTGTCGGCGCTCGCCTCGGTCTATTGCTTTTTTTTGTACCCTTATAGTGAAGTCTTTTCGTACGCGCTTTTGACCTGGAATAAAAATAAAAAATTAATAATTATATATCCCCCCTCCCCCCCTCTCTCTCTCTCTCTCTCTCTCTCCCTCTCTCTCTCTCTTTCATGCTTTGTGATAATACCTGCTAATCAGTACCACAAAGAAGCACGCAAAGGCAGCGATAATTCCAGCGACACCGGCTAATACCAGCCACATTTCCGAAGGTAATAATCCAAGTAATTTCGCCCCGTTACCACAATTCGCTTCATCGTGCCCGGACGGACAATGAGCTCTCCCATCACACCAAAGACTCGCGGCAATGCAAGCGCTTAATTCGGGACACTTATGGGGACAGTCTCCGTTAGCCAATGTCTCATTCTCTATTCCTCTTTCGGGTAAACGTAACTGTCTACGTAATGCAGCTCTGCTCTTCGAGATTTCTAACCACGAGGCTGCAGCCTGACCAGATTCTCTTGCAACAAAGTCCAGCAAAAGCGCAGGAGGTCGTGGTGGACCTGGCCATTTACCCTCGCCGGTACCTCCTAGCCACTCTTCAGAGAAGACGTGAACGGTGAACTCTCTTGCACCTGGTTCAGCGGGACACACTACTTTTAGAAGTTTCGGCGGCCAACCGGAGTAAAGGAGGATTCTGTTGGTGGTTGGACATTTGCTTTGTTCGTTCATTTCTGATATCGGCGATGGTTCTAGGGGAAGGAACCATCCCCAAGTTAAAACGAAAAGGGATCTGTTTTCGCGTGCCTCCACTAACCATGGAAGTCCTTCACAATAAATATCTGGTCTCGATAATGGTGGAGCCACGAATCGTAATTCACCACCTGCAAAAGAAAGAAATTGTTAATATACTTGAAGAATCCGTGACTGTGATGACAAAACAGTACAAAACTGTATAAGGTTTTAAAATTATAACTTTTTATTTTATGAAACAAATTGTGTAATTAAAATTGTGTTTACTAAATGTCTTCATAATGAATTTTCCATAATAAAAATAGAATTCAAATTAACTCAAATTAACGATAAAATAAAATCTTTAATTACTTATAGATATAGATATAAATATATTATCTTAAATTACTTATAGATATAGATATAATATACAGTTTTGTACATATTTTCTGTACATTGACAAATTGAATAGTGAAATAATAACCTTCTCCGCGTACTCTTTGCTTTCTGGGACACTCGGGTGCGCGGACAAGTTCGAAGCTAGCATAAAAAAAGAGAGTTTCAAAGTCTTCGTGCGGAGCTTGTTGTTCGATTAAAAACGTGATCTCCAAAGCTCTGCTCGAAGATATGTGCGTCAATGGAAGATGCGACGTGTTATCACATAAACAAGCTCTCGGAAGCTTTACATCCCGCCAGGGCGCTTCGTATAAAACTAAACGAGCTTCTCTGGAACCCACTTCTTGAACACAACGTGGTCGGCCAGTATGAGGATCTGGCTCGCTTGTGCAAATGGTAGACTCGCCTAGACTGACGTTGTGCAACGTCAATCGCACCCTCTCGTCTGCACCAGCCTCTATACGATATCTACAGTCTAATTTTGGGGATCCACCTCTTCCAAAAAGACGAACATCACGAGGTGATGTTACCTCGCCGCTTCGAACTTTGCGCCATACTCTGCTGCAAACTCCGTCTCCCCAGGGTTCGCCAACTTGAGTAGTCGAAATAAATTCGTATTGTGCCTGTGCGAATAAATAGGATAATATACAAAATGATAGAATATGTCCTAATAATTTCTCGATAAAGATAACACCGAATTGGGGTCAATAACGATGATATTATTAGCTTACATTAAAGTTAACCGTATGAAGTGCAGTACCCAACAACGTCTCCATACGTAACGTTAAAGATGGTGCGACTGTGATGTAACTTTCATCCTCTGTACACGGCCTCGTGCTTCTAGTGACATTCCTCAGAGCCGCGTGTGCACACAGCTTAGGTGTGTCGTCACAAAGCGTGGCCATTGGAAGTCCAGTGGACGGCGTACCATCCCAAAATATTAGCTTTATCGCGCAAGGTACATCTGACTGAGAACTAGCGTTGTTCTCGACGCTACCCGTTAAGTCCCGTTGCGAGTACGAGGAAAAGTAGATCCATACTCTGTCTCCAGCGGATCCTTTGATATTCCAAGTACAGCTGGAATTTGGTGGCAGTGCGTGAAGCGGCGCTCTCAGTATGCCGCTCCTTTTATTAGTACCATTTACAAAAAAATGGCAACCTTGAGGGCCCTTTGCGTAGTCGAGGCCATCAGAGTCGACGTAAACTACTTGAATTTCGAGTTCGAGCCTCAAAGCAGAGGCACCAAGGGGGATGGCTATCGGGGAACTTCGGAACTCCACTTGCATAGTTGGACCTCTGGCAGTGATCCTGGGTAAAGGTCCTCCGCAATAAATCAATAAAATCGAATCTTCTGGTCTGACCCCATCTCGAAAGATAAGATGATCTTTCTCCGGGCGGCAATCTTGCCATACACTTAAAGTACTATTGGCTGTGGTAATCCCGACTGGACCAGTCGGCGTAGATTTCACCGAAATCATAGCATGCTTACAGGTGGGCACCTCCTTCTGTCTTATAGTTATCGAGCAGCTGGCATTTCTCGGATATTCCCCGGGATAGTTGGGACTCTGTAGTCTACATTGCTTCAAATGACATTCATAAAAGTTTCTAGAACAGTAAGTACCCGGCACAGGGGAGCCCCTTTCGATCGGAAGCTCAGGCTTTCCTAGTCTAGCCACGGCTTCGTTGCGCGCCACAAATCTGTACCTTAAACGAAATTCAAAAGGTACACTGGAAGGTGCGTGAAACAATCGTATAGACGCCGTGACTGTACTCGTCTCGCTGTAGTAAGAAGCTTTTCCTTCTCCAACTCCACACCACGAGCCACCCGTAAAGTGTCTACCTAATTCTGCTAATTGTAACGATCCTTCAGGACAGCTGGTAACGAAGCTATCAGTGTTTGGGTCTACTCTGCCCACGCTGAACGCATCCCACAAAAGCTGTACAAGTTCACCGTACCCCTGGCCAGCAGCGGTGAACGTTAAATGACAAAGGAATGGCAGACGTTCCTCGCTAGGTCTCGGAAGATCCAATTTGTATGTACGTCCTTCGCGTCCGTGATACGTACGATTACAGGGTGTACACATTGCTGGCTCGTCACTATTATCTCCGCAATCATCTCGTCCATTACAGTACGCGTCAATCGGTACACAATGCCCATCCCGGCAAGTTAACTCGGCCAGACCGCAATCGCCAGCTGCCACACGGTCTGTCCAACCGAATAAAAGTATGAACAGAACTAGAACAGTTACACGAAATCGTTTGTAACCACCTCCAGCATCAGCTATCTCCTGTGAACAAGCGTTCATAAAGTTTTTCGTTGTAGATAGAGTAAGATTATTTAGAAAATTCGTAGTGAATGTTAAAAAAGATTTAACAACTATAATTAATAATTAGACTTCCTCCTATCTATGACTTTATGAGTATTTTCTTTAAAAATTGTTGTTCAAAAATTATTACTGTGTGAAATAGTGATGTAGTGATGAAATAATTTTTTGTTAATATCCTAATAGCATAGTTCAATGAATTATATAGGTATTCGTTTTACGGAAGTACTTCACAAATTTTATAATACGTTCAACCTACTTTTCGACATATTAACAATCAATTCTATCACTATAGAGCACTGTCACGTAAAAGAGGGGAAAGAACCATTTACCGAAGTAGGTGAACAAGTTAAATCAAATACTTGGACCACACTGTACAAAGGCCAAAAGTGTACCAGCAAACAATGCATTTCAATCCAGGAGATGGCACTTAATTACCTCTCTTAACTTTTATATATTTACACAAATACTTTGTACAAATAAAGATACTTCAAGCGTGAAATGTTTTCATCTTGATAGATTTCTCTTTATGATTGCTGTTTATGATTTTAAACAGTCTTGTCAAACACTTGCTATGGATAGCTCTATATACGTGAAGATAATGGAAAGCATGCACATACATATACATTTTCCGTTACTTGCATTAAACGGCGAATTTTATCACGAATGACTTCGTTGAAACGAATCGGAACGAAATCTCTCTCGAGATAAAATCTAGTTTTTGATGTGCTTTTCGCTTTCATACTTATCTGTATGCATTCTTGCGTGAAATCGTTTTTTATTTTTCACGATATAACTCAAGATACATTACCGGTCTTTTTGACACCAAACACATGTAGATCTGTATTAACATATTTGTGGCTGGAAATTTTAAAATTCAATAATTTTTGTAGTTAATTTCAAATATTATGAATTAATAATAATAGTTAGACTGCAGATGTTTATGCATTCTAAAATAATGTAAAGTTTAAAGATATATAGAATACATTTAATATGCAAAAATATAAAAGATATCCAAAATAAAGAGGTTATTCCGGTATTTAGTGGGTGGAACAAATCTCTATTTCCTGAGTTACATTCATAAAAATATGAAATTGCATAAACATCCGCATCTAATTGATTACCGTAAAAAATTCCCCTTTCCTCGAAACCAACTAAGGTGAAAAAACCGAATAATACACCAGTGACCATTAACATGATTAGCACATCAGTAGTGATAAATAAAACTATCAAAAAAAGTAAAAAGTTAACAATACAAAAATTACGTATATGATGATATATTACGTATATGAGATGTAAGGATATAATAATCTTCATGGAAAAAACAATGACAATGTTTATAGAGATCCAGAATGAGTGTGCCAACTTGTAAAACGATGCACGCAAAGGTTCTTTTTCAAAAAACACTTTTTGATTTATTAACGTGTGAATCCATTTACCATAATCATCTGTCAGTGAAACGAACATCACAACAGCAAGCCTGAATCGATGACACCGAATCAAAGTTCTACGCTCGAGAGATCATATGCCTGGAAAGTGGTTCAAGCACGTCGAAACTGTGACTCTTGACAATAATGACATCCAACATAATTATAATAACGGATCACATTGTTAATTAACATCACCCTCGAATTAATTTATGCTCACTGAATGTGCTATATAAAATAAAAAATTCAGTCACCAACACGATAGATTCACTCTTTCGTTTTCTCTTCTTTTTTTTTTTTTTTGTAATATACTACACACTTGGCAACAATGACAACGATATCGTAAGTCACAACAGAGAATAAGAGCTCAAAAGAGGGTAACGTTTATACGAGGCGGAAAGTCCAGTGACCGAACGCAGCTCTACACTGTGAAAAGGTTGATGCGCAACTGCACACTGCACAGTAAAGAGAAAAGCCCGGAGGGCAGCTTCGCTGCAGGGCATACCGGGGTAAGGGTGATGGAACGAAACGGGGCTGAGCTCAGGGGCCTGGCACCTCAATGCATCGATCGCCGTTTGGTCCTTTTCTCTCCGTTTCAACGCCCTAAACCACGCTACGTATCGCACTGACGTAACTAACGATCACAACACCCGGCTGCACTAGGTCTTTCATAGTCATTAACCATGCTTTTCTTTAAATCACCCAAAATGAAAATGAAATTTCAGTAAATATTAAAATATGAATAGCGTTTAAATATCTGGTTTCAGTATCCGATATATATATATATACACACACACACACACACACACAAATTATATTACTTTTCGTGTACACTACGCTTCTTATTTGAAAAAATATCCTCAGAGATACAAACATGTAAAATAATTGAGACAGCAGCTCCTGTAGGCTTTCTTATACAACAATTTACCGCTAATAATACTAGTCAATTGATGAATAATAAGTTATAGACTTTTTATGATTTTACAATTTTTAAATAAAATAATTTGTAATTTATAAAAATTTCATTTATTTTGTTACCAAATTTGATGATATTATTAATATTGGTAACTTGTGACTCATAAAATTGAACAAGAGGGCCCTAGTCACGGTTCAGAATCAAATCTGGTCAGCTACCAAGGGAGAGTGTCTTTAGTCTTGTCCGTTACTAAAGATTTAGAGATATAACGTGTTACCTAATACTCTCTGAAATATTAAGGCTTTAAAGTCAATACAATGGAATGAAAATGTAGTATTAGTAAATGAGTTACAAATTGAATTTACTTATCTAAACGCGAATTCCTATTATACGAACGAAAAATCATACGTAGTAGAGATGTCCTTTGAAGAAAAGGGCTATTTGAGATAAAAAAATGATAAATACCAATACTTCGTCTTCTTTGTTTATTGATCCGATATGATACATTAAAATAATCAATCTTTTGTCCTGCATATTTGCCTTTTTTTAAATGGAGCATCTAAACTTCGTACCCCGTAACCTACTTGCAGTTGTCTGAAGGTTAAATGGGGGTAATAACGTTGCGTTATACCCTCAATACGCTTCGGCACGCGGATTAACTTCGCGCTTCAAAGCTCACGGAGAAAAATGCAAGCTACAACCCTGAGCGCTATTGGCGACGGATAGTAGGTCGAAAGGGATGCACACAGGCAGAAGAAGCAATAGCGGAACAGAGAAATGAGCTCGCGGAATGCTCGCAAAAAGGGGGATAATAATGCATTGAAAACCTATACATGCTTAAAACGCTGAATTTTTGTTCTATTTTTTGGGGAGAAATTTATTCAATACAACGTTGTTTCTTGTCTAGTTTATAAGTATATGCATTGTACAATGAACATTTTTTTTAAAAAGATAAAAAATTGAAATACTTTTCTTTTCGTTTTTAAATAGAATATTACGCTTTAATTTCGAGAAGCATACGTCATATAATCCTTTTATTTGTCGAATTAATCATTATTCAAATATCTGTTTTGACCAGTATCTATTTTTAGTTAAAGAATTGTTGAGACAGCATGTTCATTCATATACGCATACTGTATTTATAATGCTGAAATAGGTCGACGAAGTGTTTTCTATTTTTTCTTCACTAGATATCAGAGCACAGTTTTTTCATCATCAGAGCTCTTTTCTCTTGCTAAGCCGTAACAAGTATGAACTAAAAAAGTTATATTATGATGTTTCATCAAAAATGCTAATTAATAATGTAAAAAATACTTAGGAGTAATGTTTTCAGACCATAAAATATTATTGACGAAAATCACATACACACTCGATGCATATACAGATCTAATCAAAGAAATCGATTGGATATACAATAACTTTATCTCAATAAAAAACTAGTTTTCGTTACAGTATTTTCTTAAGCAGGATGAAACGATACACAAATAAAGTAAGAATTTACATAAAGTAATTTAGAGACCTATTTGTTTACCGGAAATAAACTTCCTTTCTTCCAATTTAAACGATTTCCATTTATGATCTTCTACCATCACATTCAATGTGATTGTATGATATATAAAACATTATTCATACTTATTACATAATACGCGTTGACGTCTTTATACATTTTCCTTTTAATCTGCTTATTAAAAACAATATGTACGTAGTGTTTTCTTTTTTACAAATAATTTAATCAGTGCGTATTCATTCATTATTATGAAAAATATGTTGAGTTCATAAAAACGGAATGCAAGTTCGTAATAATTCGATAATAAATTATATTCCAAAGCTTAGAAGGCATATCGCGTACGAATATCCTCAAGTTTTTTTGACACTTCGGAAGCTGTTCGTTCGAGATCGCCAGATATACTTTTCTGTTTTGTGGGTTCGATAGAATTGAATTGTTCGCAAAGATCTCCATCTATAACATTCTTTACAGGATAATAATACGATCTAAATGATAAATGATCTCTTCCACAAAGTGGTGGATGCTCCGAGCGCATATGCATTTCCAAATGTTGGAAAAAATCATGGTCCTCGTGACTCGTAAAGGGGACGAGGACGCCAACTGTTCCACTTAATGTCGTATACACCAAACTTTCAGAACCACCGGGAATAAGAGTTGCCTTTTGCAAAGACATAACAGTTTCACCAACATGAAAGCACGCAACTGTGTCTGCCTTCTGACTGGCTCCATTTAATAAACCCCTATCCCATAAGGCTTTGTTTCCAGTTGGGTCTTCGTCCACATCGTCGTTAATTCCACTTGCTAAGCGTATCTGTTAAAAAATATGAAAAATTTACATACTTATCCGAAAAATTTTATTAGTATCTAATTAGTTACTGAAATATACAGTGTTACTTACAACAGCAATGTTTCCAAATTTGTCGGCAGTAGCAACGGTATCATAATCTAGAACGCACGTTGTCGTTATCCATCTCGGATGCGTATCATCGGCGAAGACTATAAGCTGATTTTCTTGGCGTTTATATCTAACAGCATATACGGATTCCTGAACATCACTTACATAAATTCTTTGCCCAATTGCATTGATAGAGACAACAGCATTAGGAATATGTTTGTTTTCACATTTTCTCAACAATTTCTTCTTGCCCATATCATACAAACGCAACATTCTACCGACACCAACTAATACCCTTCCTTGGTACGGACATATGGCCAAAGGTACTTCATCCAAAGTGGTTTTATGCACCAATTCGAGATTGGTACATTCACTATTCACTCTACAAAAGAAGATTTACTTTTGTATTCGTTCTTTTTTTAACTACATACTACATGTCGAATATAAATTTCAGTACTGCAGGAATTTCATCAAATTACATTACAGTAATTGTGTGTATTTTTCATCACAAAAATTATCTAATACATTTTTTATCTTATTAAACGTATTAGAGCAAGTACTTACCTGTACGTATATAAAAAGCCACCGCTGCTAACTCTTGGATTCAATTGAAACTCTTTCGCGATACCAACTATGAGAAACAGCTGATCCCCCTGATTAGAAAATTTCACAAGGCTCAAACTATAACATAAATTCATAAAAAAAAGGTAGTAATTTTTCTTATTCCCAAATGTTTGTTTAAGATATTGATATTTTCTATATTTTTACCATAAAGCAGCTAAATTTTGTTCGAGTCGATGTACTTCAAACGTTTGCCCTGTCGTGGGAGCTATTATCCTTATTAACGACGCCCATAAACCAGGTCCAGCTCTTGGTGCACCAAACACAGCTTCGTTGGGTTCCTCGGATAAGAAAGCTTCAGCCAATTCTCTCGCTACCACAGCCTCTTCTGCGCCTGCAGCTTCTTGCATTTCTTCTGCCATTTGTAACCTTCTTTGCTGTTTCGTTTCTTCAGTATACGCATTATGTTCCGTTTCAATAATTATCAGATGTGCAGAGTCCGTGTGAATAGCGAATTTTCTCGGGGTATATTCCAAAGGAAAGCTAATTTGGTTGAACACCGCACCTAACTTTTCGAGAGCAAGGATTCTAAGCGTATTCGTCGAAATGGCCACAATTCCTTCCGGACACTGTTCAGAACTGAAGCCTGATGCAAATTCTAAACTTTCGTATGACAGTGGCGTTAAATGAAAACGATTTTGATAATAGTAACTCAACCATGATCTGCTACTCATTGCAAGCACAGCTTGATTTCCCTGCATTTTTATTCTAAACAGTTTAACAGGTCGAGAACCCAAATATCGAGTTCGTGTATCTGCGAGATCACCCGAAATGGGATCTAATACTGTTCTTAGCAAAACGCCATTTTGTAAACCTGCGAGTATATATTTAACTAATTATAATAAAGTAAAAATAAACGATTTTGCAGCTGTAATATTGCTGTTGTTTACCTATATTTAGATAGAGACTGGATTGTTGAGGTGATAAATCTTCAGAATTATTTGCATCTTTAGCACCCATTTCAACAATACACAAACTTTCCGCGGCCGCCGGTAAAGCTTGCATACTCCTGGGTGCTAAACAATCAGAAGGGTCCAGGGAAATAATCCTTACTGTATTATCTTGAAGACCGACAGCCAAGAACCATGACCTTTGTTCACCAACTGCTACGTTACCGAGTGCCATACACATTACTTCCGATGGCATCTTTTTTCGTTCTGTATATTCATTCAATTGCCCCGTCTAGAAAGTACAAAATGACAAAAATTATTAAATATAAATGGAATTTGGATTGAGAAAGATTCGTGATACACTGGATTTCAAAGTTGTCCACTTTGCATCTAGTTTAAATAATTAATATTTCACTAAATAAGATGAAGAAAGTGACATATTTTACGCATCTTTTACATCTCTGAAGGTAATTAGTACCATAGAGAGAACAAATGATGCGATTAAAAGATAATAATACAATTTTAGCAGATATAAACGAAAAGCTAGTACACATACAGGGTCCATCTCGAAGTATACCAATTCTCCTCCCGTAAGTGCAATTACAACCTGACGTTGATTTACTGCACATTTCACTATAGTTTTTTTACCAGGAGCTTTCCATTCGTTCACACGTTTGTCTGCTCGAATATGACGTATCCCATCAGGATATACCTAAACAAAATATGACAGTTATCGTAAAATACGAAAAATGGTAATTAGGGAAACAAATGTTTTAGTAACGGTAATTATGTCGAGTTCCATTTACCAGACATGTTTAGAACGATTATCTAAGCACTCAACGATGCGAAAACTCTGTATAATATAGCACTATTTATTGCGACCGACTCGTGGTCGACCAGGAGTCGGAGATACCGTAGTGCATTAAAAACAAATTGCATAATTAAACAACGTACTTGTACTAGGGCATCTTCTCCCAAAGCAGAGCAACTCAGTGTTGGCGTAGTACCAAGAAATCCAGAATCAGTCACTTCTTCTACAGTTTCTCCAATACTAAGTACAAGAGTAGCATTGACGAAGGACACTATGATGTAAGCATCATACTCCTCTGTAATCAAAATTACAAAGCTCACTCTGAGTATCTCAGAAAAGTAAAGGTGTAAGTTTTTCTTTTTTTTTTTTTTTTTTTTTTTTTATCCTACACGCAGAGTAGACGGCTTTTTGGATGCAAATTCAATTTCTTTAATCTCCGGCAATTTTCACAGTCCTTACCTTTCTGTCACTTTCTGTGTTCTGTAGTTCAACCAATAGCATGCCAGTAGCCTGAAAGAGAGAACTGGTGTTTGATAAGAGTGTATCAAGCCACCAGATTCATTAGTATCATTTACAAAATCAATTTTTTTGTTCTCTTTTGCATTTTGTTTTTGTATTGAAAAATTGTAGAGTTAAACTAGAATAAGTGATAAAACAATTTCTCTTCTTTGGGAAGTAAATGGTTTAATGGGATTTATACAAATAATTATTACTTCCCTATTGTTTTTTAGTCATTCAAGAGAAATTTTTTTACATATAATAAAAATAATTACAAACGAAATCTTATTCTAAATATCTCCACAATTTTTTAACATCATTTATTTTTTTAATTATTACGAATATCTCTTAATTATAAAAAATATCCAGAAAATTAATATTCTTATATATTTAAAGATATTCGTTTCTCACTTAAGTAATATTCCGACTTATTGTAATTGAATTTAAATAAAGACTATTATAAGAAATTGTTGTATACTATAGTAGATGATCAAACTAATTAATGTGTAAATAATATATTCACAATTGATAAAAAGGTGTGTATCATCGATGCAGAAAACAAAACGAAGCTGGTAAAATTTGTTCTGCACTGTCGCTTAAGCATATAGTGGAGAGAAGGAAAGAAAAAAATGAGAGAGGAGGACATGCAAACAACTACTGTCAAAGATATTTTTAAACTAACCATCGACTCTTCTTTTAACAGTCCACACAGCATTTGGATTACCAGGCAGTTCACTGACAGCCATTTCAGATACTTCCAAACCGTGCCGTAATACCCGTAACGTTGATCGTGGTCCTCTACCACAAGTTATATATAGTTCTGGAGTATCCTCGTTTGCTAAATCAGCTACCTATGTAAAATAACAAATCATCTTATGAATGAGAATTTATCGAAAAGATATACAGTAAATTCCAGATAAGCAATAACCAAGTATCCTGGAATTACTGTACTTACATCTTTTTACATTTGTAATTCTTAGGTTCAACTTCAATTTGCAAAGACAAATTGAAGGCGACTAAGAATATTTTACTGTTGCACCTCTCTACAGAAAAAGGATACATCAAGTATAACTTTTCTACTTTAAAGGTGCATTAAATTTTAGTTTCAAGTATAATTTGAAGTATATTAATAGTACTGATAAAAAATTACCTGACATGCCATTATCGGCGATAAGCTATCCATTTCATCGACCAGTACTAAATTTCTAAGTGGTCTTGGTGCAAAAAAGAACGTATCACCTTCTTCAAGAGGCATGGCAGAGCTAAACTCTGGTTCGTCATCATCATCTCCTAAATGTGCAATTTGGTAAAGATAACTAAAAAAAAATTATTGTTTAAAATGTAATTCAATTCAAAAATATAATTCTTTAAATATATGTAATACACTTACTGGTTACCAAATTCCGAGGCTACAAATAAGAAACCAGTTTTCAAAACGCACATGCTTGCTGCAACAGGTACAGTGTCAAAGTATTTTAATTTAATTTCAGTCACCATATCTTCGTCTGTCTCGAGTGTAATTTTAAAAATATCTCCTTGCTCGGTTTGAGCCAAAAAGAAGAACATGCTCTTTGTCTTGTGAGTAGCAGAACATACAAATATCATGCCTCTTTCGGGATCATCTAAATCATTACGTCTTCTCGGAATCGGACAACGAATATCGTGTTGATCTCCTAAATTTTTATATGTTAAATAATTCTCAGAGCAAATAAGAACACCACTCGGCCCGTCATTCCCTCCAGGAACAGACACGAGAAAATTTGCGTGTTCTTCTAAAGGTTCACTATATTTACGTACAACATGATTTAAACCCAAATCAAGTTCATACAAAGTCAATGTTTGTTGCGTCTTTACCGCTGCATCTCCCGTAGGATCATTATCAGCTTCCTAAGTAACATAAACAAAATTGTCAATATTATGGAGTACTATATATTTTTCGCATTTGTTGGAGCATTACCTCATAATCAATTTCTAGACAGGCAAACATAGGATTTTCAAAACCCACATCTACTCCCACAGTATGATAAACTAATGTGTTACTCTTATGTGCCTCCAAAGGTGAAGAAATTGTAAGACGAGCTTCTGGATCTCTATTTAAAATATAAACAAGCTTTTGTTTCTCAATTGCACCTAAAATAAATATATTTTCTTTTGAATTATGGATAAGTTATATTACTAAGAACATTTTCATGACTAGAATGTACCATCATTAAGTGTGATCATAATCAAAGTTAATCAGTTGAAACACGGACATAACTAAATAATCAGTTGGTACAAAGAGATATGTAATTATATCTGCACAATTTATAAAATTATTTAATAGTATATGCATTACCTATCATTACAGCTCTTCCTTTGGGATCTATAGCTAAATATTGTCCAGGTACAATGCGTCTACATCCACTTTTCCCAAATGTTTCCTGATGTACTTTCTCGAAAACATTTTTGGCAGGAATATATTCTAAAATTACAATGCGCCCAGAATCTGATCCAACAACAATATAATCTTTTGTACCACCAGTTAATCTGAAGGCCATTAAAGATCTTATGATTCCAAAGACTTCTACAGTCAAAAGAGTATGAACTTTTCCAGTGTTTGGATCAGGTCTTAATAGTTCCAATGACTTTCCACGTGAAACCAGAATTTCTTGCATTTTACTACCAGAAAAATTACCATGCACTGCATGGGTGATACCCGTGGCTCGTTGAAGAGTCAAGTTGTACAGATACATCTTTGTGGCCTTTTCTTATTGTTCAATCAACTACTAGGTAGGAAAATGTGATACTTTTCACTGAAATAAAAAACCTACATCCATCCTGCAATGAATATTATAGATAAAATTAAATTGTTGCAAATTAATATTTTTTTATAAGAGAACGAAAAGCATAATCTAATGCATTTAAAAATAGAAAGCTATTATAACATAAGAATACTACAATAATTTCACGTAAGACATTAAAAAGAAGTAAAAAATGAAAGCGTCCGTTCACATTAACTTATAACGTGAACCTCGATCTTACTGAACAACAAGCATTTAGATACTTATCGAATAAATATAAATTTATTAATTAGATCAACAAAAATGTTAAAAAATATTAATAAAAGTTATCTGCTGCACGTGTAGAGTTAAAATTTAAGAATGGAAATAAAAAAGCTTCGTAGCATGTACGTAAATGAACTTTTAAACGTTAAATTAAATATAGAATAAAAAAATATAGTAATTCTTAAATATAGAATAACGTTACGAATATTATTTCACCTTGCAGCTGAAAATATTTTTCAACTATAAATACGATGCTGGTAGATAATTCTGTTCTTCGTGAATCAACACTCATAGAAAGCAACCGATTTTGTTCCATTTCAGATTTACTTTTACCACACTCAATAACATATGTAGAATGGAAACTAACTCAATTCATAAAGAGTCCAACGCTACCTATAGTTTTCCAATAGAATTAGAATTATTCCACAATATTGTTATATTTCAAGAACCATATTTATAATTATATCTTACAAACAATAAATGTGATTAATAAATATATCATTGAGAATATAATCTTTTAAATCTGGCTTCAATACATTTAATAACAAAAATTCAATGTTTCCTTGTAAACTACTCTTAATACTTGAAAGTAAAATCAGGGAGAAAATTACTTTTCTAGTAAACCATAAAAGATAAAAAACTAAACTAAACTAAACTAAAAAAGTTGTCTAATTGCAAATTTTTTTCCAATTTAATTATAATTTATTAACATATGTATTAAATATGTATTATATATGTATTAAAACTTATAGTTAGCGCCACTGCAGTTAACGCCGTTCACATATATTCTTTCAGTTGATATTTACATATAAAGTACTTATATGATATATAAATCATGTTGATTTGGTTATGACCAAAATTATGTGTATGCAAATCTGTATCATATAGATTATTATCATATAGATAATTTTTTCCATAATATAGTAAAAGAAATGAACAAGGTTAAAGATGAATAACATTGGAGCAATAACGTTTAACCTGTTAAGAAGATATGCCACTAAACCTAGACCTAAAATTGCTGGAGTACGAGGAAAAGTACGTCTAATGAAAATCGAAAATAATAGAGAATTTAAAGATAATCTTGAAGAATTTGATCAAAATGATGTGGGACAATACGAAATCGATTTTGCTGACATTATTGAGTCTTATGCAGATACTGACAGGTATATACAAACAAATATCAAGTTATATATATCAGTTATATTTTCAATATATTATAATTTTTAGGCAAACTGAAAAGGATTGTGAAATACTGAAACATCGTATCATTAAAAGCAAATATTTTAAAGAGGCAGAACCAAATTTTCTTACATATGTTGAAAAAGATCAAATACAGAAGCTGCATGAAGAAAATCCTGATGAGTGGACACCTGAAAAACTCAGTGAAAGTTTTCCAGCTTTACCTGAAACCATAAAAAAGATCTTGAAATCAAGATGGGAACCAAAATCAGTAGAAAGAATTCTTGCATACGACAATAAAGTTATTAAAAATTGGAAACTATTTAAAACTGGACAATTACCAGTGAATTCTAACTTAAAAGAGCATTTAATGAAATTTAAAGACAGAAAAATTAGTTTAACAGACAGGAAAACTTTGGCAGAAAAATATATACCAGCAAAGATAGAATTTCCAATACCCAGAAGTTCATTTTTTCGTAGTATTGTAGCAGATTCTATTGAGAAGAAACCAATTGCACAAGATAAAGTGTTAATTTCTTCACAAAATCCTCCAAACAAAGATGGAAAGATATCCAATGCAATGAAAGAGAAAGATAGATTAGTCAAGAAAACACACAATAATCTAATACATAGAGAAATGCATAATGAAAAAGCGATCATGAAAAATGAAATGGTAATTTCCTCACATAACGATACAAATAGAGATAGAAAAAAATCTATAGTAAATGAGGAAGATTTAAGATTAGTTACAAAAACAAGTAATGGCTCTGAAAGTAGCAAAATCTACAATGCAAAAAAGCATGATATACAACAGGAAACATTAATCTTTGAAGAATTCTTGAAACACAAATTACATAATTTAGATGAGACAACATATACAGAAAGGACAACATTGTTGAATACCTATAAAAAGTATATAGAAACTAAGAATTCAGAAGATGTAAGTCCTAACATATTAAATAATACTACAAAAGATACTAATATTGAAGAAAAATGTGTTAGCATTCCAAAGAATTTATCTGATGAAAATATGCTGGATGTTAGAACAAATGCAACTGAATCCAATGTAGCAACCAAAGCAGAAATCAAAAGTGCAAGCTTGGATACATATGTAAAAGAGCGAATCTCATATATGGATATGGATTTAGAATATACAAAACGTATAAAAATTCCTCAAAGTGTTTACAAAAAAGGCAAGACATATAGGATAAAGGATTGTTATTATGATTATGATGGAGAATTCTTATATAGAATACCAGGATTAAGGGGAGATTGATCACTATATTAATCATATAATAATTTGCTATATTTATAGTTTTATTATTGTAGATACCATTTATTGTAACACACACACACACACACACACACACGCACACAAATATTTAAGATTATATAAATGTGTGAAAGTAATTGAATAAAAATATGTATACTTTTTATGTATAAGAAAACTTCTACTAATTATATATTTGATAATATGATACTTTTGAGTAAAAATATCACATTGGCGCATATATGATTATTATATATTCATGATTTGTCCTAATTTTTGTCGATAGATGTCCTTCCCACTATCCGCAATATATTTTATGAAGATTTTCGATGTTGCAGATAAATCGTTCGTAAAATGGTAAATAATTCTAATTGCTAACTGAATCATAATCTTCTAATTACGTGAAGATACGAAATAAGCTTGCTTGTCCTTTTTTTCCTATATTAATCCGAGGTCATAAATGTTTAGTTCACAAGCCGGTCACATTTTTCTCCCACAACTAGGTTATGTTCTTTTGAATAACTTTCATACTTTCGGTCCCGTTGCATCATAAAGTTTAGTTTTTCGAAATTGAGATATTATATTCTGCCTCTACAGAATTTCTTAACGAAATAACAATGAAATAAATAATTACACGCGAGAGAAATAAACTTGCATAACATGGTAATAATTATCTATTATATATATAATAAAAATTTATCAGTCCTTAATTCCTATTCCTATATTTCTCCCGCAGAAAAAAATAAATAATATTATATTTTGATATAAAAAAATTATATCAAAAAGAATCATTTTAAATTGTACCATGTAAATTATTATCTATGCGAAAAGAGAATCATTTTCTATGAACTTGAAATGCATGTATATCTTTTTCGTATAGTTTCAGAATTTTTCTGTGTGTAAAGCTAGTCTTATTGGTATCACAAGATCTACCCGATCTAAAAAAAAACTTCCCAGAGATGGTTCAACAGTATGTATTTACAATGTTGTACTACGGTCTCAATTACCACACATCACAAATACACAAGGATTATCAGTGAGTTTCCCTTTAAAATATCTTCAAAAAGGAATATAGGTCTGATTAATTACCATGTGTTTTGTTTAGGTCAGATTTTATTCGAATCCAGCAAGGAGACCCAGTTTCTTTTCTCAGTTTCTTGAAAATATCAAACATGAAATGCAAAAGAATAAAGAAATGAAAGAGTCTTTGAAAAAGTTCAGGGAAGAAGCAGAAAAACTAGAACAGTCAGAAGCATTGCGTTCTGCCAGACAGAAATTTCAAGCAGTTGAATCTGAAGCTACCAAAGGATCTGAAGCTCTTAAAGAAAAGTTAGAATCCTTAAAAGGAAAGGTACAATTGGAAAATATTTGTTAGTATTTGTTAATTGAGAATAAGTGTCATGGATGTTAATTGAATAATGTCACGTAGGTACAAGAAGTTCTTGAAGAAGCAAGTAAAACGGAATTAGGGAAGAAAGCTGGTCAACTGAGTGAGGAAATAACAAAGTCTGCAAAAGGAGCAGCAGAGACAATATCTGAAAAAAGCCAGGCTTTAGGTAAAACAAGTGCATTTCAAACAATATCACAAACTGCAGAAGCTGTACGCAAGGAATTAGATCATCAAGGAATGCATGGTAAGGCAATTTTTGCAAATAAATACGAGGCTTTATAATAATATGTTTTTTTAAATCAAAATGCAGGAAAAGTGTATGTTGCACCCAAGGTATTGAGGAAAAGGAAAGATGTGGTAGAACCAGTAGATAGCAAAGTTGTCCAACCAAATGAACAGGCTATGGATGTTGAATTGCATAAAGATTCTAAATTTTATCAATCATGGCAAAACTTTAAGGTACATAATTAAGATAATCGAATTATATTACATATTTACAGCACTGCAGATGTTTGTAATAATTATATTTTTCCAAGGATAAAAATCCATATGTGAATAAAATATTAGAATGGAAGATCAAATACGAAGAATCCGATAATCCTGTAATTCGTGCCTCTAGGCTACTGACGGAAAAGGTTACGGATATAGTTGGTGGATTGTTTCAAAAGACAGACTTGTCGGCAACACTAACAGAAATTTGTAGACTAGATCCTAGCTTTGATAGAATACAATTTTTAAAATATTGTGAAACAGACATTATTCCAAATATTCTGGAAGCAATGGTAAGGGGGGATCTTGAAATTTTAAAAGACTGGTGTCACGAAGCTCCATACAAAGTAATAGCACAACCATTGTTACAAGTAGAAAAACTGGGATATAAATTAGACAATAAAATTTTAGGTACTTTTTACATTTCATATAAAACGTTTAGTTTTATGCGGTTATTCCAGATAAAGCTAAATATTTCAATTTCAGATATCAACAACATAGATTTAATAATGGGTAAAGTAATGGAACAAGGACCAGTTTTAATAATCAGTTTCCAATGCCAACAAATCATGTGTGTGAGAGATGGCAAGAAAAATGTTATTGAAGGAGATCCTGAGAAAGTAATGCGTGTCAATTATATATGGGTATTATGTCGTGACCCTACCGAACTTAATCCAAAAGCTGCATGGCGTTTACTTGATCTTAGTGCTACTAGTACTGAACAATTTGTATAGTGTATAGTTTAGGTATGAATTTAGTTAAAGCTTTAAGAAAAAATTTATGTGAATACTACTGTGACTGAAGAATAAGTGAGAACTGACATGTTTTTTCAATGCAACTGGTATTGAAAGAGAAGATTCTTATCGAGATTCGCGACCTGTATATTAATTCATAGATGGATGTTAATCTCTGTGACTTAAATTAGATGTTCAATTCTGTTATGTAGCTTGAAGCTACAGGAACTTTGTAAAATCTTCCATATATAAATTTTTGATTTATGTGTTTGCATAGAACAATCAAATGTTATTTATATTACTAAAATGTAGATTATAAAAATTTGATTGTTTATACTTAGGATTATAATTATCTTTATACGCCAGAACAATTAATTAATTACAAATATAAATTATTGTTCTATTATGTTTTATAATCTATACGTTACATCATCTGGGCTAAAATGCATAAAGTATACACAAATTTTACTAACCTGTTTCTGTACATATTTAAATATTGATATTAAAATGTTAAAAAATAGAGCCTACCAAGATATATATATTGAATGCCAAATGTTTGTCTCACACGAATTATATCATAAAAATGAAGGAATGTGTGAACATTTTACAATTAAACATAGATTATACATATTTTTCGTGTCTATAATAATGCATTATAGTGCATAGTTTATTAATACAATCACTCATTATTTTTTAAATCTGTAATATACAAAATAAAAACACTTGCTTTTAAATTTTAGTAAGATTATAAATAATAATGTATTGTATAAATGAATTCAATATATAAAAATTAAAGAAAAACAGATGTTTTGAGAAACAGGAATGTAGACTGTAACTTAATCTTCTTCCTTCTTCTTTCTTCTATATAACTTTGTAAACAATTGAAAGGTATTCAAAAAATTTTGTAATTTTCAATTAAAAATATACTGATATTTTTATTCATAAATAATTCCTTTCATTCCAGAATACACAATTTAATTTTTTTGAAAATCCCCTATTAGATCTAATTAAATCTGATATTAATGGAACTATTTAAAAATAAAAATTTTTTTCTATGTACAATTCAATGAAATATTAATTCCTTTGAAATGTAGTGAAACTCTTCTCTGATTGGCTAGTTTTACGCCCGTCTCATAGGAAGTTAAAATTTGATTACATGTCAGTATTCGTTCCTTCATCTCAACTACATTTGCCACAAAAGAATTTCCTTAAAATCATTGTAAATCGTGCGTGATTCTACTGTAAATATATAATATAGTGTATTTATTGTACTACGATTATATAACTTGATTAACCATTGTATGCAATTGAACGTTATAGAAAAAGTGGTGTAATGAAACTATTGTTAGTACATACAAACATATAATATCTAAATGATGATAATTGTGAAGCTGAAAAAAATATTTCTATATTATATCGATTAATTAAATGAGTAGTGAATTAAAAGTATCTTCAAAGATCTTCCAATGTGATATCATTGTATAATTTAAATAACGATCGTGAAATAGTTGAGTCCGCCATTAATCGAGGGTCGCCATGATACATATTCTCCTTCTGTAACACCAATACAGTAACGTAATAGAAGCATCTGGACGTTCGGTTGCATTTCGTTAAAGACGCTTACGCATTCTTCAAATATTTCATTTTACACGTGATTTTTGTTCACTCAACGATTGTCATCGAATCCGTGTGAGCGTGATTTTTTAATGCATTTACGAATACGTGGGGAACATAAGTTCGGTTCGTTCACTTTCAAGAACACGTAACTCGTTGTTTCTTCAGAAACATGGCTGAATATCATTTCGACGGTGTGGTGAAATTGTGTGTACAGAATTATTAAAACGGTATCCCTGATATTGAAATACGTTTCGAGAATTGATAAAATGACGTCGATACACTTTGTTGTACATCCCTTACCTGGAACAGATGATCAGTTAAACGATAGGTAAGGAAAAATGTATCCGTTATCGGTTTCCTATTAAAATGTATCTTTTTAGCATGTCTGTCTCTCCTCCGTATTGAAATCATCGTCGTTCATTGTTCGACCATAAAATATGCTTGCTCATATCAATTAGCATAGTGTTTTATATGCTTTTTCGTCCTTTCTGAATTTTAAAACGGTTCTCGCCCATTGTGTCGTATAATTCAATGGTATGTTAGATGATGTATCGTTCGAAAGTTAAAAGTTTGTTGTGTCACATCGTTGTGTTTGTATTAAATAATAAGCATGCACATATCTAGAATAAAATGTTGAATATATTAATTTAAAAATTATTCTCTTTACCGTATAGATTTATATTATATATATTATATATTCTCTCTCTCTCTCTCTCTCTCTCTCTCTCTCTCTCTCTCTCTCTCTCTCTCTCTCTGTCTGTCTGTCTGTCTGTCTGTCTGTCTGTGTGTGTGCGTGCGTGTGTGTGTGTGTGCGCGCGCGCGCGCGCGTGTGTGTTATTTATTATATTTATTATATATATATAATAAACACATATGCATTACATATGTACATTATATATAAACATATATATGTTATATATTATCGCATTATATATTACATTATATAAAATTATATATATAATATATATGGGATACATAAATGGTAATAAATGTTTTGTTCCATTTGTTTCTATTATTGGATACATTTGTAGGTTACAAGGACAAAATGTAGTTTCTGTAAATATAATTATTTATGGTCAAATATATCCATAGATAATGACCTTCCTATTTCATTCAATAAATATTTGTAAATTTTTATGTAATATTGTGTCATCTTTTCCTTATTTTATATTTTGTGTATTTAATATTTTAGTACGGTTTTGTATAATTTAATTTTGTGTGAAGTAGAAGAAGAATAATTTATTGTTTCATCCATACATTCTAATGTTTTCAGACATAATACAAATTTCTATATAGTATTTATTATGTGTACAACAATAGTATCCTATATTGTTATCCAAAAATTGGTATATTTTTTGTTGTTGCATAATATAAAATTGAAAAAGAATTTTTTCAATATTTATCATAAAGTACAATGATACATGTATTTGTATGTTCTAATAATGTGAACATATATAATTTATTTATATATAATAAATAAATCTTAGTTAAAGTGAGCACATATGTTAATGGAGTAGTTAATTTAATAATCTTTCATTTACATGTTTTTTTAGATTGAAGGAAGTGGCAGAAAAAATCAACAGATATGGGTTTGTAACATTACCAGCATTTAGTGGATTGAAGGTTGCAGTAAAACATATTGTGGTTGGGCCAACACACATTGCTCTTCTTACAGAAGACCACAAAATTTGTAGAGTTGCATTTACAGTATTATCAGATAGATTGGATTTAAGCAAAAATGAGCCAAATCGAAAGTAAGTTATAAAAGGAAATGAAATTTATTAGCAATGTTGTTGTGAGTAGTTGTGAACAACATATTTACTGTGTTATCCCACAAATGAAATAACATACATATTCTTCTATTATACTAGCACAAACAAAAGCCATGTTGATAACTCCAATTCAGCACCAAATGGTGGTACTAGTAGTGGAAGTGGAAATAGAGCAGGAATGTCCAGATCACGTGCACGAATCATGCGTGGCAGTTCTGCCATTCGTGGAGGTGGTAGTAATGGAGGAAGTAGCAGTGGAGGCAGGATAGGTCCTCCAGGTGTAATTATGGGTGGAGGAAGTGGTAGCAGTTCGCGTCCTATTGCATCTGTACCAGCTCCATTTGTACCAGAAGATCTTATTACACAGGCTCAAGTGGTATTACAGGGAAAAAGTCGCAATCTTATTATTAGAGAATTACAGGTTTGTCTGATAGAAGAAATTAGTGTACTGATCTTTGTATCATTAAGATTTTGCTAGTTTAATATTGAAATATATTTCGTAGCGTACAAATTTAGATGTAAACTTAGCAGTAAATAATTTACTGTCACGGGATGATGAGGAAGGTGATGATGCTGAAGATGCAGCAGATACCTACGTTCCAGAAGATCTCATTTCATTACTAGATGGTGGATTTAGCAATGAGCATTCTGTTATTATTGATGCAGATTCTATGTTTCCTGAAGACATGTTTGGATATACAGGAATGAGAAAGTAATTAGTCCGAATTGCTTTTGAAATCGTTTGTGAGAAATGTATGTTTTTAATGTTTGTATTCTTTAGCCGAGGTAGTTCTTCACGCAGAATAGGTAATGACAGAGAAGGTGAACGTACTTCTGAGCGGGATAGAGATCGAGACAATTTCAGTAAATGGAGAGATCGTCAATATTGTGGTCCAAGACGTTGGCTGGAGTCAGCACTTAAAGATTCTTGGGACAAAGATTCTGGTAAAATTAAAATTTTAGAAAATTATTTTTTAATATCTACGAATTGTAACCATGGATATTTTGATTATATATTTGAAAAATTTCTTAGATAATAAAAAGAAAGAGTTAGCTGCTCAAAGTCCATTATGGATATCAGAAGAATTAGAGTGGTGGCATGAACGCAGTAGCGATCTTGCCCCTCGTTTTGTACAAATCGCCTCGCTGTATAGTGAATTAATCGCTGTTTCTGCTGGGGGACAATTGTATCAGTGGAAATGGTCGGAATCTGAACCATACAAACACGCAGAGGTATTTAAAATAAATTTTGTTTTAGTATTTTATGTGAGCAATATTATAAATTGAAAACAAAGAAAAAATTAAAATAATGCTCATTGTAGAATCCAAATATACATCATCCGAAAGCTCCATGGTTGGCAGTAACCACAGAAAAGATAGTTAATATATCCGCAACAGCTATTCGATGTTCTATTAGTACTGAATCTGGCAAAGTAGCTACTTGGCTTGATGAACTTGTAGGTCATGTCGCTTCTCGTCTGGAACATCCAGCTCAAACTTTTACAGAATTTACATTGGACAAAATAGTATCCCTTCATACCTGTGCTTTGTATACGGTTGCTAAACTTGAAAGTGGTGCATTGTATTGGTGGTAAGTTGAAATATTACAATTTTTTTTAACTATTTTTATTTCAAATACAAAAAACTGATGTCGATCGTTATATTTTCATTTACACAGGGGTGTATTACCTTTTGCACAACGTAAAAAATTATGGGAAAAATATAAGGCTAAATCGCGCAAACATAGATCATCCACGGTTTCATCAAATGATATTAGTTATGGCGCACATGTTTGTATGAAAAATAGTCCCATATATCATCCTGGAGCAATAGGTAATTTGTTAAATAATAAATTGTATTTATGATTTGCTTAAAAATAATATTTTATAATATTCTAAATTAATATATTTTCAAGGTTTTACCATTGCCAATGGAGTTCCAAAAGTAGGGCAGCTATTAGGAGCCGCATGGAATTTAGATAGCACTTACAGATTTAAAATATTACCAGCTGGAACTCATTTGCCCAATGTTAATACAGAAAAACGAGAAACGAATGGAAACAACGGAACGGGTAATATTAATAAGACAAATCACAAAGAAACTACTGATCGCCTTGATATGCCTCCTCCACCCTCACCAGCTTCGAGCACATGTAGTGATACTGGCAGTATCACGACAAGTCATAAGAGACAAAAGCGAGCTGCACCTCGAAGTGAGGGAGAGTCAGAGCGAAAAGACGAAGAAGAATGGCAATTAAAGGATGTTGTTTTTGTAGAAGATGTAAAAACAGTTCCCATTGGTAAAGTTATAAAAGTTGACGGTTGTTATGTCGCTGTAAAATTCTTCTCAAAAGATGCGAAGGAAAAAGAAATTAAAGAAAAAGATTTCAGTACTTCAGATTTTAAAGATTTAACAACTGAAGAGTTAATTAAATTGCTAGCTGATTGTAGATTGTTAAGGAAAGATGAAATACAGGTAATAAAATCATCCATGAATCCAAGAGCTCCAGACTGTTTCCAAAGAACTCCCAGAAGAGTGAATATTGTTGAAGGATCAAATGATAGCATTTTGAGCATTGCTACTGATGGACAAGGAATCCATGCAATAGTAAAAAGTGCAAACAAATTAAGTTACGTCGTATATAATTTAAGTACTGGAAGATATGTACAAGATTGTTATATTCCATCGGATGTATCATCGTTCTTGGGTCTGCAGCCTCAAAATATCAGCCTGACAAGTTCAGGAGAGAATATAGAGTGTTCCATGATACTTAGAGATGGAAATAATACTATCTATCCATTAGCAAAGGATTGCGCCGATGCTATCCGTGATCCAAATTGGTTGGATTTAGTTCCAGTTCTGTGCATTGGTGCTTCAACTATTCCCATACCGACTTGTTCAAATTCAACCAATATGAAAAATCAAGTTGCAGTTATTGCATTAGTATTTGATAATCTCTTACTAATGCCACGCATATTAAGGTGCGATTATGAGAGTATTAAGCAAGTATTTTGCAATTTGGAGCAAGATCACAAAAATAATGCAGCACAGATTCAATCAATATTAATGGAACGTTGCGATGGTAATCGCAATATTTTGCATGCTTGCATTAGTATGTGCTCACCAACCTCGAATAAAGAAAATGATCAAGGTATTAAATTTGTTCTTTAATATAAATATATGAAAAAATGTAAATTGTTTATTTTAATTTATTATTTTGTTTGGAAGGTATTGAACGTGAGTTAGTTTCAAACACTGTTGATGGTCCATCTGCACCTATTGAGGAACCAATTCCAACTTTAAGTTGGCCACCAGAAGCTTTTGATAATACATCAGGAGAGGAAGACAGTTTGCTTAGCATTGGTACTGCCAGCATATCAATGATGAACAAATCAGGTAAAAGTGTATCAAACGCCTTTTTATTCTTTTTTGCTTTTTTTGTAATTTTTAACTCCTGTTACACATTGCTAAATAAATATCTTGCTGCTTTCAGGTGTTGGAGCAACATCAAATAACACTTACATCATAGACTCTGTGGAAAGAAGAAATAATGCATTACTTATATTAAAGTATATGTGTGAAAGTAGCGTGTTAGCACCTCACCTAAAAGAACTACTCACGGCAAAGTAATTATATCAATTATTAATGAGTAAAATATTTTTGTAGTTGGAGAAAAATATTTAAATGTTTGTTTTAACAGGGATATTCAAGGTCAGACACCATTAATGCTTGCTGTATCAGTTCGGGCATATCACGCAGCTCTCATTTTATTAGACATTATTCAAAGAGTTGGAAGAGATCAGAAAGAATGTTCAGCTATGATACTTCCTGCGGATGCTAATCCAGATTTATCACCATTATTCGTTACATGTTGCAACGATACGTGCAGTTTCACCTGGACTGGGACTCAACACATCGACCAAGATATTTTCGAATGCAAAACTTGCGGCTTGATTGGATCTTTATGTTGCTGTACAGAATGTGCTCGCGTTTGTCACAGGGGACATGATTGCAGAATAAAGATAACATCCCCTACAGCTTATTGTGATTGCTGGGAAAAGTGCAAATGTCGAGCGCTCATTGCGGGCCATCAAGGTGCTCGTTACGAACTCCTTTGTCGTCTCGTAGTGAATACTGATCTTGTCACGAAGATAAACTCACGGTAAATAAATATGCGACAAATTGATTGATAAAATTAAAATAAACTATTTTTCTTAATTTTATAGGGGGGAAAGTATTTTACTCTTCTTGGTTCAGACTGTTGGAAGACAATTGATTGAACAACGGCAGTACCGTTCTGCACTGCGGCAACGCTCAGCATCTGCAAGTCGTAAAGGGCCTTCCTCTGATGGTAACTTTTTTTTACTTAAAAAAAGAGTAATTTATATAAAAATAGAAGTTAAAAGTTAATCATAAACAGGATTAGATACTTATGTGCCAGATATGCCAGATCACGATTTAGAACCTCCTCGCTTTAATCGGAAAGCATTGGAAAGATTATTGGATGATTGGCCAGCTGTTCAATGTATGATTATGTCAGGAGTTTCTGCACATGGAAATGAGCAGTTATTTGGAGATCAAGGCCAATTATGTCGTCAAAGCGGTACTGCTCTACTCGATAAATTTACTCACTCGCTATTATTTAAGTGTAGTGCAGAGGTAAAGAAATATTAGTTTTATCTTATATATCTAATATATTAGAGAACATTCATAATGTAATATAATTTTTTCGCAGATGCTCGATACTCTTCTGACAACTCTAATACGAGAATTACAAAATGATACTATATCCGGACGACAAGAAGAAGCAAATAATGTTGCTCGCCGATTTGTTCGATCTGTGGCCCGAATATTTGTGATCTTTACAATAGAAATGGCACCGAATACGACAAAACGAAGAAGGTACGATATAATTTACATTAGCTAAGCGATTTTTATTTTTTTTATCTGTTCATATGTTTTAAAACATATTTCAGTACTGGCCAGGCATTGCAACCTCTAATGAAATGTCGTAAAGTATTCCAAGCATTGATTAAATTAGCTGTTGAAGAATTATGTGAAACTGCCGATTCACTGATAGCACCCGTGAGATTAGGTGTTGCTCGCCCAACAGCACCATTTACATTGACGAGCTCAGCAATGGAAGTAATCAATGGCTCTGAAGAGTTGTTTTCTATCGAGCCACTAATACCTCATAGTGGTGTTAGTTCCCAAACTCTGGATGCTACTTTACAAACGCAGCAAGGAAATAATAATATTACTATTGCCAGGGACGTTTCTGCTATGGATGAGGCAGAAACTGGTGAAGGTATGTCTTGCGAATTAATGTATAAACTAATATGAAAATAATGTAACCAATACATCTGAAAAATTATTAGAAATGATAGAAGTGTCCATTTTCTTCAAAAAATTATTTTGAATTGGTAGTATTTCCATTACCAAATCTTATCGACTACGTTAATTTTGCGCCCCCGTTATCTTACATAAAATATTACAAAATTATTTTTAATTTTCTCTAATTCTGGTTCTATAATAATCTTTATGTGTGAATAGAAGTTCCTATGGATGTTGATGGTGACATTAGCGAACATGAAGAATCTGGGGTTTCTGGAACTGTCGCTGGTCAACCATTAGGTGAGATTGATAGCAATGGCGGAGGTGTAGGTGAGGAACAGGCAGGAGATGGCGAATCCGATACAGAGCTCGATCTTTTGGCGGAAGCGGAAACAGAGTCAGACTCCGATGACAATCACAGCAATCAAGATGCAGCGTCTGCGCAGCGTAGTGTACAAACTGGTGCTACAGCAGGCTCTGATGGTGGAATGGGATCTATCTTATTATTCCCGGAAGACGAATCTGGAGAATCAAGTCAGCAGGAAGACGATGAAAGTGAAGCAGGAGAAACTGACGAACAAGATAACGAAGATTTTCAGATTGGTGATGATCAATTGGAACGACGAAGGTAAAACTACTGTCTTTCTCTCAAGTAACGTCGATGGTCTTGTACTTATTCAAGAAATATAGCAAGGTCGAAAAACCAATTCAGTCGAAAACTACAAATGTATATATAACCTCGCTATATTTTCTGAATCAACTATAGGTACTGTATTATATATGCGTTGCACAGATACATTAAAAGAATTTTGCAGCAATGTCCTAATTAAAACATTAATCTCTCTTGTAAGCGCATTTGTAAAAATCATTTTTATGTTACTGATACTTGATTACAGTGGTTCATCTGGCCATTTACATCGTAATAATCTCGCGCCTGTTTCTATGCAATGGGCGATACGTAATCGCGACTCAAGTATGCGTACAGCTGGATTACGGGTAACAGGTGGCAGTAATCTGGTTTTTATTGACTCTACATCTTTAAGACGCACTACTGCAACATCTGCTGTTGCAGCTGCACAAGAACCTATAATTATGGGTACTAGTACTACTTGTTTGGCACGTGCATTTGGAATTGTTATTCGACAGATAGCTGATCTTTTGGTTATGATGCAAGATTATAAAACATTAGCGCCTTCTTTACCGCGATTAATGGAAATTACTTATCAAGATGCGCTCAACCTGCAGGTATAACTTTTTTATAATATGACATGTAATAATTAACCGTTTGAGTCCCAAGCAGCGCGATTGCGCTGTTTAGATTTTGTGTTGAAAAGTCTCAATACATTTGAATGCTACGGACGACTTGCAGTATTTTGTATTTCATTGTTACCTTCTCAATAATTTTTATTGAACAGAATTTCAAATATTTATAAACTAATAGTACGCGTATATAATAATATAGATGTATTTCATAAAAATAACAAATTTGACGAGCGCTATTGCGCCGCTTGTTTCTCTTCGCAATCGATTAAGACAAGCGCTATCGCGTTGTTCGGGATTTTTCGACCCTGTTTCTTCAAAGGCCCCTGGGACTCAAACGGTTAAAATTCACTAAATTTAGAACAACATGATAATTTTGATGATTACAGATGTATCTTGAAGGGCACTTGAAACCGACGTGGGATTGGCTGCTCACAGTTATGGATGCTACAGAGGCACAACTAAGATTTGGTGTGTCTCTGACACGTAGTGCGGATCCTACGCATCCGGAACATCCGTTGAACAATGCTTCATCTTTGTCTGGGGGCAATTTTTCTGGATTGTTAAATACAGCGGCTCTGTCGTTGACATTACAATCTAATACAGGTCGGAATCAACGCAGTAGTATCGCTACGAGCTCCAATATCTCCACTCCACAAGCTTCTACAAGACTCACCGTTGGTTTTGCAGGCGTTGGCGAACCTTCAAGAAACAGTAGAGAACGCGAAGGTACCATCTGTTATCTTTATCATTCTAATGAAATTTTCCCTTTGAGAAATACTCAAATGCGTTGCAATTACATTTTTGGGAATAGAATAGTGATTAATAAGTATTATTTTTAGGTGGCGATGTATACTTGGCAAGACGTGAATTTTTGTCTTATTGCCTGTCCTTAATGCGTGCTCACAATGCCGAACATAGGGACAGCTTGCCAGTATTAGATGTTTCTGCACTAAGGCATGTAGCATACGTTTTCGATGCGTTAGTATATTATATGCGTTCGCCACTATCAGAACCAATGTCATCACGAGGAGAAACTCAAAAGGAATCGTCAAATTATTCAAGTTGGAACGATCAGGTTTGTATTGAATTGGGTTTTCCTTGTAATCAACGTGTATTTAACACAGATTATGATATTTCACATTACAGGATGAAAATGATAATGACGAGGCAGAAGAATATAGTTCTCCAGTTCCCACTGCATTGGAGACAGATTCCGTCGATTATCCTGACTTAATTCAGGTTCCTAGTTGCGGATCAGGAAATAATAGTAACAGTACACCAAAAGGAAGGAAGCATCCCTTTTTACAAAGATCAGACTCCACTTTATGTCTTGGTTGCCCTCCCCTTGATCCCTTTGATACTGTCATGAGCGAGGCCTTACCATTAGCTGATCAACCACATCTATTGCAACCCCATTCAAAGCGAGAGGATCTCTTCGGTATACCAAGACAACCAGCAACAAGCGCAGGTCCTAATCAAAATCCGTTAGAGGGATTACCCACAAGACTTAGTCTGTCTGCACGTGGTGCTGATAATCAGAATATTCCCACACCGACATTTAGTCAAATTATTCAAAGATCTGCCTTTGCATCGTCAGATGCAAGACGTAGCTCTGTAACGATCGGAGATTCGACGTCTACAAAGCATACGGTAATGTTCCCTTTACATAGGAAAGCTAATTAAATTTATCCACTTACGGCATTTATATCTTTTTTATTTTTGTGTTGAAATTTTTGCACGTCAAACGGCGTTTACTTTAGTCTAAATTTTATCCTATTGTTGTAAGTAATTCTATTTTTAAGTTATTATTTTTGCAACAATAGAATATCATTCTTATATTTCTACTAAATCTTTTATGGCACAGTTCCTTTTGTTGAAAGATAAAATATGTAGATTTACTTTCCATATTATAGGAAAAGGCGAAATCGTTCAATCACACATTTGCTGCGGAGCAAATTGATCGAGCTCCAATCATCGTTTCTACTAATAATCAAAGCGATCAAGCATCGGGAAGTACCAAAACCAATAAAGATATCTGTAAAACGAATAGAAGCGTTATTGTTAGAGCTGGAACTGTTTCGGTAAATATATAGAATTTGCTTTTAATAAAGTTAAGATAAGAGAGAGTTACAAATTACAGAAATTCATGAACGGACAAAAGAAAAGTTCTTCTGGTAAATTAGGTGCAATAATGTTGTGTTTCAATTTTAAAGGAATCGGGTTTAAATAAAGCTGGTGCATCAGAAATGATGTCTACAGCAAATGAAGCAACACAGAATGTAACGGAGGAGATGGACACATCTGGTTCAAATCAAGATGCGTCCATGACGCATGAAACGATTGAAACAAATCCAGTCTCGTCTATTGGATCTAATATATCACATAACATTTTATTGGGTCGTTGGAGCTTGTCTCTTGATTTGTTTGGACGAGTTTTTATGGAGGATGTAGGATTAGAAGCTGGTTCAGTTGTATCCGAATTAGGAGGTTTTCAAGTAAAAGAAGCGAAATTCCGTAGAGATATGGAAAAACTTCGGAATGCACAGCAAAGAGACATTAATCTGTTAAAAGTAATTAAGTGCAATAATTTTTAATTATTTAAACGAACGAAATATATTGAGTATAATATAAATTAAATTTTTTTAAGGTCGAACGGGACAGAACACAACTATTAGTGCAAACAATGAAGGAATTAAATACACATTACAATTTATATAATAGGCGTGCCACTAATGCACCGCCGTTAGCCGTGCATCGTGTTAAAGTGACTTTCAAGGATGAACCTGGTGAAGGCACTGGAGTAACTAGAAGTTTTTATACCGCGATTGCAGAGGTTTGTAATATTACAATAGGAATTATCTTTGTTTCTTGTCTTAAAAATATAGCGTACACGTACATTTTTTTTAAAGGCATTGCTTGCAAATGAAAAACTGCCTAATCTCGAAGCAGCACAAGTGGGATCAAAATATACACAATATAATGTACTTCGGAAGCTAAAAAGTAGAGATCGTGATCATGATTTAAGACGACAAGTAAGTATAATTATTATAAAAAATAAAAAAGAAGAAAGGCAATGTTCTTCTGTTCTTCTTTTTTTACAAGAGATATCTTATTTCAGAATCCTCGATCTTCTGGAAAATGTCGAGAGACGCGTAGAGCATTGTCTTTTGATGCTCGAGTTTTTCATCCATCCAATTCTGTTGAAGGAAGCAGTAATTCTGGAGCTGGTAGTTCGTCCTCCAATTCCCATCCATTACCTGTTAGTCACCCAAATAATGATCACTTGACCATGCATCAACAACAACTCGGGGACAGGCTATATCCAAAAGTAATTAATAATAATGATAGTACTTAATTTTTCACAATAACACATTATTGTTACCTTGTACAGGTTTATGCATTGCAACCCGCATTAGCTGCTAAAATAACTGGTATGCTGTTAGAGTTGTCCCCTGCACAGCTGTTGATGTTACTAGCTTCAGAAGATGCTCTACGGCAAAAAGTAGAGGAAGCATTTGAATTAATCCGTAGTCATAGTCAGGAGTCAGCAAGGGAAGCGTTGTTGGATCTCGATGTATTCAGCTTGATCGCACGTTGCGGAGCTAATAAGAAAAAGATTGAGAACAGTATTTTGGATGATACCGAAGACAATGCTCCTCTTTTCTATTCTCCGGGAAAGAGAGGTTTTTACACTCCACGACAGGGAAGAGCCAGTTACGAGCGATTGAACGCATTCAGAAATGTGGGCAGGTTGGTAATGATATAAATAACAATTGATCAAATTATAATGTAATAAAAATAAAAATAATCGTAAGCTATTAATTGGTGAAATTAAAAGAAAAATTTGTTATCAGACTTATAGGATTGTGTCTTTTGCAAAACGAGTTGTGCCCAATATTTTTGAATCGTCATGTAATAAAATACATTCTGGGAAGACCGATCCGTTTCCACGATCTCGCATTTTTTGACTCTGTAATTTATGAAAGCCTAAGGCAACTCGTTATTGATTCCGAAACCAAGGATAGTAACAGTCTATTCTCTGCTCTTGATCTTACATTCAGGTAAGCGTGTACCTGAAATATTTCAATCGTTTATTTTCGAAGAGTCATTTCTAATATTTCTCGCATTTTGTCTTAGCTATGGTATATAACACTCTTGATTGTTTTAGTATTGATTTGTGTCCCGAAGAAGGAGGTGGATCGATTGAACTTATTCCTAACGGACGTGATATAGAAGTGACAGCAAGTAATGTTTACGATTATGTACGCAAATATGCGGAAGTTCGTATGATTAAGGTACAAGAGAAAGCTTTGCATGCTATGAGAGAAGGAGTGTTTGACGTGCTACCCGAAGGAGCGCTCGATGGTTTAACATCCGAAGATTTAAGGCTCCTGTTAAATGGGGTCGGTGATATTAACGTTTCCGTTTTGATATCGTATACTTCCTTCAACGACGAATCAGGAGAACCTGCCGATAGATTAGCTAAATTTAAACGCTGGTTGTGGTCTATTGTTGAGAAAATGTCTCATTCAGAACGACAAGACTTGGTAAGAAATCACACTCAAACATTTTTGCTAGTAAGAAAAAATCGTCTTCACTCTACTTTTTATAAATGATACATCTTTTATCTCTTTACACTTGTATTTTAGGTATATTTCTGGACAGGATCTCCAGCACTACCAGCAAGTGAAGATGGTTTTCAACCAATGCCAAGTGTGACATTACGACCAGCAGATGATCATCTACCAACTGCAAATACATGTATTTCCCGACTATATCTTCCATTGTACAGCTCTCGTCACATATTAAGACATAAACTACTACTTGCTATTCAGACAAAGAATTTCGGATTTGTATGAATATATAGATTCCATATATATATATAATTATATATATATAATTATATGTATACATAAGATATATATAATGTAACATATTATATATATATTATGTATATTATATATGCTATGTGACCATGTTTGTGCGCAATAGCTCTAAAAAGAAGTCACATTATTGATAATGATATAAGAAACGAAAAAGAAGTTGTATGTTGTTATTTTTTTCCTTCCTAAAAAAAATTTATAACATTTATAAATTTATAAGGTGTAATTATGAATTCTGATTTCTTTTACTGAACAAAAAGACGTGGTTTCCATCATAATAAGATTTTATATTAAAGTGTCATCTTTAGTCATTATAGTGATCATTTTAGTGAATAAAAAACATCTTAAAAGTCATGGAAGAAAATGGATTAATGGCAACCCCATATCATCAGAAACGATTGTCTTAAAATTTGTTCCGTTTCCTTTACTTTTGCATATCATAATAGTACTCTTTCTACTTTGTTAGGAATTTTAACAAATTATTATACAATTAAAAATTTTTTATTAGGCATGTTTAAGATGTAACATAAAATGTTGACAGGAAATTGTAGATTTTTTCTTTTAATGCACACCAGTAGTAATTGCTTCCCTGGATTTCAGCATGTTGATTATAATACATATTTTAAAAATGAGACTACAACACGAGAGTACAGATTACAAAATATGAGACTTGATGTTTAATGATATTGGAAATTACATAGTTTTACGTAAAAAAACTGTTTTTACGACTGAAAATGATAACAAAATCACATGTAATTTAAAATGATACAAATGTTCCTTGAACATTAAACTCTTAGGTTGAATTATCAATTTTTTCTTTTCAGTCAATTTATGGTGAATGAATTTGGCCAAATGCGAAGGTAATAGGAAAAATAATCTAGGAATGTCTAGCTGCCTATTTCATATTGTTATATACTTTCTTTTTTTAACATGTTCAAAATCTTGAATCTATCATAAAACAATATCAACTCCATTATTTATGCTGCTTAATCTTGGCATGCACTCAATATATGTCCTTGTTTCTGTCTAGGATTGTAACAATATATATTTCCAAAATGATTATCATTTTGAAAGAAAATTGAATTTACAGATTTAAATTATTATTTATATATATATATATATATATTTCCTAAACAGTAAACTGAAATAGTAAAAAATAATCTATTATCTTTAATTTACTTAAAAAAAAGATTACTAATGTTAATATGTATAATATAATAAATCTCATTGTTTATAAATTTCTAAAAATCGTAAAGTTATATACAATAATTATATTATCCGTTATGTACTTGACAAAGTATTAATAGAAACTTATGTACAATGGTTACCTATTGACCACTTCCTGAATTGTTTTGGGATAATTTTGCTGTTGATTGGCTCAATTGAGCCAATGTTTCTGGAGTCGCGTGTGCTTTCAGGATTGAATTTTCAGCTTCCAATTGATTTATACGATCCATAAGCTCGGCTATTTTTTCTTTGAGTACTTCAACTTCTTCCCGTACAGCAAACATCAAATGACTCTTGACAAGATCCTATAAAAAAATACTCTATTAACTTCAATATTATTGTTTTTTATTGTCATTGGATAATTATCCCTACAGCAAAATACACTCACCATGGCTTGCTCGATCTTATTATCAATTGCTACAGCACTAGTCCCCGACATACTGCAATAAAAATTACATGCAAAAATTTATTGATAAAATATGTATATGTTACAGCAAGTAAATTCACAATCTTGTTAAAAACTATTTTTCTGTTTCTAAAAGAAGAAATTTCAATTGAATATTCTTTTAGCCAGTAATACTAGATATACGTAATGTTTTAATGAATACATAATTTTAGTAATTAAAGGTACATTTAATAAAATGTACCTTTCATTATCTTCGAGGGTATGATGTTCGTCGCTGCCTTGAGTGACTTCAGTTAGTGATTCTAAAAGGGTTGTATCAGCTGATTGAGTGGTGGATCCAGCTACAATGCCTGAAATAGAATCCTGCTCCGGATCTGGTTGATGAAATGTCATATTTCCCTGCTGCATACTTCCTACAACATTTTGGCAGGTAGCTGATACCTGTGCCATTTGTACTTGGGCACTGCTACCAGAAGTTGAAGATTGCATTTGAGATGGTGGTATCACTTGGGATTGCACTGGTGCTCCAGGAGCATGAATAGTTGATGAAGTTTGCTGTGCACCTGTCTGAGGAACTTTATGAATATTTTGGATGCCCTGCATTCCTTGTATGGCAGTCAATGGCTCAGACATTTGAGTCATTGGTTTTTGTGTTTGTAATGGTTGTTGAGGTTGAGGCTGCTGTTGCTGCTGCTGTTGGGGTTGCTGCTGCTGTTGTGGCTGCTGCTGAGTTGGAGGATGTTGCTGTTGTTGCTGTTGAGCAGCATGTTGTTGCTGTTGCTGCGTAACAAGAATATTAGGTGCCTGGGATGTTGGTACAGGTGTTTGCTGTACAGAGGGTTGACAAACGTTTTGAACTGGTAATGACTGATTTTGTGTGGTCACTGTCACATATGTATCTTCTTTTGAATGAGGTATGTTTTGTTGGGGTGTCACATTGCTATTGCCAGTCTGTGTTATAATAGGAATAGAACCTTGGGGCATACTTTGAGGTTGAGTCAAATTACTGGGATGGGTTGGCTGCAGATTGGAAGGTAACGTGGAACCTTGTCCAGTTTGTTGTTGTTGCTGAGATGCCATTTGTTGAGCAGAAGATTGAAAATATTGGGGAATTTGCGAAGGTGGTTGAACTTTAGTTTGCGTTTGAACTTGCGTTGGATTATGCTGTGCATTGGGAGGAATGGAATTGCTTACTGCATAATTAGCACTTGAAACTGGTGTAGGGTTGTTTGGTACACCGATCGATGTATGCACATCTGTATGTACAGATACTTGTCCATTAGCATCAATGCCCATACCTTTATCTTCGGATACGACTGATTGTTTAGGTGCATCAGGTATAACAATTCCACTGTCTGTAACCCCATACGATATGCATACCTCATTTGGATCAGACACTTTGGGTGTACTGATTGCTGTCGGTTGATTAACCGATGTATGATCCAAATAATCCATGCAAGTCCATCTGCCCCTTTTAAAAGGTTCAGTACTTTCGATCTTGACCACTTTAAATCTCTCGTTTCTACCATGCGAATGTACTTCACGTAGATCTGCATCTTGTTTGGCATTACTCGAAAGTAAATTAATAATATTGTTGTCAGTAACAGACGTAATATCCAATGTATTGATATTACTATCATTTACAGAATTACTAACGTTATTCCCTTCTGAGGGCACGATTGCCAGACCATACTGTGAACTTGTAGGAATCACCGGAGCAGTACTGAGGGCAGCGTTACTCGTATTAAAGAATACATCCTCTTTGGAGAAGGTGTCTTCCGAATAGCTAGGTGTTTCAATGTCCATGTCGGTGGTACGCGAGTGTTCGACTGAATTGTCCTCCGTATGCGATTCATCGAGATCATCGTTCGAATCTTCGCCAGCATCATTGCTCATACGAGAACCAACGGTAACGCTTGTTATTTGGAAGGAGGATGTCTTTTTTCGACACTGGTTACTGGCCGTCACGTTGCTCGAACTGGTCAAACTAACCGGCTGGTACAGTTTCTCTGGCTCTCCTAACCGAATCGTCTCGGTGGTCGTACGATGCACTGGATTCGATATTTTTCTACTACCATCCGATAGCTTATGCGATTTTCTGTGTACATTATCTGCCATTATTATAGGAACTTAGCATTCGAGAGCCACGATCTTTGCATTCGTTGTTCTCTTGCATGTTAAAACCGACATCGCTCTTAGCCGGGGCCTCTTGGCTTTGAACTAATAATCCCTATTAAAAATCGTCACGATTACCTTTCAGACCCGACCGATTATTATTCTTTACGGCTGTTCGAATTATATTCATATTCTCATCTTGTAGAGGTGTTGACAGTTCACCATTTCATCAATTTTCACGGGGAAGAAGTATATTCGCTCGAGTACCGTCCACTCGAAACGAATATTCACACTTCGACAAATTCCGTATCGTCCTTTCCTCCGTCTTTACGCCCGATTCACGCTACATTTAATCTATCACGCGTTTACATATTATTATCTCGTGATCCGATTTCTCATTATTCATATCCTTCCTACTCTATTATACTAAGTAAGCAGTTTAAAAATGGCTGCCAATCCACTCACGAAATTGCCACGAATTATATCTAGAGCATCCGTGTGACTTCACAACTAAAAATCTATTTTCATCCACGATCTAGGTGCATTGTCGAGAAATAACCATAGTTACTATCCTTCCATCCTTATCCATAGGAACATGCTGATCACAATTCTCCTGATTTTTATTCCTTTTCATACCGCATTTTTATTATCTCTACTTGTTTGAATGTTACACAAATTCTTTGCCAACTAAATCCTATCCTGTTATTTATCCATTTGCATAATTTAAAGTAGTTATCGTATCATTAATCGAAATTCAGAATAACGTTTTATCATAAATTAAACATTTTAGTAAAAATCGAGGAACAAATTCAATGTAATATAATAAATATTTCAATTTTGTCCAAATTATTTCATTTTTTATTTCTATATTCTATAATATAATACGATAATAATATATGCGTTACAATTTTTTTCATGAAACATCAAATGATTTCATTATTCAAGTTACGCGCGTTTAAATGTCGTCGACATACAATACGCCGCCAGTAATCGCTGCACATGAAATAGAACCCTTAATTCTGTAGTGAGAAGGAAATTGGAAAACAACGAGAAAATCAAATCTATGCTATTAATAAGTTTCACAGAGTATACAAATCGGTATTCAGAAGATGATTGAAAATAAACACGCTTTATAATTTATTAAATTTATCGGAAAATTGATAACTTGATCAGTCAAGGAAATTTATCCGAATCATAAACTTTTCATGCTTATGACATATCTGTAAAATTTCTTAAGCAGAAAACAGCTATAAACATGTTGAACACAATAAAATCGAGTTTGAAAAAAAATGTACAACAACCAAGAAGAATTATAGAATTCAGTAAAATCAAGAATAAAATACCACTTTCAAAACCTTTGCCAGGTAAAGAAATAACTGTAAGAAAAATTTAAATAAAATATACAAAACATGGAGTACAAATTTCTAAACATAAATATTTATCAATGAGAAAGTGCTGCATACATATATGCACACACTTTTTCTTTTTTGTTAATAATTATTAATTTACGATATATAGTTTTTCAGTATCCGATAAGTAACGAAAGAGAACATAGAATATATGTTTGGGGTTTGGCAAATCATGGTGCTCTTGGTACATTAAAAACAACATTTTTCGAAAATGGTATTTCTTATATTCCAAGACCTAAAAGATTAGCTTTTGGAGAAAAGCATGATATAATGGATATAACTTGTGGTTATGGATTTACTGCTTTTGCAGTAAAATCCAAAGACAAAAATATTTTATATGGGAGTGGAATAAATACAGATTCCCAGCTTGGTAAGAAAATTATAATTTCCAAGCTATCTTTTATTTTTAGCAATAAATTCATCAAAAATATCTTTTCATATTAAAATATAATTTTTAATATGCTACTAGGTTTCAATGAAAAAGATAAAAAATTTCCAAATGGATTAATAACTGAACCAAGACCTATTAATTTACCAATTAAAGAATCTTCTACTAAAGTCCTAGATATGTCAGCTGGAAGAGCACATTTGTTGGTATTAACAAATGAAGGTTTATTCACATTAGGAAATAATGCATATGGACAATGTGGTCGCCCTATAATATTAAATGAAAATTATGAAAAAAGTAGAGTTGTTCATCATATACCTAATATTAAGGAAAAAAAGATAAAAGCTGTAACAGCTGGTCAAGATCATAGGTATGGAAATTCTTAATACTTTACATATAGTTCATTACTATATTTGAGAATTTTTCCTTACTGCTATATGATAGCATAATCTTGACAGAATCTGGTGAAGTGTATACCTTTGGATGGGGTGCAGATGGGCAAACTGGATTGGCACATTATCGAAATGAGCATAGACCAAGTTTGGTGAAAGGAGATTTGGCTGGCCAACATATTATAAAAGTTGCATGCATTGCAGATTGTGTATTAGCACTCAGCGGTATCTGCAATATTCATGTATTAATACAATCTTATTTTGTGTAAAAATAGACAGTAACAAGATATTATACAATTATTTGAACACATGGTTACAGATAAAGGAAATGTATTTGGTTGGGGTAATTCTGAATATGCACAGTTACTTATGGAAGGTGAAAATCAGCAGGTAAACATAGCTACAGAGTTAAGTGCATTGAAAAAACTAGGTCATATTGTAGACATTGCCTGTGGTGGTTGCTTTTGTATGGTTTTAAATAGTAAGTATTTATCCAATTATTTAATTATTTTTATAATCATACATCATATAACTTGTATGTGTGAATTTATTAGATACAGGTGAAGTTTATGTATGGGGTTATGGTATTCTTGGTTTTGGTCCTGAAGTCAAAAAAGCTCGACAACCAACTAAAATTCCATCTGTACTTTTTGGAAATAATGCATACCAGAAGAATACAAAAGTAAGTTCGCTCTAAGATTAAAGAAGGAAAAAGAGCAATGTAATTACATTTCTTTCCTAGGTGGTAAAAGTATTTTGTGGCATGAGTCATCTTGCAGCTTTAACGAATACAGGTGATTTGTATATGTGGGGTTGTAACAAATTTGGATCTTTAGGATTAGGAGATTTGAAAGATCAATATTTTCCACTGAAGGTAAAGAAATTATATTCGTCATTAAAAAATAATATAGTAATAAAGAACGATAATTTGTATTATAGGTAACTGTAGGAGCACAAGTAAAAAAGGTAGCCTGTGGAATAGATCATACAGTTACTCTTTGTAAACCTTTTATTTGAAGCATAGTATATTTTCTGTTATAAGAGGTAATATACTATTTATAAAACTTATGTACAAATTTTTATTTTAATCTGTTGTATAAAAACATTATATATGTAGCTAATTGCTTTTTATATTATGATATATTGCAAAAATCTAATTGATAAATAATGAACGCATATCTTTATGTAGAATGTCGTTATTTAAAAACGGACATATTCGATATAAAATCTTCCTTTGTCACTTAAAGCTTGTTTTAAAAACTTTCATATGATTAGTCATTTCATTAAATTTATATATAAAATTTGCCAATTGTTACATATTTAATACAACTAAAACTATCATTAAAATAGAAAAATTAAATGTAAGTCTAATTGCTTCATTGGCACACACCATGTTTTCGTAAGATATAGTATATTTTATCATAGTAGGAATTCTGCAAACTCGTGGATCTAAAAAGGAAATGTTATTTATCATCGACATCAATTAAGTTTAAAATGAATCATTTAAAATGAATCAATGTACTTACCAGTACATCTGTAAGAAATACTTGTGGAGTTTGAAGCTACTGATATATATAGTGGTGGACAATTACGAATGAAAGTAGCATCAGCACAAGAAACTGTAATACTATGCACATCATTGGATATTGATGCACATGATTTTAATGATTCAGTTGCATTGGCGTATAATGGTTCTCGTGATGAACACACAACTAAACTATCTGGTCCGGAGCCTTGAATCTGAAAATAATTATTTATAATGATATAATATTAATAATATTACTATAGTATATACCATGGTCCTAAATTCCAAATAAAGTAAAATCGAAAGAAATTTTATACCTCAAAATAAGACAAAATCAAGAATAACAGAACTCTATTTTCCGCAAAAGGAAACCTTAAACAACAAAATTTTGTGTTTTTTCGATTTATTTTTGCATGTAGAATAACCCCTTATCCATTGTCTCTTGACAGTCAGAAATTACGTATATACATGATATATATATATGTACACTTGGTATATATGGTATACTATACATACATGATATGCTATACATGGTATACTTGAAAAGTTTATAAAGTTGATTTTCTTGAAAATAAGGTCTCCAACGCAATTTTGTTATTCTAGATTTTCGTCTTTAGATTTCGCGTGTTGTGTATATATAATATAAAATAACTAATAATATTTAAAAAGAAAAGAACTTACTTTTACTATTGCTGTATTATGGTTAAAAAAGTAATTGGGATGTAATTTATAAAAACTAATACCGTTTGGTACAATATAATCATCATATGAATTCAAAGATCCAGATGAAATATAATCTGATCCACACTGGGAATTAATTAAACGCTTGGGAACTATAACAAATTTTACACAATGGTCATTCTTTTAATTTATATATGAAAAGTTTAATGTCAATTTGATATTTCTTTCTTTTACCTTGCTTCATTCTTGAAACTACGTTGGTTATTGGTTCTAAAGCTTCTTCTGTATCTTTACCAATAGAAGTACTAATAGAGAATAAATCTGTCATACGATCTTGTACTAGATCGGACCATGGATCTTTGGATGAGGCCATAAAAAGTATGATTGTATCTGAAAGAATAATTAATAATAAACTATACAAGTATTCATCTAATTCAAAAGTTTATTGTGATATAAAATTTTACCTGGAATATATTCTCGCATTCGCAATATAGTTTGCAAGCAATATTGTTTGTCATTTTTAGATATATCAGAAATATATGGAACAATTAAAACAATATCAGAACGTGCACCACCAACACCACGAGCACGTTCGGCATTCAGTTTATTCTTTAGATATGTTTCCAATTCTTTGAGCGACTTAGCTAAATCGAAACCACGAGTAGCTGAAAAAGATCATTTCACAGCGAATTTTGTTGTAATTTATCACTTATTATTAATTTCTGTTTAGTACATACCATTTCCATAATAATGAGATGAATTATAGGCGTGGAAATCCAAAATGTTAGAAGTACTATTAATCATTGGTGTTCCATCTCGACCATTTATTAATGTGAAGTTGGAATTAAATTGATTTATGTTTATGTTTTCCAATAAATGTGCAAGAATAGGTTTTATTATGGAGAATTCCCAGTTTGTGTCCAAAATAATGGTCAAATCGACAGACATTTGATTGAAACTACATAATTTATCCGTGTCAGTACATGAAAGATCGTTATTCATGGATGAAGCTATAAAAATATTATATCAAATAAATCTTTTATGTTCAATCTAACAAATATATCTGAATCGTTTATATGAAATTTCATCTCTAATACTTACGCACATATTTCACTAATTCGTTTACTGCTTGCACTGACAATTTTTCAATTATCGGATATTCAAGTGTTGCGTGTGCTAGATCCTCTAATAATATAGAAGCACTATATGTCTAAAAAAATGAATATTAACAATAAAAAAAATGTTTGTTTTATAAACTAATTAAACATTTTAATATTGAAATATAAAACTATCTTACCTGTGCAACCAATGTTTCATTTGGTGCAACAGATGTGAACAGTGTTCTCCGATTGCATGCTCTAATAGATGAGTCAAAGAATCCTACTGGACTATAGTACATGTCTAAAATTTGTGAAAGTCTCAAATTAGGTATTCTAGAATACCATTTGCCAGTTTCATTGGCCAAAATTAAGCCATCTAAATCTCCTCTGATTTCTGCCGTTGTCATCTCATAATTACTGTTAGAATTCAAAAAATACCATCGTGGTAAAGCAGTGGAATTCCAATGGCCATTTAGTCCAACATTAAGATTGATATCTTTATTTTTAGGGCCTTGCCTTAAAGCTACTTCTGCTAAATCTCCTGTAGTTTCAATAATGAATATCATTTATTTTATAGAGTAATTTATTAATGATTTATATCTTAAAAGATTAATATTACCAGCTAGAGTCGCAAGCCACTTGTTTTCTAAAGATCGATCCATTACATCTGAATTGTTCTTTTTTAAAACATCCGCTGATAGCAACTCGGGAAGCCTGGTTGTTTCTGGTTGTGTAGCTGCAGCTATTCCAGCTAGTACTAAGCCAAAAGAAGTTGTACCCCATCTAAAAACGTATATATTTTAATGAAATAATGAATTAAATTCATCTAATTGTTTTAATAAATTATAAACTTACGGAGTTCTTACAACACCATTTTCTACAGGGCATTCACTAAGAGGTGGTGGTTCTGTACCTCTATACCGTGCACTATCTGGATGATTAGGCGGTACTTCTGGGTATCGCGAGTTTGGATCAACCGTAACATTGTTACCTTCATTTCTCCCATCAGTTATACTTTTTCTGTATAAAAATTATATTTTATTTCTGATATCAATTATATTATGCGAACTTTTTCTACTTACATTTCATCAGATGATAAAGTTTCTACATCATTAGCAGTATTTTTAATCATTGTCTTATCGTTATTTTTAACATTTCTCGTATATCTGTACGTATCAGCAAGTCTACAAACTTTTGCTTCGTCCCCTCTTTGAAAAATTTCAATACTACTTGATAACATAAAGTGTAATGTACACTGCAATGCAATAGTTGACTATTAGGGAAATATATACAAAATAATATGACAGTCTAAATTACATACATACCCTTTCAACATCTGTGATACTATTATTAGGAAACGTGAGAGCATCTCCTGGTATAAGACGTAGAGTTTGGGCAAAACGATAAAATTGATGAGCAATTGGTGCATAGGGTGATATTCCATCTTGATTAGGAATAGCAGGATTCGGAGCAATACCATCTTGTCGAAAACTGTAAATCAAAATCAATAAAATTATCTCTTTACTCAATATTACTATTTCTCTAAAGTATATATTGAACTTACCGATGCAGAAGTGCAACAGATAAACTTCTCAGATCCATATTAAGACCTTCTGTATTTTCAATTTTACGAAGTATCGCAATGAACGTATTTAAAGTGTGCGGCAGTCTATTATCTCTTTCCAAAAGATATTTGTTGTCATAACATTCTCGAAGAGATGGTGAAAGATTTCGAGCTGCATTCTCTTGTGCACGTACAGCTAAAAGTAAACAATAATAAAATTTTGAAACAAACTATATTGCTTTGGACTTTATAATTTATTGATAAAAAGTACTTACTTAAAGTGATAAAGATAAGAAAATACCAAAATTTTGCCATTTTACTGCAACTGGATTTGTATAAAATGTGAAATTAATATTAACTTCCTATAATTTAATAGTTCATAAATTAAGAAAAAAATATTATATTGATTACCACAAAGTAATACAAGATAATATAAAAATATATAAAAACATATTGTATTCAGCTAAATATATTTTATACTTGAAGAAACAGCTATAAAACAATAAAATTATATTTAGGAAATTATAAAATACTTACCGCAAATGATTTTCAGTTACTTCCAATACAGAATGTATGATATCTTTCCAACTCTGTTCAGCAAAGCAATATACCACACCTATCCAAAGATATCATGATACCTATTAGATAAGATAATGCATGAGTAACAACTCCGACTTTATTACAGGTATCTTTACTAAAACAGGTATTTTCAAAATTCCAAAACAAATAGAGTCAATCAATAATTAATTGAATAATTAAATTAATTAATTATATAATTTTGTCTATTATTGTTTGTATATATTATGTTCTTTAAAAATTAAATATTAGTATATTTTATTACACAAATAAATAAATCTTTATTAAAGCAATATAATAATTCCTTTCAAATTTAAATTTAAATTAATATTTATAGTATAATATCTGAATAGGATTGTTAATAATTAAAAATTTGTTTGCAAACTTAAGAATTTCATTTAAAAAATCTAGGTGTTTCTACTTATTATTATCTTATCAAGTATCAAATAGATGATGAGTTTTTTTGATTTGTACATGTCAGTGAATCATTATAAGATTCAAGTAGATATGAACAAAGCGTATATGTTAGATTTTCAATAATATAGTATGGCTTTTTAATAATGTAATTATGGCATTTAATAAAATTGTATTATTGATGATATGGTGCGGTAAGTTGTCACAATATATATTAATATATATATTAGTTATAAAATAGATTATAAATTACAATTTTATACTAAGCATTTTTTTATATAATAGAATTACAATTAATATGGTCGCAAACAACTATACCAAAATCACTCAGAGAATGTTATAGAAACAATGCAATATTAAATCCCCGACTTCCATTGAACTTGCGTATATTAGTAGACATCATACAGAAAATGGAAAAACAATCTTATTCAATAACAGATATGAGAATAATGTCTTCATCAATATTACACAGGTTGTGACATCTAATTATTAATATCTGTTTGTTTTATTGCAAAGTAGTAAATATATTTTATAAATTACAGATTTAAGTTCGATGGTGTTGAATATCAACAGAATATTCAAGTTACAGAAGATGTACTTCCATTCAGTGGGACTGGAACACAACATATTAAACATGAATTGATAAAAGAATTAGTTCCAGGAAATACAAAAGCTTTGCCAGTTCATATACTTTCACAAGAAGAGCGATGTATGCTTCATGAAGCTATTTCAAATACAATTTTGGAACCTTACAATAAAAGCAAACATAAATCATGTAGTCATATTATAGAAAAACTAACAGGTAATTATTAAAAGAGGAAGAAAACATTTAAAGCAATAAGAATAAAAAATTATTATTCAGGTAATACTATGTTTAATGATACATGGAATTGTCCAAGACAACAAGGAGTGGTTCTAACACAATATGGCACTATTACTCCTGGTGCAATTATAGGAGCAATTGCTGCATCTCTCCAACATCAAAATGTTGCTGTAAATCAATTAATTGCAAGTTTGGATATACCTCCTTCAGGTATAACATCATTATACTTGTTTTTATCATAAAGTCTCATTTGATAATGTTCCTTTTACATTAGAAATGAATTCTACAGATACATATAGTTTAAAATTTAATGAAGAAGAGGTCGTTTTTGTTCTTCCAAGAAGTCGAGTGATTCATAAACCATTTATGTGGTACAATACTTTAAATATTTCATCTATGAAAATTGATAATATATGGTTGACAACAATTGCAGGTATAAAATATTATGTTATACTTTACATTACATATTATGTAATGATATACATGTGTTATGTAGCATTAATGTACCGAAGATCCCGTTTAATTAGGCGAATTAGCGGAAATGGTTGTGTACCAAGGACCGTTACTAGCAAATAATATGACTCTCGGTGCAACAGGATTCTGGCAAAGTATGATGCGTCCGACAATTTATTATCTCACAGGTTTACATAACAATTTTGATGTAACTCGAGCTGAATTACTAGGAGGCATTGATGGTAAATTAACGATATCTTCTGTATTTTTAAATATCTACCAAATATTTATTTGTAAAATTTTTCAGGGATGATTATTGCAACTTATTTACCAACCTGGATTCAGGACTTTTACAGCCTTCGACTTAGTCAAATTTTGGAAATGTATTATTCATATGAAGGTGTCACGTTTAATGCAAACGTGAAAGCTTGTGATCGAGCACAAGCCTTTTTATATGCAGTGCCAAAAACTATTTTAAATGAACAGGTTACTTATAATTATCAATGAAATATATTTATATCTATATTATCCTATATTTTAATTTGCAAATATTGTTTGTAAGACTTATGCCATAGCTCAGATGTTAGCTTATCGTAAAAGCATTGCGTATATTTCTCCTGAAGCATTGCAACAACTGGTTGATATTGCAATTGAAAAGTTTTATACTTATGCAAGGAATCATTTGTTCCCTAAGTTACCTTGTCATCAAATAAATCAACCCCAAGTAGAAGCACTGATTGTATTTGATGGTGCATGGACAATAGAATATACAATAGACTTTCTTTCGTAAGCTACAGTGTATATCATATTTCATATTGTATTTCATATTTTTATTTCTACAACTCTGTATGTTTTAGAACTCTTATACAAGATTTGGATGTATCAATGTATGGATCAAAAATGGGAATAATACATGGTACTTCAGGAGAATGGTTGTTAAATGTTACAAACAGCCCATCAATCGCGTTTCAAGCATTAAACAATTTTACTAATACAACATGTAAGATTGATTGTTTCATAAAAGTATTTATAACTTTCTTTTATGTGATTGTGAATAATATATTTATAGGGCCTACGAAATTTAATTATACCCGAGTTTTGGAAACGGTATCTATTTATTTGAAAAGAACTTGGGAGTACAATTACAAAAATCAAATAATTGGAAATTTTGGTCAGGTAGTTATACTCTTAATTCCATTAGCTTACATGTCTAATAATGAAAAAGAATCAGTAATAATATTATTGCGTCAACTAAAACACGCTCATCCAGGTAAATATATAAATTAAACTACAAAAGGTTAATTTCAATAATTTCTTTCTCCATTAACTTTTCAGAAGTTCATTTTGTATATTATGTATCTCCATATAACGAAAATTTATTTGAATCATTTACTTTATGGGAGGAAGATTATATGATAAAAAATTCCAATATTGACACTATTACTCAATATGTATCGAGAAGTACGTTTTACTACTTAAGTAATCAATATGATATATATCATAAAATTTTAAATATAAGATATTTATTTTCTTCTCTCTTTCTCTCTGTACATTTTTAGTTCCACGAACATTACGACCTGCGACAGTTGCAGATGTAAATATGAATAAAAATGTCATTCCCCAATGGGAAGATTATATTAGTCCTTCAAAATCTATTACTTACAGAATACATTCACACTGGAAACGAAATATGAAAAAGATAGTAGTTACGGTTTGTATTTAAAAAAAAAACAGACTATTTTACAACTACCGTTACTTTGCTTTTCATTCCTATTATAATATTAATTTTTCAGATTCATACCTTTGGCTATGGTACAATGAAAGCCTGTGTATGGGTAGGATTTGAACCCAATGATAAACAAAATTTGCAATGTGCAGAATTATCTGGTTACAAAGAAGTTACATTAACTGATCACTTTAAATGTACTAGTACTTCGTCTTGTCCTAATTTTTATCTTCGTACACAAAACGTAACTTCTTTATATAAATGTGCAGGTAACTATTAACTATTACGAATAATACATCTAGCAGTCTTTTAATATAATAAAAATTTCAGAAATAGACTGTAAAACACCGGATCAAGTAAGATATATCATAAGAATGAATCAGCAAAATGTTCATTATGATAATTCTGCGGATAAAAATGCAGTATTGATCTCATTAAATATTTTAGCCTTATTTATATTTCGAGTATTCATGTGAAATTTATTATATTTCAAGTTTTTCTGTGGATACTTATAACATTTTTTACTATAAAATTTATACTATTATATTGTGTAGAAATTTATTTATTACTTAGAAAAATACAAATTTTGTTTTTACTTACAATTGTTCAGGTAGATTAATAATTGCTATATGCATACTCATATACAAATTTTATGAGGAATTGAAAATTACTCGATGCAGCAAGATCTCCCAATTCAGGTTCTACCAAAAGCATATCAACTGGCGGAAGAAATTCGTTTACTTGATCACCTTGTTATAAATAAAACAGAATATATTTTATTGGTATATATGACAATTCTTCATCTAACTTAAATAATTAAATTATTTTTTCAAATCGAAAATTAATAAAGTACCTGTAAAATGTGCGAGGTCCATTAATTTGAAAAATATTGTTTCTTGTACTTGTTGTTCAGGATTCTTTCCTAGGGTATCCCATTGATCCCGTTTAGCAGCTCGTGCCCAAATTTGCAATTTCAATGACACTTTTTCATCTTCTTGCTCCACATATTCAAGTAAATCAAGAGCTTTCTTGAAGTCGTACTCATTTGCGTCAATATTATCCTCAGATGTGTACAACTACATCAATTATATATATGATATTTATATTAAGTGTTTTATAAAATAAATGTATTTTATAGTCGAATGAAGTACCGTAATTAATTCAGTCGGTGTAAATACTTGTAATTTTTCTACATCATAACCATATGTAGTAAGTACTTGAGTTGGTAATTCTTCTTGATAAGCTACCAGCGCCAATTCATTATTGATACTTTTTACACAGTCTCTCACTTCTTCTTCTAAATCATCCGAAGCAAGAAGCGCCAATTTTGCTAAAGAAAGCATGGACTGTGAAAAAGATGAATAGTTCATAAATAAAAATATTTAAACAGCTTAAAAGATAGAACATAACGAATGTATACCTTCTTACGTGTTACTAATTCACTTTCTTGAATTGCTAAAGAATAAAGCGTATTAGCAGCAAAGCCTAAATCGTCCGTGAGAGCAGATTGTACCCATGATAGAGTTGGATGTTCTGCCAATTTTTCTGACAATTCAATGGTACCTCCGCGTCTACATTTCTCTACTAACTGACCCTGACGACCATCCTTCACGTACCTATGATAAAAAAGTATTATAATACAAATAAAGATATTTGTTTCTATATCATTGTCTATAAAAGAAGCTTACCATGAGAATAAAAATCCTACAAAATCTTGAGTTGCAAATTTTTTCATATATCCATCCAGCTGGCTTTTATTGTTAGTTAATTCGCATATCTGTATCAGGGACGCAAAATCGCAATACTTTTCGGCTAACATTGCAGCACTATCGTATTGTTCTTCCTTTACTGCAAATTATTTAGTATGAATATCTAGTTCTATTTACATACATTATAATTAACAAAGAATACATACTTAGAGGTTGAATTAGATTCATTCGATCTGTTTCGTATTGCTTCAAAAGTATTTCGAACTTTTCTGTACCCTTAACACTTTCTAAATGACATTTTCGGCCATCTAATATTAAGTCTATATAACTTACTAATTGTTCATATAATTCATTTCTCACTGTTGAATCGTTGCTTCCAGTTATGCCATGCTTGAGAGTTACATTATACTGAAATAAAAAATTAAATACTGAAGAAATCTTTCTCTAATAATGATTTTCTTATTTTTGCTATGAAAAGTTATAATATATAAATATTAACCATTGTGTTGAGACAATTTCTTAACCCATGTTTTCCAACTGCAGCTGTCCATGGAAGATACTCGGTTATTCCGTTCGAACATCTCGTAGGAATAAATCGTTCAGCATTATGTTGCCGGTATTTCACCACTTCATGTAGGATACCCTATTAGCAGCATGTATTTAACAATTGTACTTTAACATTATTTCTTGTTTTATTACTAAAGTCGTATTGGATATATACTTACTAATAATATAGCGTTTACTTGCATAATATAATGTGCTACTTGTTGGATGGGTCTTTCAGATTGAGTTACTTCTGATGCATTGTTTACTAAAGTAGGAAGAAAACGATGTACAGTACTGACTTGACGATAAAATATATCACGCGCTGTTAATTCCTCAGATACGTAAGCTTCAGGACTTAAAGTTTGTTCTATTATAGTATCTATAATATCTGTATACCTTGAAATAAACAAAAATGACAATTTATCCATAGAAAGAAAGCTCATATACAAAAATACATATTGAAAAAATTTACTTGTTCTGGAGATTATATATAGTTAGTGCTGCAACTATCTTTTCTGCATATTCTGCAAGAACATGTGGTGTAGACATAATTAGTCCTCTATATGTAACAGCACAGAACTGAAACAAACAATATTATGTTTATATGTATTATACATTTAATTATAACATTATGATGAACAAACTTACTCTGTTCCATAAATCATGTTCTTTTAGAAATGTTGTAAATAAATCTATGGCTTTCTGTTTCCCTTCTAGTTGATTAGGTATTTGCATAGAGGTGACTGCATTTATCGTCATAGCTATAACAATATATGATTATTGAAATTTGCGCAAACATGTCTTGTATTTAAATACGAAATATATAAAATTTAATTACACAAATCTCTGTGATTTGACCAACGTGGATCATTCGCTGGATAATCGTCTATCAGATCTCTAGCAACTTTTAAAATCAATGTGTCAAGATTAGCATCTATATCCATTACTGGTTCTTCTTGCAAAGGAAAGAGTTGTAATAAAATATCTTCACACTGAGCCTACAACAGAATGATTACGTTAACGACTATTGACCTTAAAACAATGTAAAACAAATTTACCTCGCTTTGCCGTAAACTAAGGAGAAATGCAGCACGCAATTGTGTAGCACAATCAGAACTGTAATACATATCTTGAACTTCTTCATTACTGATAAGACTATTAAAATTTTGTACAGCTGAACTAGGTCGATAATTATAATCCACACTTGTATTAACATTGTCTGTATAACTCCTAAAAAATTTATTCTTTAGGACTTTATTCTTAATAAAATTATTTACTTCTAAAGTATATGTAAAACAAAAACGAACATATTAAAATCTTGCGATATAAAATCCGACGGTATGACGGAAACTAATCCGAAATTCTTAGTAAATAAAACTGGAGTTCCTGAACATAGTGCACCACCAAGAATACTATCTTCTCCGCCACGCACTAAATCTATTTTATCTTGCTCGTGCTCGGATATACCTAAAATGTTTTTATTTAACAGTATAAAAGAATTCTACATAAAATCCTACAATAAACTTTAACTTACAGTTCACAACAAGCACTTCATACTGATTGTATATAATGGCTTCCCAACCATGTAGTATAAAATGGTAAGAAACTAAAGTTGATTCCACATCATTATGATACGAAATGGAATCAATTTTAACTGGTATAAACCATTTAAATGTATTTGCTAACATTATACCAGATAGCTGTATCAAACCTACAACATATTTGATTATTTTATGTAATAAAAACTATAATAAAGTGAATCTAAATTTTTTCAATTATTACCAAGTGCAAATTCAATAAGAGGTGATGCATCAGCACAATGGGCTGCCATTAAAAAAACTATTCCTTCATTACATGGTTGCATATCAATCAACCAGGTTTCCATATTTTGTGGGTTGCATGCACTTGATTTCTAAAATAAAATAAATGAATAAACATAATATTCTTTATATGTACAACATTCTACATACCCAAATTTCTCGTTGGAAAGTTTGTGAAATAATGTACCCAATATCTTCATCAAACTCCATCTTCTCTTGCTCATTATGAGGGAAAGACCAATATTGCAAAGATGAGCCAGCTAAAATAAGAACTCTTGATCCTCTATCTCCTAATGTTGTGCAAGTAACTTTTACCAATTTCTATGAAACAAAAACACATTGGCTGTATTTTATATTTTTTGTATTATATCTGTTATTAAAAATGTAGTTATATATATATAATTATGTAAAATTTACTGTTTCTGTGACTGGAGATTGAGGTATAGCTCCAAATATAAGAGAAGTCATTCTCCTTCCTATACCACCTAGCCATCCTTGACTTGTTCTAAGAACTTGACAGTTAATACTATTCTTACCACCTACAAACTGTGGTTGCAACAATGCTACTGTGCATGTAGTTGTAGCTAAAATACAACCATGACCAGGAATATAAGTAAGACAATCGACTTCTTGCCCAGCAAGTTCTGCACTTGTTTCTACAGAAGATCCTTCATGGGCAACGCTAACCCAGAACCGTACAATGCCTTCAGGAGAAACAGCCATACAACTAGGCACCTAATGATTTTAAAAATTAGATGTTAATAATAATAATTTTTAGTTAATGCTTAATTTAAATACCTGATGGCCTGGAGGCAACCACACAGCTATGCATTCTGCTTTGTGAGCTAAATCACTCTGAGGTAACAATAACTCTCTGCATTGGCTCTTAAAGGTTCTCCTTTGTTTTGAATCATAGATAGTGGCCTTACATTGCCACACAAGCAGTCTACGACCACATACAAGCCAAGCCCAACCATCTATTGAAATATTAACGCTAACAGCTGTGTTTCTATCTACGAATGTTAAAGCTTCCGTAACAAGAACGGGCAAGGAGGATCCGAAACTTTCTACAACATGGTTCGGCGTTTTACATATTATCTGTACTGACTGATTCGATCGTCCGGATACACTTATTGCTCTACAAAAAAAGATAAGACAGATCCATAGAAATACTAATTTATAATCAAAGCTCCATTAATCTGAATTTATAATATTTATAAAAAACTAACGAATTATTTTTTCTTAAGGATTGAACGATTGACATGCGTTTTCGCGGAGACGTCAAATTTCTTCCTAGTGGATTTCCTATACTCGTACGATCCATTATAGTTTGTTCTTTGTTTAAAAACTTGACATCAAAGAAACCGGTTTATCAATTAATATTCTAAATCGCATAACAATTTTTCACTAATTTCTCTATGTATACAATATTATATAGGTTATTTTTTCATATGCATGAACCGGTAAAACGATTACATGTGCTTGGCACGAACAATAAATGATAGAGTTAAATAAACGCAGACACTAACAGTGTTTAATGAAAATTTTCAATATAAAGTAAAATTTACAATAAATATACACAACTGATAGTTCAGTAAATAAAATAAATAGTTTACTCGCTTCTCTATTTCTCATTGAACATTCTAAATTTTATGTATAATTTCATATCTTGTCGAATAAGTCCAGTTAGGAGAAATAAATAAAACCATGTGATCAAAATCTAGGGAGAAATAAGGTTGATTAGAAATTTTACCAGATATAAGTACCATGAACATAGGAAATAATAGGAATATGTCCATATTGTCATAGCCCATGGCAACCTTTGGTCATGAAAATAGGAATATGTTCACGTTATTTGTAGCGTTTCATTTTAATTATTTTAAGTACACCTATACGTAACGGTTTGCTATGTTACTTTAGTTTCAATTAACATTTTTTGTTAGAAAGTGCCATGACATTACATAATTATAAATGTTTCGAATAATCTCCATACGATTTCATAAACAGATCTCGACATTCATATATTAAAGCCTAGGGAAAACAGTTCGAAAATTGAATCGTGAAAATCAATATTGAAGACAAGAAGGATCTCGTTCTACACATGCGTGTACGAAAGCTTTGTTGTCTTCCATGTTAATTTTTTACGGCTCAATTTTCGGACGATTTTCTCTGAAGAGAAAATTTCATTTCTGGTTTTAGTATATGAGAGTTGGGACCTGTTTATATAGTCGTGTTCCATGATCCATACGTCTAGGGATTTTAGGTTTTTTATTTCTATTCCTTTGAATAAAAATATAATTTAGAACTGCAACTTAATTTTTATCTCCATGCCACCTTGTGTTTATCGAAAGAAATGCAACAGAATAAGTATGTATAAATACATATACTTTGTTAGGTACGTGCGGTATGTGGTTACAACAATGAATTGGTTGCAGTCTCCTGTTAATAGATAGCGTGGAGAAAGTGCGTGGCTGATGTTATAATTTTTGAAAGTGTGTCGTCAGTCGATTCATGTTACAGTAATTGAATATTCAGAAAGAACGTACATTAAAATTGGCAGGATGGTTGATATGAAAACTGAGGAAATAAACGGGGAAACTGAAACCCCGCAGAAAAGTGCAAAACAATTACAGAAGGAGGCGAAAAAACAGGCAAAATTGGACAAGTTCAAACAGAAACAGGAAAAGAAAGAAAGTGACAAAGCTCCAAAAGTAAAAGAAAAGAACGAAGTAAGATTATTCAAATCTTTCACCTTCATCTATTTTTAATTATTAAGTTTCATATTATCCATATGGCCTTCTTTTTTCTGTTACGCAATTCGTAACCTTTTCATTAACAAAAACGTTTTGTTTCTGTCTTTAATTTTCAAAATATTTTTACTTTTCAGAAAATTGAAAAGAAAAAGGAATGCAAAGAATCAGCTATATACATGGTAAATACACCTTTGGGAGATAAGAAAGATACTACATGTGCAATGCCTGATGCATATAGTCCAAAATATGTTGAGGCTGCATGGTATGCATGGTGGGAAAAGGAAGGTTTCTTTAAGCCAGAATATGGTGTATGTAACAGAAACATATTTTAATAAAGAATTAGTCCAGAGCTTGCTTTCTTTGTCTCATTTTATAATTTTTATATGCAGAGAAAGAATATATTGCAATTAAATCCTAAAGGGAAGTTTGTTATGGTGATACCTCCTCCTAATGTAACTGGATTTCTTCATCTTGGACATGCTTTAACTAATGCTGTAGAAGATGCTATTACAAGATGGTAAAATAATGCCTGAACTATATTATACATTGTATAAAAATATGTAGTTGATTACATAGAAATGTAAAACAATATAACCTGTTTTGCTCAAGTATTGTAATTTAATCATTTGTAGATAATAATCTTGTACAAAAAATTTTTCTAATTTACAAGGAATCGTATGAAAGGACGTACAACACTGTGGAATCCAGGTTGCGATCATGCAGGTATTGCTACTCAAGTGGTGGTTGAAAAGAAACTTTGGAGAGATGAAAAGAAGACACGTCATGATATAGGAAGAGAAAATTTCATAGAAAAAGTTTGGAAATGGAAAGAAGAGTATGTTTAAATAGATTATGTATAATGTAAATATGTGGCACATCTATATATATTATACATTTTAGAAAAGGAAACAGAATTTACTTGCAGTTGAAGAAATTGGGAGGATCATTTGATTGGGACAGGGTTTGTTTTACTATGGATCCAAAATTATGTTATGCTGTTACAGAAGCATTTATAAGGTTGCATGATGAAGGTGTAATTTATAGAAGCAATAGATTAGTCAATTGGTCATGCACATTAAAAAGCGCTATATCCGATATAGAAGTAAATATCTTTGACCAAATACCAAATGAACATTAACTTTACGATTGATTTTTTCTGAATTTAACACTTGCTTTATGTAGGTTGATAAACTTGAATTAACTGGTCGGACATTGCTTTCAATTCCTGGGTATCAAGAAAAAATAGAATTTGGAGTTTTAGTATTATTCGCCTATAAAGTGATAGGTTCTGAAGAGAAAATAATAGTAGCTACCACCCGTATTGAAACAATGCTTGGGGATACAGCTGTTGCTGTTCATCCAAAAGATACTAGATATGCTCATTTAATTGGAAAATATGTACAACATCCTTTTTGTGACAGAAAGTTACCAATTATACCCGATGAATTTGTTGAAATGGAATTTGGGACAGGTCAGTACTACTGATCTAATAAGAAATCTTATTAAAGCAATGTTAATTTAAAATTCTTTTTTTACAGGTGCTGTAAAGATTACACCAGCTCATGATCCTAATGATTATGAAGTGGGGAAGAGATATAATTTACCATTTATTACTATTTTTGACGATAATGGAAATATTATTGGAGATTATGGACAATTTACAGTATAAAATTATGCATCATGTTTTATTTTTTAATCTAAAAATCAATTGGCATCTTTAACATGTTTTCTTTGTTCAGGGAATGAAACGATTCCATGCCAGAGCAGCTATAATAAAAGAATTAACTGCAAGAAATTTGTTCATTGAAATCAAGGACAATCCTATGGTAGTGCCAATATGTAGTAGATCTAAAGACGTTGTTGAACCTTTGATGAAGCCTCAATGGTAGTTTAATAGTTACACATTTATAATCATTAAAACACATAATAGAATAAATTACATTTATCGTTTTTATTATTAGGTATGTAAAGTGTAATGAAATGGCCACAAAAGCAATGGACGCAGTGAAATCCGGTGAACTAAAAATTATTCCTGATCAGTACAAGAAAATTTGGTATCATTGGATGGAAAATATAAGAGATTGGTGTATATCTCGTCAATTATGGTGGGGTCATCGCATTCCTGCTTATTGTGTTAAAATAATTAATATACCCGAAAACGTAAAGGTAATTAAAATATCAAATTAAGTTTCTTTATCATACAAATTCATATTCCTTAGTTAGATGATTATTGGGTGAGTGCACATTCGGAAAATGAAGCTAAGGAAAAAGCTGCAAAGCAGTTAGGTACAAATGTAGATAATATTATTATTGAGCAAGATCCTGACGTGCTGGATACATGGTTCTCTTCAGGTCTCTTCCCATTCTCGATATTTGGATGGCCAGATAAGGTATACATACAAATGATTTCTTTCATTAACTTACTTATGTGCTAGTTAGTTTCATTGTTTAATATTAAAATAAAATGATTATACTTTAGACAGAAGAACTTGAAGCATTTTATCCTGGTACATTACTAGAAACTGGACATGATATCTTATTTTTCTGGGTGGCAAGAATGGTCTTTTTGGGACAGAAGTTATTAGGGAAATTACCGTTTAGGTGCGTACATACTTTTATTCTTATATTTAATTTTTCATAATTATACATCTAAAAGAATGCTTTTATAGAGAAGTATATTTGCATGCTATGGTACGAGATGCTCATGGAAGAAAAATGAGCAAATCGTTGGGAAATGTTATAGATCCTATGGATGTGATTAATGGGATATCATTGGAGGTATACATTTTATCTGCCATTTCTTTTTTCACTTTGGCGAGGTTAGCTAAATATTACTTTCATATAGAATCTTCATAAACAACTGATGGATTCAAATTTGGATCCAAAAGAACTTAAATATGCTATAGAGGGACAAAAACGTGACTATCCACAAGGAATTCCTGAGTGTGGGACTGATGCTTTAAGGTTTGCACTTTGCGCTTACACCATGCAAGGTCGCGATATTAATCTTGATATTCTTCGCGTACAAGGATATCGATTTTTCTGTAATAAAATATGGAATGCGACGAAATTCTCTCTCATGTATCTAGACTCTAATTTCGATTATGATGAAGACGTTCAATCGGTAAAACTTAATTTTGACACTCTTAATCATAGGAGGTTTTCAAAATTGTTACCATTTTCTTTATTGTAGACAATTAATGATGTCCGCAAGAATAATATGATAGGTGATAATGATTGGTATCAAAACACTTTAAAAGAAAATTGCGTGCAAGATGCGTTAAATAATTACTTGGCAGACTATCCTTATTTAGATGGATATTACCCTTCACAAATTGACACAAAAGTTCACCAATATTTTACCAGATTGGGTACTGATTTAAGAAACTATCCTCATTTACATCGTTGGTATAAACATATGGCATCTTACAGTGAACAAGAACAATCTATGTTTCGTGTAGAAGAAGGTAAAATATTACCTCAGTGTGGTTGTAAAAAACACGATCACAATAACAGTAGGGAAGAGGTAAATAATATTCCAATAAATCAGTATAAAAAATCAATACACTTAGATAAAAATATCGATTTTTGTATCATTAGCTATATTGTGAAACGAATATGGACTCTTGGATGCTCTCTCGTGTAAGTTGTGCAGTAAAAATCTGTGACAAAGCAATGACACAATATGATTTTCCAACTGCCACTACTGCTTGCTATAATCTTTGGTTGTATGATTTATGTGATGTTTACTTGGTTTGTATATAATTATATATTTAAGTTTCTTAATTCATAATTTTCTTATATGGTAAATTATTATATTATTAATGTGTACTACTATTTAGGAGTATTTGAAACCAGTCTTTCAAGGTAATAATAACAAGAAACAGTATGCAGCAAGAAGAGTCTTATTTAAGACATTAGATGTAGGATTGAGGTTGTTAAGTCCCTTCATGCCATTTATAACGGAAGAACTTTATCAACGTTTACCTCGCAAAAAGCAGCTTTATCCCAGTGTTTGCGTTAGTCCATATCCAGAAGTATCAGAGGTATTAGCATATTTTTTGTTTCATTTGTCATAATTTTTTGTATACATAAAAGTATATGCTTGTATGATTGATTTATAGTGTGATTGGAGAAACGAAGAAATAGAGAAAGATGTTGATTTTGCCAACAAAGTAATAAAGAATATTCGATCAGCGCGTGCAACGTATAACTTACCGAACAAAATAAAGACTGAAGCATTTCTTGTATGTAGTAGTAATAACTTGAAAGAAAAGCTTCTAGAATATAGATTATTGATAGAAACCCTTGCTTATTCTACACTCAATATGGCGGAACCACCAGCAGGATGTGCTATCATTACTGTCACAGATAAAGTTCAAGTACATCTACTATTGAAGGTAAAAATAATTATTATTACTAAGATAAATTAAAAAACTAATGTTAATATATAGCAGTTCAGTTTAATTATAAAATTTGTACGTGTTCAAGGGTTTAATTGATCCAAAGAAAGAACTAGAGAAACTTAGCAAGAAGGAGGAGCAATTAATAGATACTATTCGTAAAACTAAACAAGCTATGGAAGTTCCTGATTATAACGTTAAAGTACCATTTGATGTACAAAATAATAACAAAGAAAAGCTGAAAAATAATGAAGGAGAATTGCGACGAATCACTGATGCGTTATCAGCGCTACGTGCAATGTAACACTTAAATTGTTTAGGTGTTATAATTTCATTATCACATCACTTTCTTATTTATTAAATTATATTTTATCAAATGTCTGTTATTTTTATTTATCGATGAATACTTTTATAAATTAAAATAGCATCTAGATAGCAAAAAGACAGACTTATTTAGAAGATCAATTAGCAATTTTCTAAATTAGTATTTTATAAAATAAAATTAGCGATGTAGGAAGCGTAAATAATTTTAGCATTACAAAAGAAATTGCTTTTCATATTGATTTATTATAAAGCATTGTCAATAAATGCAATAACTATGAAATTTAGTATATTTAAAATCTAACAAGGGTGAGCTATTAATTTCAATAAAGGTACTTAATTTGTTCCGATCGATTATTCTTAGTAGATTTATAATTATCAGTCATGAACAAATGCAACTAATTTATGAAAACGATTAAGCTAAAGAAAAGTTTAATGAAATGATATGAATTATATGCATTACTCTATCAGTATTATCTGTCATCTTACTATAATTTTACAACGTAATTATTATAACACTAATATACATAAATATTGTAAGAATTCATCTCAATAATATTAAATAATACTTCAAGTTGTAGCTGCATTTCATATTTCAATTAAACATATCGATTGAAACAAACTTCATAGCTAAATTTACAATTAACTCTGGAAAACTAATGACTTAGAAATTGCGCAAAATCAAATTCAAGAATATTGTAAATCTTATTCTGTCAGTTTTCAATATAAAAAATGTATAAGGATATAGTATTACATTTGTGCTACAAAGCCAAATCCAAATTGTATTCCGTTTTACCTACTGGCTAGAGAATTATAATTCATTGAACTCTATTATCATTTTACTGTAAAACTCCTATTCACAACTATGTTCTCGTAGGTGTTCGATGATATTTATGTTTACATGAATAACAAAACAAGAAAACAGTATTAACATTATATATACAATTGTGATATGTGAATAGTAATTGAATTTATTACTTATTCAAATTTTGTCCAATTATTTTGTGACTTAATGGCAGGCCCTAAGCTGAACGTACTATCGATATTAATACTGTTTTCGGATGAGTTGCATATTGTAGAATTTCTCGATGGTGAATCACCATTACTTATACTAAATTTATTAAAATCCAAACCGTAGGCTTGCAACAGATCCAAATCGCCGGTATTATCGGAAGATTTTTGTGGCTTATCGTTACTTTTGTGCAATGGTTGGAAATAAGGATACAACGGGTTGCTAAGACCTTCGCCCATTTCAGGTATATGCAATGATTGAGTCATTTGTTTAGAACTCGCGAATTCTGATGATTTAGAAAGTAATGGGTCGAAGTCATCGTTGCTCGTTGTCGAATCTAATCTAATTAAATCTGGCACTTCAGGAGATTCCTATGAACAATAACAGAAATGTTTTGTTAAAAATAAAAATATCGGCTTATTCTTAGAAAAATATTACAGCATATATTATAAAAGAAAAAAGCTAAACCTTTTTAGCAAAACAGAGGATTCCTTCATACAGGGAATGATAAATGCACAATATATGTTAAAATGCCTGTATAATGATTGTGAAAAAGTGACTATAGATTCACAAAACAAATAATGAATGATGATGTTTACCTTTGAATATGCAGAACAAGATGTACTATTGTATGCATGGGATGGAACGTGACAATTAACAGACAACGATGCATTTGTAGCTTGAAAGATGGGTGGTTGCAAATAGGAAGGCATAAACACTTTACTAGTATCAAAAGGATCATTTTCTTTTGGATAAAGATCAGAATCATGATTTGGAAAAATATTGTCGGTATAAAACGTAGATTTTTTTGTCGAATTTTCAAAATCATTTTTACATTGCTCTATATCAGCTTTTCGAGAATATAATGAAGTATTATATTTCATAAATTCAGTTGTATGAATCTTATGTGAAATGTTACTCGTTTGAACATTATCATTACATCTCTGTAAAGCGGGAAGAAGTAATGATTTATCGGTTTCTTCTCGCGTTTTATTTGGTTTTGATCCCATAGCATCAAATGGAAGCGTGCTATTATTTGCACTAATTTGAGAATTTGACATATTGGTATTTAGCAAAATATTCGATTGATCAACTGGACTAATCAAAGTGGTGGAATGTGGAGTACAGGATGTAGTTTTTGTGGAAGGAGTAACAGTTTGGTTTGTGACAATTGTACTAGGTGGAGGGCCGTGCCGTATATGCCCACTCCATGCAGGTCTCAAGCTGTCTAAACTGCGCACTGGTTTCAACTGAAAGTGATGCATGAAACATTCTTATTATAAAAAACGAATAAAAAAGTGTTTAATACGATTCTCTATATATGAATAGTACATATATGCTATTTGATATTGCCATACATTCTTTATTTCACATGCACACTTAGATAATACTTCAAAACTATTTCTTTTTTGATTATGCTAAATAATAATTTTTTTCATAACATTTTAATATAATAGAAATCTACATGTTGTTTTATTTTATATAATACATATTAGGATATCTAAAAATCATACATGCATGGTTTACATATGAATATGTAATTACATGTAAATCATTATTATCACCCTAATTAATTCTATCAAGGATGATAATGAATCACGATCATTATCATATTATTGACGTTGATTGCATACAGATATACATTACAGTAAGCAACGTTTTGCGATACATTAAAATTACACACAAGAACATTTTTACACCACTGAAGTTAAATTTTTCATATGAACTAGTGTGTTACCTTGATCATTGAAATATTCACAAACTGCTTATTAGAAATTTCTATACATTTATACATAGCTAATGGAAACTAAAAATATACTCACCGTTCTATCAACGGGAGGTGTATTGGGAAATATCACATGGCGGAGTTCTTGCATCAGATCAATATTCACTCTCTCTGGTGGAAAATCGGATTCTTCTGGAGAACTAGGACTTAGTGGCGAATACTGTTTCCTACTGTAATTTAAACAATGCATGTTGAGTTTTGCAATAAATAATAAATATTGATATTACAAAGCAGAAACACATGAAACTGTAGAAATAAACCTTGGATCGGCGAAATTACTGTTACGTATTCGAAGATCTTTTCTATAACTAGTAGTAGCTGTAAAACCATTTGGTGATTTTGGTGGAGATGTAAAATCGATAGGCCTTCTATCTGACGTAGGTGAACTAGGTGCTGATCTTGGTTGATGGAATCTCATACTAGCATCGTTTCTATTTGATCGTCCTAAGAATAGGAATAGAATTGATTGATTCATCTAATAAGTAAGGAGGTTTGTAAAATTTTGTCATACCTTTCCACTTTAATCCTTTATATGCTGTTTTCATATCCTTCCCTTTGTCTTTTACCTGCAAATATAATTTCTGTTAATAGTAACCGTAAAATGTAAAGAAAATGTAATAGAACTTTCATAGAAATTAATTTAGTTGATAAATAGTATAATATTAGAGCCATTGTGACTATTCTTATTGCATCGCTTTTGTTAGCAGTTATTTTTACACACACACACACACACGCGCGCGCGCACACGCGCACACACACACACACACAGACAGACAGAGTGAAAGAAACAGTGATTAGTATAATTAATGAAAGAACACATAATCAAAGAAACTAATTTAATTTTTACACTAAACTTACTGATTTAACTGCGTATTTTACAGCTGGATTGGCCTGGAATTGAAGGCAATCAAGAACACAAAATATGATTTGATTTCACGTATTTTAATTTGATAGCTGATCTCCGCAATGTCTTGAAAGAAAAATGAATGAAAGTAACACACCTTGTCTTTTACACTGCGGAAAAATGCAGAACTTTCCTTTCGCATAGCATAAGTCCATTCTCGATATTGCTGCATAAATTTGCTACCAGATTTAGCAGAATAGCTGCAGGCCTCCATTTCAAATTCATCAGAAAAGCCAAGTCCCGAATTAAGCATATTCAGTCTTTCTTCTATAAACTAAAATTTTTATCATTACTAAATTTATATGTTTTATTCAAAATCTTTTTGATAATCAAAGAAAAAAGATATCCATTTATACCTGTTGAAATATTTGTAGTTCCAACATTTTTCTTAAAAAAGGTTGCATTGACGATGGTCTGCTCTCCACAAATGCATTCTGATTGAATGTAATACTCTGCCCTTGCTCTAACGTTAATGCGTCTCTATAGCCAGCTGTTAATTGTACCAACGCTCGTAAAAATGCCCTTGACACACCATCTCCGAGTAGGGCGGATCTATTACGTAATGCCTTTTTCAAGTTTGTCACCTGGGACAAAGAAACTCTTTATTTTATTATTTAAGATGTGTTTCGATTCTTAAGAATAACTTTCTTATTCCACGAGTAAAATCATATTCTTATACGAACTACATCCTGAGGCAAAGATTCCAAATCTTGAAACGGGGACTCTACGGTGTTAATGTCGGCGTCCAATATAACTACTTCTCCTAGATCACTTTTACGTACTCTCTAAAGAATATCATGAAAAACATTGAAGAATAAAGATGCAAATTATTTATTTTTATAATTAATAGAGATTATGCAAATACCTGAAGCGTTGGGGTGGGTACGCCGATCAAAAACGGCATCGGCGCCAATAAATAATCAATTAAAGACAATGGTAAAACTGGAATATATATATGTTGCCAAATCATAGGATAAATTAAGGCGTTACATGCTTGAACACAAGCGCTTAATCTTGAAAGACGTTTCGAAGTGAAAATAATTCGACGCTCGTATAACATGGAAGCAAATATAATCATCATATTGTGGGCATCAACAGCACTATAATATTCGGTCAAGTTTCTCTAAAATTAAGAAGTTGTCACATATGCAGTTCTCTATTTAACCAGTTAACTGCAGTGTTTAATTTTAAAAATCTCTTACAGAGTACATAATTAAAATCAAGCAAGTATCACATGAATATACATGTTGAATGCAGGGCAAATGCTGCTATTATAAATTTTACGAAAAAAGTAAATCAAAACGAGAAAGGATTACATTTTTACTCGATGAAAAATTAATAATTCATTGTTGAAAAAGTATTATAATAAAATTACAAGAAAAATTAAGGAAAAAATTTATGAAATAAATAATATTCAATTGATTTCAGTGTGGTATTTTTCAAAGCAAGGTACCACACAAAATGGCACTTCATAGGTCTAGCACCAGTAACGTGACTCCTTACAGAGTATAAGTGCACAAAACAATTCAAGGAATAGGCGATATACACAGTGAAGTACTCAAAACAATTTGGGAAATGGCTGATGCATTGGAGAAAATAATCAATTCAATTTATAAGAAGAGTTTTGGAATGAAGGGTATATACGTCAAATGCAGTTAACTGGTTAAATAATTCCCTTAAACATTAAAGCTAACTTCTCTTACTTACATTCTCAGGTATACTTGGTAATTGAAATTGTTTTGGACTTTGGCAAACGAAATTCTAAAAATTATTAATAAAAATGGATAGTATACAATAATATATCTCAGATATAAATTTATTAAATAATTTACCACTTTAGAATTTGGTACAGGAATAGAGATAGAACTACCAGGGATGGGTACTGGACTTTTATATACAGTTTCAAGAAATTTCCAAAGGTCTTCTCCAGTGCCATTGCTCATTAAAGTTGCAATATTATTTAAAAGCCTGCTCACAAACAATAAATTACATATTTAATTACATATTATATATATTTATTATATGTTACATAAATATTTGTCATATCATAAGCTATAAGTAGTTAGAATACTAACTTGTAAAATATTTCATGCCATGGTAGGACACTTAAAATTACTAATGCTGTATCTGTCTTAGGGTCGTGTCTGCAAAATCCAAATGTCCATTTTGAATCTATACTAGTGAGTACAAATGAAAAATGTTGCACCATCAAACTGGAAACAAAATGCAAATATTATAATATTACATTATACTGACAACATATACTTACCTTAAACAACTTTAAAAACTTACTTTTCAATCTCACATGGATAGGCAAATTTAGGGACAGATTTAAGTATTTCCTCATCTAAAAAAGAAGTTGGATACTTTTGCAGTATCCAAGGTGGTTTTTCTCCCAATGGTGCAGCTACCTCGCAGAAACATTCAAAAAGATGTTGCACATTGTCCCTAAAAATATCAATATATTGTTGTAATTACAATTCTCAGTGCATAAACTCAATCTGTTGATCGTGATACATAGAACATTGATTGAGAAATACATTTGGGTAATGTATTTCAAACAGGAGGTACTTTCACTTATTTTATGTATCATCATTGAAGGAGCAGTTCAATGGTATAATAAAACTATCAAGAAGAAAACTTGAACGTTGAAAACATCCATCTAAAACAATGTCTTTTGGGAATAGTTAAAAATAAAAAATGTACTTACCTCAATCTGGAACCCATGATAACAGTGAAAAAAAAATAAGTACTTTGTATTCTCTTGACGTCTATACGTCATTGTACGTACTACATGACAGCAACGCATTCCATTTACGTAAATTTTAATGGCATTGCACGACTCGCGATCACGTTGCGTACTATTTTTCTAAATATACAGTGTACTTTTCTTCTCCTTTTTTTTTTACTAACACCAAGTGAGTTCTAATCGTACCACCGAGTACTGTACCACCTATTATCTTTGACTAGTAAGAGCATCTTGCATCGAAATCACGCCTACCAGATTAAATATACAATTTCCATAATTGTCATGAGAGTGCTGCATGTTGATTTAGAAGTAAGTATGTTCTTTTTTACGACGTCAACGTACCACATATCAGTTCAACTAAAATTTGTATAATTTATACAATATTGAAATAAAAAGCACCCTCTATTTTGAGTAAAAATAAGTACAAAATTTTACATTTCATTCTTTTCTTTCTTTTTTTAGTGAGATAGTAGTTTAATGATTAGGTGATTGGATAAAGAATTTACAATTGCATATTCCTCTCTATATTAATGTTATTTTAAGCTAGAAAAAATAACGTGGCCAAGCTTTTTGTCATATGTGATATATAGTACTGGTAAAGGCATATAGAAGTGCGAAACATGGCGCTTAACCTGACTGTGAAAGTTCATCCTGTTGTTTTATTTCAAATTGTTGATGCTTATGAACGTCGAAAAGCGGAATCTCACCGTGTTATCGGTACACTGTTAGGTAATTTTTCATTTTGTATTTATATAAATGTAAAATCCTGATTATGATGTAAGGTTATAAAGTTGCGAGATATGACAGTTTCTAAGTTTTACAAAAAGTGCTTTTTATAAATTAATATGCGTAGGTACCGCGGAGAAAGGTATGGTTGAAGTTACAAACTGTTTTTGTGTACCACACAAAGAATCTGAAAGTCAAGTTGAAGCTGATTTAACATATGGAATCGATCTGTACGAATTGAATCATAGGGTTAATGCTCAGGAAAATATTGTCGGATGGTGGGCAACTGGAAATGAGGTAATTTTCAATAAAAATGATATAAAAACGATAATATTTTATTGAAACAATTTTTACAGGTTACTACTCATTCTTCTGTTATCCATGAATACTATGTTCGTGAATGCAATAATCCCGTTCATTTAACTGTCGACACAACATTAGCAAACACTACTAGAATGGGAATCAAAGCTTATGTTTGTGTTCCATTAGGAGTACCTAATGGGAAACAAGGTTCTATGTTCACACCAGTTAAAGTACAAGTATGTTATATTTTGTATAATATGAATAACACAAAACAAGTGTTATATGATTTTTAACCATTGACTATATTTATTTTTACAGATTACGTGTTATGAGCCAGAAATTGTTGGACTACAGCTCTGTTCTAAAACTCAATTACCAGCACATGCACAAATAACTGGTGTAAAAACAGGAGGAGGTATAGAACCAATGATGGATCTCTCTCAAATAGCAGAAGCTAGTGCTAAACTTTCATCCATGTTGGAACAAGTACTTGCATATGTTGATGATGTGTTAACTGGAAAGCAACCACCAGACAATCAAGTACATAATTGAACATAAATTATTGAAGTATTCTTTTCATATAACTGTTATAAATTATTATGTTTTTTAGGTTGGTCGTGCTCTTCTTGACATGGTACATTCAGTGCCTAAAATGTCGAGCGATCAATTTGATGAGATGTTTAACAGCAATGTGAAAGATTTATTGATGGTTGTTGCGCTCTCACAATTGATAAAAACGCAGCTTCAGCTTAACGAGAAACTTACATTGCTCACAACTCTATAAATTCTGCAACATAATTTCAAAAATTCTGTAACGCAATTTGTATGAATAAAATACACTTTAAATTTTCAAATTTTTATCGTTTTATTTTATCGTTAATTACAATAATGTTTGTAGATTTGATAGATGTTAATATGATAAGTAGGAAATAAGGAATAAATAAAGTTGTTTATATTTTATATACATACATAAATACGATCATTGTAATACGCTCCTTTTGTTACAAAAAAAGATATCACTTTATTGATTTAGGCAATGTATTAGGTTTCGCAGACGGACGATTCGTCTCTCTGATTATCTATCAAACTGACCCAATCTGGAACTCTATCAGATTTCAAATAATTCTCTTTTGTCAGGCATCTCAGTGGCAAATCTACGGTTCCACATATAGCACCGCCTAACCATGCTGTGTAATTCGGTTTACTGGGTGCAGTATGAAACATAAATGTTTGAATTTTTAACTTTTCTGAATAAAGATTACTTTTTACAAGAGTTAAAAGCTCGGATTTAAGACGACTTGCAAAGCCTTTTGCCATTGTTGTGCCACCAATTAAAAGTATGTTTTCTGCTAAAGTTCGCCTAATGTCTATTGGACACTATAATAAAAAATGTACTTCCTTAAACCCAGATTGAAGAAAATAAAAAATTTTAATATTTGTATATGTTAGAATTATACCTGAATAATAGCATCTAGAATCATTGTAGGTATACTGAGATTATCATTATCCCTTTCCCATAGTACTTCAAATGCTTTTTCTCTAACTTCACCAGGTATATTAATACTTTTAATACCAGGGTATTTAACTGCTGGAGGAGGCTTAGGAGCATGTACTGTTCCTAATTTAGATGATCTTTCCATAGTAGTAACAAAACATGTTCTTACTTTTATATCTTCTACATGCTTCTCTGTGATATTTACATTAGGATATATCTTCCTTAGAAATTTCATCAAATACCTGCTCCAAAAATATGAATGTTATCAAATAAGTTACATTAATACAATATTAATTATTAAATATTTAACTGACTCGTGTACAACTTGACCAGCCAAAGGGAGAGCCTGCCATGCCTTTAGAATTGGTTCACCCTCATAAATAGGAATTAATGTAGCTTCCTTATATCCAACGTCCAAAACTAAAGCTGAATTGATACCCAGGGTACTGATAGTTGCTAAATGAGTAGGTAATAACATCAATGATCCAATTTCAAAGTGCCTAAATAATACTTTAACCAATGTGTCCCTAAATTGTGTTGGAGCTAATAAGGATTCCAAAATTACAATCCTGGCATCCTTTGGACTTATTACGACGTGCCTATGTCAAAAGATATAATACTAATGCGCATTAGACATTAAAATAAATATGATAAAACAAAAATGACATATCAAATGTACAATCCATACCTGAAGAATAAGGCATGAAGGAATTCGACGAGTAATTGGTACAAATCCTCCGTATCTTTGTAATCGTAAATTCTGCGGAGTTCTCTAGTTTCTGGACACTTAATTTCCGTTCTTATTATACCGCGAGGAGTAGGTTCGCCCGCATAACCAAATCTATTTCCAAATTATGTATTAGTAAATATTAATATATTAAAATTCTTTTTGCGTAAAAATAAATGCACGTACTTTGTGTATGCGCTACCAATATCGAATATCACCATTTGCTTGTCCGAAAGAAATCGGAGGCCTTCATAGCTACGAAGCATTTTGACAGATTGTTTCTTTCTGTTATATCCCGTTATACGATTATAACATAACCTAAAAAGGCATTAACCTAATATTAAAGTAGTACGGGTATTACACAAATATAAATCAGTTGGGACAGACGTTTCTGTTTTTATTTGTATTTAATGTTAGAAAGAAACATAAAAATTACAAGTGATTGTAAATTTCCCTTTATATTTGAAGTTTGATCAAGAGGATATGTGATTTATTACTCAAAACATAAAAAAAAGTTTCCTATCTTTAGATCTTTTTTGTTTTTATGTACTTAAAATTATCATTATCTATGTATTTGTATATTTATTATTATTCTTCATTATTTGTAATAATAAACCATTAATTTGTAATAATTATATGACAAACTTTATTTATTTATAAAATACAGAAAAATTCATATATTTAAACAATCATTTCAAGTTCTCTTGCATAGTCAATTGCTAATGTAGCCAAATCTGCACTGGGAATTGGTTCTTCAGTTTTCTTTTCACTAGTTGTACTAAAGTAAAAGTAATCATCTTTCGCTAAATTCCAGTTCTTTTTTGCCGCGAATGCTTTCATACCTGCCTCAGAATTCAAGTTCAACATCCTTGAGGCATCTTGTATAGAGATCTTATCATATGCGCTTTCCATACATGCTCCTATTTCATCCCGAACGGTGTTTAATAAAATATCTATGAAAAAATTGTAAGATGCTGCGGGTACATTGCCTTTTGCTAAGAATATTTTGTTATATGAACCTTCCATTAAATATTGTTCTAAACTCAAAGGATGTCTGATATAAACATTAGATTGTATTTGATCTGAAGGCAACAGTTCTAATTCTGTGTGAAATTCGGCCACGCGATTCTGAGACAGTAAGAATAAGAGATTTAAACCAAGAAGATGGTATTTATACGCAGACTCCATTAATCCTGATTTGTAATCAAAATAGTAACACTTTAATTGTGCCATATAACGTTCAAAAGAAGGTATATCTTCGGTTACTATACTCCATTGTGCACCAATTTCTAAAATATCACCTGTAATCATAATTAAACATAATAATAATGGCAAAACTTTAGTAAATATTTCCTTTCAAAATTGTACATACATTAATACTTACGAGCTATAAGTAATTCATTTTGACTAGCTGTGTTATTAGATGTTGGAAGAAACATTAAATGTGTAAGACCAACCTACAGAAATTAATTGTTTAATAATTAAAATGTACTATTAAAATAATTAAAATGTATTACGCAGTCAAAATAAGATGACAATACACTTTTGACAGCATAAGCAAGGTTATATTAATGTCGCTTACACATTAAAAATGTTAAAAATACTTTCAAATAACTTTATGTATTTTATATAGATTACCTTTAATTGATTAAGTAATTCACCACATTTTTTCAAATTACACGGAGACGCCGCCCATTCTTCTTTCAAATTTTTATATACAGGAACAACATCTTTCAACGCTGCCATTTTTGGACACACTGTAATCATGCAGTATAAATTCTATATAGATACTCAGCAGTAAAAAAAAAACAAAGATTCAAGATGCAGGAAAACAAATTCAAATTATTTATTAATTTTATGGACAGAATATATATAACAAAAATTCAATCATATAAATTGAACTTTATGTATAATTTATTACTATTTTATATATTTAAGAACTTAATATTAATTTAAAAGTTTAAAAGTCAATATGTAAACATTTGGAAAAATTCTTGATGATTAAATTATTTATAAGAAGAATGTTCAATTGTTTCATAACAGATGCAAAATATAAATTTTTAGATAATAGGAATAATGTATTTAATTAATTATCACTGATAGAAACATACAGTTTATAATTAACATTAAATTAGTATCAAGATAAAAGAAATTTCCATTAACTATGAAATTGAATTAGTAATATTTCTCTTATCCTAATTCCGATGTTTCGAGTTAATTGACAATTTCCAAAATATTTCATGAAAGTAGAAAAATGTGCGCGTTGTGGCTACGTCTTAAGGTCAATATCTATTGCTGTGTAGGGACTTGATGTACTTGAGAGAAACGATCTTTACCGGCCTTCAACTTCCTCTTCCCGTAACTGGATATAATGGCGTCTGGAGTAAGTCTGTCTCATGTAATTCGAACTACTAAACATCGTCATTATGATGAACAAATAGAAACATGAGTCTCGGCAGAAATGGAACTTAACGTGGTAATCAACTAATGGAGTCTCGATTTATTTCAGACACTTTACACGTACCCGGAAAACTTCAGAGCTTACAAGGTGCTCATCGCAGCTCAATATTCCGGTGCCCAAGTCAATATCGCATATGATTTCGTTTTCGGCGAAACAAATAAAACTGAAGCATTTTTAAAGAAGTTCCCACTGGGCAAGGTAGGGCTACCTTTAATTTTACATATTTTCGTCCTCTATTTATGTTACGTCTTTCTTGATAAACCAGCTGGTATGTTCTCTATAGAAACATTAACAGATGAATGTTTTGTATTAGATTGTGTAAGAAATTATTATTAGAACATTAAGTTTTGAATCCTTTGTTATTTGATTTATTTCTATCTTATTCAAATAATTGTGTTATTTTGTTGGTTTTTATTTTCCAGTTATTTATCAGAGGTTTAACGATACTTATTATTTTTTATCTTAGGTTCCAGCATTTGAAACATGCGATGGAAAATGTATCACAGAAAGCAATGCAATTGCTTATTATGGTAAGCTCATATAATATGACATTTGTATAAGTGATGTTATTTGATATATAATAAGAATTTTTATTTTTCATAGTGGCTAATGACCAGTTAAGAGGCAAAACTGATCTTGAACGTGCAGAAATCATCCAATGGTTTGGATTTGCAGATTCTGAAATCCTTCCTGCTAGTTGTGCATGGGTGTTCCCATTGCTTGGAATTATGCCGTATCATAAACAGGTATGAATAAATTAATTTTTTGTAAATTCTCCATTAAAGGCAAAAATAATTGAATGTTCTAATTATTTTTGTAACTCAAGGAGATATATAAGTATTAGCATATTATCAAATGCATATGATTCTTACATATGTATCAAACAATATGCATACAAATTTAAGTTCTTTTTTATAGCTTTTACAATCGAAAGTAAGTGATTTTATGATAAAAATTGCAGAATGTAGAACATGCTAAGGATGATGTGAAGAAAGCATTGACTGCCCTTAATTCTCATTTACTTACACGTACTTATTTAGTTGGAGAACAATTGACATTAGCAGATATTAGTGTAGCTATGACGTTACTTCATTTATACCAGTATATTCTGGACCCAAATCTACGTAAACCGTACCAGAATGTGAATCGATGGTTCCAAACTGTCATACATCAGCCAGAGTCAATAGCTGTAATTGGTCTCTTTAAATTGGCTGAGAAAACTCTTGAGTATGATCCAAAGAAATTTGCAGAAACTCAAGGAAAAGTTTGTATTATTCCTTTTATTATTTCATAAAAATGCCTATGTGTAATATTATAATAACAAATTATAATGTTTATAGTCTTCAAAGAAAGAGAAAAAGGAGAAGGAAAAGGAAAAGGAAAAAAAAGAATCAAAAGAAGCAAAAGAGTCTAAGAAGGAAGCCGTCGAAGAACTGGATCCAGCAGATGCTGCTTTAGCCGCTGAACCTGTAACCCGAAATCCTTTTGATGCATTACCTAAAGGCACTTTTGATCTTGATGATTTTAAAAGATTCTATAGCAACGAAGACGAACTAGAGTCTGTACTTTACTTCTGGCAAAAGTTCGATTCGGAACATTATAGTATTTGGCTTGGCGAATACAAATATAACAATGAACTAACAAAGGTAAAACAGGAATGTTTAAATAAGAACAGCATCACATTTTTATTATGTCCCTGCATTTTGATATATTTTTTATATATTTTTTACAGGTTTTCATGTCTTGCAATCTCATAAGTGGAATGTTTCAACGATTAGATAAAATGCGAAAAGCCGCATTTGCGAGCGTCTGTCTCTTCGGTATGGAAAACGACAGTAGCATTAGTGGTATTTGGGTTTGGCGCGGACACGATCTTGCTTTCACGGTTGGTGCTTTTCTTTGTAACGTTTATTATATTTTTGTAATTCTGCAATTCCAAATAACAATCACATTTTTTAAAACAGTTGTGTCCAGACTGGCAGGTAGATTACGAATCATACACTTGGACTAAATTAGATGCAACTAAAGAAGAAACAAAACAACTGGTTAAACAGTACTTAGTCTGGACCGGTACTGATAAGGAGGGACGTAAATTTATTCAGGGAAAAATTTTCAAGTAAAAATTTGCCATATGCTTATTATTAAACAGAACACTTTGTTCGCATGAAATAAACGTAAAAAATCTGATAAAATATTATCAAAGTTTACATGCAAACCCTTAGAATCCTGTATTGAAATAAGGTGATTTACAGAAAAAAAGAATGTTCTTTTCCATAGGTCACTATTCTAACAACTTGATGCTTTTACCTTTTAAGTTTATAACGCGTTTATATTGAAATATCATTCTAAAATTAATTCTAACGCACTTTTTTCAGTATTTGGATTTATTCTAACATCGTACGAATATTGTTAGCTTTGTAATGAAATACGATGGACATAATATATAACTTCGGCATATATATTCGTAGAAATTCCTTCTTCATACAATGCGTTAAATTATTTAATTTATAAATTGCTTTTAATGTATGTCATAAACAACAGTAATTTAATAGTACTTAAGAAATTACTTTGTTCATTTGTTATTGTTTAATAAAAAAGCATATAGCATGATTTTTGATAGAAACAGAAAAATTATGAATACACTTAAGTATGCTGCTATACGTACTATAATTCATCTTCCATATACTAGTTTGTGTGAACTATAGTTTCAAATATAATGCATATTTTTACAAAAAATGAAGTTGTTGATTTTTCGATTATTACAATAAATTTCTATATTTCACACACTTTGTATTGATATTTAAATATCAAATATTCCAAATATTCTGAAGGAGCACAAAGATCGTTTCAATTATTTATTTTTAAGTTTCAACAAATAATTACAATAACAAAATGTTTTTTATATTTACAAAAAAAACGCTTGTTTACAACAAGTTATAATATTTAAAACCCTTTTTCATCCATCCAGGCTTTAACAAGATTTACGTAATCTCCCCTGAATACAATTTGTCCCAATAGTTCATTTGTACGAATACCAATTGGTCTGCATGCCTTTTTCTGTAAATATTGATTTAATTCAGATTCTAGTGCCCAAATATCTCCATGAATTTTACGAATAACAGTCAATCTTCGTAATCCTCGATGACTAATTTCAAGATATACAGGTTGCATATAATTTTTCGTACGTTGTATATAGTATGGATATTCATGTGGTTTGGCTATTAAATAATTAAATAAAATAGAAAATTTTATTGTAACAAATGCATTAATACATTACTGAAAACAACTTACCAACAGGTGGTTTCCATCCAGATGGATATTCCTTCTTTTCTAGGTGAGGAGTAGGTATGACTTTTGGTTTGAGTAAACGTTCTACATATTCCCATTCTTTTGGATCTTTTGATACTTCATAATCAGTATAGTTGGAAGGGTCTGTATATTTAGGTGAACTATTGAAGGAGCTCCATCTTTTCTGAATATAACACGATATATTTCAGATAAAGTTTTTCATTAAAATTGAATCATACATAACTATTATTACGAGAAGTAAAATGATTTTTCCAATGATGTATCATTGTTTAATATCGTTACAGTTATATAAATATTTGTAGGTTATTGTGTAAAACCAGATAAATAGAAATTTTATCACAAATATATATCACCCTTCATTCCAAAGAAGAAGTCTATGTTTCTAAATTTTATTAAATATGTTTTAATTTATCTCATACATTCTTCTTCAGAATAATATAGTGTACATTTCATTTTGCACAATATTTTCATCTTCAACAGATTTTGCTATTCAACATTCATTTCAGAGTATCCATTAATCTTTACATTCCTATCTTTCAAACAATAGAGATTTACAACAAAATTTCATAAACGCAAAAATACCTTGTTGATCTATGTACGAACGTTCCTGACATTAGAAAAAAAGAGCAAAACACAATTCTTCAAAGATAAAAGTAAATAAAAACAGCAGACATAAATACCTCGCGTGACTTGGGTCTAGCATGGCCCTTCGTTGCTTTATCTCTAAAGTAATCATTATGGAAACGTATGAGAGCTTTCGCGGGAGCTTATCATAATATTATTCCTAATATTCTCAATAAACTACATCAACGTAAAATACCTGAGTAATAACCGACGAAACTCCGTTTGATGAATAAAGTTCACTAGAATAGGAGAGGATAATCGTGGAAAGTTTCGAGCGTGTGAAAAGTCGAAGGGCAGCCATTTTGACTTGAGTAAATAAGGGTCGGTGGCCGCCATTGGTGCGCACGGGCGCGTCTTCCTTTTCGTTCTCGTGCCAGATCGGGTATTTCTCAGCGACGCGCTCGTATTTCTACCGTTTTTCGTTCTCAGTAGAAGGATCATCTCGGTCGGTCTCGATCCTAATAGACGAACGTGTCATTGAGCGATCGTGATTCTGTAAAATTCGCCAAATAACGCAGGGTTAAGTTATCAGAAATAGTATATAGATTTCGAAGTGCCGCGTTGTTCCAAATTTCGCTGGAGTATTGTCAGTATATATCATACTTTTTTCGAGTAGTTTTTCGGTTTGTTAGTAAGTATAAGTTTTTTGTTAAGCGAACGTGCAGCGGAAACGGGGTTGTGTAAAGCTAGAAGGGTGGAATTCATTGAAAATAACTGGATGAATTAGCACGAATGGACTATGGACCTGGGAGAGGTCGCGTGTTCTACCGTCAGGTGGCGGTAGCCTCAAAACAGTGGGACATCGTATAGACACCCTGCAACGGGACTGTGTTTTTCACAGGATTGTTTTCCGCGTTTTCCCGCAAAAACCACGCTCTTTTACTGTGATTTTTCGCTCCAGAGGTAAGTACAATCGACGAATCGAGTATCGAAGTTATAAATTCCCTGAATAACCCCTTAATAAGCCTGCAGTAAACCTTGGAAATCTTGAATCGGGTCCGACCTTTTGTTTATTCGTGGCGATTTTTTCGCGATGATTTGTTGCGTGATTTTCGATGATTCTTGCCCGCTTAAACCCCAATTTTTATTATGGGCAGTTAATATGTGATCCGGTCTTTCCGTCGAGACAAAATTTTGTAGGATCCGTTAGGTGATTGTTGAGATATCGCGGTAAATATTTCAAAGTGATATTCCCTGACCGAGAAGAGGCGCTCCGTGTATCCGTGTAAATGCAAAGTTTGTCACGTAATTTTTCTGACCGCCAGGGCCGCATCTATCAACCCCACTATCCGGCCGGCCGCACACCTACTCACATCTAAGACGGAATTATGTAGTTTTTCCACTTGGTATACAGTCAATTTGTTCCTGTCTTGCTTAAAAGAGGAAAGGTATATTTTTTTCATTTATAATTTTATCCTTTTTTGCCGCGCGCGCGCGCGCGCGCTTTTGTGTGTGTGTGTGCGTGTGTGTGTGTACGCGCGCGCGCGTCGTGCATGCATGCGTGTGTGTGTGGGGGGGAGACCAACTGTAAGAAGTATTTGTACACCATTGTATTTATTATAGTATTTATATAATAATTAATTGAGTCCAAGTATATTAAATTCCATGTTATTTGATTGTACCTTTGTATGACTACAAAAATTTAATGCTATGGAATTAAATGTGAAACCTGATAAAAGAATGCTTTATTGGAAAGTAAGGGTATATACAAATATTTTTTATAGCTGCTATATATGTATATATATATATATATATATACAGCAGCTGCAAAAAGTATTTGCACACTACTGTATTTATTATAGCGTTTGTGTATTAATTAATTAGATCCATGTATATTAAATTTCATATTATTTAGTAACATTTTTATATAATTCGAAAAATTTGATACCTAATAAAAGAATATTTCATTGGAAGTTAGTGGTATGTGTAAATACTATTTATTGCCATTGTATAAATATTTTTTGGATGGAAAAAGAGATAGAGTTAACTTCTAATTTAATTTTTTGATCATTTTCTTAAAGTTGGAAATATATAGTAATCTTTCAGAGTACAATATTATAAATAAATCCAAAATTTCTTTTTACTTTTAAAATATATATTGTTTTATTAATAGAAGAATTGACAAATTACTCTGAATGCTACAATGGTAATAGTAATTATCATTTGATCAGTAATCTGCTTGCAATTTCATATTATAAATGAAATTGCAGGAGCCCAATGTGGGTGGAAGTGAGATGGCATCCAGGGAAAAGAAACCCTTAGCGCCTTCCAAAGCAAAACAGAAGGCGAATAATGATTCTGGCTTGCCATCGAACGAAATTAAAAGTAGAAAAGGCAAGACTTTGTCGAATCTAAAGCAACAGCAACTTGCACGGGACATAATAGAGGCTGTGGCGACTGGTAGTCAACTTCCTCCAAAATTAGAGGCAACCCTTCCACGTAAAAAGGTTCTCAGGAATCTCAAACGTAAACAAAAGCTAAGAGTAACAAAGGCCAATTTAATTAAGTCAAAAGTTACAAGGAAGGTGACTAGTAGAAATTTATGCAGAATAACTTCTGATATTAAGAAGGGTGTGAGGGCTAAAAGAGCCAAATTATCGGAAGAAAACAGTGCTAAGACATCTGATATCAACACAAAAACTTTAGAGAATCACATAAACGAAGCAGAGGGTGAAAGTATAGGAACAGAAGGAGGTAATAGAAGTGCCAAGAACAATCTCAGGACTAAAAAGACCAAGTTTATACCAAAAAGTAGTGAATTGGAGAGTGAGGACACTGTGGACAAAGATACAGATTCAGTTGCTGGATCCAGTATCAAGAGCAGTCCAAAACTTAATAGGAAAGGTAGAAGCTTGGAAAATTTAGATTCTTTACCTAGGGGTGTTAAATCAACCAAATTTTCGGGATTTAAAAGGAACAGTATCAAAGAGAAAGACACTTTCATAAAGTCAGAAGGTGATATTAAATATACAAAAGGAAGAAAGAGTACCAAGGATATAGATTGCACTAATATAAGAGTTTCAAAGTCACTTCTGGACACCAAAAGTTCTATAGATCTTACCATAGACGAAGTGATAGCTTCAATGGTGAGCGATTCAGAAATAGATAATCAGCAAGGAATAACAGAGAAAATAGAAGGAAAAGTAACAAGAAGGAAAAAGATGTTGGTAGAAGAGAATATAGTCCCGGATATTGAGATAAAAAAAGAACCAGACAGTGAAGATATCAAAATTGCTTCTGATGGAGAGAATCTGGAAACAGAATCTGTTCAAAGTGCAATTCAATTGAGGAAAAGGTCGAACGCATCGATTAGTCAAAGAAGTTTACGGAATGGCAAGTTACGACAGGCGGATTCCGTTATCTCTACCGATTTGGAGCTTAAAAAACGTCGAAGATTGAATTCGGACGACCCTGTTAGTTCAGAAGTTTCCACGGATAATATCGCAGATAGTAATATCGATACCGAATCTTGTTTTTCTGAATCTAGCGGTAACGATCCTCAGACGGTTATGGTATCAACTAAAGATGAACTTTGCTTAAAACAAGAAACACTAAAAAATTTCGAAGACAGTTCACAAATTGTATCGGAAATAGAAAATAATAACAATAGTGATAGAGTAGATAGGACAACCGAGATTGGACCTACTCTTCGTTCGAAAACTAAAGCCAAAAGTACCGAGATCGAAATAAAAAATGACAATATCAAAGGCGAATATACACGAATAATACCGAAAAACGCGGAAGTGCAAGAAGAGCTGAAGAAAACGAGTAATTTAGATCAAGTTAGGAAAGATAATATTTTAGCGAAACTTTCTGACAAATCTAAGGGTCGAAGAAGTAGTTTAAACATAGATATGAAGAAGACGGTCAATTCGTTTTATGGTACGGATAAGTCAGATGGTAATCCGAAGTCTCAGATAGATCAAATGATAGAAAATATTAAGCTTACGATCGCCAAATCTATCGAGAGTAAAATCTTTGGGCCGGAGAAGGGTCTCGGATTGAATAAAAATTTTGAAGTACCAAAAATCGAGGAGATAATTGCACCGCTGAGTGCGGAGTCGCAGAAATTAGGGTTGGAGGACAATACAGACGAGGATAAGTCTACTATTTCCAAGAATGAGATTAAATCGGACAATTCAGAAAATTCAGTGGCTGAACTGAAGCCAAAAGTGGCCGATACTGCCAAAGAAATTGAAAAACTAGTCATGGGTGATATTGAACTAGCTGAAACACATTCTCAGAACGTACAAGAGAGCGATTCCTCTGACAATGATGCAAGCTGCAACCCTCATAATGCTTCTGAAGCAGGTTCTGTACAGATTACAGAGAACAATGATAGCACCTGCAAAGCTATGGACCAACAGGAGGAATCGAATGATATTTCTAATTCAGCAGAGGAGTCTAAAAAGGACGTGGAACAAGTTATAGACGATCAGATAAAGGTTTTGGATGATGGTAAAAGATCTGGTCTTAGCAAAAAATCTCCGAGAATAACGGATAAAGGTCATCTCGAAAACAACGAAACTGTTAAAAAATTAGGTAGAGTATTAAATAGAATAGTCCAAAAGTCTGAAAACTGTGAAGAGCCTTTGGAGAACTCCAGTAAACCTGTTTCTGAGGAAACTGCTTCGAATGACGAGTCACCTAAGAACGAATCGATAAACAAAGCGGTTAGTTTAGAATCTTCAATTGTTTGCACGGTAATCGTGTCGAAACAGGTACAAGAAGAAGTTACAGAAGAGGAATCAGAAACAGATCAAACAATCGAAGATGAGGCTAAGATTTCTGCAAATGTTACTGTGGAATCTGATGATGTAGAGACTTTAGAAAGTATCTCTAAGGAAGTAGAAAGATTGGTAGCAGAGGATCAATCTAGCAATCAACTGCAAACGAGCATAAACGAAATGCAATACAGGCAAGAATCAGCAAGCAAAACTACAACAGACATTTCTCCATTACCTAGTAAGTTAGGTATCACAGATATTGAAAAACAAGAAACAAGTCTTGCCAAAGTGGATGAATCAGAAAATAGGGATGTACAAAATAAACCTGAGGTAATAGAGAATACCAAAGAAATTGAAAAATCTGAAGAAAGCGTATCAGAAGCAACACAAGTTGCAAAGAAAGACAAGAATAATTGCAGAGTACCACCTACTTCCGATTCCACAACGAACTTTAAATGCACCGCGAGTCCTGTTCCTAACGATACGTGTAATCCTATCGAAGATATAAAAAAAGATATAGATGAGAATGAAAAAGACGAGAAATGTAAATCGAGTAATGATACAGATCACAATAACACTGGTAATAATAATACTGAGAAAAAAGTAATTTCGTTAAAGGATAATTCAGAGAATAATGATACAACTATAGTAAAGGAAGAAATAGAAATATCAGACAATACCGTGGAAGAGCAAAAATCTGTTGGCGATGATTACAAGAAACGAGTATTAAGAGCTCGCGATAAAACGAAAAAGCTCGAAAAGGGACAAGCATCTTGTAACAAAGAACGTATCGAAGGTGCTCCAAAAATTAAAACGGAAGAGGAAAGTTCTCAAATATCGCGGAGTTCTCACAATGAAGAAGATACACAGAATTTGGAAGAAAAGGCTCATGAAATGATCACAGATGACATAGATGATTCTCAGAACAGCACTGAAACAGATACTATCGAGTTAGAACGTCAAGCTCGCACTAGACGCAGTAGGGAGGTGAAAAAACGCAAAGAGGATCAATTAAATGCTTTAAAAAATAAACGACCAAAACGGGAAATTCGGAGATACGATCAACAGAATAAGGAGGAGACACTATTGGACAATGAGGTAGCAAAGATCAATGAGAACAACCGATCCTTTTTAAACAAATATGAAAACGGAACAGAATGTGCCACAAATTTCAGAGGTTTCTCAGAAGGGGTTAGGGGAAATTTGGAAAAATGTCAGGACAGTACAGATAGTATTAGAAGCAAATCAGAAAATGACTTAATTATCACGAAAGAGTCTAGTAAAAAGACGTGTGAGAACAGATTATCTCGAAATTTATCTGAGAACCATGTGACCAAGCAGTCAGGGAATATAGACATTCTGAATGCCGATTGTAAACCTGTAAAAACACCAGAAACATCACAGAAAGATTCTGATGAGACATCCACGTCTGGTGAATCCTCTAGCAGCATTAATATTACTCCAAAGATCTTGGAAACACCAGAAGACAAGGCGAAAAAAGAGTCGATTCTGAGACTTCTCGGGTTGGAATCTCTGGAAAAGGCTGCTGAGCGGTTGAGCCATCAGAAGGCCAAAAAGGAACAGTACACAGGTACCCTGAAAACTGTAATCCGTGTTCAGAAAGAAAAGGAGAAAGACAAGAGGCGATCGAGATCACCATTGAAAATGGTGTTGAAACAGGGTCGTGGAGATGGCGAAGGAGATTCACCTGAGAATTTCTACACTATTCAGAAGGAGGTGAGTTTTATACAAATGTGATAAATTAATATACATTGAATAATATGAAATGTAACCAGTTACTTATCATATTGCTTTTTATTTTTCAGTTTGGAACCAGTGGTTGGGGAGATAGCAGCTCTGGTGCGAACCGAAAGTTCTCTACTAACCACAGACACTCTTGCGGTAATCCTGGTTGCGGGAATAACTACATTCTTAATCATTCCTTGTCCTTCTGCTTAAAACACACGTTCTCATCATTGTGAAAAGAATCGCTTGATATTTTTTTTTTAACGGATTGCTCTTGCTTATTATAGCACAATTATTTCCTTAATCGCGATTTTGTTACTATCTATTATCAAGCAGTTCTTTAATTCATAAATCACCTAAAAAAAAAAAAGGATCCCGCAAATCATAACAATTATATAGTCTTCTATAACAAGCATGTTACTTTGTGCTACTGCTTCAACATCAATTATATTTATTCTCTAACTTTCCTATTATCTTCCAATTAAGTTGCCCTCACTTCATCAAAGTATTAAATTAGAACATCAGATTTAATGTTGTATAACTCTGTAATAATTGTGGGTTACTTATTGTTTTATCACAACAGATGAAGATAACGAAGACACAGCGCCAAAGGATCGTCAGTCTCTTGTTATTCCAGAGAAGTCCTCCTCTTTCTCTATTCATCCTGGACGCTTGTGCGCGGACGTCTGTTGTTACTGCTTTGGAAAATTCGGTTCTTTGGACACACCGATGCATCTTGCTCAAATGAAGTCCGACGAGAGACGCAAAAAGATTTTAATCGTAGAAAAACATCTGAATAAGGATTCTTGCTTATGTGATGCTTGCTACCGTCATGTAGACAGAAAGGTGGAAGCTTGATTTATAAAATTTTCAGTATCATCTAATCGGTCTTTGAATATGTAATCTTATTATGTAAAATTTCTTGATGTTTAGGCAAATACAAGTCCAACAAATATGCAAACGAAGCCACAGAAACAGCACAGACAACTTATGGTGTCCAAGTGCTCAGCCCGCGAATGTAGAGATGCTTCGCGACATCATGTCAAACGTCGATGGTTGCTCAAGATAAAAGCTGGTCTGCAAAAACAGGTTAGTGTACCAGTATAAGTTGGTAAAAAAATAATGCAATCTAAAGTCTAAAATCCAGTTTTAATCAAATTTTCAAAGCTACAGTTACATTATTATTTTTTATACAAATATCTGTGATACGTATGTTTTCTATACAGGTGGACATTGATTGGGAATCGAGTCAACATACGTCCATGTCGTTCTGCGCTAGCCATTACTCGAAGATCGAACGATTCTTGACTTGTGCGTTATGCAAACGTAGGTTGGCGAGAAACCACACTCATCAACTAGCTAATGCGGAGACTGAGGAATTAAATCAGTTGCTTGGACAACAAGGGATTCCTGTTATTCTGGCGGCCGGTACTTTCGTTTGCAAATTATGTAGATATTTCACACAGTTGCAGTTGAAGTATAAGGATGTAGAGAACATGAACACGAATCACAAGTCGTTCTACAAGAGTTATCGGAAAAGGTATGGTTCTCTTGATACATTTACAAGATTTAATTTTTACTTTTATTATATCTTTATATCTTTATCTTTTATTCTTTTTGTATGTTCAGAGTACTACACTATCACGATATTGAGGTTTTGGAAAACGAAGAAGAAGATTCTTCTCAGAATCAAACTAAGGATAAAGACAAGGACAAGGACAAAAGGAAAAAAGCTAAGTGTAGCACTCAACCTAAGAGCGGAACTTCCAAGTCTCCGGATGGTACGACGAATTCCGCCTCTGAAAAATCTACTCCAGAACCCACCAAAAACGAGGAAACGAGTTCCGAGATGGACAACGAAAACCGTACCGCGAAGGCAAACTTGAACGACGAAAACGTCGGGATGGATGTGCAGTTCCTCGGTATTGAAAGCACCGTGGAGAAACTGAAGAAACGCAAACTGCTTGATATGCACGCGTACACAACATCAGATACAATGATATCATGTGATAATCCCAACGAGGTTGTCGAGATCCTTGCAATGGACAAGGAGGTGACGCTAACCAGATTGCCAAAGAGGCCAAGAACTAATAATGACATCACACCGGTTGTACAGAGACTCGGTGCTAATCCTTCCATTAGTGTACGTACTCTTTTCCCTGGCGAAGAGGAGATGAACCTTCACGCCAATATAGAGTTTACAAATGTTCGAGAAATAACGCCTCAAGGTTGGGAAAAGTGTGCCACTATGATACAATATGACAGAGACACGAAACTCCTTTGGCAAGAGCTACAGAGACCATACGGGAATCAGAGCTCGTTTCTCAGACATCTGATACTTCTGGAAAAATATTACAGATCCGGTGACTTGGTGCTAGCCCCGAATGCATCACGGAATGCCATTAATTACTCGACTTCTGTGCAGAATCGTTTAATATCGTATGAAGGTCCAGAGAAAATGGACGAGCCAATAATGGAACCGATTGCCTCAGAATATCACAATTCTCGTCGACTGAGTGGCGGTTACGTTCTCGAAAGGGATAAGCATTCTTTACCAAGCACAAGTACTCCTAAACAACCATCGTCCACCAGTACTACACAATCTATAAAAAGTAGTCCTCCTCGGGTTCTGAAGTTAAACCCTGGAGTGTCGATAATTAAGAAACCACCCCCTAATCTGCAACGACTAAACCTTCCATCTACCAGCGCCAACCCCGCGAACGGTAACGTGAAACGAAAGGACGGTCAAAAACTGCCAACTTCTTCTGGTGGTAAAGTGTTTCATTTAAGCGAGCCCGAGTTCAAACGATTGCAAAATCTAAAGAAACAGAAACAACAAATGCTCACGGAGAAACAGTCGACCAGTTCAAACGGCGGGACAGGTAATTTGAGTTCTTCGGCAAACGTGAAGTCGGTGACGCAGTATCAAAAGGCGCAGATAGCTGCGCACACACAGTTTCAAAAGCACCTGATAATGCAGCAAGAGATGCTGAGTCGGCAGAGCAGAAGTGACTTCGAGCCGTTAATATGCGACGTTCGCGCGTTGGCAAACGAGAATAGCCCGACGCAAAACTTACTGCACAACCTGAACCTGCCGAAATCAATCCAGGTGACAACAAAGACGTCAAACCAGATTCCGATATTGCCAAAAATACCGAAGTCGCTGACGGTGATACCGCAAACGGTCACTAGACCAACCGAGAAATGAAACAGGTGGGGAAATAGGGGTAAACAGTAAGTAAACAAATTATAGATGTTAATTCCTTCAGACGAGAGAATGTACACGAGGATTCGTATCCGATCCTGAGTGAAAAGGAGAGTGTTTGTAAAATAAGATGGAGATGATCGGCAGATCGTGACGGATCAACTAGAGAGAATTGTTGATCGAATTTTGCGTTTCGATGCCGATCGCGGGAGATAAAGAAAGGTATTGAGGAAGTTTTGTGGAGGCTAGCTCACCGCGAGAAGCGACAATATTTGCCTTATAAGGATATAAAAAAATAAAAAAAGTAAAAATGGATAAGTGTACACGAGAGAAAAACTCTGTACTGCTCAAAAGAAAATACGGTTATGCGATAAACGATCATACGTGTCACAACAATCGGATGTTTGCGATGCGCGTCCGAATCGTATTTGCATACGCGCATGCGTGTATGTCGTGATAGTATATATATATAGAAACATCATTTCAGTTTCGTCGGAAAAACGATACAACAGCGAAGAAAAGAACAGTGACTACAATCGTTAACGATCTTGTACATTAACAACCAAAGCATCAGTGTGAAAAAAAATATGGCGAAACATGGTAAAAAACCTGTTTCCAAGGAAAAGTGCCTAAAAAATATGTATGACGCGAACGAAGTCGTTAGTTTTTAAATGACAAAGTATAGTATGTTGAACGGTCTTGAAACACACGTTATACATTTATGTTATATATATAAAATATATACATTTATGTTATATGTATATATAATATAAAATGTATACTACATACATATATATGTTATATGTATATATAATATATAATGTATACTGCATACATATATATATATATATATATATATACACGAACAAAAGGAGAAAACAACAAATAAAGATAAAGAAGGTAAACGAACGATCGTTCGAACGAGTGAAGAGTTTAAAGGGGAAAAGAAGAAGGGGGTACATATATCTTGAAAGTTTATGAATCAAGGAGCTTTGATTTCACCCCCTTTTGTTTCTTCGTTTATATGTTCTAAATCTAAAACAGAAAAATCAATCCTCGATTGAGAAATACAGCTTTTCTTTGAATTTTTTCACGAGGAACGGTCGAATAGGATAAGAGAGAACATATACCGACGAACGAAATGAAGAAGAAGCTGACGATTTGCCTTGCTGTTGTTAGATAAAGAAGACAATTCATGCTAGAGACATATCTGTCCCACGCGTTCTTTGAGATCTACACCTGAAGGTCTCGCGAAGGTCCTTGAGGCTTCAAAGAGCACTTTCAAATCGGTAGTTCGTTCCTTTTTCCGCGTATCCCGATGGAGATATAGTCGAAAATTCGTGTTGAGATGATATTGCGTGTATTCCCGCGAGATTGGCGCCACGGTGTAGATTTCCTTACGATTTTTCTCCGTACGCCGAATATATTTTTATCTACCTATGAAAAAAAGGAAATATCGTGGAATTTTAGAGAGAATGGGAGATAGAAGGAAAAAAAATAGGTCGTGACCTTTTTTTGCCGTGAGTAAGGTACGAGACAAAATAATGACACCAGAAGAGATTCAATTGTACATTAGAAAAGAGGAAAAAAAATATAGATATATATATTTTGGCCTGCTCATCGGAGAGTAGCATAATGACCACTTGTAATTAATTCTTATTAATCAGGGGGCGATCGTAGAGCGAGAAAGCTAAGCGTTTATCGTATGAATTGATGGATACATTTCTATAAAGTAGGTGTAGATTTATTACGCCTTGAGCTTATTTATTACGTTACTATAATATCATTATATTATATTGTACATAACTGATAATTATTTCTAGTTTGTAACTGATTATTAATATTATATTATTAATTATTTCATTATCAGTAATTCTACTGCTATTATACGACACGGTGAATTTTAATCATCGAGCAGGATTCCTTCATTAATCGTGTAAGACGATCGTGAGTTTGAGAGAAATGTGAGGATTTCGAAACTCCTTTGATAAGAGATATACAAGATAAAAGATCGAAAGGTTAACGAATGAATGAGCGAAAGACTGAAAGAGCGAGAAAAACGAGCAGAATGAATCCGTTTCCTTCTTCTTCTTTTTCATTTTCTTCATTTTGTTTGTTTTTGTTTCTGTATGAAGTCGCCATGTGAAAGGGCGTGAAGGAAAAAACAAGTCGAAAAATGATGTTTATCGAAAGAGAAAAAAAAATCCTCCTTCGAACACGCAAACCGTATGCAGTCGGTTGTCGCGTGTCGTTTCGAGGTTATGTTATTACTGCCTTAAAGAAATGCGCGTGATCGATTGTAAATAGTAGTAACAGAGAGAGTGAAACTTGAAAAATGTAATTTCGAATCAGATATTGCGCCTGGGAGAACTTCGGTTCGCGAGACAAATAAAATGAGGAACTAGAAATGAGAAACGCTTGAGCATTGTTTGTTGAACGGTGCATTCTATAACAATGAAAAAAACGTTGAAAATCATTTGAGTCGAGGATAAACTCACTTTTGAACCGATTAAAATTGACGAGGGGATTAGCCTGGCGGGTGATGTCTGTTGAATTCCAGATATTTCTACTTAAAATTATCTAAACTCGTTTTCTGTTTATTCTGTGTCTTTAAAGAAGGTTAATAAAATAGTCTGAAAATTTTTTCACGCTTTATTTGTTATTTAACTAGCTTCATTTCTTGCTCGTACCTTCTTTTTTTCAAATATGTAACTGTATCTTTAATTGTTGCTTAACCAAATGCACTAGTTAACGTGTTCACTAAAAATTGTTCGCACGGAAATAGAATCGGTTCAAGAGTACGTATATCCGTTCTAATTCTTTAAATTTTCATTTTGGCTGTGTTGAGCTAGGACGATTAACGGTCAAAGAAGATCGACGGATAGATAAATTTTATATCGCACGGACGAAAGAATTTTTTCGAGTGCAGGCGGAAATCGTTCGCTCGAGTGTTCTGGCAGCTTCATTCGTTTTAACTTATCAAATCATTGTTAAAACAAATTTTGTACGTTGATAATTAATCGACGAAGAAGATTAGTACTACTTTATATCGAAAATCTAGAGACATTTTTTAAATTACTATATTATAGCATATCATTTTGTAACTAAGAGATTATTGACCTGCTGATATAGTAATATATCGCAATATGTTCGAACATTCATACAATGACACGGTAATGCTTTGGTAAATCCTAATATAATTTTCTACTAAAGTATAGCGCTTAGTCTTTGAACCTGTTTTTTTTTTTTTTTATAAATTAAATGGCAATTGTAAGATATTCCTTTTTTATACTTCGAAATATGAATTTGAATATAATGAAGAGAGAAGGACAGTTGTAGCAACGTAACTGTTAGACGAAGTAACGAAGAAGGCCAGGAACTCGAGGTGTGCGTAATCTAATCTGGAAAAAATTCACGTGGCGAAACGTAAAAAAAAGAAACACAGGCACACGTATACACGTGCATGGGACATACTGTACAGGATAGTCGTGCACAACTGTGTGGCGCATGTACGCGTAAACAACAGGAAAGAATGTCGGCGCGAGTATTATATGTATATTAAATATATATAATACTGAACGTGTGTTATAAATAAATATATATATATTATATATATTAGTATATAAAATTATAATACAATAAAGTACTTGATGGTACGTTATACATATTAAAATGCTCTATTTTATTAAGGATATTTTTGATATATCTATATATATATATTATAAATATGAATATAAATATAAATATATGTATATCGAACTAAAATCGATCGAACCCACGATCAATGTAATTATTGTTATCGACGGGACGATGGCGTTTAGAATTTACGAAGATAAGTATTTACTGAGCTGTGTGCAGTGCGTGTCAAATTGTAATTTCTAAATCTTACATAATCCCGTTATTAGTAATTTCGACTGGACGAGATTGTCGACCAGCTCTCTTTTTTTTTCTTCTTTTCTTATTCCTTAAGTCTTTGATCTTTTTTTCTAGAATCGAGAAAGATAAAAAATGAGAGAAAAAGAGACGGTTGACCAAAAAAAAAAAAAAAAAAAAATGGAAAAAATACGCAGATACGTTGATAATGGTAGTAGCTTGTGTGTATAGAGCAGTGATCTTGTTCGAATCGATATATCATGTAATCGAGCATATCTAACCCTTATTTATTGTTTTATACAGAATCGTTGCCTGCTATTGGTGAAGTCTCAAATCCTTCCATTTCGTTCTCACTTTTCTCGTTGATGCAATCAACACAAAGGAATACGATTATTGTTGTAGAATAATTGTTACAGCCCTTCTTTGTTACGTGTCTTCATGGACGTGGTGGTCATTCGAGGAATTGTGAGGTCGTTCCTTTGTTTGACTGCATCAATTCTTTTCTTTTTATTTTTCTTTATTTGTCTTTATCTAATTTTTCCATTTCTTTCTTTCCTTAAAGTAACAACTATATTTAATTGATGCGTATTTCAATTATTGTAAGTCTCAGTGTATCTATGGCAGTTTCACATTTAAAATATACCTTTTCTTTTTTTCCTGAAATTGAGTTTTCGTGAGTGTTAATTATCGCAGCTGCGCCATCATAAATTAAATAATGCACGTTAGAAGAACGTATCGAATGAACGTATGATACAAGAAAAAGAAAGGATAGTACGACCGTTTTTAAATTGATTGCTCAAGACTTTTTAATTGTTAATCGTCCACGCTCGTTTACGTTTGTATGCCCAAATTGCGTCAATGAATTGTTACATTGTACAAATATTTATCGCGACAATGAGAATCGACCTTGGTACATGCAACGTTTTTAGCGACAATGGCGAATTATTTAAGTAGCGCAACATACTTTTTTTCGAATTATTCGATCGAACCGTAAAAAGAAGGACGAATGTGTATTATATCGATGAATCGATAACGCAATTCATTTTTATCAATAGCAACTGCATACTTCTCAGCAAACGAACGCTCGATAAGTGTGTGTAGTACGGTTATACGTAAAGGGAAATTGAAAGTAACGGAGAGGTATCGGGAAAGAAAGAAAGGGGAAGTGAGAGAGGAAAAGAGAGAAAGACAAACAGTGAACGAGAGTATGAACTGAGTTTAAGTTTTAAGAATTCTATTTTTGTGATGAAAAGAAAAGTGTAATTATCGTAGTCAAGAGGGACGGCAGGAATCGTCGAATGATTTTCACTCAAAGAGATGTAATCGAATAGACATTTCTTCTTTATTCTAAAAAGAAAGTAAAAGAATAACCGTGATTTGGATTATACAGGGTGGTCCCAGACATTCTTTTACGTTTGATAGGCCAATCTTGTAGCTGTATTCTATGAGTATAGTCGAATATGTGTATAGTGTATAGTCAAGTAAAAAGTACTATATAAACATTTCAAATATTATTAAAACGTTATAATACAAATATATAATACAATGGGAACAATAATGGGTTTACGATTACTATGCTATAAGACAACGATAATACTTCGATTTATTAACCTATAAAGCTCACGCTGATGGTCATTTAATTCTAATGAACCATTGTAATGCTTTGCCCGATATATTTTTCTTATTTAGTTATGCACGCATGAAAATCGAATTGCGCGGAATTGAAAACTATTACAGGCCAAAATATTATCCTTTTCTTGTATTTCATATATTTATTCTAACTTTTTAACAAAGCTTTAGATCATCCATGTTCATATAACACTTTTTGTTTGGTTATATTTATAAAATATGCTGACCAAGTTTGGCTGTTTAACTCTAGGATGCCCTGTATGGTTTTAACGTAAAGATAATCACGCAATATGATTAGTAGCAGGTTCACACAGAGTGTTAAAGAGCCAAGAAGCATTGGTATCCAATGATTAGCGTCTGACAAAGTGTAATGGTGTTTCTACTGGCAGTAGATGCGTCAGCGCATGCCTCTGGCATGCACAAAGGCGAAACACATCGAAAACACAAAAACTCCAGTAATACTTACGTACAAAGAAACTTATATTCTTCGTTATTTAATTTCAATATTTAGTTTATTACTAGGCTGTGGATTTTTATGAAAATTTTTACTAACACAATTATGGAATTGGAATCTAACTATATAACAATATTCCTTTACACACTAAATATTATAATTAAGTTGCGGATTTTTATACAGTTTATAAATTCGAACACATTCACAAATTCGAAGTTTCGGAAATATACAAAATGCATATAATATGTAAAAATAAAGAAATATTCAAAATGAATTATTTGTTAGAGCATTTCATGGGAGAAATACATCTTTATGTATGTTCCATTATTTTAATTGTATTAATAAAAATATGAAATTGCATAAAAATCCGCGTTCTAATTATAACTAACACTCTAATTTAGATATTTTGCATATTTTTACAGATTACACTGTATACATTTTGCATTTTTTAATTTCGCATGAATCCATAAAAATTTGCTATCTACATATTATTGTCGATGTTCTCTTGACAAATTATTGAACAATTTTTAAAAGAAATCATTCGACGCGTTTCTGCAGTGAAGAAATATTTTTTGAGACGAACGACAGGTGCGTATAAATCGAAAAACGATAAATGCTGAAATGATCGATCGATTTATACATAGGAAAAGATATTTTATTATATGAAATGAAAAGTCGAGAACGATGTTGGCAATGCAAACGGGAAGAAAGCAATAAGAAAAAGAAGCAAGAAGTTAAGTACGCGTTAGGTACTTTGATAACATTTCTCGATAATGTGAATTTAAAAAAAAAGAACAAATCGAATTTGAGTGATATTTGGCGTCAACTAGACACGATGCACACATCGTTCTGCTGTTTCTTCGCTAACTTCACGATATTTCGTACTCGCGAAGTCGATATTTGTACGAAACGATTTGTTCTACTGAATTTTATTTTTCTTGTTCTCTTTCCTTGTTTTTTTTTTATGATATATTTGAGGACTCCACTGACATTGCAATACGATTAAATGGAAATACTGAAATTAAAAAAAAAAGAGCGAAAGAAAGGCGAAAGTATATCATTGGCTCGCTTCAAATCGTTTCGAACGTTTTCACGATTGCGAATCGATATAAATCCTCGTTGATGATACAATCGACGACTACGGTCAACTACGAAAACGTGTTCACATTTTTTTTACACGATTTTATATCTGCGTCAAATAATCGCGCCTTTCTCAAATCGAGTGAATTCGTGTTGTCGCGATTGAAGCGCACAAATCATAACCCGGCCGAAAATGCCGGACACGGATGCGAGTCTCAAACGATATAGAAATTTTTTCACTTTTCATACTTAAACTTACCGCCAATCGTAAAAGAGCGGTAAATATATCTACCGATTCGCAAACCGTGAAACCACACAATCACAATTCGTTTATTTCTTGAAAAACGATAAATGCGTTACTGTTTATTTGGAAGAAAAATGAGAAAAAAGATAAAAAATACTAATCATATGGTAGTTACTTATTTTCTAAATTCTAATTTATCGTTTTAAATGTAAAAAGAAGAACTTTTGTCCTTCTTAGACTTATCTTAGAAAGAATAATCAGGATAAGCCGATCGAATTTCCGGTCGATTTTTACGTAAATTTTCGGTCCGATTTCTTTTTGTTTTTCTTTTCTTTCTTTTTTTCGAAAAAATTTTCGACACTATATTCGATCTTCGATTTCGAACTTTCCTTTTTATCGAGGATCGAATGTATCGAAACCGATGTCGATGTGACGCGAAAGCAATCCTACACGTATACATATAATGTATATATATATATATATATACATACATTTGTATATATATATATATAATACATATAATATATATATATATATATATATATTTGTGTATATATATATAAAGAGCAAAACACGAATAAATAAACGACGATGTGGCACTTTGTGGCGTATGCAATGACATCTTTTGAAAATTCGATACACACATCATTACGAACATTATGTTATTTAAACGAATATTAACACACGTTAATACTATCATGATAACCTTTGTTTATTTGATTCTAATGTAATAGTTATTATTAGTTCGCCATCCTTTGTATATATCGCAACTCTCAATAAAAAAAAGTACCAAAAAAAAATAAAATGAAATATATAGAATTATTCCTTTCGCCGTAATTGATTTCCTTATACCAAATTTCAAATATCAAGATATATTGATATACTAGGGATTATAACTGATATAACCAAAATTTAAAATGTTGCAGTGTTAGAATTAATTGGTAGCTTAATTTAAATATTTCTGGTTATTGATAATAATTGAGACCTCCCCACTCTCCACTGGTTATCTAGTTTTATCTCATCTTCGTGTCTTTCTAATTTATACCATTAAACTTTTTAAAATATTTATAATCTTATTTTCTTATTACTTTCTTATATGATATAATATCCTTAACCCCAATCTTTTTTCTCGTTAAATCTTTCGTATCCTATGCAAATCATGCATTTATCTTAATAGAGTCTTTTTTTAAGAACCCTTTATAGGAGTAATTTAATGTCTTTAACTATGATTCAGAACTAAACGCTGTGTAGGATATAGAATTAGACTAAAATCTGAAATTCAATTTAGCCTTTTTAAAGTCTATTAATATTAGTAAATAAATATTAATAAATAAGTATTGATATGTGTAGAAAAAGGAACCATTCGAATGAATTTTTTCAAAATCGTGAGCCCTTCATGTTGACTTGCGCAGATAATGGAGCAATCAGAATCATCCAAGCACCGCCGAATATTAGCGACGTCGTACGAAGTTAGTCGAAAGCCGGTGCTTAATGGCAATTTAAAAACGAGCGGCAAAACGCGGTGTGTAAAGCCTTTGATTTTGAAATTGAAGGGAGAGGAGTAAAGAACAGTTGACGAGATATATTATATTTCTGCAGTTTATTTGCAATTTGTTCATATAATTGGTAACTGATCTTGAATAACTAGTACTAAAAACCTAAACAACGTATGAAATTTTATACATAGTTATTTTAAGGGTGCTAATGTGACTATTTACAGTGTGAACGCGTCAAACCACGAATCGAGACGGTCCACCTTCGACGCGATAATACGACTTGCGTCGAGAAATTTCCCTCGAAAGGTGGTTTCGACGTTCGAAAGGAAGATTGGATTTCTCTTTGCATCGCTTTTCACGCTTTCGTCATTGTTTCTATTTCCTCTTACCGGGTTTACAGAACGGTACAAATGTTTATATGTACAATGATTCAATCACCGATTACGTAATATGCAGTTTCGCGGCTACCCTCACAGGTTACGGCACGAATCGTAACGCAACACCGCGACGCTCAGAGGATTCAAATGCATCTGTTATTATCCTGTACAAAAAAGATCAAGGGGTATTCCTGTGAATGATTCGATAATTTATAATATGTGCAAAACGTATAAAAGTGGTCAGTTTAAATAAAACGTAGAAAAAATGATTGCACGCGTGACATTGATCGTCCAATTCCTTTTTAGCACTTTTGTGAATGGGGACAAAAACAGATTTAGACGGTATATTTCCAAATCAGCTTAAAAATGGCATAGTCAAGGAATTCACCTAGACTGCACTGATTATGAGTTTGTAGAAGAATCATGGCGGCACTGTTATGAATTAATCAACGCAGAGATGGTCAAGTGTCGCAGATCGATCTCGAGTATTCACGTATCTGTGTAGTAATAATATATTCGATGTTCGAAAACGATTTGCGACATGTTCTGGTATTCTTCTGTGAGAAGAAAGAAGGGACGAACTATTGCACTGTACAGTGTCCGCAAAATCCGAACTTATTACATACCTTTTTTAAAAACAATGATTATAAACAGTATGCATACAATGTGTATATAAATCGTACAGTTGCGTATTTCGACGTAACAAAATTCGTCGTTATACAAATTGATACTAACTAATGAGTTTCATCATTAGGAATAAGAAGGAGAAAAAGTGTTAACAAAAGAAAATGCCACGCGAGAAACACAAACGTTCAACGATTATCACTCCGAACAAGAATATCGCAAAAAAGAAAAAAAAACGCAATAAAGGAATAAAATAGTTTAGCAAAGAAATATATTTTTTACAACCAACGATTTTTCGCTATCCGACGACACATTATCTGTTTGTGATCTACAAAAAAAATCACTCATTGGATAATGGTAATCTGTCGATATTCTAAAATTCATTTTTCATTGTCTGTAGAATCACAAGGGAAACCACAAAAAAAGAATTAAGGAAAGAGAAAGGAACGATAAAGTATTGTTAACAAAAATCGAAGGCCCATTGTGGCATAATCGCGCGATAGTGAAATTCATTCGATATCGGGCGCACTTCACGTTTACATCGATTTACAACTACTCTAAAGGCATTTATACACAACAGACGCGCGCGTCTCATTTGCAGCATTTTTTCTCTTGTGTGTCGGCGCTTATTCACTTTCTCCGGAAATATCTCCACTATAAATTCGCCTATAATATAATCGTTAACGTGCTCTTAGAAACGTACTCGAATATATACAAATTATATATGTAATGCGCGTTTCAGAATATTTTGGTACCGATGCGCGTACAACCAACAACGTTTATACCAACTATTGGTGACGTACACATCGACAACACTCAATCGAAGCCAGACTTTCATCGAACCCAGGACTGCTGAAAACGCATTTTATCCACGAAAAGTACTTTATTTATTAACCACGCAGTCTTAAATCGTTGACGGCTGCTGAACGACCAAAAAAAAAAAAAACTCAAGGACGATGAATAAGCCTTACGGAAGCCTACATATATCTTTCCTTTACTGGTACTGCTCGGTACCAAAACTTCGTCCTTTGTGCTTTCCCAAATATCAAACAGAGACCCTCTGATAGGTCGTCCAGCCGTGTCAACGATGCTCGTACCATCAAGTCAAAACCCCACCGAAGGCGCCATATTCTAGACAGAATGTTTACCCCCCAGATCTCAGGTTCATCCTCGCCGTGGTTCCTCGTATGTGCCGCGAAGCCGTCTACCCGCATCATCGTCGTCATCGTGGTCGTGGTCATCTTTTTCTATCGAGCCAGACACGACGAGAGGAGGGTGCTCGAGGCACGAGGCTCCCTTCTAGGTTTCCAGTCCAGGTACCAAACTATGGAAGGTCTGGATATCGTGGAACGCTCTGCCACAACTCTGATTGTTGTTCCTCTCGAATTTCGCCAGGTCAAAATGTTCGTCCAGCGATTGTAACTCGACTAAACGTTCTTCTAGACTCTTGGCGGAGTCTGCGAACCTTGCAAAATCGCAGATCCTGTCAGGGTCGACCACGTCCGAAGCCTCCATTATGCTGCCTACGTCGGTAGATCTAGCAACACTGGTTAGCTGACTGCTAGTGTCATCTAGTTCGGTAGGGAACATGACGGAGTTACAGCAACTACTCGCGGACGTGCTGGTGCTGCTGGTGGTGGTTGTGTTTGCCGTGCTGGTGCTGATGATCGTTGTTGTCGACCGAACATCTACGGAGCCCAGGCGGTCCTCAGAGTACACCAGATGGTGATGATGCGGAGATTCGGGTTCCTGAACTTCGTCTATATGAGACAGTAATCGCGGAGTCGGAGGCAGAATGTAAAAGTCGCTGAATACATCGTCCTGAAGGTCAAGATCATCGTGCCTCTGTCGCTTGGGGCTGATTCCATCGTTCCGCGTGTCATCGCTTAATCTGAAAAAACGAAAATAATATGGGTTGTTTCAGAAATTATTAAGAGACGGCGGCGAGAGTAGACAACGTGCCCGAAGGTATTGCGCAACCGACACGCGAGCTGTCGCTGCTTGCGCAATCTATATTATGTAAAACAAATCTCTAACAACGGTGAGCAAGATCTGCCACTCTTCTTCCTCTAGAACGGGAAAGTTCAACTACGAATTAGTTATTCTGAGCATCCTCTGACTTCTTTCGAAGCTATTTCCGAGAAAACGCAACCGTTCACATAGGTTATGTACAAAACACAAAAAATAATTAATTATAATCGAATGTTCAACTAGAACTTCGTTTTGGGACGTACTATATTTGTGACATTTTTTGGAACATGTGATACCATCTGTGAAGTAGAATTCAAAAATTCTAATTGTAAGGAGTGGAGTTTTATGCATATTGCGCTGCTATAGTTTTATAACTGATATCAGCAAGGATCCTTGATATTTGAAAACTTTGATTAAATAGTTTCTCTTACCTCTTCCTGGAGGACGTTTCGTCGTCTGTTACTCCGACGATAAGGTTGCTGGAAACGTTATTCTCTTTGGTGGAATCATTTAGATACGTGACCACCGGAAGCCCGTAATTCCTCGTCTTTTCGTCTCGGTTTTCACGTTGCAGTCGCCTAACGGCGTTGTTTATGAGAACCGATCTACACAGGCTAGCCTCTGGGTCCTCGATCCTCCTTAGCTTACCGGCTGAAATTTTAAGCAAGCGACGACGTTCCTCCCTCGCGCGGTACTTAGCCGAAATCATCGTTGGTCTGCTCCTACGAATCACAAGGTCTTCCTCCAATCTCATCTTAGCGCCTGAAAAATAGGGAACAAAAAATTATTAATTTTCGAAATTACAGCTCATATTTTAAGCCTACTTCATAGATCCATATGATCCAAATATATATTTCTAATTTTATTATCATTTCTGTATTCTATTGCTTTCTGTGAATAAAGTAGTCCGAGAAAAAGAAGATATTAGGAAACATACAAACGAGAAGACAAGAAGAACAACAAAGTTAATCAAAAAATCTACTGATAAAATGCAATATATTTCATTTCGAAGAAATAGGCATGCAAATGAAAAAGTAAAATAGTAACAAGTTTATATATTTGAAATATGCGCTTTTCTGGTATTGTATTGTTATCAGTCCATTGTCTTTAAATCTAGAAATCTGGACATGTAATATACACGAGAAAAAATGTAGACATAACGGTATTACCGAGAGGCGGTAAAAAAGACGACCATAGAGGGCAGTCTAGCGGTACATAAGTATTTACGTGTTTACGTAGTGCGCACTCTATACCAATAATTGACCAAATTTTCTCATTTTTTTCCGCTATACAACGACCTGCATACACTGAGTATGTACTTCCGTTGAGCCATAATGAAGGAAACACGAGAAGAAATTTCATTAATATGTGTTTTGTGATTAATTGCATAATATATGGCGAGTTTAATAATAACTATAAACAATAAAAATATTAAAAAGTTAGAAATCAATTTTATTTCTATATCAAACATATAACACGATATACTTTCTGGAAATTTAGTTGCTTATACAAATTATAACCAGTGTTTTATGTGGTTTGACTAATTAGCAAGAATGATATCCTTGTAACTCTATCGCATGAAATTAGAGCACTCTCGACAGAAAGAACCAGAGATAGCAATTGGTTAGTGATATCGATGGTCAACACTGTTCGTTATGAATAATTCGCTTGCAAATTTCTCGTCGATGACGTTCTAACACACTTCGCTCCGGTTGCACGGTTGCCATGAAAATGGGACGTAATAAGTAGCTGCAACTTGAGCAAATAAGCGTTCGTGATCGATGTTGCACTTTTCGTAATTCGTTTCGCAAAACGAGAACAAATTCCTCGCTTCGTAACGTGCAGATCTGCCCGACCAACTGATGATACACAGTTACATTTATACACGTTTCGTTTACTGCCTATTAAACCAACAAAACGTACTCTGTTGATAAAAAGTTGGTAAAAATAATTATTTAAATTTAAGTAGAGATTGTATACGAATTGATACGGTGTCAATGATCCTATAAGCACCGAGCATGCGTGAACGATTAAGAGATGCGTAATATACTATTTATAGGGCGTATACTTTTTATATGTATCAGAGCAACGGGATTCTCCACTGTAATAAGTTTTACAGAAAAAAATATCTTAAAAAAGCTTCTAACATTTCAATAAGGTCCTGGAAAATTTTCATTTGAAACGGGCACTTGCAATATTTGAATATTCGACTTTTTAAACGCTTTCCTTTCGAAAGAGGAAGTAACTTCTAAGTTGATTGAAACTTTCGTTGCATGCTATACGCATGACAGAGCTGTTAAATTTTGCAAAGTGACTTTGACTTTAGTTTTCTTTCTCCAATAATTGTACAGTTCCGTACGATAGACGTGTAGGTTAGGTTATACAAAGTTGACTATAGGAATTACACAGAATCAAATCGTTCCTTACAGTAATGGATCAAAGAACCTGCGTAGGAAGCAAATAACTAAATCTGTGGTCTAGAAAAGGCACACTTAACCTCCATCGATATATTCGCGTAATTAATTGGCAGTTATACATTCTTCTTACAAAGTGAGTCATATTCGTGTTTCCCAACCTAATAATCAACATTTAGTAGGAAAATGAATCTCTATTTCAATGATTTCCGCGAATGACCGTCTGAGTCACACGTAAACGGAAATGATTCCGAAAATAAATTGTTCAATTAGCCGACAGATGGCACCTCCAATACCTTTACAAGCCAACAAGATGGCGGTCATGTACATTAACATTACAAGTTGAAAAAATACATAATTCGCGCTGTGTGACACTTGTTAAATAACTTTATCTCGTTATGAAACGCTAATTAATGGAAAATCTTATCATGATGTGATTTATTGATTGATTGTGGTGCCTCAAAAAATTAAATATTGATTTTGAAAATTCGTCATCTTAACAAATAGACTCTTTGACAAGTGTCAATAGTGTCTAGTACGGTTACGCGAATTAGATGCGGAACTGTCATCAAAAGGTTATTTAATTAAGTCGGGAGGGAAAATAAAGAAGACTGATGCTACACGAAGAGACGATTTTACGCTCGAAATGCACCTAAGCTAACTTTCTCCGCAGGGAAAAAACCACCATGGATACACGTTACCTAACCTGTAAAGTCTGCTATGGAGTCGCTGACTCGTGCGCGTCGTCCTCTCCCTTCTCCCACCAGTAAGTTTACTTGCACGTATACATACATACATACACACATACATACATACATAATGCCCCCCGTTTTCTCGTACATTGTACCTTCTCTCTCTGCTTCTTCGTCATTTTTATACGGTACAGTTATTTGAAACAACATAACTGTCAATACGATGGACATTATTTATGCGAGCGAGCAAATTCAAGTGGAAAAAGGAAGTTCATTGATCATGTTCGGATTATTAAATTAAATTAATATTGAATCTGTTAAAATATAATATGAATCCGATTTAGACGAAAATTAAAACCGTCGAATTTTTATATTTGAATCTTACTCTCAATATAGCAATAAAAAAGAATTTATAACGTTTCAAGAAGATTTAATATAAAATTGAAACGGGAGATCATGCATACCAATAAGACTTTCTTCATACTTTGTCTAAAATGAAGATATTTAGAAAAATTTAATTAGGTTAAAAATCAGAAATGGCCGGAGAAACATAAAAAGATTAACGAAATAAGAGGAAGAATGTAAATGTCTATAATTAGGCTGCTGCAAATTTTTATGCAAATTCATATTTCTGGCTATGTAATTAAAAGAATAGAAGTTCGGTAGAAAATTGTTTTATCTACCAAATATTATAAAGAGCATTATATATTGGATGTTTTATATATCTTTTCACGTTATGTGCAGCCTGCGCAATTTCTATAAGAATGCATTCCTATAAATGCATAAAAATCGGCAGTCTATCTATAATTCTAACCTACATCTTTTGGATTTTAATTATCATGGATTTCGACCGGGATAAATCTAGATCGATCATAATGATGGAACAATAATTTCTAGGCCCCAATTTCACTGGATACCATCCAATCCTTACGAGAATCATTTTAAAAGCTACGTCACTTCGATGCCGTTACATTTAATCTTACATCACAGTAACATAGTGTTTGGCAATTAAACGAAGCTTTGACCTCGGTCGGAATTAGATCCATTTAAACGCGTCATTCAAAGTTTCTATAAGTGTTGAAATACTTTCGTGAGCCACTGTATGAAGCGTGAATAAGGAAAGGGGCATCGAGGAGCTCCATATTGAACCGTTCAAAGTAGAAAGCGGTCGGTGCACGGGGACGGCCGGGTCAGACACCATTGCTGTCCGCGACTGTTCCCTGCAGGGGCCTTGAAAGGAATGCGCAACTAAAAAGAAATCACGGAGGCACTTTTGCATGCTTATAAATAAATGCGGACGCTGAACCTAAGTATGTACACTACCGTACATAAGTTTTTGAATACTTACAAATCATTGCAAATGTATAAAATATGCTTTAAATAAAACTATTTAATCTAATTTTTGCTTCTCATCTTATCTCAAGCATATCACCATATACAGCGTTAGTAGATATGTATCGATAAACGCAATAGTTGATACTAATTAATATAAATAGATAGGTAATAATTGAACGTGATATACTCAATGTCGAAATCTAAGGATGATTGGAATATGTGTTTGCAACTACGTTCTAAAAGTTTATATAAATTTGTTGTAGCGTCAGCTATTTAGTCAAGATAAATATGAAATTTGATTGTTACAATTTAGCAGGACATTTGATCCCAGTTGTAAGAATGTAATGGTAGAAAAACATTCTTTTATCATAATGTAGAAAATATAACAACAAACATCAATGTTTTAATTGGATTGTATGAAGTATCCAAATACCCATATGCACGGTGGTGTACATTTCTGGTAGGAAGACAAAAGAGTATAAGTAGAATTTTTGTCAATCGAATAAGTACACTAATATTTTCTACATTGCTATCTTTTGCTTGTTTTAGTAGTACAAGTAAATTTCCCTTTTTTCCCGCTCTTTCACTTGAAATTCTGATAATATATCAAAAATCTAATATTTGATCTTGTATTGCACTTTATTATAACAAATAATTACTAATTTATACTAATATTAAATATTATATTATGTTATAATTATTATATTAATAATTCTGATTTATACCCTTGTGCCCGCTAATCAGAGATATATCAGTGATACTTTCTGTCATTTCACCCGTGATACTTATCACTCACTCCGGCTCGTTTGCACGTATTGTTCAGATTATCACCGCTCACTTTATTTTTTTCACAATGGTTCTCTCTGTTCTCTCCGTCGAGACAAAAAATTACGAAATATCGTCCTCCGTACTTTTCCACTTCCTTCCAGATAACGTGATGCAATGTTTGATGAATTGCAGAGATAATAATTAGTCAATAATCTAAAAATTTTGGTCACTCTGTTTTATCGACAGAGAATATATTTTATCGGGCCCATTTTTCGCGTTTATGGAGAGCGCGTGATGTATTCATTAAACGCTGATAAATATATTTATAATCGAAATAGAACTTCATTACAGATTAAGCTTTGCTCTTAACATTTTGACCCACAAAGTTTCACTTTATTGCTATATAACTGGAAATATTACATTCGTTACGAATATCTATAACAAAATTTACAAGGAAGTATGTATGTAACTAGTAATTCGACGTAACAGAATCTGATTCAATAGATTTTGTTGAATCACCATATCGTCACATTTAACCTGTTTAGTAATAACAAACGACTAACTAAAACGACTGTAGAATAATAAAAAAGAAAGCGATACACCATTTAACAATGTTATAAGTCGACGATGTTGAAACTCACTTTCGAGCTATGCAAAACTGTAACGTCGGCCATGCACTCACTACACTTTCCACATTCCTTCGAATGACACGGCCAGAGAAAATAGAAAGAAATCCAATATATTAGCGACGTGATTGGTAACAATATGTTCTTAAAATATTTGGTAAGTTTAAACAACAAGTTACGATTATCACTAAGAAAATTTGTTTTATGTAAAAATCTACGTAATATAAAATTGCGAAATTAATCGAACAAAATCCGCAGTTCACATCAGACTTGGTCGGTGTCCGGGACTGAACTGTGCGTCACGCGTAATCGCGGCATACGTACGACGACAGACCGACGACAACAAAAGTGTTTATCGGGCGTCGCGTGACGTCACGATTGGCCGTGTGTACTACGCGCGGCTCGCGCATGCGCGCTCCAACGAACACGGCTTACACACATCTATATACAACGCGTCGTTTGTTCTTGCAGTCGAAGCGTGCACATTTAGCGACGAGAAAGATGCCTATCACTTTCTCTTTTTGCGCAAAGGAATCGTATGGAATACATATTTACAAAAGACAAACAAATCGATGATTCCACGAACAAATTCGTTTAATATTTACTTTTTCTTATTCTCTAATATCCATGTATTTAAAGCACTGTCCTCGCTGAAACAACAACGAGGATCATTTTGACGCCTCTTGTTACTGCATATCCAACAAAAAGCAAGTTATAGAAATACTTTGTCCACATTGGAACAACATAATCTGAGGAATATTTAGGTTTTGTTTCGACTTCAAGGCTATTTGTTGCAAGCCGCAAGAATGCATTGAAGGAATATTTGCTGCTATTGTTAACTGTTTTCTATTTTCCGCTGATCTTTATCGCTCCAGATGGAAACCGGCAGCAACCGGCCATATTTGTTACTGGCGACAGAAATACCCAGAAACTTGGAAAACATTCGATAACAAGCGGCGACTTTTTCAAGAAACACGGAACAGTGACAAAAAAGTTTTATCGTTGTTGTTTCAGTGGAGGCAGGGCTTAAGGTTATGAAATTACGGACGTTGAATTTCAGGCGTTTAAACGGTCGTTCGTTCGATGTAATTTTGCATCTTTACCAACAGAGGGTTATTAGCAACGTTGTTCCGGAATACTAGTCGTTTTGTTTTCGTTCGAACACATCGGCAAGCACTTAACTGGAGATACCCTGTACGATAGTGAACAGGTAGCGGTGCGAGTGCATACATAAACACGTATGCGCGCGAATCACGAGTAAAAGATTCCTGGCGGAGCTCGTTAATTGCGCCAACGCAAGTACTTTTACTCGGCTCGAATAATGAAACAAGCGAGTTTCTTTTTTCGAGGCATCCACACCGTCGTGCACGTCACCCGTCAGCGCCCCTTTGAATTTCATTCGAATTAATGCGTTTCTTTTGAATCGGACCTTGTGCTTTATCTCACCGTGTGCGCGTATCTTTGATAATACCACGGTAAAAGAAAGATAACCACCACTCGGAAGCCACAGATTTTATATTCGACATTCTCATGACCTAATAATGCGTCATAAAAATATTGAATGATAAAATTTGATATGACTGTCACAGTGGTCATCGGTGGTCTACGTTTTACTAAATTTTCTTAGAATAAGCAAAATAAAATAAATTATATGGACTACAAAATGAATTAAATAACATTGTCAGAAAAAAGTGCACAAGTGCAACAGAATATTTTATATTTTATAATATTTTGAAAAAATTAAATTGATAAAATTAAAAAATATATAAAATTCGCATGGTAGACAACAACATGCTAATTATTCGAATAGGTTGAAATATTATCCGACTGGATCTAAACAGTGTTTGAGGAAAATAAAGATTATTTTAGTTTTGTGTAAACGTAGTTAGCGATTACGAGAGGAGTTGAACATCAAGGAAGTAGATGTCACGATACTCTTTGTGAAGAAAGATATGTTCTCGAGATAACGTTGCTCGAGAAACAAAGATTCTTTAAGATTCAAGCTGATAGAGCCACGACTTGTGGAAGGCTCGTTTCCATGAAGGACGTGGTACCGTTTCCTCAAGCCCGTTAGACCTTTTTCAACCATTTCTCTGCACTCTTTTCCTGTAGTTACTGTCTTTTCTTTTTTCTTTTTTTTTTAAGCCAAAAGCATCTTTTATACGACAAAATCATGCAAAACGTAATTTTTGTGGTTAACAAATTCGTGTCAAAATATCATCGTTAGGATTATCTTAAAGATCAATTTTTCGTAATTCAACAAATTTCTTCGAAAGTTCCACGGTTTTAAATTATACAAAAAGGTGGCGTTGAAATTGCACCAGCCAATCGTTAAATAGGCCGTGACCATTCGGACGACTTTCTCTCGTAGCCACAATGAGCGAAGACGTCGGAAAAAGAAAAACTGCTCGTATTTAGAATAGTCCCTGTTAGTAACAGTAAACGAAAGTGTCACGACCTATCGTAATAATGTCCCGACTAGAGCGACATCCTATCACCAAGAAGCCTAACACAAAATCGAGATTTCTGAGAAAAAAGTAATGTCACTTAACCTCAAAATAGTCCATTTATTCGTTTAGGATTCTATGCTACACAACCATGATCGATTAGATTCGATCGTTTCGAATTTATTCGAACATATATTTACAATTGAACCGGAGACGTTTTAATATATCGATAGGGCAACGACGATTTTCATATTTATGGGGAGTTCATAAAGGTAAACGGAAGTAGAGAACGTGATTTCATATTTAATGCGATTGGATCAACTGGTTATAAAGGATTATTTTAAGTATACTAGTATAAATTCATGTAATTCCTATAAATCGTAAAAGAAAGTCTAACAGCGACCAATTAGGTTGCTAGTTTGCTAGAGGAGGACCCACTTTCTCGTGAACTAGATATACATACCAAGGACTCGGCGATGACACGAATTCAAAAAATGCGCATATTGATGCTTTTCGATGATTACGAAACTAAATTGAAGTAACGGATGCAGAAAATAAAATACGGAGAGCTTGAAACGTATTATTACGATTATTACATATTGTAGAATATATGAGATAGAGCAAGCCAGTCTTACGTAAAATCAAATCGACCCAGTGACGTGTTTGTTAAGTTTAAGAGCCATGAGCAGCGATTAAACGACCTTGGTTTCTTCCAAGTCTTCGTTGTGTATTATCGTTCCACGAATGTCGCTTGAAACAAATATTTCTATATTTCTAGTCCTTTTTTTTTTTTTTGGTGGTAGAGAAATATGCACACACTTTTGTTAATCGCTCGCACGAGTGAAATAAAGCGATATAAAAATCTCGATAATTCACTTGCAAGTAAATTGTTTCCATATTTACGCTGTTTTTCTGTTTTTCATGTATTTTTTTCACGCACAGTTTCGTCGGAACAGCCACAACAAAAACCACATTCACTTTCGATATTACAAGAACACGTTCCGCCATATTATCCCAATAGTATTTAAAAAATAAAACGAGAAAAAAGAGCACGACGCAACAGGTTGAAAAATTCAACGGATGGAAAAAAGCTGGGACGTGAAATTTTGGTGAATTTTCTATCCGACGTACACGAACACGCAAGCATCTGGAAACGATTCGGTAACACGGAAGCGAGGAATGCACGAAAAGAATGTCACCCTTCACTTTCTCCGAATCACTGATTTCACACAACACACCCTAGATTCGGCGAATACGAGAGCGAGGACAAATCGACAGGCAAAATACGCTGTCTGGAGCTCCCTCTAATCGATCACCTCCCTTTCGTTATTACTTCAACAAGTCATACATAGATATCGCATTATCAATGACAGACCGATCGCTATGAAGGTTTGCGTCACTGTTTTAAATTTAACTCTTTGCGGTCGGCATATTTTTTTGGTGGTATTATCAATTAGTTAAAGCAATAAATATTTATAATTTGAAGGCAAATTTTAAATGCCACCATTCTAGTGACATCTGATCGCAAAAAGGCTGATTTTTATATCGTCGTTATCTACTTTTGTTTAAAATGACGACAGAATTATCGCCGTTTATGTATTGTTATGTTATATATGAATAAAACCTCGCGTAATAGAAAATGCTTCATTTATATCGAGGGGAAAATAATTGCACAACAGTTTTCTGAAACTATTATGTAATGTACAAAAGAGTATTATGATGGCTATTACACGCGCTTATTGCGACATCACGCGGAATGTCGTTTCTGCGAGCGATTCGTCCCTATACTAATCTTGACCCTATCTACTTGTCTATGTATACTGTGTACATTACATATATATCGATGCTACGCAGATACGCTAACCCTTTAACCTAACATCTTTAGGTCCGATCAAACTATCAAACCGATCCTCCGAACGGTCTTCGCATTTCTTGCCCGTCGAAGCCGGCCTGTGCCGTAACTTTGCGAATCTCGCTTGGAACGCGGTGAAGCACGTCGAGTTGTACGCGGCGCAATATTCAGGCGGCCTCGAATTTCACGTAGTAGGGAACATTAACGACCGTAAGCTTACTTTGTTGCCCGCAGCCTGCCGCGCGCCATAAAGCCACATCAATACACGGCAATCACGCTAAGAGCAGATGTTATCCCCACCACCGCCACCCTACCACTTTTCTAGACTCGAGCCAGAGATCGGTCGGTAAAGTGGTGGGGACGGATCGGCTCGTGTCGCCGATACTCGGCTATCACACAAGCCTCCTTGTGTATCCACTATGATTCAGGATCGTGTCAGTAAACGCGTGCTTCCTATACAATTGTTGTTTATTTTATCCTTCTTTATCGATGATGATCGATTTTATCGATCGTGTCATTTTATATAGCGAAAATGATACACTTAAATAAAGAATGAATTCTATTATGTGTTCTAATATTACCATCGTACTGATCAAGATCGATATCTAATTCCAATTGAAGAAGATAACTATTAAATGATTAAATCAAATCGACTGATATTAAATATATTCGCATTCGACGTATAACAATAGTTGTATTTGTCAAATCTTGCTGAAAATCTCATCTTAGTATAAAATACTGTTCACCTTACTCATGTCACGAAAGTGCAAATCCAAAAATAGGCACGACTGAATGCATCACAATCAATGAATTTACGTTAGCATAAATATAACCACAAATAGGTTTAACTACCCTTCACGTCACGATTATCAATAAGTATAGCAGGACGATTTAATGAGTCTCTCATGGGAGGTGCACCAACGAGAGCTACGGCCCTGACACGTGCCTCGTGCCACATACGACAATATGCACGTATACGCCGACTGTGTGTTAGTTTCTGACAGCCTCTGGTTGGTGGGAGAGATGTGATATCAGTAGTGGGGAGAGAATCGAGTGTGTATTGATAGAGGGTGAGGACAGCCGTAGCTTCGGTGTAGGTAGACGCGTGACGTCACGCGTTCCACCAGCTGGTTAGGAGACGCGCCACTCTCCTTGTTGCCATGCCCGTGTTTTTGCTGTGATAACACGAGAAGAGGGGAAGGGGCCCGTGTGTACTTGCGGGACCTATGAACTTTTGAAGCACGAAGCAGCGTCATTCGAAGGTGCAAGTGTATTCTGAAACTTTGCGTTTATCCAAGAATCTTTACTCATTATTTTAAATTACCGACGGATTATTAACTGGATAAGAGTCTTTATAATTAAGAATTATCGATAATAAAATTTGGAGAATATATCTGACATTCTTCTAAATTGATTTGTCAGACTTCAATTTGATCGATTATCGATTGGTAGCTTCTTGTAAACGAGACGTATCTATAATTAAGTGCACTCAAGCCGATTAAAGCGCTTCTGTTGCGTTTAATTAATACGTGACTCGCTGTTCGATCTTTATGTATCCCAGTAGATTATCATATTATTCGACACGACAATATTGAAGACCAGAATTTGTCTTAATTTTAGCTATGGACAGAGAAAATGTTTGTCACTATTGAGATTACTCCGGGCATAATCATTCTCTATTTCTAGCTGAGCGTCCTCGCGGATGCGTCAGAGAAACCCATCTGGTTCGCTTATTCTCGATCACGATTATTCCAATCTCGAGAGTCGCACTTTTCGGGTATTATTCATCATCCTTGACAATTTTCTTCCCATCACTTCTTGTGGCGGTACCATATACTGTATCCTATGACGATATTCGTTCATTAAATGCATACGTAAAATCATTATCAAAGACATAGACATTGAGACCTAACTTAACAAATAACGCTTGAAATTGTCGCACAACTAGCAGGCCCTTACGCGAGCCCCTCGTAACCTGAGGAAATAGAAAACACCTGCTAGATATCCGATTCCGATGCTCTTCGTTGCAGATGAGGGCCGTTTTCCATCAGCGTAAATCGATTTAGTCGTCTCCATGAAAACAATGCTTCCTAATTTTTTATTGATTCTTGACTTGACAAAATAAGTTGACGCGGTTACTATGTAAAAATTTTAGGTTATGTGTTTCGAGCAAGTATATATTTTTATGTTACGTGTATGATAGAAATTTCAATACGGGTAATATAAATATCATGAAATTGCAGTAGAAATTTTCATAATACTTCATGTCAAGAACATATATCAAATCCTAGAACATAGAGATAGATATGTATGAAAATTATTTGCTCGTATGTAGGAATTCAGTAAATGTGTTAATAAATAAACTTACGTTCCCATTTCGAATTGTGAAATTTTGCGATACGTCAGTGTAAGATACAAATAAAATTCTTGATAAAACGATTTTCAGAAAAAGAATGACCTGTTTTAATGTGAAACGCTTGGAAGACATGCACGACATTAATGACGTTAACGCGCGTAGGATTTCCCTGAAGGCGCGTATCGCGTATATAAGCGTGACGTAATGCAGACATTAATAATTATTGTGGCATAATGATTGTGACGCGCGTGACCGCCACCAACGGCAGTGGTATTTATGCCCACGCCGATGGAAAGTAACGCGTGCCTAAGGGAATTCATAAAATCGAGCAAAGCGACACAGCAGCCGATCTCTGAATGCCTACACTTTTGGATTCCTTTGAATTTCTACCATTGTGAGCGATGCTTAGCATTCTAAAGATGTCACATGGTTCGGTGATCCCCGAGACTTGGAATCGTCAATAGCTCAAGTATGTTACTTGTTTCTTCGCTCGTATGCATCTGCGGCTTTAAGCCGAATATATATACCACAAATATAGCTTTGCAAACTATTGACATGTTTGAAATGTTATCGTATAAAAGAAAACCATACAACGCTCTCTAGTTACTATAATGAAGTATTTTTAAAGAAATTGTACAAACAAATATTTGTAGTAAATTAGTCTTCTTCATAACCTAACCCAAATTAAATTCTAATTCATCGTTTTAATCGAGCTCCTGACGATGCATATATGTTGAAAATCTTAATGGTATAAGTCAAAATCATAAAAATACCTATTATTCCTGGTTTACAACTCCTTAAAAGGTACTATCCTTTTAGTTGATAATCAATCAAGATGTTATCTCATTGTGTGCGCAACATGTTTTTCTCATACACAAAGAATATATATTAAGCTTTTTGTAGTAATGAAATATGAAAAATATCAGGCGACTAACTTTTCAATTGTACAATATTCATAGTTTCAAAATAACGATCACACGTCTTAGTAACTAACATCTTTTTATTCTTGTCAAAAACTATCATACACTATACACACATATAAAAAAGGGTGACAAATTGATAACAAAGTTCAGGTAGTGTATTATATGATTGGTTAATTGACAGAAATTACGCGCAACAATGATTATGTGTGGACCAGCGGCTCGCGGAAGGTCAGTGACAGAAAAACGAGATCACAGTTTCTGGGGGCGAAGCCCAGTCATCGCCCTCCCGAAATTTCGATTGGCGTCGCGCCCGCAGCGCCACCTGGGCGCTAGTCCGCTACTCGTCTCGGCTCGAAACTCATTCCAGAAGTGAACGAACGGATGCGCGTACGCACGGTTCCTCTATTATACATTTCCACCGTAAAGGTGCGTTTAGGTACCGGCTATTAACCCCTTTTTACAGGCCAATGCGATTACAAGCGGTTCGAATAAAAGGAAAAATCTCACATACGTTTTCGCTAATTCGTTAAAACACCATTACCACAATATAAATAATCTCCTTTTTTTCCGAGTAGTATAACATACAGCGACTACAAAAAGCACTGACATGCCACAGTATATTTATTATATCATTCGCATACTAATTAATTAGATTCAAATATATTAAACTTTATATCATTTAATAATATATACTTTCATACGATTACGAAAAAATACTATGAAAACGAAATGTAGAATCTGATATGTAGCAATACTTCTTCTAGTCACTATACGATAGAAAGAGCGATAATTACTTCAAGTTCATAAAAATTCACGTTACAAGCGGAGAGAAATCGAGAAGTAAACGTTAATTATACCTAAAGTTCACGGAAAGATTAAGTTGCCATTACACCCTTTAATAAGCTCTGTCACGCACCAAGCTGCGAAAGCCACAACCTGCGGCGATATCTGACCAGTGTACACTTGAAAACGAAACATTTTTTCTATGAATACTTTGTACAAGCTGCTATTAAAAACGAATTGGTGGTATAATACTTACCGAGAGAACAGTGAAAGATATTTAATTAATGGTAATTATGTTGATTCTTCCAATATTATATCAAGTTTTGTATTTCCCATATTTTTCACTTAATGTAAAACAATATTTAGATCAAACTTTCGATACGAAATGGATAAAGGTTAAGTCCTCAACTACCTGACTTGAACCCTCTAGATTTCTTTTTATACCGTTACTTAAAAACTCATTGCTGTCGATTCATTGCTGATAAATTTACTATAAAGATCTAAACAAAACTTGACATAACAACTAGCATTTACATTGATTAGACACCTTTCTTTTTACTTCTCTCAGTGGGTACTGTCAATTCACGAAGTCTGGCTTCATTTTTTAATAACACTTTGTATATTGACGAGTATTCAATATGAAATTCGTACTTTCTTCTTAAACATATACTTTTATCTTTTCTGTTTCCCAATTACAATTAACCTATACATATAATAATTATACATATTTATATGATACGTGTATTGTTGAACGAAGATGCGGTTCAATTTACACACAAGACCGATAAGTGAGTCGGCACGCGTTCAACGTCTTATTGAATCGAATTCAAGCTGCGCGGTGCGTGACTGTCGGCCACCGATTACGCGCACATGTCGGTCCGACCTAAACGCACCTTAATAACACATTCACCGCTCCGCTATTTTCGTCCACGGATTCACCATAGAATGAGATCAGTGCGCTAAATTTACTACAGATCCCTCTCTTTGCGCGCTGGAATGTTATCCTCCCTCTCCCCCCTCTCACTCACTCTCTCTCTCTCTCTCTCTCTCTCTCTCTCTCTCTCTCTCTCTCTCTCTCTCTCTGTGCTATGCTCGCTGGATGTTGCGCGGCTTTCATAGACTCGTTTTAAATCGCTGTAACCGTCCTCACTGCCGTGGAAACCAACCCATCAGGGCTGTATCCAGTATAGCATATGTATAGTATATGTAGTATACGATCACCCTTCAGTTCGTAAAAGGAACTTTATGAGAAGGATCCTTTTTCACCGTGTATCGTTTCCGACGTGTTTGAAGATAAATTGTAATTTTAATTCATATTTGCAAGCATATATGTATACACGAAACGACTGGTTCATCGCGTATTATGTATATCGCGTGCAACGAGTCATGGGAAACACGTTTGCTTGCCAACAACGTATTTATTAGCGGATCACGCTGTCTAGTGTCATTTCGATGATACAATTGATCGAACTGATTTCACAATTCGCGATGATCTTCGCGAAAACTCGTATGTTATATAAAACAGTTTTAAATTTCAGTAACATTATAATATGACACGACATGACTGTCACCATTATGTTGGTCAAACTTGGTACCAGTTTGAAAATGTATATAGAAGTTACGAAACATTTATTACATCATATATGTAGTTAAAAATCACTATACAATACGAAGAGCCATTTTAAACATATATGTAACAGTTATTAAAGATGATTTCATTGAATATTAAAGTTTATTAATATAATGAGCAATTTTGGTTGTTTAAATATATAGACTAAATATCTTGTATTTTCTGTATACATATTTAGACTTATCTTAATTTTTAGCGATAATTGTAACATAGACATAATTGTGTCTCATTATAACGCTACCAAAATGTTTAAATATTCATAACTTCCCACCATGTTAAATTTTAAGTTCATTACCGACTTTATCGACTATGCGCTGGTAAATGTCTAAACGCCGAAAAGCATGGATGGTTTTAAACGAAGGCGTCTAAAAATGAGAGGCAACTTCCTCGGGGGAAAAAAGTCTGTATATACACACGTGTGTGTTTACTAGTTGCCTGAAAAAGATGCTCGTCCTCGGTGCGTTAAATACGCGCACGTGCGGGTCTAACGAATTCAGTGTGCGTGCGGTTAAGTGTGTATCGCCAGTGCGTTTGCATGGATAAGGCTGGGTAACTGCGCTTACAAAAACAAGACAGAGTCTACGACACGTTCCATCCAAGACACGAGACCTAAGAAGAAAGACACGTATAGGGTTATTTTTACTCTTTTCCACTAAGAACAGACAAGAGCTACCGGTTGCTTATTTTTCAAGAGGAGAATTTATATTATCGACTGACTGCTTAGACGAGCATGACTGAATCGCTAACTATTTACATGGAATTCACGTTGAAAAGTGCTACACGATATGACGAAACGCAACGTAGAGAGTATAGGGACTTTTTCGAAGATCATAAAAGGAGTTATATGTACTATATGTATGTACATGTGAGAAGCGTGCCTTGAGTAATCGAATTGGCCGGTAAAAAGAAATAAAGCTTCCTCTTTTTCTCGTGCACGTCTGTTTTGTAGCAAGCTGTGTACGTGCGCTTCGTTCTATTATACGTTTCGTTTGTGTACGTGAGTTCGAAATAACTGGACGGATTGTATGTTGCAACCGCATCGTGTTCAAATAACAAAGGAAGAAACGCGCGAGAAAGTGCGTACCTTTTTTTACAACGATAGAAAGAAAAATAACCATGGAAGTATAAAACGTTCAATCGCCGCCATGTTTCTTTTTCGCGCTTTTTCTTTTCGTAAAGAGTATACACCCAGAGATGGTGTATCTACGTGAAAAATATTTCGACGGGATTCAATGAATCGAAAAATTGCGTGAAATATTCTGTTAAAAAAAGGAGAAAGAAAATAGTTAGGAATAATATTCCGAGAAAATTGTTTGAACCTTGATAAAATGGTTAGCTGCAAACGATCGTTTCGGTTGATCTGTTGCATTTCGAAGGCCTCTCGCGAATATACCTTCGTCGAATGTAATTTCCTGCGAATTCGATTGCGAATTAACCGATATTGCTTTTCGACTGTAACTTACGGTCGCGGATGCACATTCGAAGAATCGATTAATCTTCACGAATGTTTCGTAGCAGTGAATTCTACCGTGTTTTAACAACGACCATTCTTTTGTTTAATTAAAATGATTAAAAGTATACAATAAAAAATCAATAAGAATAAAAATATAAAATCAAAGAAAAAAAAAAAGAACAAAATTAACTTGGCGTAGTGAAGAAAACATATGATCGCAATCGCCCCAAGATGATCAGTTCAAATCCTCGTTAAATCAAACATTGCTTTTCTAGAATTATTTTAATAAATTTTGTGACGTTAAGATATTAAATTAGCTGCTTGTAATTTACAGAATAATGTCAAAATAGGGGTGTATATTATTTCTTCGTAGAATGGGTTCGGGAAATAAAATGTTCTTTGCAACAATCGTGTGGAGTACCGGGAAGCCAGTCGATGGTGGAACCGTGCCAACTAATCCACTCCTTGACGATTTTATTCAAAGGGGTTAGAAACAATGACGGCAAAACGTTTCACGCAATCGCGATACCTTTACCAACCAGTTATTTTTTCGTCATTCCACCTGATTACAACCATTATCCATGTTGATGATTGAATTCTTAAACAGAAAATTGTTGCTTCTCATTATTCCCTAATTTAAATTTTTATTTTTTATTACTACTAATTTAAGAACTTCTACCTCTTATTACTACTAATTTAGATTTCCCGAAGAATTCATGATTAAAAAACGTTAAATAATTTAGAAATATCAATTTTAAATTTAAATTAAGATCAATCAGAGGATAATTATTCGTGTCATACCTATTGTAGGCAATATTTCTTTTTCACATCATTAATTGAAATGTGCCAAATATTTACCAAAAATATACAGTAAAAGCAAGGTTAAAAAATCTTAAACTAACCATACCTTAAAATCAATATGGCGTATAGAATACCGATTGAACAACAATTACTCGTGTCATCTGGATTTTATGTAATTTTAGGTAATTTTATGTATACACTACATAATATGTTTTGTCTTAAATTAGAATCACAGTAGCGACATATGAAAATGGGAGGCGACAAAGATACACTGAAGGAATTTACGTTTCGGCGTTGTTATCTTTGGCGAGAGTCGCGGAAGTGCACGTTTCGCCTTGCGTTACGACAATTATGGTTAATTGGATTATTTTTCGCGCGACCCTGGGAAGCTTTGCTCGATGTTCGAACTTGGTTGCCACTCAGAGAGGTTCAGTACCGAGATGCTGACATAAAAAAGAGAAAATGTCCCCTCAATTTTATATACTATTAGTAAGAAGTTTACCTAACCTTACCAACGTCCGTTGACGGACCAATGAACTTCTAACATCGTAGAAAACATTGTTTAAACATTCGTAACAAGTCGTATCATGTTTTAGACGTACATTATTACTTGCAAGTATGTAATAAGGCTGGAACCAAAGTTTCTAATAATAGGCTTTGTATAAATAAGTATACGTAATGTACTTTCATCTTCTTTACTATAGAATATTCTTATATTTATATTAAGTAGCTATCAATGATAATAGGTGCAGTTGCCTATTTCCTATTAGGAAAATTATAGTGTTATATTATATTGGTTTAATAAATAAAAAGCAGATATATGTATATATATATACACATATACATATACATATACATATTATTATGTCACATATGTAGGCCTCAAGTGGTAACTTAAGAAAAGAATCAAAAAAATTCCTCCACTTATAGACCTATCTTAATCTCATTTTTACATTCTAATTTTATACATATGTTAACATTTCTAGGTTTGCACGTTGTCATACACATTCTTTATTTTTCTACCTTACTTTGTATAGCATATCTTATAAATAATACATATTTGCTTACGAATTGATTATGATTCATGTGTTCAATAAAAAAATATGCAACTCTATGATTATGTATACGTCTAATAGATAACAAATCACGCGATAATCTCGCGTCGAATGATTTTCAGTGTGACGGTAGTGAAGCTACGTTGATACTGGCCAGCGTCCAGCTTCGTAACAATCGCCTTGACGACAACTTTCTAGAATCTCTGACGGGACACAATTAATTTGTATTTCAGAGCGTTGCGAATGGTAATAGAGATGCTATTTGGTAAAAGTAACCGAACGGTACGGGTGGAATCGTGCGCGCGGACTCTACAGCCTCGTCGCGTCGAGACCCGATCGGTAATCGATAATCTCTTAAGAAATTAGCACGGATTTGTTTTGTTCGTGTTGCGTTGTAAACCGGAGATGGAATACGAGTTGGAATTAAAAGAAACTCTTGCTAACTTGTGCCTGTCGAATTCCTGATTAGAACAATCTCCTCTTTCAACCACCCGCCAAATGAGTTTACCTTACCGACAAAATCGTTGAAACTTTTTTTGAAAATAAAATATCTAAAACATTTCAATCATACAAATTCTAGCTTTAATTAAAATCAAAGTATATATATAATTTTGAACAAAACACCTTGAATTTTTAGCAAATAATCATAATTTGACATGATTAGACGATCCTGGAAGAATCGAAAGGAAGAAATCATGGCCTGCGAAAAGAGGAGGGTAGGTATGTAAGTATGTACTAGGTTGAACGATACTTGAAGCGGCCCACTTTCTTTACTTTCACGCTGCCGATGTTCTTCTTTCGACGCGCTCGCTACTCGGCCTTCGTAACTTGACGATGAGAAAGGGCCTATGGCGGACGCGCATACTTGCTGCTGTTGCACACGCACCATGAGTAACCACTACCGCTACACGAAGCTTCTGTGGCAAGCGTGTACGCCCGCCGTTCGCGACATGCAAGAGTAGCATCGAACAATTTCTAACGGGTTTTTCTCCGCATCCGAGAGTCGAAAGAACACGATGAGTTTCTACGCACCGTGACAATTTCAACCATTCCTTTGATAACATATAATAGAGGGTTCCAGGGTTTAACATGCAAACTTTGTCGATATGTTTTATGGATATAATTAAGCAAGAAATGTTATTACAGATACGAGTTATTTAAAGCTTTATAAAACCGTAATAATAATAGATAGCACAAAGAGAACAATAATGAACTTGCGGTTATATGCTATAAGACATTGATCATTAGCTGTCGGTACTTTCAAAATCTTTACCGTTCCTGTCGATACGAAAGTGACAGCGATAAAAAAGTTTATTACCCTATGAACCACATTTACATTTCATTTCATCTTGATGTATCAATCTAATACTTGTTCGATTTATCTACCTTTTTTAAAACTATCCACACATAAAAGTCTAATGGCGCAAAATTGAAGGCGATATTCGAGGGCAAACTACTGCTTTCTTTGTATTTTGTGTATTTGTTATAACTTTCTAATAAAGCTTTGAAGATCCATGTTTATAAATTTTATGTTTGAATTTTAGATTTCAAATCTTTATGCTGCTAGAATGTCGTGATATTGATTTTTCGGGAACAGTCGTGTAGCTGTTGTATTTGCACTTTGAGTCTTGCAAGTGCAAAGTACAAAGTGTAAAGTTTAAATGCTACAACTGTACGATTGTTTCCGAAAAGCATATAATATCATGACATTTTATGTTTGATCATGACACATAAGACAAATCTATAATGTTTGACTGTTAAATCCTGAGACACTCTACATACAGAAAAGGGGATATTTAATTAGTCGATAATTTTTCCGATGTACCTACAGAGTAAAAGATGGCCGCGGGAAGAAACAGAAATTGTATCGAAACTGATCAAAGTGCACACTCTGTTTTTACGCACATGAAAAAGACAATCGTCACTTTTTTATCGACCAGGCGATTATTTCGTAATGCGATAGCATTAACGGTCAAAGTGTCACGAGTTCCCAGCTTATGAACGCTTTTGCGCGGTTGTAAATATTTCCATCGTTACAATAGTGTCCACGACAATATATAGTTTATGACATAACTACCACCAGTTCAAGCGTCCTATGTCGATGTCTAAGTTACAACCACAGAAAGAAATCGATAACTATCCGGGAAACGTCGCGAGAAAAGGAAGAAATTATCGATATGCAAACAAAAGAAGCTGTACTCGGTTAAAAAACAATCGCGGCGCCGCTCATTAATCATACACCTATCTAATAAGTGTAGGTAGTCGTTAATCGTTATTCAGCGTCCTTGTCGGATGCAAAATAAGCTCGGTCGGATGATCAAAAGACGTGATCTGTCTGGCATTACTCTTATCGTCAACGATATAATAATATCACGTAAGAAATTTATTTCTATGCTATATTCGCTATATTCGCTATGTTCGCGAATACACGAATATTAAATACATCCTAATAAAAGGAGATTTATGAAATGTCCAGTAGCAAACAAAAAATATTATCAAAAATCAGTATATTTCTTGTAAAATCCTGCGTAAATTTGTAACACGATCTTTTATTTAATTTTTTTTCAAAGATATCACTTTTTAACTAATATTACATTAATTCTAAAAATATTATTTCTTTTGGTTCTATATTGGTTGGAAATCGAGTCTAATATCTTGTATCGATTTTACATGCAATCAAATGAATCACCAATCCATTGTTTATCTTTTACTATCTATTTTTATTGTAAGCCTGATTAACAGTACTAAATTGCGGTATATTTAAACTCCAGATCAAGAAGTAATTATTTAGAAAATATTTTATCTGTGTCAGTACTTGTATTTATCAGTGTAAAAAATAATTTCATTGTCGGGGTTTTTCGATTTTTGCTATCGGATATTAAAAATTAAAGTACTATTTTGGAATATCGAAGGAAAATTGAACGAAGCTTTTATTATCTAAATTAACAAGAGATAATATGAGATACCCTGACGTTGAAACAGGATTTTTGATATCATTAATTGAGCGACCTGGCCATTGTTCTTTGGGTTCTTTTGCAAGTGGTTACATGAGATACCAAGTGGATGCCCTTTCGCAAGTCACTTTGTAATTCAACGCAGATCTGGTATGCGCGATAATACCTTTGTTTAAAGTCTAGATCGTCGTCTCGATGCGCGCACAGAAAGAGAAACGGGGCCTTGCATGTGTGTTCGCTAGTCAAACAGATGCGTCGCGTAGCCCTATGAAAGTGGCTATATGCTCTCGGCCAGGACGTAAATAGTTACGAGCCTCGTGCCGTAGAATTTTAAAGCGGAGTTAGCGTCTGCCTCTGATACGTTTCACCCGATATTCGACGCGTGCACCGAGTTCCCGCGCCGATTTTTTTCTCTGTTTAGTCGCCCTTTATTATCTGTGATTCGAGTTTCATCCGCTAGTCAAACATATAAATCACCGTTAAGTGTACAGCGATTCCTTGGATCGATGATTAACCTGTGATCGCAACCTGCGCGCCCTCTACTAACTGAGAAAATTCAATGGTGAAAGCATCACATCGACGTTCTTAACATTGAAAATATTTTGAGTATGCTTTGATCTAGAACATAATTCGTAACGAAAGTTACGAAAGATTTAACTAGAATTACACTTTTCGCCATCTATGATTTCGCGAAGATAGTTTTTCTCGAAAAATTGCTCTTTTCTGATAACGAATTCCTACAGGCTTTTGCAGTATTTCATTTCTTGTCTACGTCTTTCGAATAAAATTTGCAAATACCACGATGAATAATAAGGAGGTTATACCATATTCGGTGAATAAGATACATAAAGTTGAATGCATATTCCACTTACGGTTTAAAATTGCTTGGTTATAGAAGGCTCGACAAAAAAAAAGCAGAAACCTGTTTTATGAACGAATTCTCGTGTGTTCCTTCTTAACTGTTTGTAATATCTAAATAAGTATAATATTCGTTCGAATATTTTATTATTGAAAGAAATTTATAATAAAGATGCTAGAAACTTTTCCAACAACTCGATAATTCGATTTTAGTTGAAGAAGGTATAATATGCAGTATTAAATCTTAGTGGAATTGCGATTACGATAGTTGGACTATATACCGAACGCTCGATGACCGATACATTATCTAAACGGTAGGTTATGTATGTTGAGGCTCTATCTATTGTTGACCGAGTGTGGGATGTCGCGAGGGACCGTCTCGACAAAGTCGTAGATAGTTACGTCGATGCCGTTGTTGAATTTTAAGTCAAGAGAACACGCACGTTCGACCAGATGATACATAACACGTAGAATAATGCAGATTAGCCGCGGTAGAAGGAGGCCACTAACGTAACTTTAATCCGTCTGTTACGCAGTTAAAACGGACGTCTACTCTTTACGTAAACTTTTTCTGTCTACTTAATGTAGCTACAAAAAGCATTTACCACTTATCTTTATTTTCCAATGAAGCGCTTTTTAATAGTATCTACATTGAGGTTTTAGTATTCATAATATTTGGCATTCGTTCTAGTCAGAAATTTTTGTAGTTGTATGAAAGTATTGCTAAATGATAAGAAATTTAGTATACTCGGATCAATTAATTAGTATGTAAATGCTATTGGATAAATACAATGGCGTGTCAATATTTCTTACAAATATATATCTCTCTTCGCATTCGTCAATTACAAAGATTTCTTATTCGAGATATCAAATACAACATATATGATTTCAAGAAACATTGCCAAACAATTATCAATTCTACATTATATGACAAGTCCCCATCTTACGTTATAAGAATGTCATTCTATATTTCTCTGTTCACGGACTTTTCCTTTCTGTCATTTCAAAGTTAAAACCGTGTAAAGAATATATATGGTGCGCGCGCGCGAGAGAGAGCAGTTACGTCTGAATCGTCCTTGAATGTAAGTGGAGACAAGGCGCGAACCAGCAAGAAGAATGCGGCGCACGCGGTATAAAGAGACCTTAAAGGCTTCGATACGCGAATGGTCGCGCTCTGGCGAGCGAATCGCGCAACAATTATCGGACAATGACATTTTATCCACATATTACGGTAAATCTATAAAATTCATTACTAAATTCATTACTTCGCCAATTGAATGGACTGCACCAATAAGAAGGCAGTTTCACTTTCTAGTAATTTCAATATACTAACAAAAATCAATTAAAAATCAAGTACTTTATTAAACGTGTAAAATTATAAAAGAACCAATTTTAAAACAGTCCAATTATCATATCTTAGATATTTGGTAAGGCATTAATTTTTCATAATACTTTATGGCTCTGTTAATTATTTCTATACTAAAGGGCTTATATCTTTGAAACAAATAGGTTGTTCCTCATTTTATTACGTTATATTAAAATACACTTTCTTACACTATTAAATGACATCAAAATTTAAAAAAAGTCAACTAAGTTATACTTATTTTCCTCTGTAATCTTCAGACATATAAATTTACTAGTAAGTGTACATAAAGTAGTAATTTCATGGCTTTATCCGAAATAGATTCGGACAGGCGGTGGTATCGGTGGCCCTTGTTACCGGTCGAGTAGTCGGGGGTTAATGCGGTTCCCGTGATAATAACTCGATACGTGCTCTGTTCGTAAATCTGCGCGCATATGTTACATCGTTTAGAAGAGGAATGGGGACTGTGAGAGAGAGGAGGGCGAGAAAACCGCAGCAGCGCGACGAAAATCGTATCGAAACGACTTTGGTCTATGAAATTCTATTAGCGACTCCCGATTTAATTGTCTATATGGTACTGTGGCCGATACACGAAAAAGATTTCGTATAGAGACTAGTTACAACTATGTACAGTCACAATTGCAGGGGACGAAACTCTCCGGACTCATCAACCTCCAAAAACGCTTGGGAAAATATTATCGCATTGCTATTCATCCCTTGACCTAGCCCAGCTCATGTTGAATGAGTTTGCGTTAAGAAATTCCCTGTCGCCCTTTCTACTCTGCCATATTTATATTTTTCGCTCGTTTTCTTAGTTTTTTTAGTTCGTGCATAATTGTTTATATTAAGTTGTACCTATTATTAAATGTTATTAATGATTTTAAATCAATTTAGTAACCGTTTTTAATTATAGTTGGAAACGAGCGTATATCAAAAAATGGAATGAGATATACAGATTGGCTAACATCACACGTTACGACTCTAAAGTATACAAAATCGATAGCGGCTAAGCAATCCACTTAATGGCATTCCCTAAGCAGCCGCTGAACGTGATAAATCGAAGGCTGTGGACTATTTAGATACGCCGTAACGATATATCGAACCGTTGCTACAACACTAGATAGAAGACAGATTAAACAGTAACGAATAGCAACTCGTTCTTATCTGCAAAAAACTAGACGCTCTCTGTATAATCTACTTAAATCTTCAAAAATGTATGTACTTTAAATAAGATGTCGAACCCTCGTAAAACATAAAGCTCGTGAGGTGTTGAATCAACAAAATACTTTATCTCGATAAGAAAATCAATTGTACACATATATTCCGCTTTGATATACGATGAGGAAAAAATAGATTCTCGTTGCGCAGTCCTAGTCTTAAGTTCGCATCGTTCTCGTCGTTTCATTCGGACAATACCGCAACAGCGCGAACAAAAAGTACAGCCCCGTGTTTTCGAGCGATTATCTGGACGAGCTACTCGAAGAAAAGGAAGTCAGTTCATCTATCGTTGAGAGTAACGCCCAAGTAAAAAACCCAGGGTACTAAGAGGTTTTTCCCCGGATTACGTTATCCATTGATAATAGATGCTGTGTCATACGCATAAGCGCATAATATCGGTACTTGTTCGTCGCAAGATCATCACGCGCGGTACTTAATGCGACGCGGGGGGAAAAGAAATCAACAGAGTCCGGGTTGCAAGAGGTGAGGGGTGGAGTGAGTAGCGGAGTGAGTAGAAGATGGAGGGGGTAGAGAGTCATAAGAGTACGGGAACAAATAGGTGACGTGCGTTGGATGGAGGTTGCTCAACTTGACATCGCTTTCGTGACGTCATACAAAATCACTTTACCTCAAGACGAAACCAACTTCTCGTTGCTGTGTTCACACGATGTCGATGGCGAAGAAATGAAGAAAGCGAAGAGACAGAGAGAGCCGAGAGTAGGAGAACACCCGATGAGATGAAGATCCACAGAGAAAGGGGTGAAGAGACAGAGAGAAGAGAGACTTCAGAAGGGGACAGTCTTCGCAAGCCCCGCTCTGCTTCCACCGACTGGCAGAGGACGTCGCTTCTTTGTTCTTCCTTCCTGCTCTCGCAGGCACTCTCAGCTTTACCACACACTCGGCTGACTAACGGAACGAAGTTAATCGGAGCACGTTAGACTCGACGTCCCTTCGTCACTGCTGTCGCTGCACTATCAGTATATGTACAGATATAATATATCGATATCAGTCACAAGATAACGTTTCGATACAGCACTGTCGTATTGTTACTCCCGGTGTACTCGCACGCGACACCTGAAGTCCCTTCTAAGTACGTGTGACTTTTAAGCGAGAAGACGAGATAGAGATGATCGAAGGACAAAGTGGAAAAGAGAGATGAGCGTATTAGATATACGTATATATACGAACGTGTATTATATTTGCCACAGGTCTGTGTATATGTAAGCACTCTCACGGGCACACGTATGTACGACGACAGAAGAAGAAAACACTGTGTACGTATGCTGTTGTCCTATCAAATGGCTCCCGCCTGACGTTTGTACGCAAGCGAGGCCGGAGCACGACTGAGCGCGTATGCGAGCCGACACCGGCCGAGCGTGTGGCCCACGATGCGGAGATACCCGACCGAACGTCGTACCGCTACGACACGAGTTCCGAGTCCCTTTTCCCCCCACCGAGCTCCATCGCTCTCATCCTCACCCCTCCGTCCTCTCGTCTACCGGTCCATCTACCCCGTAGTCCTCTACGATTCCTCGTTTCCCCTCCGTCACTGGTTCCCTCTATATCTCCTGCTTAAACCCGTACACGTCCTTCGGTATACGAGATACATACACTACGACTTTTCCCCGACGATGAGCTCTCGTACAAACTTCACCACCGAAAAAGCAATCCACACATACGCGTGCGTATAATCGCTACCTTTTTCTCACGGGATCGAATAGGTCTAGGTTTTGATCGGCACGGAACAGGTGTGGACTCGTGGGACACGGACTGCTGCTACTGGTAGGGTTAAACAAATCGGGAGAATGTTAAGTGATTCGCGTCCCATTTATGATTCTTGATATAGATATATATCTCCTAATAAATTTGTTTTTACACCGTATCCACACCTGTCGTAATTAGCACGGAATGGTTCTCCTGTATAACAATACCGATCTATATTTAATTGTAACGTCGTTGCCAAGTTCAAGAGGGATTGCCCGTGATTATCCACGGTCGAAAAATGATTGCCATTGTTTTCGTCGGAGGTCGCGGAACGAAAGCTACGATTTCCGTAATGAATACGGTGGCGGCGCGCGCGCGCACGCTGCCTCGACCGGCGAAACCAAATGAACTGTCCGACTGGCTAGGTGGTTTGCGTTTGATTTAATGGTAGATAGGAAGGGTACATTATACCCGATGGCATACGTGGAATTTAGTAGATGTACGCGCGTGTAAGTACCGTAATGCGATATGATAATGCGCCGTGCGCTTTTGTGCGAACGTCCACGTGAAATATTGTAGTGCGCGCGCACGCGCACGCGCTCATACATACGCCCGTCTGCCATGGTAGCGCTACACGCGAATACAGAGAAAAAAAGAACACCACTCGCGTATCAAAACGTTAAACTTGTCCCTTAACCCTTTGTTTGGTAATGTCGCCTGGCCGAAGCTTAGCATGTTTCTTTACACCGGCTTTTCACGCGGATCCTTGTTTCCGTTTCTGCGATTACGTTGTTAATTCGGTCTATGCATATTCATTCGTTCCTCGGTTCTAATTCGATGACCTGTTTTCAGACTCGTTCAACCGTTCCGACTTTCTTGAACGCCATCAACCTTACCCGTAGTATGTATCATTTCGTTCGAACAACATTTTATTTAACAAAATAGGATTAGTAGAATAACGTTTTAAATCTCGATCGATTTGCAATTGATCCGGAACGAAGGCGTCAGCAACATCTGTGACGGCCGGTTAGACGAAAACGAAAGCGATCCGACGGCACTTAATCTACGATTAAGATATATATTAGTCCACCCCTCGTGTCTTTTCATCTCTTCCTTTCACCGAATAAGAAAAAAACAATTTTAACCGAACGGAGATCCGCGTTCTGCTTTTTAGTTATATACGTGCGCACGCGTTCGAATATAATGGAACACAGATCTTTCCGCTTTCCTCCGTTTTGATGTAATCTAATGAGAGTATCCAGCAGGAACTTGGCGACCGCCACCAACCGGCACCGGAGCCTACAGAACAGCGTGGAGGAGGGAGGAACGATGGCGAAGGGGAGAGGGGGGAGGGCAAAGCACGAGAGGGTTAAGAGCACTTTTGCGGCGAGCGGAGATGCCCCGTGTGTTTTCTTGCTAGGTCTTAAAGGGGCCGTTGCGTGAAAGCAGCGAGGAAAAGGTTGACTCCTGTAGGACCGTTTTTTCTTCTCTTTCCACTTTTTTTTTCATCGAGGAAATAAGCCGCCTTTTACTTCCACTAAAAAATTGATAGTTTCAAGTTACTTTCGGCCCTCCATTTGCCCCGAGTGCTCTCTCGTGAAACATTCATCGAGAAATTAGTAGATGGAGACAAATTAACGAAAGATATGTAATACGTACTATGGAACCGCCATTTTGTAAAATCACGTTTTATTCGAAGACATTGCGTAGAGGAGAGGTTAGGTGAAAAGTAGGCGCGTGCAGAAATAGCCGATATGCAACTAAGGAGCTTATCGATCGTTAATTACGTAACGAACTGACGACGAAGGAAAGACGCTTCATAGGCGACCTCGTAATTCACCGGTTCGGGGTTACGGTTTTCTGCTTCTGGTCGCGCGCGCCCGCCCACTCCTATGTAAATTGCACGCGATTATGCACAATATGCGATACACGCCGCTGTATGGAAACAATTACGGGACAGCGAACGGGACACATCGAATCACGAAACTCTGCAGCCGCTAATCGATATTTGGCTTAAAATCTGAGACCGGATTTTATAGTTCCGCGATGCAAAACACACACGGCGACTGTAAATCATTCTAAGCTTTATCGCGAATCATCTAACTTGTCAGATTACCGAAAATTCCAAATGTGAAATTTTTTATTTTTTTGAATAGACAAAAAAACAAAGAGATTAGGAATTTCCCCTAATAATAATTGCCGTTAAGTATTAATCACGTCAAGGATACTAACAATGGTACGAGTAAGGGTTCCTTTAGCGATGTGAATTATTCTAAACTCGCAAAGGATACCCGTACCGAACCGATGTAACCACCACCTCCTCGAGGATGCATTATTAAGGAACTCTATTTCGAATGAAACGGTTACGGGACCAAGTTTCAGTACGCCCTTTGTCTCAAGTTATGCCGTAACGTTTTAGCCTGTTCGAATGAAAGTTATCCTGTGTAGGACGAGCAAGGGTCGATCGGGGTAGAGAGGTAGCTGTCGAAGGGGGCAGGAGGTGGAGGTTAAGGGAGGGGGAGCAAGGAGGTGGAACGATGCGCAGTACGGCGCAAACTAGACGCACCGAGTCCGTACTTGTTTGTACCTAGCGGTATTCGTTTGCTTCGGTCCGACATACTTTGCGATATCGACTTTGCCCGCTTTTCTTTCGTTCATCCATTTTCACTCTATTCCTAGTCTTGAAAATTCTAGACAGAAACTTTCTTTTTATGCATCAATCGTGTTTTGTTCATGGAATAATTGTTTTTTAAATGAACTAATTAATAAGGTTATCAGTTATTGTATTTGTTATGTTACATTGATTGAAATAGATATTATAAGTCTAACTGGATGGTTTGTATGCACATATTTGGTTTTCGTGAAAAGATACTTATAACAGCTTTACAGCTCTTCGTAAACCTGCGCGCCTGGTACACACTCGACGAAGTCGTCCCTTGTAATTTGTTGGCGCCTATAGAACATGGAGTCTCGGCTCCGGCGATGCCAAGACCGTAGAACCAGAATGCACGAAGCGCGACTACAGTCGTTAACCGTGCCTTCACCTGCTAAATCTAGCCCCTCATGAATATATTTATATTCTTATAGATAGAAATATTAAATATGTATTTAGATAGGTCACACAATATCAATAATATCACAAAAGTCATACATGGATGATATAAAATTATGCATTATCGTTACTCGTTGTGTTCGAGCACCAGATTATATATCATACTGACGTAAGCGTCTATAAATCAGAACACTGACGAGCGATCGATACAATGGATCGAATCTAACCTTGATAATGCGTTTATAGTACTGCGCAGTAATAATCTATTGTGTAATTCTTCTTTATAATTCTATGATGTCTTATTACATTGTAGAATATAGTAGATCACGCTGTAAATAATGGCAATATCAAAGCAGAAGGAATATGTATCGGGATGATAGATTCGACCCGCTACATTGAACGGTCAACGACGTTCTGACTGGTGCGCACTCGCATCGCGCAACACGTGACCAAGCACCTAACCAGCCAGCCGGTCGAGTGGGGAAAGCCTTTTCCCTTGAGTTTCGTGTACTGTACAAGTAATGACAGGCGAGGGTGTGGGAGAAGGTGTATGATAGTAACGTGATGCGAATCGGGACTGAAAATGAACTGCGTTAAATATTTGTGTATTCCTAAATTGTTTATTTGTCGCTTCACAAAAATTCTTCACTTGGGAAAAGAAGAAAAACAATATCTAGCATCTAATTGACAACATTAATCAATACGCTTTCCAAAATTGTCGAAATTTTATTAACGAACACGAACTATAATATAAAAAGAAAGAAAACAGTATTAAGACATACACATATAAAATATTAATTAGACAAAAAAATTCATTAAATTCTCACAAAGTGAAATCACTACTTTAGGCATAGATGAAGCTGAAGGGACTCTTTAGATCTGTTCTTGGATTTTCAAAAACAAGACGTTCCCTTTGCAATCACGTTGAATTCGAGGTCGAGAAATTCGAGCTCGAACAAGTGTAACTTCGTGCGCTGGCCACGGTATATCGCGGTTATTCAATTTCGTGGCAACGAGATACGCGGTGCCGAGGAGAAAACGAGTACCGCTACGACACGAGTTCCGAGTTGAGTCGTTTTCCCCTTCGCGCGGTTTCCTCCCTTCCTCCTTGGCCCCTGCCCCCCTCTTCCTATCCGTGAATACATTCCATCCTCTTCTATCGTATATGCTCGTTCATTCGTTCTCTCTCTTCACCGTTAGCGTTGCTGTGCCATTACTATATACCTTCTCCACTTCCTCGACCGTCCTTCGTGAGTACGCTGCAATTTTTGTCGGTTAGCAGCCAGGTCGGTGAGGCCAAACATGAAAATCAAACTTCAAGGAAATTCCTGATTCCAGCTGTGTTTCTCTTTCGAATCTCGAAACAAAGGCAAAAGGAGTATTTTGTTGTTACAAGATCACGTGTTTTATCTTTCTTTGGAAATTCCTCAAAGGAACACAGCCATTTGAAATTTCAAACGTGGGCCACTCTTAACTGAATGGTGGCCATTTTATCACGTAGACAAAAATGTTTGCTAGCAATCACCAAATACCGCAAAAGTAAAAATACCTAGGATTTCATAGAACCAGCAATACCAGTTACGGGTTAACCTACAGTATCAATTTAAAATATCTAAAATTATCAATTTAAAAAACTTAAAAATATCCCATTATTATAATTAATTATATAATCTTCAGTTTCTTTAAATATTTAATAAAATATAGATTTGGATTTGAGAATGAAGATTATTGAGTGCGAAAGACAAGGAATCTGAAATTGTTTGATGTATACACGACAGGATGCGCTCAGTTACAAGACGAATGGCGTGTTCAGCTACTTTCGAGACGTTTTCTACGATAAACTTCCTTTCTCTGCTACTGGCCACGTCCTCCTCCAGATATTAAATCTCAATGTTTCCCACCTAGACTTCGGAGTTCAGTTGCAAAGAAAGGGAGAGATCTATCCATGGCTGGGTACTATCGGGCCCCTCGAATTCGAAAGGTCTTGGCTGCTTAACCCCTTTAACCCTTCCGTAATCCCGCCACGATCCCACGGAGACACAGTCAAAGCTTGTACTTACTTTCAGTCCACTATCTCTATTTCTATCTCTCTCCTTCTTGCGCTTTAGAATCGATCCAATAGGAAAGACTTTTCGACATTTTGAATAGACGATTCCCCAACTTTTTGATTTCTTATCAATAACAATTTATCAATTCCTTGATACGAGCGACTGTTATTATTTTTTTTTCAAGATTTATAAAATTTATATATTAATTTAATTTATTATAGTGATAAAACATTTTGTACACCGAGAAGAAATATTGTAATTAGCCCGTTCAACTGGTCACGAAAGCTAAGCATCATCACATGAATATCTCTGAATAAATTAGTACGAGCAGTCCCTAACCTTGAAAGCAACCTTCAACGATAAACCAACCGATGTCACACATATGAACGTTTTTTACATTTGACTTTCGTCAGAAAAATTCCGCGATTTTATATTTAGTCCACTCTGTCTCCAAATATGGACATTTTCTTAAAAGTATTAGTATTAGTAGAACAACGTCTTAGAAATAAAAATCCGATCTGGAAGAAATTTTTTGAATCGAGCAGATTTCAAAGTTTCAAAATTCGACGAAAATTTCTTAGTTCTAACGTAGACAGGAAGCATAGATCCGTTGTGTAGGGGCTGAATAGTCGAAAATGACGGGCGTGACATTGAATAAAAATAGTGACACCTAAGGAAATGGTTGGCCAAAACCCGACGATGCTACAGCGAGGACAAACAAGCGTCTAATCCTGGGCCGGTGTGGCGAGCTTGTAGAATCGGGCCTGAAACTGAGACCAGAAATAGGGATCCTTCTCTCCCTCAGGCTGAAACGGACTCAGGAAGTTCGGTGGCTCGTGTCTGTTCAATTACAAGACAGCCAGAGTACAACGCTCCCACCAGCGCGGCAACGTTTCACTACGAACGAATCCTGACTTTTCCACACATATATAGTAGCTCGCCAAAGTATTTTGACCATTTACAATAGAAAACTTCTATGTGTATATCGTGTGTACTATATAAACGTTTTAAAATTTCATTAACACTATGTATAAAGAAACACGACTGCTATGAATATACTGATAAAATTTGAAACTAATCTGAAAACGTTTATATTGTACGTATTATACGAAACTGTATTTGCCTCTGCCTTTCGTTTCGTTTCTTCTCGCCTTTATTCCATTTTTTGTTTCGTGATTTCGCTCCCTTATGTATTTCTTAGGATTTTGAAAATTTAATGTCAGATGAATTAGGTCAGCTGATAAAATTCATGAATAAAGAGTCTTGGTTCAACATGGAGGGCTAGAATATCTCTAGTACGACCTCCGTCCTGGTACCGGACGTGCAAAATTGTTCCGAAGAGATCCGGACTTCCCAACGAAGGATTGCAGGTTGCTTTCACGTTATTCTTTTACTCGTAATCCGTGGTACAAGATAATATTTAAATCAAATTTTTAATGCATATTTCAGTGTTAGAGTAATTTTTAATATCTTTAGGTAAATAACTCCAGTAATTTTAGACGTATAAAATGAGCGCAAATTTTATAATAGTAACTTCTAATATGGAGTAACATCTGTCAAATCAGAAGCGACGAAGGTTATAGGAAAGGATCATCTGTCGATTGGCATTCAATAATATTACGTGAGGACATAGACTAAAATCGTTTGGACAAGGATTATTCAGTCCCAGGACAAAAAGGAGTTCTGTCTTTCTTTCGGTGGCCGGCAGGTAGAGAAGGAAAGCGAGGGACGAAGAGAGGATTCGACGTAGTCTAAAGAGTGAGGAGGATAGAGTAAGCCAGGACTACTCGACTCTTCTATCCTTGTTGTTGGTTTATCCGTCTCTGTCCCTCTGCTCTCGTCTCGCTCGAAGCCCGAACGCGCTCCTCTATTCGAGACGCTCGATATTTTAATTCCTGCCGATCGACCAGCTCTCCTGCACCTTCTCCAGTGAATATCGTTCCCGTTCGAAAGATGCGTCGGAAATACGGAATATCGATGACACTTCGAGGCAAATAATTTGCAAAAAATCAGAGGAATGTCGAGGAACCGCGGCAATCGTTTTTTCCTCGGTATTGTTAGCCCAATGAATAAACAATTAGATCTTTCTTCCTTTAAAAATGAAAAGGAAGATGCGGCTGAAGCTACGTTATCCACCAGCGAAGATCGTTAACGATCCTACCGTCAATGTTATCGTTAACCTCTACTATTTTAAAGTATGAAAATCAAAATCTAACAAAGAATCAAAGTACATAGATGACACGTAAGATAGGAATTCGAAACTCGTCACGGTATCGTGCCATCAGGGTTAGCCATTACGCTGGAGGCGAACCGTAGTCGAGTCGAATGTTTGTAATAATTGTAACGAACGCGATGTACCGTTAACGGTGTGCCGTTTGCAACGAATACGCGAAGCTCGAATACACGGGCGGACGTAGAGCGCGAATACAGTAGGTTCTCTTGCTTCGTAGAGGTGGAGGTTCGTCGCGAGAACGGAGAGGGGAGAACGTGCGAGGAACGGAGAAGGGAAAGACGAGTACGTGTGGTTGAATGTTACTCTACTTCGTTCCTCGAACTTCACCATCGCTTTTCTCACTCCTCTTTTCTCTGGCCCTCTCTTCTAAAGGGAAAAACAGAGAAAGAAAGTTTTTTGTTCTGGTTCGTTTACCGTTCTTCCTTGTACGATTGTCACGTGGTTCCTTTTTCCCCTCTTTTTCTCTCTTGCTCGCGTTACTTTTTCTAGAAGTGTCCTTTTGTCTCACTCGTTAACTCATATGATTTTGTTCCTCTTTAACGCGCACACTTTTGTTCCTCTCATTAAGTCTCATTTTCTGTTACTCTCCTCTGCTCTTTTTCATCGCACGCGTCCACTCTTTTTCTTTCACTTGATTCGCCGTCTCGCTTTCTCTTCAGGTAATGCATCCCTTTTCCACCCTTTTCATTTCGCTCGCTCGATCGGCAACTCACTCCTTTTTCTTCCGCTGAGTGATGAGCTTACACACTCCTATCGTTCGCTTTGTTTCCTTCTCTTTCCTTCCCCCGGTTATATTATATTTACTCCGTTCTCTCGCTCGCTCCATCGTCAGACATTCCTCTCCCTCTGTTTCTCTGTCTCGTTCGTTCTAGCTTATTCATCGATTCAGTTTGTCCCTCCGCCACACTGACTCTGCCATCTCTCTCGTCACCTTTCTCGCTCCCGCTCGGGCTCGCATCCACTCTTCGCTTATAGATTCTCTTCCTCCCTCTTTGTTCGGCCTTTATTCGTCTGTTTTTTTCTTCACTGCCGCCAGAGTACGAGCACACGGGCAACGCAGTTGCTGCGTTCTCGGCGTGTCAGTGTGGACCGGCAATCTGTGAACAGCCGGTTTAACCGAGGAGGAGGTGGCCCGATCGATTTTTATGATGTTTCAAAATTCTCTATGCGCATTCTGCACAGAAACTAACCACTTACATCGGCACCCATCATTTTTATCCGATTGACACGCCCCGAATTTACCCTTTATTTGGCCCTGTGTCTTTGGTTAACCTCTATCGATTTGGCATTCGACTTCATTCGATTATCATGTTGCATTAGGTCGTTCGAAAAATTCGTAGAAACAGTTAAGAAAGGTTGAACTAGAATTAGACTTTGCGTCATTCTATAACGTATAAGCTTTCAAATAAGTTTTGTTTAGACTAGATCACGATATATGAACGATGGCGAGACCACATTATACGCGGTATTTGTTCGAACGTTTCGTCATTTGATAAAAATCCATAATAAAAATGCTATGAACTTTGCTTTTTTTTTGTTTTATGATGTAGTCGTTGCTTCCGTATTAGTCCTATATTAGTCGAAGTTTTCAGACGATAACAGAGAGAAGATTAACGCAAAAAATAGTAAGAGTTAAATGCTTTGGCTTCTGAAAATTAATTAATGACGCGCGATCATCTTATTCCCTGAATAACAAGTCGTACGGTCGATTTCCATCGGATCTCAGGGGGATCGTTAAGCTCTCGACTAATCTGCGAGCCGACTAACGCCGGGTAATTCCAGTAACACGCTCTATAGAGTGTTTATTGAACTAAGATTTAGTAGAAGGCTTCTCGAGCTCCCAACGAGGAGTTCGCATCTTTTACTGAGCCACTAAACGTTATAGGTTAAGTCGCTGTGATTCTTTCGCCGATTATCTCGCCAGCTTATCGATCCTTCCTTTCAGCCACCACTTCTATCTAATCAGATTACCGTGCACCAAATCTTCATGATTTTTCTCTCTCTCTCTGTTTACTGACTTTGTGACATGTGTTTAAAGACATGAGGGGAAAATATGATAAGCTCATTATTGTTAATTTTCTGAATATTATATCACTTGGTGACTAAATATAAGTTTAGATAATATCAGTCGAATTTAACTTGATTAATTCTACACTGCATAACTCATATTATTAATCTATTTATATATATCTATATATCTTATATATAATCTTATATATAAATCTAATATATATATATATATATATATATATTTCTTTAACATAAATGTATATAAATAAAAAGGTACATGGTTAATTTAAACACGGATTATTTAATATAATACGTTAAATGAAAGGTTAGCGATTACATTTTATTCTTCACTATGATTGCTGGGCCACTTTGTAATTCACTGGCCTCCGTTACATTAAGCGTGCATAGCGGTTCGGGGGTCAGTTCGCCCCCTCCAGGCAGTGGTTCAAACACTCGTTCGCTTTCGGCTTCCAGTTAATCGGGTGCGGTTATTCGTAAATATTGGAAAGCGTGTTTAGTTCCTTCCTGCTACCATTTCTCTATTTCTCCCGTCCTTTTTGCATTTCCCTTGCTTTATTAAACTTTCAGAGACCGACGACGAATCATTGATTTTTATGAGTGACGATTTTCTATATAGTTCGTTACACAGCGACTTAATAATGGAATTTTAAAATGTTTTGTACGACACACATAATTTATTCATAAAAGAACATATACTTTTATGTAAATGCCTTATATAAGATAAACGATATAATAAGTAACCGCAATTTAGTGGTAAAGAAGGAAAGAAGACCACAATTTTATCGCGTTGAACGGCAATGAACGTAAACAGTTGAAATTAAATCAACACGAGGTATCGAAGATTTTGTTTGCTGGAGAGCGAAGCGTACAATGGATTAATAACACGTGGGAAATTATTATTTCGAATAGCGTATATACGGGGTTAACCGAGGTGCACCCTCGACCTGCCTCCACCAGTGATTGTAGGGGCTGCTTTGACGGTTCTCAATGGAACCTCGGCTCCATTGCTCTCTATGTGCCAACCCCTATTTTCTACCACGGCTACTAACCTCTTTTACTGATAGAGGGCCTGGGACTTTCGAGAACTGTAAACTCTCCAAGGCCTGCAATCTGTTTTATTGCTAATTGATCACTAAATCCTCTCTCGCCATCTTCTTCTTTGTTTCTTTTTCCTTAATATACTTTTACAAACAAAACTGCTTAACACCTTCAATGCGGAAGACATGAACTTACGCGTCATCGGGATTTCCTATTTTCTTACAGATGAGGCGTGTATACATGTTATAGAAAAATCGATTTCTGCCACTAGGAACCCCTCTTCGATTTTATGTGCCGCATGTTGAATGCGCTAGCAAATACTGCCTGCAGTTGCACGTAGAAGTGTAGCGATTAAGGAATAAAATCTGGCATTGGTCAATAGAAAGTGTTCGAGAAGAAAGAAGAACCTTTCTACAAAAATGTAATACTTTTAAACTTTTCCTAAATTTCATCGTCAATTTTCCGGTCAATCTTTGCATAGCATTAACAAATTTGATAACAAAAAAATAAGATTTTAAAAATAATAAATCATCTGATTATCCTATTTGATAAAAAAAACCACAAAATCGTAAGGAAGAAATCTGTAACCTAAATCTCGTAGAACAGCCCAGATATCCCTAATATAAATTTTACAGTTTTTATAATCTCCTGTCACAAGGGTCACATAATCTCTACAGTGACCACTAAATAATGTTTGTCTTTGGCGTGGTTAAAATTTGTTTATATTCGATTAAAAATTCAACATTTTAATTTAATAACATTAAACAGATACGTGAAAGATGTAATTAAAAGGGGACAGAAAATGACAGTTAGCCAATACTTATTTTTTAGTAGCGTCCGAGTAAACAAGTCACGATCTTTCGAAATCTGATCAGAGTGCCCTTCGTGGAAACACAGGCTGTGTAGTAAGAGGTATTGTACACGGTCTTCTGGCAAATCGATAAACAGGCGTTCCGAAGATATCGGTCGTGGTCGTTTTTTCGCGCGCACCTGCCACTTGCCACTTCCTCTATTCTCCTGATCGTTCAGGCGCGCGCTTCATTTAAAAATGATGTCCGACCAACGTCAAATCACCGTCCATTTCATTAACCAACCGTTGCTTATAATTCTCCATAAGAATTTCAAAGAAGATAAAACAATATTTCATGATCTCTAAATTTTTTAATTAATTTAGACCAGTAACTTAAGCATTAATAAGCGTTTTTTTTTTAAATAAAACATAATTATAATATTTGTATAACTAAACCAAGTATAATTCTGTTGATCTTTTTTATATCAATATCACCTTACAGTTGTTTTAATATAAAATAGATAAATTCAAAGCTATCATCGACGAAGTTTTGAAGAAGACAAAAATATCAAAATATTGAGACACGCAATGTCTTTCAGCGTATTAATATTCTGACAAGAGCAGTATTTTTAAAGTGATGACAGGGTGGAGAAATATATACATAGTTAGCCTAAAAATTAAACAAAAGGATATGTAAGTACTGAGTTTTTAAATTGTTTTGCTGCAGACGACGGGGAACGCGATTTATCGCGTCTTTCCCTCTGTAGTTTTCTATTTGCAATATTAGAAGGTATTAGTAGACATAGAAATACATTTAAAATCGTGAACTTTCTGGAGAAATATGGTAACGTAAAGAAATTGGAAATTGAAGATCTCGTTCACCGCTAAGTTCACTGAACAACGAATATATTAAAAAGAGAAGAAGAAGAAGGAACGTCATATTCCAGAGGAGAGAAGCTTCGATCTCGGTACAGATCGCGTTAAAAGTGATCCTTACCTTACCAGTTCGACATTTACCTAACGTTATGTAAATTAACTGAAAATTCGTGCAGCGAAAGACGCTATAAATCCAGAGGCTTTTTAGAGGACACAATGGCAATTATTTCGAATATCCGATATCGAATAGCGACTCGTTAATTTCAGCGAGCAGGGTCGATAAATAATTGAAACGTTTTATTAACTCGACCGCGTCGTTGTGAATTCCGCGGGGGCCATCGATTAAAACACAGATTCCTGACTCTTATCGTGTGAACAAACCGGAAACGGTGTTCAGGTAGACCAAGAAATTCTACGATGGTAGAGAATTCCCGGAATGCATCGGAATCTGTTGAAATTCTTCCAATACCGGACAAAAGATGAATTTTGAAAGATAGTAAAAAAATAAATATTACACTATTACATTGAAATATTATTATTTACGCAAAATGAAATATCTTTCTCTCGGATACAATCTCTTTATCTAGAGATCTAGCTTCTAATGCAATGTCAACCAAAATCTCTACGAAAATTAAATTATATTTTTATTCTTTAACTTCTGTAATTATAAAAGTTTGTGATTTAAGAAATGAGTAATCGGTTATTGGATTAAGGGAACCCAGTTCGCGCTTCTGATTTCACAGATTGACGAATCGGCAGAAGGGATGAATTTAAAAAGATAAATAATAATAAATTAATACACTAAAACATCATGGGAATTTAGTTCAAGTTGGCGATTTTCAAAATTGTGGAATCTGATTAGACGAAGCTAGCTAGGACGAGTTCATTAAAACTTGACGTGGAATCGGAGGTAAAACAGGCAAAGCGAGTCAAAGAGGTTAAAGACCTCCCTTTTTCCCGCCCTTTTCCCGTTTTGAAAGCGCCTTTTAAAGGCCAGCTTGGCCCGGTAATCGGATTATTTTGGTGTGGTGCGTAAAACACGTTCGTTATCGGAGGAGGTCGCGAGAAGGAGGGATACGATACGACTACACACCGCACACTGTGTTTACACGAGCGAAACGACACCAACTACACCGAAAACCGATGAAGACAGAACGAGGACGACGACGGCGGCGCTGTCGGCGCCACCAGCTTTTCACAGTTAGTCGCGCCATGCCGGAAGATCGATCAGCATGGATGGTCTCATGCTCGATATGCTATTGCGCTCGTATTACCTGAATCACGCTATCAAAAATGCCTGATTCTTTTCTTTTCCTTTTTTTTTTTTTTCATTTTTTAAGGTCGCGTTCGACTGAAACATTCGCGTGCTTTCATGACTGACGAAACTTAAAAGTACTTGAGATACGTTGAGAATGAATTTATTAAGTATTTTTAGAGATTCGGATTAAACGTAGAATTTGTAACACCTTTCACTTTTATCGGTATAGAGTGACTCATGAAGGTGTTGAAACATCTAACATAGGAAAATTTTACGAATGTATCGTATGCGTTATTTAAATCATTTTGAAATTTCCATAGCGCTATAGTACGACTTGATTATTATTATTATTACATTGATAAAGTTTGAAACAGAGGTGAAAATGTATATGGAAATTAGAAGACATTTCGTAAAAAATTAGTATATGTGTATTATGTACATCTATCTTAAATACATAATGAGTCTTAAAAATGGTTCCACTGAATATCGAGAGCTTTCGCTATATAGGTAATATGGATAATTGACTTTAAAATGTTTAAATACATTTGGGTATCTCTAGATTTATTTTGAACTTTAATAATATAATGATGATAAATATGATAGTGATAACAACATAATTTCAAAACAGTTTGTATAATACTTTCGGGAGCTACTACATATTGAAAAAGAAAATACATATACTAGATGAAAATACAATTCTTTTGGATGATCAACTAACTAAAGCCTGATATTAATTACGATCTGTGTAAGTGATGAATGCGTTTCCAACGAAGAAGTTAATCTTGACAGAGTACACATAAATGGTAGTGGTTGACTGACAATAAATCATGATCGCTGGCACACGTTCTTCGACATGTATTAATAACGAGCGAGCAGTGGTAGCGTTACACATTAATACACATACGGGCTTATCCACAAGAAAGATGCAAACCACTCCGACGCTCGACGCGAGTCAATTACGTAACCGCAACTTTAATGATAGTTTGATGGCATCTATCATTCCGTTCAAAACAATGATCGCCCGATTGGCTAACTGTGCAATTATGCTTTTGTAACGGCCGGTTAAAAATTAACTTTCACTTCTTTCCGACCGCGCTGGACGAAACTGGATCCTAACCTCTCCGCTTCGTAAAATCGAACATTTTAATTTGTACTCTTAATCGATACCCTGATTTATCGACGGTTATCAAGTGAAATTTTGTTGCATATTTTTACAACCGTTTCTCTTTTCGTAGAATTTTCTCCTCATAAAGCCACATTTTGTACAGCAGCTTGGTAAAGTGTTTAAAAAATCGTACATTTTTTATCAATGTATTATGTATGTTATATAAAACGTATTAAAAGTTTATTATTGTAACGAGATTCGATTATCATGATTGCCTTGGTAAAATTCTAAAAATGTATATAGAAGTTATAAGATATTTATTGCAAGCATACGCTTCACAGAAATAATCAAAATATTTCATTACATTAATAAACCACTACATTGGGACACTATCTTTAGCGGTATTTGTATGTTTAAGATCACTCTTCATGCTGTATACTAATTTTTTAGTATAACCGTACGTTCGCAATAATTATCTTTTTAACTTCTATATATGTATGTATATTTTCCGAATTGATTCAAAATTTTAATCACAATAATCGAGTCTAATTACTAGACTGCAGATTTTTATCTATTTAGGGAAAATTTAAAAATGCAAAAAAGCACAGAATGAGTATAATATGCAAAAATATATAAAAACAAATTTCTGTTTAGTAGCTACTCTCTTTATGTACCATTATAAAAAATAAATTTCTCTAGATATTCGCAGTCTATTTATTACAATACTACTAAGATTTCAAAATATTTCATACAACATACACCATATGTTCATGAAAATGTTCCGCTATAAGTGTTCGAATACTTTCGCACGTCATTGTATTTCCAAACAACTTTTGCATGCTCTGTCGTAATTTTAAACTCGCATAATATCTCCTCGGTTTCATTTACAAATTCAGAAAGAAAGAAAGAAATGACGGGGAGGAAGAAAAATGCAAATGTTCCACGCAACTACTGCAAACCAAAGTTATTGTTTATTAGAACTTACGAGTCGGCGGGAACATGGGTTGTATGGTTTAGGAATGAAAGCTATACATTATCCGTGAGATCCCTAGAAAAGTCGATGGAGCCAGAAGGAGAATGAGGGAGAATGTCGAGTGAGGGTGGGTGGGGAAACGAGCGAGGGGAAAAAAGAGAAGAAAAGCCGGAGAGGCGACACGGAGGACGGCTTTCCACTTGCGTTCGACCGTTTTCATTAGAGACTCAGCGTCATGTTTATATCGTGTTATAACGATCGACGAATTTCTTACAAAATACTTTGGTATTTTACGCTCCTTTTTAAAAATATCACAGCCCCCCCGGCACAATAATTTAACAACAATAATAGTGAATCCAGACAAGTTGCGATATTGAGTTTTCAATCGAATAAAAACGAATATTAATCGCGCTACAGAGCAACAGTATTTAATCGTCAATGTAGAGGTTATGTAACCATCATGATAAGAGATAATGAATCCAATTAGCGATATGATCATTGCACAGTAATTTACCAACTAGCAATATTACTGAGAATTGACAAGTTACAAATTTTAGGTTATAAACTGGTCTTTTATAATTTTGCAGCCTTTACGTCAGATAGTAAAATTTGCTCTTAAAACGTCATCTGCTTCTTTACTAAATCCGTTCCTGTTACCCGAAGATATTTATTAATACCAGTTGTAGCTTGTGATATACAAAATGTAAAGTATTGCTGAAAGTGTAAGAGTTTATGTTTAATGTTTAAAACGTTATCGAATAAATAATAAATCATAAAATAATCGATAAAATTTGTTCTCTATAAAAGCACGTTTCAGGAAGTGTATACAGTATTTTGATATTTTATAAACAAAATATCTGTCGAAGAAAACAAAAGTATCCTCATCCCGTGGCAATGAACACTGAATAAAAACAGAAAAAAGATCGTACGAACATAGATACATATCGAGATTCGAAAGGTTGTCTCTAGTCTCTACTCTGGTCCCTGACCTAACCTATCGGAAAACGTGGAGTTATCAGAGCGTATATTGGTTGTTTTGCGAGCGCTTATTCGCGTTTCAATTTTGTAGCAACGACCAGTGCATGCGTCGAATCGAATTTTTCCTTCACGAGATTACCTTTGATCATATCTGGACTGTTCAAATTTCAAACCTCCCTTCAACTGCCGGTATATAACCTTAAAAGTGAAACGCTAAAGGGTAATTAAACTTCATAAATCATATCGCGATCAAATTTTATGCCGTGCGTAAAAACTTTAAGCATTTATTCGATGAACGAATTATTCAAACAATTCTAAAATTCTTTATTATAACATCATCTTTGTTCAGGGATAATAATATTTTGACTTACGCACAATGGCTCACGAAAGAATTTGAGGATTTGTAAAAACCTTTTATAAATATGTATGTCGTGTGTTTTGAAACTATTACTGTAAAGAGACTCGACTATTGACCATTGACTATCGATTGTACTGATAAAGTTTAAAACAGATTTAGAAACGGACATAAAAGCTACAAGTTGTTTTGCAGATGTTTAAGAGATAAATGGTACGAAAAGGCACCATAATTTTGCAAAATGGCATTATATTTGACAACAGCGATGAATGAATGTAATTATAGCCGAAATATGTTACTATCGCGAATACAGTAGAAATTATTTAGTGCAAAAGCTATTAACATTCACAGAGTTAAACTTTCCAGTTTGTAACTTTTTTCTGACCACCACCGTATATAGGATATCCACAGAAACGCGACAAATAACCATTGAATAACTTTAAAAAATCTACGCGTATGTGGTAATGGCGCGGATGTCGTTACTGGTCGTAAAGGTTAAAATAGAGGTTAGCCAAGGAAAATCTTGCTAATCTGTGTCAAGCAACGTAAATGGAAGGTTAACAAATTCCGCGTGAGTTTATGAAAGAAGCACGGACGTTGCGGAAGCTGGCGAAGATAACGCCAGGCCAGATTCTGTAAACACTGTTATCAGTACCGCCGATCGTACGTCCCTGCATTGTAATCACGGGAAAAGGATACGAGAGAGCCGCGCGAGACTCTGTGCTATGTCTATACCACCTTATAGTTACGTTTGCCAGCGCAACCGCACGCTAATGAAAGAATGGATTCATTTCTTTGACGTACACGCAAGATTTACTACTCTGTTCCACTGATTTCCTCTAAATTGAATATACACGTACATAACGCATAGATGGAATCATAGAGGATACATTTTGATGAGTATAAATCATGTGTAATTATTACATGTATTTATCATGCGTATTTATTAAATATAGGGTTACCTAAGGCCATCCGATGGGTCGATACAAAAATAGATGCTTATGGTGGTTTACGAAAATATTTGTATATACTTACTATAGAAAATTTTAGTGAGTATAGTATATTAGTTATACGAAACTTTTTGAAATTTCATTAGCACTTTAACGAGACAGGGCTTGTCGGTGTTATTTATATTGATCAAATTTCAAATCTACAATCAATTCAAAAACTACAATATATTTATTGCAAACATATATGTATTTATTTAATAAGGAATTAATATACAACATGAATAATGGTCACTAACATAGAATTAGTTCTAAAATTGGTCTCACTAAAGATATTGTGGCTGACTAATGTATAATGAGTAATAGATTGTTCAAATACTATAGGTGATCTTTGTAATAATATCTTCTAACTTCTATATCATGATAATCCTGTTTAATTATCATGCAAATGAAATTTCATAAGGTTTTGTATAACGCACATAATCTATTAACACAAGATTTCTATCAGTGTTCAAATATTTTCGTAAGCCAGTATATCTCCGTTTGCGTATTGTTATGGAATGGAAGTCGTAAACATTCTTTTGAGTGAAAAATACAAGTTAATAACATTGCACGGTCAATAGTAAGAGGTTAGAGTATCGATACATCGAATTCAATGTTCGATGAGGAGGCGCTTTCGAAGGTGGCCAAAGCCAGTTAAAAATAGTCACCGGTGTCACTGAAAATAAAGACTGTAGTATACCACTCTATGACACCGATTGCTCTGCTTTGATGCGTTCAACCATCTTGGAACGTTACTTTTCGAACCGCCATCGAACCTAACCCAAACTACTAGTGGGAAACTTCTGCCATAGAAGTAGACTGCGGAATTTTATGCATTTATAGAAAACTGTAAAGTGCAGAATTGCATAGAACGCACATAATATGAAAAAATATATAAAATAATACTTGATGGATAAAACGACTTTCTATCGAGTCTGTACTTTTTTAATTATATCCTCAAAAATATGAATTTGTATAAACATCTGCAGTACATTTATAACTTTATATTCTGGATCACACAATTGCGATGAAATATTTCCAATTCGTATATCAATGCTTTTCAACTGATCGATAACTACTATGGAATTATGAAAATTCAATTCATAACATTTACAAACATGCACGTTTAACTAGTATTTTGGACATATTTGACTAGCATTTTAGATAGTACTACAGCAACACATTCAACATTTACAATAGCAAACTTTTTTATACGTATTGTGTGTTTAATAAGATATTTTGAAATTTCATTAGTACTAATTATTAATATTAAATTAACATTATTATATTGGTAATTGGTATTGAAAATATATACAGAAATAACAAGATATTTGGGTACTGGAAACATATTTAATTAAAAATTCGTATGTATATAGGACGAACAGCCATCTTCAACATATATTAGCATTAAAAATGGTTCCATCAAATATTATAGCTTATTAATATAATCAATAATTCATTGTGCAATTCATTTGCTGATTTCTATATACTGACATTAAATATTTTCTAACTTCAAGGTTGTATTCATACTTTTGGAAGTACTAGGCACAACATTATTATGCGGCCTAATTAAGGTTTAAAGTTAGGTTTCAAAATGTAATGCGATAAAGGGTGAGGTTCCCTGCTTGAAGCTAATGCGCCTTATGGTAATTGCGGTCCTGTGTAACTTCTATATATTTTAGACTTGTTTCAAACTTTACCAATACGTATAATCATAATAGTCATATTTTACTGCAGTACTAATATAATTTCAAAGTCTATTGTATAACACTTATAGTATATATATCGATAAAAAATTTCTATAGGCGTTCACATACTTTCAGCTATGTGATAATAATGTAATACTTTCTCAGTAAGTCATTGGAGATAAAATAAACAATACTACAACCTGCACGGAATTGCAGTATTAAAGTTGACGGGGTTATTACTGTTTTGTTCGGTTCATTAAGAATCAAAGAGTTAGTCAGCTAGCGGTTAGAGCGAATTGACGCTGGCGAATAGTTAATCATGTTATGATAGACACTGCCAAGCCGGACGAAAATAAATCGTCCCCCTCGCTCGTTAAGCGTATCTTAACGATGCGAAATAGTTGATTAGAAAGAGCGCGAGGGTTCTGCGGTCTCGCACGCGCGTACAATACGATCCGTTTTCCTCCATCTTCATCGAATTCCTCTATCTAGAGATGAATCCTTGGAAACGATAAGAAAGTTACTACAAATCCAAGGGCTCACAACAGAAGCGATCTCTGTCCATGGCTGTCTGTCTTCAGGAGAGCTAGAGAATAACCTAACCTCTTAAATTTCTGTTCGATATATTTTATATTTTTTAAACAAAATATTCATTGCATTATATAATTTTTATAGATGAAGAACATGATAAGTCACATTTTCCATCTTGCATAGAGAAACAATTTTTAAGTTTGATACATTGTTAACCAATCTTATATCAAAACTATCTTTTTATTTGATTTTCGGATGAAAAATGTGTTTTTGATATCCTATTGAAGATTTAAAAAATATTGCTAATGTTAGTTGTGTTCAGATTAATATTATGTTAATAATATGTGTTAATGAACAATGTTAATGAAATTTGTGAATGTTTTATAGAACATACATAAAATAAATTAATAAAATGAGTCACTGAATATACACAGACACTGAAGCGCGGTATTTTCACAGTGTTGTAAAATCTAAGAGTACTGCCCGGCCAACAAACATCGGGCCCAATTTCGTCAAGTCCCTCCGCCATTTCCAATTTACGAGGAACGTTCGTTTATTCCCGGAAGTAGCGTTTTTTGATGAAACTGGACCGAGTCTAGTAAACGCGTATTTCACGAGAAGAGAAAAATTTCGAGGAAAAATTCGATCATTCCACGGTTCCATCTGTGACCTTCCGAGCGCGCAATTTTCGAAGAAACTCTCGAGAACACACGAGGAGTGAAATCGGCGTGCGGCGAAAAATAGCGCATTTAATTATAGGTCAAATGCGAGATTCCGCGGGGCAGCTGTTTAAATAGCTACGCATTCGATGGCCGACAACACTTTTGCAAAAGACTTAGTGTTTGATAAAAACACGCCTCAACCCTTCGTGGTTCTACATATGTCTAAATACATTCTATTACATTCTACGTCATTCTGTTTTATTCCATTTTATTCTATTCCATTCGATTCTTCTCAACTTTAATACAACAAATATATTCTTTATGTTCAAAATTAATCTAACAGAGATGATACCGAATGAATGAATATATGAAAATATAAAAATTCATTTAAATTATGAATAGATTTTTAATATAGATAATCGAGTATGAACTGATTGAGATAAAACGTCAAATGGTGCTTGGACTGCGAAGGGTTAAAAGATTATGTACACCAATTTCGTCAATATGTACAGCAAATTCATCAATTCAACATGCCGTTAAAAATCAAAAATATCGGTGATATTTAAGGATAATGTAGATCACTTTAAAGTCATTCCGAATTATTGAAATTTTAATAACTTCAATTCGTTGAAATATACCTAATAAAGATATCGATGGCATCAAATATAATAAATCATTTTTTAGTAGAGAGTACAACTGATCCCATTTTCAAAGAGAAGTTATAGGTACCCATAAAACTAAACGTCCTTTCCTCGTTTTTGTTTTCGATCGAAAACAATGTGCTTGAGTGAGTAATCCTTCCTATACGTCCGACAGCTAATTGTAAGGGAGAGCGTGAGTGAGAGAGAGATAGAGTTATAGGCGACGACAGGCGTTAAACAAGGACAGAGACAGCGAGAGAGCCGCACGAGCCTGCTCGCTGAGACACTGTTAGTCATACGCATACCTGCCTACTTAGGGAATTCGAAGCCAAGTATGGCAAGACCTTGCGTTATCCAAATTGATGGTTTTGCAGTTACGGGGCGCTTTTATCGCTCTTGAATCCTTTGTTGCGACAACTGTCTGTTAACCTTAATTTAGATATTAAGTATGTTTTATAAATGTAATTTTTAAGATTTACTATTAGGAAAAAGCACATAAAATTTCAGTTTGAAACGAATTTGTAGCGGCTTATTATGGTTACGTTATCACTGAATCGTAATGTTATCATGTTGTGATAACTCTAAACTTTGTTGTTGGGAAACGACGAACATTTTATAAATGAGTAATTGAATTGAGTTTAGTAGCAATAGATATGTATTTGAATTTAGTATAGAGAAGACAAATAGTTCTATGAGATAATAAGTCTCTTATTAAGTCTTGTTAATTCGCCAATTGAGAAACGAATAGTTACATCGAATACAATACAGCTGACAAGAACAAAGAAATGGGTATAGAGAATATAAAAAATACTTTTCCGATTTGGAAAATTTTAAGTAAAAGAAACTTAATTACAAGCCTAAAACGCGAATGTTTGAATTACTTGATGAAATAAACGGGCCTAATGCAAAGTGGAACAACGCTTTTCTGCATTATTGGTGGATCTAGCCTGATGTTGTACACGATGTTGCACAATCTTGTCATAGCGGAGGATTGCTTGCGACGCATCGTTGATAGGAGCATTCAACTCGCGATAAGATAATGTTCGTGATTAATCGCTTCAAGTCCAATCTGCGGAGTCGTTCGCGGGAACGAGCATGTCAATCTACGAACTACGCGACATAGTCGTCTCTTGACTATTAAAATATGAGCGTGGCCTAACGTCTTCGAACGGAGATGTTTTTGGAAATATGGCTGTCGGACGTCAACAGTCAGAAACCAGCATATTTATGAACCGAAACAAGGGTCATGCACGGTCGATAAATCTGTAGACAAAGGCTGCTCTTGGACAAGCCTTCCAACAATTACGAGAAAGTTAAAAATATATCTTAAACAATTATTTTTGGGAAGTGATTCTAATTCTGTAACATTTAATATAAAAAAGATCATCTATAAAATTCGAATGCTACGAACTTTTAAGAATGGATATAGTCTTGTTCTTTTACTTGCAGAAGAAAGAATTCCTAACCAGCAATCTTAAAGAATTATATATGTATCTTTTAAAGAAGTTTATCCTTTCAACTAAACTCTACAACGCTTACTTGAACGTGGATGATCTTATTTATGTCGGTTTATCGGAAGATCTCGTGAGACATCAGCCGCGGTATTAGTTTGTTGGTAGTTCGGTCGATTCTTCGACGAAATATGTAGGTTGTATTTCCCCTCTAGGGGTGCGTGTCAGTGTGCACGACGGCACGTGCGTGAATGCGTGTGTGCATAGCCACAAAGAACACGCATGCGTGCAGGCACAGTGGGATGGATGCCATTGGACGATGGCTGCATCGGATCTCCCGACGGCTTCTCCCTTCAGGACTTGGAGTCACGGTTTTACGCGTTTCCTCGACTAATCATAGAAACGACCTTTTTCTAGGTTTAATAGTTTGTCTGGAGTTCCTTTTGCCACGCTACATCGTCCTGCTTCTTCGTGAGCAGTATTTAACCATGAAACGATGCTACGCTCATTTCCATAACAGAGTGTGCATTGTAATATATTGTTAAGCGAAACGAAAGCAGAAGTTCCATAAAGTCCTTAGTATATATTTTGTTGAAACACAGACAATGTGACATTTCCAAAGCACACGAGGTTGAAACGTCAAATACCAAACGAATTTTAGTTCGATTCGTTCGAATGAACCTTTATCTTCCATAATGTTGGACTAAACGCGTAAAAGTTAAAGTTAAGTTAACGACATAACATAAGAAACATAGACCGTGGATGCTTTGTGAAGAGTATGGTCTTCGTTGATAGAGAGACCCCGTTATTTATCTCTATCTCTTTTTTAATTAGTCCCATTTTCTTGATATGGCATTCGCAGTTTATACTTCGTATATCTATGATTAACGTTTCTTTCTAATGTCGCAACAATCGAAAGATCAAAAGACTAAAAGAGAACACGATTTAAAAAATGGCTAAATACGAAACGATGGTGGAAAACAGGATACAGATACGAGTGGAGGGTTAGGAGCATTGTCCACCTGTCCACCTTCATTCCCCCAACCGGCCGTGAGGCACCTGCGTGACGTCACACAAGGAAACAGCTGGTCGCTCCCTTCTTACCTGCTTCTCGCCGGTTCGCTCCTCGGCAACCTTCCTCTGTCTCTCTTTCACCTCGTGTACACGTTCTCCTCCTCCCTGATCTTTGTTCCTTCTTCCGCTTATACCGTTTCTTGTTCGCGCGTTGTTTACGTTTTCCTCCTCTCTCTTGCCACGCCATTTCGATCGAACGTCCTCTTCCATCTCGGCCGCCATCTTGCTCTCGCTCAAGCACCGCAGCTCTCTTTCACTCACTTTCTTACACACACCCGTTTCATCTCCAGGATCTTTCACTTGCTCATTCATCTGCTCGCTCACTCGCTCTTTGATTTCAAGGACCTCTCACTTAGATTTCTCACTTGTTCGTCTGGTTCATCCTTCTGTCTACGTAGTCTGTCTCGTTCTGACATATGGCAGAGGCGTCTCTATACTGTTTTGAGTCGCGACTCTTCTCACCGTGACTAGATCTACAAGCCCCTTTAACCTCGACGTCTGTGATACATAGAGGAGCACGTGAACAGTTTTTAAGTACTCATGTGTAAAAGAGTGCTATCCTTCGTACCGCTATCGTGACTTGAGTATAACATAGATTTATTAAACGTTTAAATGAAAACAAAACTTCTATTATTATTATTATTATTATTATTATTATTATTATTATTATTATTATTAGTGTACTTAGAAACCGTTTTCTTTTCTACGCGGATTTCTTTCGTTACATAAAAATTTACTGCGATATCTCGGCTGATATTTATGCACCGAGCATACTTTCTAAAGAAAGTGGTCGCTTTAACCTCTAACTAGGTAACAAAGCATATTTCTTTCGAAATCGAACGAAATGAAAATTTCATTCCTCCATAAGTTTATTTATAACAAAAAGATAATATACAGAAATACTAATAAATTCCAAAGTAAATGAAAAAATAATGCTTATAATGTTATCAAATTCCCTTACTTTTCAATTTTGTAATTTATTGATGCAATTTCTGTGTAATTCAATTATCGTTGTCTCGTACAGTCATAAAATATTTAAAAGATCAGGTCCTTTATCGAATTTAGTAATCGTTTAGCCCTTACAAGATCACGAATCTTTCTGAAACGTGTTTTTTGAAAGCAGTGGCGATGTCTACCTGGCTACTCGAAGGTCGATGTCTCGGGCCTGATACGCGTCTATTGTGTGTCTGGCTTGTCCCGCCACTTAATGCACACAGAAATATCCGTGTCCCGGTGGCGATGCGCGCGCGTTTCCATCGTAACGTTGCCGCCACGCTGCTGCGAGCGACATCGAGAGAGTGTGCGTTCGGGAACGTGTCGAGCAGGATTTCAGAACACGAAAGTGGTGTGCTCTCTCGATAGATTCCGCGTCGCCGCCTTACGCTTCTATTTTGTCCTTCTTACGTGCGTTATAACTCCGAGTAATCCTCTGCGATCCATGGATTTCGTAAACACGCTGGGGAAAGTGCTGATCCATTCCATCACATATTTTGCTATTTCATTTCTCTTTTTCGAAACTTAAACGATGTTGTATTATCCTTTTTATACGATTGTTTAAAAATAAATAGTTCTAATGGTAATTACGAATGAGATGTAGAATCGTTAGATTCGAGATTAGATAACATATTAAGATTAGTCATATAGATTAACTTATGAAGATCACAGACAAAGGTATGATAATCAATTTTGATGATATATCAAAACTAATAAAATACCAAAAATTTCCTTTTATATTGTTATGAGGGTAAATACTATTATTATTATTTTACAGCCCAATCCTATTGGACATTCTAAACATAATCCTTCATTTAGTTGTTGATAAAATTTTATAGACTTATTAGAAAAGTGAAACGAGAAGTCACACATACATATCAACGACAACACAGAACAAAAATAATCTGTTCGTTACCCTCTGTGCTTAAAAGCATTCTTTGTCAAAAACATAGGTTTGCCTTCGTCGGCTTTTATGAGACCCTTCAAAATGTTCTATCTCGACCGGCCTTGAGACTACCAAAAAACCAATCGATACTCTCGACGGAAGAAGCTCGTAAATTTACATGGTTATCGGGTAGGTCGAAACGGGACGAATTTTAAGCCATGTCAAGAACTCGTCGAAGTTGTGCTTCTTTGAAGCGCCACGATGCGGAAAGAACAGCAAAGACATCACCCGTGCTCTGTATTCCCAAGAAACGGTGTATTTAATATCGTTTTCTGTTGGTGATCATTGATTCACGTCCAAGTTCGAACATCTGTAGCGCAAACGATTTAAACTACAATATAGCTACTATTCTTATCGTATGAAGTTACTATTGTCACAATTGATACGGCTGTAAAAAATCATATCGATATTTTGTCATGTTTAGATCAGTGGAATAACTCAGTTGCTAGAGTGTGCTTCCTAGAAACGATAAGCAAATTCGTTATCCACACGTGTCGCGTTAAGAAACAATTTTTAGTTCCGTAACAATTCTTTTAATTCTAACGTCTCTTCATGTTCTTCGAAAATCACTTCTTCGATATGATAAAATACATATATATATATCAGTCTTTTAAAAGCTAAGCTGACTAACTTCACGTTTTATTAATTTCTTAACACTTATTCACTTGTTGATAAATAAATAATATTAGTGTACTGTAGGCTACAAACTTCTTTCACAAAATTGTAAAATTTTACATTAAGCAAATAAGCGGACAACTTCTAATTTGTAAAATTTACTTGTAAAAGTTCATTTGTTTCATTGTTAATGTAGTTCCAATCATGGAAAAGAATTTACTGATATATATAATTTGTTATTTACAACACGTAAAACTTCGTTAATAATATTGCATTGTACAAGAGAACCCTACAAATTATTTCTAAATAGAAAACAATTGGTCAGAAGTCAGAGTATAAAAACTAGGGAGCAGCTCGTTTAACTCGAAAATGTGGCACATGTTATTCGCGTCGTGCATCTTCGTTCAACTTTTATGTCACCGTCCTGGTCGATGTTCCTCTCCTCCTGCAGGGTTCTCGCGTTAGATAAACAAAGAGAAGTCGTGCTGATGGTAGTAGAGAGAGACAGAGGCAATAGAGGAGGGGGCAAAGAATCGTAGCTTCATTTTCGTTCCGCTCGTGCGGCACTCGTTCCTCCTTCCCGTACCTTTCGACCCGCAGCGCCTCCTTTTCCATTCGTTCGTCCGTCTCTGTTTTCTGTGTGCATGCCCGAGGTTTCTCCCCTCGAACGAATAGTGCGACTGCACACAGGGTGTCTCGAAAATGTATCCCGCCCTTCGAATCTTCCTGTCGTCGAACCAAGAGAACGACGTTCCAATGTTTCTGGTTTGCTGATGGAAAAATTTCGTGCAAGGGTTCACCGAGTTTCTTTCTGTTTTAACAGATTTTCCTTGTGTCACGTTCGAAGGGGATTCCTCGAACACGAAGAATTTTCGCTACGACAGGTTATAATTGATTATTTCGAGGAAATGAATTTCTTAAGCTACATGTACTATAAATAGCTTAACCTCCACGTGCATGTTAAGTTTAAGAATCCTATTTAATTGTTTAGTTGTTTCACTAATACTTAGTAATTGTCACGCAATTAATACTTCAATTTGGAACTTTAATATATTTTCAAAGAGAAAGAATAGAAGATGTAACTTTACATCAGTCGATATATTCATAAAATATTCTCATTGACTGGTAACCTAATTTCGTACGCGTACGAAGAAGGAACGAATTTTACGAGCGGCCTGTCAGAAATAAACGTGGAAAGGGTATTCGAAAGGGTTCGAAAGCAATTGCAACGCTATCTTTGAAGCTCCCTACTTCCCGAACGCCTCTTGTGCATCCGAGTAGAAGAGAACCGCGTGTATGCGTGTAAACGTCACGTGTACACGCATACACGTTTGTATCCTTTTGCATCGCGTCGTCGTCGTCGACGTCGTCATCGAGGGACGTGGACCGCCTCGTTTCTGAGTCGGAGCCACGTTAAAACTACAGTTAATTCTCCCGATAGGCGCGTGGCGCTGCTGAACACCGTCTCTATGTAGCGTAAACGCGACATACATGACGAGTCTGCTTTGATAAAAGCATCGCTCCCTAAGTGATTTTCAATGCGCGATACAGTGACTCTCAATCTTGTTAGTTTTTTCTTCGAAAAGATATTACGTCTTTTAAAATAAATGTTGAAATACGTGTCTCTGTTCGATCATTGCCAACGATAAGAAGTTTCTTAAGAATCGTAATTATAACCTTTCGAAGAATCTTATTTACATTATGATAAATTTATCGGTACTCGATAAAAAGTATTTTCCAGAAAAAACGTCTTGATTTACCGCGTTCTTTCCCGTAAACATTCCTCGAATAACCTATCATATTAATCTCCCTACGTAATCTGTTAATCGGATTGTTCAGCCTAGAAACTTCTATAATCGTAGAATTAAGAATTCATACAGACAAATTGATTAATTCGCTTTTATTTCTTGAAAATCTGAACATAATATACATACTTTACTTTTAATAGAGATAAAACGACATGTAAAGAATTAAAGGATTTCTAAATAAGGAAATTTCTGTAAGCTCGACTTCTCCAGTTAATAGGTTAATTGAAAAGTACAAAGAATATCGAAGATAGTTAGAACGTCGATTGCAGCTTGTCATTCGCTTGGTAAGCGGTATTGGCCAAACAATTCCCGGGAAATAGTTAAACAATACCGTTTAACTGCGTGTTTGCGTTGCAACACACGGTGGATCGCGATAAGAAGCACGTCCTTCGTATACTCGAAGCGACGAAACAGAATGGATCTCCGGTCCTCGGAACGGATCACGAGACACGCTCGATTCACATCTGTGTTCGTACGAATCCCACTTTGAGGCCGAACTGTAATCGCGATCGCTTCAATTCCCCACTACATATCTGTTTTAACTAAATAACGTCTGGAGAATCGCCTCGTCCAACTCCGTTGCGCCACAAGCGCGTGCACGCTGACTAATGGAATAATTCGTTCGAATAAAAAATCTCCATCGGTCAAGTACCGAACGGAGAAATTAAGAAGGATATTCAGAAGCTATTTATCCTTATTATCGTATCCTTAACGCTAAATCTAACCTAGTGTGTGTTTGAATACACTATATATAAACAATTGTAACTATAGCGGTATATAACCATATTCAATCCATCGTCAACCTATTGACGTCAACAATTAAATATAATTATTTCCTGATACAAGACCAGAACATTGGCCTTCTACAAAAGTATTTTCTTGAAAAGAACAAACGTTTAAAACTTCCTGGCTATATCTTGGCTCTTTCTTGAAACTCCTGCGAGGTCGATATTTATAAATAAAAAATAAGATAATCGGTAGATGATAGGTCGCCATAATTAGAATACAGATTATTCTATGCACGATGTCCTTATTAGATACAGATGTAAGAAAGGGAGTCGCGGTCGAGATTGATGATGCGACTAAACACTGTTACAACAGCTAAAGTCAACTAAAGCGAAGTTCGAGCAGGAGTGGGGAGGTTAGTTTGCTGGTTCGCGTGCCACAGAGACATACGTAAAGCACGGTTGTGACGCAGTCAGGTGGGCCTCACCCGTGTGTCGCAAAACACAGCCGGGACACGATACACTCTTGTAATCTACATCTGCCAAGCTGCCAGGTTAATTGAATGAAACTGTTAAGCGGCTCTAAACCTACGAATGTTCCTCGGAATAATAGTGACCACGAACAACAATTCTTACAAGAAAATTATAAGTAACCATAAACCATAGACAATTTATACGTAAGTAGATAGGAATCTCTAAGTGAAAAATCGATCCGCACATTTCTTTGTTCGTTTTGAAAAATCTGTCTAAACTTTGTCTTTTTTATTCTTTTATCTTTCTCTATTTTTACAAGTTACGCCAGCTATAAGGAAAATTAATTAGGCAAATGAAATGGCCGTTAAATGGCAGGATATCGATAGACATGATTATTCCAGAATTAAGCAAAGTCGACCGAACAGTTTTTAACTACTGCACGACTGATAAGCGTAATTGAAATTGAAACTCGAACGGAAATCTGTTTGCCGAGAGTTTCTGCCAGTGTAGATCGGTGCCGGCGACTCGAAATCGCGCGTATAAAGCCTCCCGGCCCTTTTTGATCTTACGCAATCGAGACACAAAGACAACCCCTTTTAAGCGGAGCAAGCCGGATTTTTCTCTGGTCGGGGTGTGCCAATCTCAATGCCGTCCTATAATAGAAGGGTGCAGAATTACTTACGTTCGATAATGGTTCTCTCTATGGCCGTCTACCACCGTCGTACGCGATCGATATTGTTTTATTTCGTGAAACTTCTTATTTTCCCTACTTTCCATCTATCTCGTTTATTACGTAAAATTTTCTTTCCTCGTCTTTTTTCTATTGCTTTTCGATTTAAATTAATCCAACGAAAAGAACCGCGAAGGATCAATCCTTGAACAATTAATTAACGCATGGACGTAACGATCGAATGTGAAAGGGAGGGGCGGAAAGTGATTTGCCGGAAAGATCGAGCGTCCTAGCACAAACAAACCGTAGAACCATTGCCTGGATCCTTCACAAATTTACTGGCCCTTTTGTAGCCACAGATGTCGGAGGGGAGAACTGTACATCAATCTGTCCACGACCGGTATAACTGAGTTTATTCACGTGCTACGACCACTCTGACGACTGTGATCCTATACTAGAGAATAACACAATCCCTATGCACATAACCTAGAAAAGCTAGGGAAAAATAAAGGAACAAGGAAGACAAAGTTTAGAGAAATTTTTCAAAGAAAAAGAAATCCAACGAGCAGGGTTGGATCTTTTCGAAATAAGAAACGAATGATTGATCGATCGTTATTAGGTTGGGTAAATACCGATTAGATTATTTTTTTAGAGGTTAGAAATTTTTTGGCAAGAGACAGAGAAGCGGTCATTTGAAATAAATAAATAATAAATGAAATTGAACGAATAACAGTTAAGTTTACAGGACGTTATTTATCCTCGGGTCTATTAGTAACGCAAGGATAAGAAAGATAAAAGTAATATAAAAATAGCTAGATAAAAATAAGTACGTGATAAAAATTTGTCGATAAAGCAAAGAAGAAAGAGGTAACCTTTCGCCGAAACAAATAAATAATAGAGCAAGTTAGGTTAATTCGGTTCGCCTTTCGGGGTGTACAAGTGAGGCAACCCCTTTTAGTCGACCCTCGAAATTCACCAGCCTCGCTAGAACAAAGCGATCATGCTCGATTTAATACGGACACTAGAGTTCGCTTCGTTCCACGTTCGAAATTGTCCAAACAACCACGCAGATTCGTTAAAAACGGAACCAGATAGACGTAATCCCGAGTAATATCGTGTCTAGAAGCGATTTTAAATGTGTGCAACGTTGCGCGTATGTGTACGATCGAACAAGATATTTCCTGGTCTCTACAAATTTCCCGTTGCTTTCCCAAACACCGAAAATAGTCCGCCACTTATTTCTGGAAGGATTACCGCGACCAAGGACTGGCGCAAGTAACTGGAAACCAAAGAGACCTCAGTTACTGAGGGACCAGTTTGTCAATGAGCCCAATTTAGACCGCAAATCAAAACGTCTATAGCATACCCAAACTATATAGATATATCTGTATTTTGGGATCTCCACTTTAAGGTTAACTGCTTCCAGCTGGGCGGGTATTTCTTTCTGTGTAATTTCCAAATTCTGAACAACAATGACAGGAAGATGAATATTAGAATTTTTTATGAATTTTCACAATAAGTTAGACGGTAATTCGTCACAACGTATTGTTGGATTTCTGTATTGTATCGAGCTCATTTTACTTTGCTAAGATATTTATATTGCCTTTATCGCGCAGAATATAGACTAATGTGTTCTAAAATTAAGTAACTAGACTGGGACTAACGATATAGACATTTACCCTAGACCTGCACTTTCTTACATAATAATTTATCAATTAATCAGTAAATTGACAAACTACTTCTGCCGATTTCTCTTTTACGATATAATACCTTTTTACCAGGTGAAATAGCAATTTCTAACAAATTACTTATTTACTATTGAACATTTTTACCGACATGACCGACCCCTCATTTTCAGTTCGTTAATTAAATCCTACGTAGAGCGGCCCCAAATCCTTACCGGCCCACTGGGAATTTGCGTCGATCGTCCCTGAGCTTACTGTTACGTAAGAGTATTTATTAATATTAATAACTTCTAACTTGTGACTTATAAAATTCCACTAATATTAGTAATGTTTCCCAACTATTTCATTGTTATACAGGTAAAGGGTCTGAAGGCAAAATATTTTCTAGAGACTAAAGACACAGATATTGGACAAATAGAATACAACTACCAGGTCAAAATATTCCTGAATGTGCTCAAAGCGAGAACAGGGAGGGTGAACAGTGACGTTTCCTTCAGTTGATTTATGGTCTTGTTTAATCGGCGTTCTCTTTCTAGACGAAGAAGCTTCTCGAACCTCGTTCAAAGGAACAACGGTCCCCGGTGGATCGCATCTAACATAGCTAGTTTGTCAACTATGAGATAATCCACGATTACTAGGCAGTTTCTGGCTCGTTTTTCGTATATCAATTAATATATAGAGCCTTTAACAGAACTGAACAGCAAAGAGAATATCATCATCGCGAAAGAAAAACCGCACATCTGGGACGTTCGCGCTCTAAACTTTCACGTTCCCCGCATTTTCAAGCTTTCTGTGCTTGCTCTATGATTTCAGGACATCGCCCATTTTGTAAATTCTTCGCGACGTTCACCGTGGTCTTCGAGGTTTTAGGAGTCGAGGATTTCGAAATTTTGAGATTTCAACATTGGAAGGTTCGGAATTTTGGATATTTGAAAATTTGAAAGTTTGACTTTTTGAACATTTGAAAATTTGAATTATTATCCAAAAGCTTGAAATATTGAACATTTGGAAATTCAGAAGTTCGCCACTTGGAAAGCTTGAAAAGCTTTGGAAATTCGACTTGAAAGTTTGGAAAATTCGGAACATCGAAAGTTCGAAGCTTCGAGAATTTGAAACGTAAAAGTTGCACATTCTAAAAATTCGGTCGTTCGGAACTTTGAAAGTTTGACGCTTTGGAAATTCGAAATTTCATCGACGCGAAAATTTGAAGATTCCAGGATATGAAGAATACATTTAGAAATTACAAGAACAGGTGACGTAAAAGCGGGTCGAAATTACGTGACAGAGATACTCCGGGTGCCGTGACCGGCGGAAATAAGAGCAGGGAAATCCCCGAGGGAGGCGAGGGCGGCCGCGCGACCCACTTACGTTGTTGATAGACAATAAAACACGGCACTAACGTGGCAGCTTGCTGCCTGGAAGGTTAATCGGTAATTAAAACTCAATTATCATTCGCGTTTCCGCGGAATATCGATAAACTGTTTTCCATCTTTCCTTAGATCCTTCGCTTCCACTCTTCTCACTTACTTTCCACTAACCTTTTGGCACAGGTGCAACAATCTTCGCATATCTGTTGAAAATTCCCTATTTTCGATCGTGTTCCGTAAACCATCTTCAATGAACGTTTTATTAAAAATATTTTAGACAACTAATCATCGATAAACCACGTTTCGTATCAAGTGTATGCATCATTTGTTTATTTATTTAATCTAACTTAACCTAACCTACTTTTACCATTACCACAGATGTGCAATCTTCGACATAAATTATTTGGTAATTGAATTTATTAATTCTCTATGTTCGAAAAATTCATTTAATAGAACTACATTTAATATAATTACTCATCGATGTACATTGATTTTTTAATAATCGAAGCTAGTCAAATACTGGAGTTTCCAAAATTTCCTAATCCAGTTCGAAGCTTCGTCTGCGAAGCGAATACGGCACGGAAGCGTTCGAGGAGTGTCATCGAGTTTCCAACGATCTTGGTTAGGTTTGAGAAATCAGGTCGCACGAGAAATTAGACAAGGCGATCGTGGACGAGCTCGGTTGTCCGTGCATACATGCGTGTCTCTTTCAATGCCAGGCCACGTCACAATTCATTTCTCAACCGGTGTGTTGCCCGACATTCTTATCCTACCTGGCTATCCCCTCTTTGTTCTCGCTCTACGTCCGCGGCTTGTGTACAGTTAGACCTTGCTGTTGCTTCTTTAACCGTGCCTGTTCGTTTCCGATTGCTTCATATTTTTCAACCAATTATATTTAGGACGTTTTACATCTTACGTTTTATATTTTCAATGCCTGATACTTTCGATCAAAAGATTTTGTTATCGATAGATCGTGGATTTTTATGGATTCATAAGAAATTTGAAAGTGCAAAACGTATAAAATATCCAGAGTATAGTAGTCCCTGTAACATTTAATAGACAAAACGGTTTTCTATCTACGTTTCGTCTTTCTAATTATATTGAAAAAAAAGGGAGAATTTGTATAAAAATACGCAGTCGAATTATCAATATTAGCGTACATTCGACACGTTCCGACACGTTCTACGAACTGAGAGTCAGTCGATGGAATTGGCCTGGTGGGTTTATTCCGGTGGTCGTTTAAATGTTTAAAACGATCCTGATCAAAACAGTCGCCAGAATTAATTTAGTCGTGTGTGACGTAATTTACGGATATTCGAACGCTAATCGGTTGGGAGTAGCGAGTTTGAACGCGCAAGGTCTCGTGACACAGCATTTTATAAGCAAGAGGCGTTCGACGAAACGGCGCGCGTGGTGGATCTAAAACGTATCGCGTCAAACGTTCCTGTTATTATTGAAAACTAACTCATTAGATATTGATAATCGATATATCGAAAATTGACGATCAAAAATATCCAAAATACATAATAGCAATTTAAAATTAACATCGCGAAGATCGTGTGTATATATGTGAAAAATTGAGATTTCAAAAAATGAACAATCGAGAGTTCATGACCGATATATCGAAAATTATTGTGTCCGAAACTCAAAGCCAACGATAAAAATCGCTATATAAACGAATCGCTATATTATCGAAAAATAAACAATCGATAACCAAAGATTGATATGTCAGAAATTCAAAATCGAGGACAAAATCAAGATCCAACAGTCAATAACTCACGTATGGATAAAAAATTGATATACTGAAAATCTAGAATCGAAGTATCGAAAGCTGTCGGTAACACTTGCGAGAGAAAGGATCGCGACATGCGCATCCCCTATCGGATCGTTCATCGGTTGCTGTATTTGGCGCCTGTTGCAGTTAATGCACTTTAACCCAGACGCGAGACAGGAGTCCTACATAATAACATTGCGTCGAATTTACGTAAGGCTAAACCGAGCGCCGAGAGTGCCTTAGAACGGCCGATCGACGTGTACATTCCACGACAGAGAACGTAAAAGTTAACGTTGCCCCATCGAAACCTACGGACTTTCACTCTCGACAAAAATGTCCCTGCCGCTCCATGTGTTTCTCCGAAACGGCTGGAACGTAACGTAATACGGTCCCGCCGATCTCCTGTCATCTTCGTTTTTCTACAGTTCTCGCTTTCGTTATGCAGTCGAGATACGTAAACAACTCAACACATATCCTTTTGAATTTTTATGTGTGAATTAGATTTGGAAATTCGAGCCGTCATTTTTTTGCCGATTATGTTACATAGTTCGCGAACGTCATTCCTTTATCACGTGCACAAGCGACCAGTTCTCTACATTGTTACATAGTTATTAGTAGATTAGACTGAGAATATTTATGAACATTCATATTTCTATGAATATCATTTAACTATTGAATGTTATGACGAATGGAGTATGCTTTGGATATTTCTGTATGTGTGTGTTCTACGCTTTGTTGTACCTTTAAATTCCTCGTATATGCCTAAAATCCCTAGATATACCCAATATATAATTAAGCATAAAAACATTCCATTTGGAATTAATTTCAAAGATCTAGATGATATCAACAATTATGATCTTAGATTATAATTTAATTACTTAACATATCTGTTCTACTACGTGAATAGCTAGCTAGTACTTCTAATTAAAAAATTCAAGGATAAGTGCATAATATATATCTGTTTTATACGGTCACAGTAACGTCTCAGATTAACGATTCTCCTCGTGTAATGGTGAGTCATTCGAATATGACGAATGTTTACAATCTCAGTACCAAAATTGTTATGCGTAGTGTGAAAAAGTAAGATGTAAGCGTAAAATATGGAGAGTGGGCGCGAATGTATAGATGCAAGGTTGTCGCGAAAGATACGGCACTGGTCCGAAGAAAGTCGTTTCCCCGAGAGTCATGTGAAGCCGTTTGCCAGTGGTGCTCGTCGGCTGCTCTGTGTATCACGGCTCTCTGACCCAGAAACCCAGTTTCTTACCGAATTAAAAGCGACATCGCCGAGCGTACCATGGCTTCGGTTAGATACCAACGGCCAAATAGATAGCTGCCGTGTTACCAACGGCCAGCTGGAAAATAAACTTCTTCGTGACCAATTCCCCGTTCCTCTGTACGAGCAGCCTCGATTCTCATCACCATTTTTCTACCTCGGTCATTTTTTCTATCCTTTATCCGACATTTAACCCTTATACATTTTACATTGTTTGTATTTCAGTAAGTTATTAATTAATTAAACGATAAACGTGTCTATTTTTGATAAAACTAGACGTAACATCATTTTCCTAACCTTAAAAAATATCTCAAACTTGAACAAAATATGAAAACGTTCTTACTGGTATATATGATTTTTGTTCTTTAATTCTTCAAATATTACAAACTCCCTTTGTTTGTCAAAATGAGAACAAGATTGAAGTATATGTTAAAGAAATTCTAGGGGAATTTGTATGACTATTATTTTCGAGAATTAAGTTTTGGTCGAAGAGAATGACAAGAGAAGAGAAAATTAGCAAACAACCGGTAAGAAGATAATTATGCACTATGCACATAATGCTGGCGCGGCTTTCTCACGCAGCGTTTCCAACGACGCGACGCGACGCGCCAACAAGATTGAAAGTTTACTTTTTACGCGTTCCCCATGACTTGTTATCCGATATCCCAGCGCGCGTTCGGGATATAGACGATCGAACGAAGAAAGAGAAGCCGAAAGAGCATGAGAGCAGAAACAACGCGGCAGAAGATATGGAAGAAACGAGGTTAAATAGTAGGCGCGCGCAAGACGAGCGGAAATACGCGGCCCCGATCTACTAATTGTAAGCGAGATCATTTCCGAGCTTACATTCGAGCACGCCACCGCTCGACTAATCTACGCTTTAATCCTCCATCTATCGCTTTCGATATGTATCGTTTAAAACTTTCTAGCTCATAAATAAATGTAACGTAATTCTAACACGAATGAAGTATTAAATTTTAACATTTAAATATTAAAAAAGTTTAACCTCTAAATAATCTAAACTTTAGTTTACGTCTTACCTCATTTTATAAATCTACGCTTCAGTCTGTCTATTTAAACTTTCCAACCTATAAATAAGAATTATATAAAAACATATTTCTAATCTAACTTTTTAGTGCATAGTATATACGATTTATGTTTTAAGATATTACTTACTATTTATGAAAATTTGGAAAGCAACGAATTGTATAAACATCCACAGTCTAATAAACAAACGGTCCATAATGGTAGCGTGAAATGTTAGAGAAATATGTTTCCTAACACTTGGATCGATTAGGACGGAGGCGGGGTCTGAAAGGTTAGAAGAGGAAAACACAGTAGTGGCGACGACCTTGACTCCTTTCGGTTGTTGTTCTTAAGAGGAGCGTGAGCGGCGATGGTGTCGGCGGGGTTGCGGAGGATACGTGAAGGGTGACGGTGACACGGCGTATCGGTGTCTCCATTGAAATGTCTTTCAGCCCGGATTTAAATAATCTTCGCTCCGGAAAATCCTCTTTATGCCCGATTCTTTCTCCGTGTAATAGCGAGCGGATCGTTTTAACACTGATAACCGATACATCTATGCCGCCATTGTCTCGAAATCGCGCCGACACTTTCGATTAATCGATTTTCACCGGATTCCCTACTCGCGTGCTTATAAATAAAAGTGGCGGGATTTTTTGAGTGTTTAAATTTCTTTTTTAAATTTAGGGTTCATGTCAATGACTTATTTTCTAATTTGTTGAATTATTTATATATTACAATAGTATTGCAAGAGGTTTCTTCTCGTCTAGATGGCAGTTAGTTTGTAGCCAACGCGATTTCACTGCCGGCTATCTTAAGTTAATTGACAATGACGCACGGACATGACGAAACGTCGGTCCATCTAATTATGACGGGACTATAGCTTGGTGAAAGGCGCGCAGTTACGACTAAAAGTCCACGGTGCGCAATGTTGTGTCGCTAAATAAGTCCTGATCAGAAGGACTTCTCGCGTTGCACCACTAGTCAATGTTTTTGCGACGCGTTATTCTACGGATTCTTCATTGTTTCGAAAGTTAATAATAATCTTTATTGGTATAAACACTAACAACTCTTTACAAAAGCAAACTTAATAAAACAGGCTGTTACGACGTGAAACAATTCTCTATAAGAATTTCGAATCTTAACTTTGCTTTTTATACCTACATTATTCTTATATATTCTGCACGATGAAAAGAAAAACAGGAATAATTTTTATTTCGCAAAAATAAATTAAATAAAAGACTATTATAATGTCGAACGATATTTTATAGAAATTTCGAATCTTTGAACTTAGGTCTTTACGTGTTATGTCTTATGTACTTTGTGTAACGAAGAGAGGATAATAATAACCTTCTCTTTATCTCTCAATGACCAGATATCTCTCAGATACCTTCGGATTTAATTACACAAGGCGTAACATGTAGTATAGATAAGATACGTGTAATTAACGAAGACGATATAGTTTGGAAGGTAACCGTGACACCATTTCACGGACCTTGTCCGTGAATCGCAGTTAGACCGGGCCCCTGACCCCATCCTACGCACCTGCTAGTGGCCCGTGAGCGACGGAGGCTGCGATCATCTCCGAAGTTTTACGACGACACACGAGGGCGCAATCGATACCGCGGAAGGGAGAGGGGGGGCTGTCTCCCCGTGCAGTTACGGTATCTGTCGTACTCCGGCTCGAAAATTAAAGATCCGCCTGTGTTACGTGCGCAAAAAGATGTTGCCCCTAACAGGAAAACGAGTTTCTTCATGAATATTGCATCTAATTTTAGAACCTTTTTTTTCAAATTTCTATACTTTCTATTCGAAGCTGTTTGAAAAGTGCGCGCCGCTTTTAATACTTCACAGATAACGAGGAGAATAGGAGACATAGGAATTTCTTTAATAGATATACTAATGGTTCAATCATCAAGAAAGAAGGAATACTTTTGCAAAGTGTTAATAAGATATTGGATTAGTTATTCTTTTATTTTACCGAATATCTTCTATACTTTTTATTTTTATTTTGAAATCCAACATTGTGGACGAATATGCTATAATCCTTACATTTTATTCTGAAAGCATTGAATTTCAAACGTAAAGAACGGAGTCAATAAATTCACAATAGGTGTTTTATCCTTTAATTGAACGAATGACCCGGCAGAGGAAACCCGGGAGATTTGAATTCAATTATCGTAAACCTCTGTTTAATTTTAATATTCCTAGAGTTTCCATTTTCTGTAAATGCTTGTTAATCAAATTATTACTATCGCACGTAAAATAATGAAAAACAATTTGCGGGCTACGTTGCAGAGCTGTGGTTACGCTCTTTTCTTTAATTTCCCAACAAGGTAGTTTTCTTTTGGTTAAAAAGACCCTGGTACTGCCGCGATGATCAAAAGGGGAGAGAAGGTGAGGACAAAAAGGAGAACGAAAGCGTCATAGGGGAGAGTCAAAGAATTTTACTGGCGGCGCGCGCGCGCGCGCGCCTGCCCGCTCGCACATGCACAGCAACGGTGTTGGTTTGTTTTCCAGCTCGCATTGTGCGCGTCGTTCGTTACGTCTGGCAATTATCTGGCCGCAAGCTCGCGCTGCTTTTAACATTTTTAATCCGCGAAACTTGAGGCTGAACCGCGCAAAGTAACTTTGCCACCATTTCATATTTCTTTTTTTGTTCCACGCTCGAGGAAATATTTTACAAAAAAACTACAAAACCAAAATGATCCACCAATACGAAGCACTCGATTGATCCATATGAAATATGGCTGTTCGAAAGCTGGATTCTAACGCAGCAGTGTATACGCAGTTTCGTCCTATTTATAACAATCAACCACATTAAAGAAGAAGATATTTCGTGTAAAACAGGTATTGAAAGTTATTACGAAGATATTTTATTTACAAACAGTAAAAATATGAAAATATTATTGGTCATTACAAATAGTGAGAATATTCGAACAACTTTCTCGAATGAACAAGTTAGAAAAAATTAACAGCAATTGCTGGAAACTTATCTTTGGTATAGAAAAATTGTTAAAGCATGGATTATTTTAAGAGAGACTGTAAATAAAGAAATTCTAGCAGTTTCATTCTGAAAATTGTTTAATTCAAAGATGAATAATTTTTACATATCTGACCCAATGAAACTAATTTATCTACCATACCATTTTTGGAAAGTTCATTGAACCATATGAAAATTCATTTGAATATATAATCTAACATCCTGTTTGAAAAATTGACATTTCACGTGCGCCAAACTAATATTGACTATCGGCGAAACAAACTGAATAATCAATTTACTTTTATTTATATTTGTATTTGTATAAGTTTTATTTAAGGTTTGGTTAGGTTAGTAGGTTTGGTATTGTCGAGAGTTGTAGAATAATGGTCGAAACGATTCGAGATGTTGCATGACACCATTGGAAGCAATTCGAGGCATTCACGGAGGCCATCGGCAACCACTGTCGAAAGGACGGAATTTCGAGGCGCCTCCTGCCGGTGAATCCGATCGATCAGCCGGCCCTGTTTGGCCTCCGACAACGCTGAAATCTCCTGGACACTGTTCCCTGATGGATTCGACTGATCACGACTCGCGATAAACGACCTCCCTGGCTTGTCGTCTTTTTACCCTCGGACGACTCCAAAAGTAAAAATTATGCTCAACGAATACGTGAAAAATCAACATTTCTGGTTACAATTATAATCTAATTATACATATATTTAATATTATATCATAGCTAGAGTCATGGACCAAATTGAAATACTAGAATCACTAATGAATAAAGGTATAAAACTTGTACTTTCTAGTTTGATACTTTAAAAACTTTTCGTTACTAACCAAAAAAGATCAACTAAACATTTACATTACATAATAATTTCAAGAAAGAAATCAAAATAAATGGCACGTAAAATGGGCACTTCTATATAGGTACCTTACTAAAAATTACTCAAATCATCCAAAAAATTATGTATCGTTGTGTATCCATAAGGTCCCTATAAAAAAATGAGTTGATCCCTTTGACTACTCAGATATTTGAAATATTAAGTTTCTGAAATTTTATTTTTTCAACTTCGAAGTTTGTCAAAATCAGTCTTAAATCATTTAGGTAGCCGTCTTGTATGGAGGAAACATGTCGCGGGAAACTCAAGAAGATGGCGAAGAAACAGTTCCGATCGAGATGCCTGCTTCTTTCTTTCAACTATGAAACGTGTAATAACGAGGCATTAAAAACGGGCCCGTTTCAAGTGAAACTTTCCAGAGACACGGATGGAGAAGGATGGGCGAGTATACAGCAAGAAAACGGACCGCGGGACCAAGCGGAGGAAAGAGTAAAAGCAGGTTAGAACGGTAATATAATATGCGAGCGTGTATTTACGCTCGTAGACGCGTGTAGAAAGCGCTGCTGCTCGATTTCGTTCAATTCTGCTTCGTTGCGTTGCCATGCCGCTGCAGCTTTTAACCGTAACTCCCAATAATACCATATTTCTTTGGATTCGTTTCGAGATCTAACGACGAAAATAACATTCGAAAGGTTAATGAAATCTTTACTTTATAAACAATCATTTTTCTAAGAACAATCATAAAATCTATTATAAATTTACAGATTTTGAAATATAAGATAAACCTGTCTTTCTTGGTTAAGATTAAAAAGTTCTATTTTGGGATATCGCGCCGACTTTCTCTTCCTCCATCAATTAAAAATATTTCCTGAAAGATATTCACTTTTTTTATAACTCAAATTTAAATATATATGTGTCTCATATGTATTTTAACTCTTTTTAGTACTCTTCTATGAATTTCTAAATTCTTTACAATTTTTGGTATATAATACTTAAGACCACATTACTACAATCTAGTATAACCTGCTGCTATCTAATAATATCTCTTAATTCTCCTGTAATTTGAGTTTCAACTACATATCTAGGTTAAAATCATGGGGAACTTTTTAACATGGGAAATTTTTTAATACGTTATCAAGAAGCAGTACTGGGTAAGATATTTCAGCCAAAGAGAATGGAAACAATGAAAGATGCAATTCGGAGATCGAATTATCGAATGAATAGGCGATGATGTTCTATGACAAACGTTTGCTGAGAGATCCCTCTGGCGGACAGGGATGACATGATGTTTTACGCAATCGACTTTATCGGTAGATCGCGGCGTAACGATGTTACGACACTCCGATTAACCTTCTCTGTGTTTTAAGCATCGAAAACGCGCGTAATCACGCGCTAATCCCTTGCACTCCTATATGCCAGTTCTCTAACTTGTTGGACTTTCTAGTTCACCTGTCCATGCGAAAAGCATACCTGCGTCTATGCCTTGAAGAAGACCTACATTAGCTCCATTACTTCTCGAGTATGGGGTGAAGCGATCTACGCTATACCGATCCCTAAAGACTTCAAGCATAAACTAACCACATACATGCTACATACTGCTGCATGCACAATTTTGAGCTATTCGAGGTTTGAAATTTTTATGACTATTTCCAGTTACTTTACTAAGTCAATAAAGCACTAATTTTTAGAATATTATCAACTATAGGAAGTACTTAAAAAAATACGAATTACAGATACAATTTGTATATAAGATGCTCATAATTGTAAATTAAACGTACTATTTGTACATAAGGTATCGTCAAGTGTTCTGAATTGCAGAACAATCAACTGCATTTGGGAAGAAATATATCTCTATAAAGATATATTTCTATATAGATATATTTCTATATATATATGGCTCCCAAATGGGACTTCTTTCTTTATATTCCATATAATTCGTGAAATTTGATAATTGAAAAATATGTTTCTCATATCTACAAAAAACCAATTATATGAAATATCTGTATTACACAATAATTTCAGGGAAAAGATTGAAAGTTAATGAATTAATGTACGCATATCCATAACCTTTCTGTTCGAGATCTGTATATACAATTCAATATACTTATAGTTGGTACCTAAGAAGATAATAAGTACATTGTAAAATTATGTAAGCTGATGCAAGATTCAAAAACAAAGATTATATCCTATAAATTAAATAACCTGCATGATGATTGATTGTAAGTAAATGAAAGTAGATCTTTTGGAAATTGTGTACAATGTGGAAAAGTGAAGTTAATTACAATAATTACTTAAAGATCATAGATATACGAATAAAGGGAAGAGAAATATTAATGGGCATAAGAAGATGATTATCCGGTGTAATAAAATCGAATGAAAGTTGCGGTTTGGCCGAGGGAATATGGTATCGTCGTCGCGGTGGAACTACGTCGAGCGATCGATATTACACGCGCTTCTCTCTCTTTCGAGGACCGATAATAATTCGGTGTTTTACGATGTTGATCGACCGTCGACATAATTACGCGGCAGAGCTGGCAGCGTTACGTATGCCTGACGCCCAATTAATGCCGCGACACCGGCAAATTATCGGCCATCGCGTATTTTTCTCTCGACTTATTCCCTTCCTTCCAGTTCGTCGACTCGCTCTACTCCCAAGACAAACTGAAAACATCGTTCCCTTCGCCAGTCCAACCAATTCCACCATATTTCTCTTGGAGCATACCTTAACCATAAATTGCCAAATTTATCAGAAATATCAGAAATACTAGGGTAAAATTCTGAAGAAAAAGTTTACTAAAAATCGTCATATTTTGAGTCTTTTTTTTAGTTTCTTTTACATCCAAGTAATTCCTCCATATTCATCCTTGAATATATTCTAATCATAAAATCAAATCAAATTTATCGAACATATAAGAAATTTTAGGGGAAAATTCGTTCACTAAAAATTGTAATATTTTGTAAATTTTCTCTTCGAGTACATTCTTATGGATTCTAGCTCCAGCTCAATTAGATGAATATTAAATAGCGATATTTTATAAATTATTAATTATGAAGCTAATATATTCTCTTGGATAAGAGGTGCAAGTTTGGTAATGAGATAAGTAAAGTTCTGCAAGAGTATCTTACTAATTACAAGCCAATTGATCGACGAATTTTGTCGTAAAGTAAAATGGTGGTCGATAAGCTTACAATAAGTCGAGGTCTATAACCTATATCTTGCTATTTTTCAATTTACTGATGTTATTAGGTAATAGATGATTCTGACTTGTACTTGTTAGTGGCAACGCGTCTTCGTGATATAATGGTAGATAGCCTATTTGACCTTACCACAATTTATGACTACGCCGAGAACCGAAAAAGGACATCGGTAGGGTGCTTGAGTGAATGTTTGGAAAGTAGATAGCCGGCGACTATACTGGGTTAACACTCGACTGGGCGTCGAGCTACGAGGTGTCGATGATATGACTGTTTACAAAATGCGTGAGATAGTTTTACGGATGGCAAGAATTCGACATTGCATTGTGAAGGAATAGAGGATAGAGACGTAGTCAGGAGACAGTACTATCTTTTTGGTAAGCAGACTCTGAGAGATATTCGATTCTCGAATCGGTTCTGAATCGAATCATGGTAATCGATCCTTTCAAAAAGTCGAAATCAAGGAATTGACTCTCTCTCTCTCTCTCTCACTTTCATAGATATAGGTAATCCTCTTATGTCAGCCATAGATGTGCAACTTTATAGAAATTGAAAACTTTATAAATCGAATACAAGTACTAGGGAAAACTCACAGTTTAGCTATTGTTTGCAATTAAAAAACTAGCCGAATAAAGCTATTTGAATTGGTCTTTCAGTTGGTAACAATTTAGTCTTCCATCGGAAAGACCAATCAAACGGAATTATTTCTTCGACTGTTAAGCTCGACAAGTAGAATCGACGAATCTATTTTTAGGTTAAAGAATGAATGAATCGATCCTTGGAAAAATCGAACGCCAGAGAATTGATTCGAGAGATCGTTTTTTTAACAAAAAAGATCGACTGCCCGAATAATCGAATGGAAATCGAACAGTCCTCGAAGGGACTACACGACGCTTAAAAGTTCTTAACATATTCAGATTCTAACATACGCTTCTACCCGTTCACCAGAGTTATAACGCGCACAATCTCTCAAGCTATCGTTGCGATATACTTTCGATGCTCGTTACGATAAACGAAAGAATCGGAGGAAGTTAGAATGGCTGCTTCGTTTGGTGGCTTTCTCCTCGGTTCTATGATCGATATAGGTAAGCATTTGAGTGCGGTGTAAACTCGTATATTAACTGACTACAGGGCTAATAAGACACGTAGCTGTGACGGCGGTGAGCGTTTTACGGCGTCAAAGCGAATCCATAATTACATCTGCATCGACAGGGCGTTCACGTGCGTTCACGTGCGTACCGCGGGGGGCCGTGTGCGCCACGTTTCTGCTCGCTAATCAATCGTGACGACAGACTGCTGCGCGAATCGCTTTCCTACGTATTGCCCACCTCCATATTCCAATTTCCCAACTCTTTTTCCCCCATATCTTTCCTTTCGAAAAACCAATCTCCAAAATACATGGGGGAAATTTGGATTTGTTAAGCAATATACTAATAACTTTGCTAATTTTCGAGCCTTTAAGCTTCCATACCCTGCAATCTTGCTAGGCCACGTTCACAGTATGCATCCGCTACCTGCAGCATAGTTTTTCCTCGGTTCCAGGCATGTACATTGGGTCACAGTGCCCATATCTTTTGCTGACCATGATTATAGCTCAATATATTATTATTACATATATATAATAAAAATAAAAGAAATAAATATATTATATATATAATTATGTATATATATATTTATATTATACATATATATGAGTTACATAAATGAAGAAAATTATTCTCATTTCCTTAGTTAAAATTCATCTTTGGTTGATGAAAAATTTTCCTAGATTTTTGTGCACCATATGATGATAATATGATTATGATTGATTTGCGTAAATAAAGACAGCGAAAAGCCAAACGGTTCTATAGATGTATATACGTGGGTGAATTGGAAGCAAGTTACACGCCCTCGGGTTACGCCATTGACCCAACTTCGGAACCCTCGTTTTCATTAATCCTTTCAACAGAGCCTCTCTCTGCCGCCACGGTTGCTCGTCAACCTTTGTAGACGACTCATTTATCCATCGATTCGGCACGCCGCGGTATATAAATAAATCATCATCCATCCCTCGCAATTTTCATTTGATTCAACTGTTTCTCTTCTTTTTTTTTCCTCGTCCCTGTATATCCTAATATAATGTTTAATAAATTTTAAAATCGAAAGTTTCGAAAATTGCAAGGCTTCAAAAAGAGGGGGCGATTCGAAGAGAAATTTCCAAATGTAGAAAATTCGAAACTGGACGAAGTTCCAACCATTCGAAATTTGGGGTCTTTCTGAATTTTCGAAATTCCAGGGTTATAAAATCGAAATTTGGAAAGGCTTGTAGCGGTCCATAATCCTAGAGAAAGTTCCAAGGTTAAAGCACATGTGTCGACCGCATGGCCCACGAAACGACGTCCGACGACAGAACGTCCTAAAAGAACAAACTCTGGGACTTACTAAAAAAACCATAGGCCTTCAAAAAGAAAATTTATTGTTTTATTGCCTTCCGATTTTTCCATCCCCATCTCGGAAGAAAACTCCAACATAGAAATACTTCAGTGATTCCAATCGAAAACTCTAAGATCCTTAATAGATGCACCTTGATATGTTACCAACAAAACAATATATCGCGACCTCAAGATACCAACAGTTAAAGAAGAAATATCCAAATTCGGTAATAGATATAACATAAGAGTTACCAACCACCAAAACCCACCCAGTTACTTGACACGACGGATCAGATCCGCAAGCTAAAAAGACATTACCCTTTAGATTTAAGCATTAGATTCAATTAGAATCAAACATACGATAAACGCTTATTAACACTAGAACTACCACACCAGTCAAATTTACTGGTTTTACAATTTTATTTTAAAATTCCTACTTCATGTTATGTTTTCTTTCCGCAATGATGTAATGACTTTTGCAACGATAACTAAAAGAATAATATAACGAATTTTATTTTGTCTTTTTTATATTCAAACTCAAAATAATTTTGTATTAAGGCTACTTATACCAATACCAGTGAAAATGACTGGTACTTGTCAAAGTGTAAAAGGATCCTGCAATCTGTTTATCGATTAACCAGTTTCCTCGTTTTGTACAACTTCCCACATGTTTCTAAAATTTTTACTGCGTATCATTCAATATGACGATATCAGTTATCAGGAAAATTCCGGATCGGTCGCTAGATCGCTAGATGATAACACTAGAAACACTGGCTCTACAATTTTATAAATGTGTCAACCCTCATTTAGGGATCCCGGATGGATTAATAATATCAAAAATCTACTACATAACATGGAATTCCTTCTGTGAGAAAGTAAGAAATCGAAAAATATAAAAATATTCTATTATTACGTATTTTTTAAAGGCCAGTCATTTTCACTGGTTTTGGTAGAAGTATCTTAGTGTTAACTATCGGTAGTTCTAGTGTTAAACGCGACATAGAACCACGCCAAAAAAATTTACTTATAATTCTCAATGGGAATTGATCGTAAAATTCTTCCAGAAAAAAAAAAAAAAGATCGGAAGGAAACTCTCTTCCGAGGACCTCGGTACCCTACAAAAAAAGGAAACGGAGAAAAGCTCAGGATGGTAGTCGATGGTAGTCAATGATAATCGCTGGTAGTCGCACGGTTGGTTGTGTCGAGTTTGTATCAATTCTGTATCAAGTCTGTATCAAGGCTGTATCGGGACAGTAGCAGTTTAGTTCAGTAAGCATCAGAAATGTATCGTCATCGCTTGAGCTCGACGTGCGTCACGTTACGATCTAAAAACGACGCGCACTCGACATCGAAATAAACACTGTTGAAGTTAAACACTGTAGTACTTTAATAACACCCAACACCCGCCCCAGGTTCTATATTGAAAGAATTCCAAATAACTCGGAAAAGTAGAATCATAAATTAAATAGAATAGGAAATTCGATAATTATTTAGAAGCGTTCTCCACAATGTCGATTTCGACGATTTTTAAATATATTGCAAAACATCATATTCGGAACAACTTTTTCTTCCCACGAAAATGTTACTGTTAACACTAACCTTATTTATTTTACTTCCCAATTTTGATTAATATAAGAATTCACATAAAGTTCGATGAACAAAGAAATAACGATGAATGTGCAATTTTTAATTAAATTTTGAAATTGGTCATTTGACCGGGCCTGATAACATTATCGTCAGTTTCCGAGATATTCGCGAAAAATTGCCGGTACTGCTATTCACTGAATTCTACCTATCGGTTGCCTTTTAACGCCATTAGTAGTTATTTACAAATTTACACTGTTCTTAGATTCTATACTATTGCATTTCCATTAGCGTGTAAGATATTATAAAAAAAGCAGCACTTTTTAACTTTTTGCACTTATAGTATCGCATACAAAACATCTTCAATCCCCATACTGAAACTGAATTTTTACGAACAGATATATTGAAACCAAATTTAGCTTTGGATGCGTATTTTAATTAATTGGGAACTATGGGATCCGTTCCGAACAGTGTGCCAAAGACGTGGGCAATGAAGACACATCGACATATAGTGTACCATAAAAGATAAATCTAAGATATGTTTACGTTGAATATGTTTGAGCTGAAGTTAAGTTAAAGTTAAGGTTAGCTTTGTTATCTGTTACCCCGAACTTATGTTAGGTTTACTTTTAGTTTTGATTCCAATTTATTAAGATGCTAAAGGTAGAAAAAGAAGGTCCTCTGTGGTAAGAATAGTGTATAAGATAGAATAATATATAAGACATTCAAATAAATCATCAAAATATTAAAACCAAATTGAGATATGTGCGTTTGCGATGGGATCACGGGTGGGTGTATGACTTTAGATGTGATGGGTGGTCTAAATAAAGTATGGGATTGAGTGGAAGTTAGAAGCAGAATAATGAGTTAGAGTAAAGCTGAAAAATAAACCAGATGTATATATGTATATATGTATATACCTGATTTATCTTTCAGCTTTATACATTTAATAATATATATATATATATAATAAATTAAAAGCAATGCAAGCAAATATCAAATTAGAAGCATTATTCGACAAACACCTGCATGGTAATATCCAATTCTAATCAATCATCAAATTATAAATATATAAAGCTTAACATCGTTCGCTGGTTATATTCTTTACGAACAATCTAACAATCGGCCAAACTCGAACGTTCATCCTAATTTACCAGCAAAATCAAGTTCTGGCTTACGCGTGGCCATCGTCTTTGGACAGCTCTCGTGTGACGACCACGCTACATAATCGATATTCTCGGTATGCCCAAATGCCTTATAACACGGGTTATTGATTTGCAACTCCGCCTCTCTGTCGGTGTATACGCGCGCATAGCACCGGCATAATAAACGCTGACCGTCCTCTCGACACCTTCTCAAACCATTCGCCACGCGTTCCCCGCATCGCGTCGCGTCCCGTCGATCTAAGAAAGATAACTCATAGTATACATACGGTATACGCGGACAGTTATCGCCTCGTTGACCTTGGAATCACCGATGCATCGTCGTCCCGGAACTACAATACGTCTACACTTCTCCTCTTATGTCGCCTAGTCGTGTGCTTGTTTGCTTATGTCAAGTCAGATACGAAAAAATGCACTGGTCTAAGTTCGGTTGAAATAGAATTTTGGAGATATTGGTAGATACGTATATATGCTATATATATATATATGTACATATAGTTTATGATATGGATAATTGTAGATCATAATTATTGTAATACTAGATATTCATGCAAATTCGTATTTTTATAGACAAACGAAGGAAGGTTTCTACACAGAATGTTTTATCTATTAAATATTATAATACTTGTGATATTAGAATACGTATTATAATAGGTGTTAAACTTCGTATATTTTATATAGCTTTGCATATTATGCGCGTTCTGTGGGTTTCTGTACTTTTAGATCTCACGTAAACGTACAGAAACCCGTGATTTATTTATCAAATACTTTTCCTGTTTATATGTTCGCCGCTGTATATATGTACACAGTACAGTATATATACATATATATGTAATTATACTATCAATAAGACACCAGACAACAGTAAACGCAGTCTATTTTTTTACATACTTTTTCTGTTTATATATTCGCCACTGTATATATGTACACAGTACAGTATATATACATATATATGTAATTATACTATCAATAAGACACCAGACAGCAGTAAACGCAGTCTATTTTTTTACATACTTTTTCTGTTTATATATTCGCTACTGTATACATATATGTAATCGTACTATTAAAAAGACACTACAATGTAATAAATTAGATCTGTGTGATCAGATAGCACATAGAACAGGTATCCAGACGAAGTGAACATCGGAACTACCATACAAGCTAGATGTTTAGCCGAAACAGGCAATAAAATATTTAACGAATGGCAAAGTGCTAATCGAGATTCCAATATTTGCACGCGTTCGGAATAAAGAATGTGTTAACAGACTGGCACCTACCATAGGATAGCATCAAACGGGTCATTGACTAAATAAAATAGGAAAAAGGTCAGGGAATGGTTCTGCACTGTACCGTGTTAACCTAGGGGAATAAGGACAGTTTACTGGGGAATTGAGAATGAAAGATACCAGTGGAATGATATTAGCAGATACTAGTCAAATACAAAGAAATAATACTAAATTGGTATTTTGTTAAATAAGAGGACTAATAATGGTTTCTGGTAAATTGAGAGCAAAATCTAGTAGAATAAAATGGATGGATATATATTCATTAAATACAGAGAAGCATTAGTATCATACACCTAACCTCAATCAAACGAATAAGAATGGTTTTTGATAGATTAATTGTAATACTGTGAATACTTACTAACGTGAAACTGCCTCTAGTATATTAAATACAAAAAATATTAAATACAGAGCGAACAAAACAGATGGAAAATAAAGACAATGAATAAGATAGAGGAAAATAATAATTGATAAAGATAATTGAGAATAGCCATTACAAGTAACAAGTAACTGTTGGTCCGTTTGAAGACTGTTTCCAAGACTGTTACAACTTGTGAAAAATATCAATTTTGTTATCACGCTTGTTGACCGACATACGCATTCGGTTAATAGAGTTAAATTTACCGTTAGAGGTACCGTGTCGTTGTACAAAAAGCGTAAATGAGAATGTGGAAGCTCTGCAAGGAGCATCGATTTTAAATAATTCGAGAATACTATCGGATAATTTATGCCATTAATTAAGATATTACGAACAAACAAGATGTCGCGTATGGTACGTCTCTGCTCAAGCGTTTACATATTTAAACTAGGAAGGATAGTGTTCACAATAAAAAAATTTATGTATACTAATAAATGTAATACTAAAAAATGTACACTAATAGATTAATTTCATGATTTTTGTGAAATGAGAAAAGATACTGAGAGTGAACAACGATAAATGTTAGTTAAACAAATATAAGTATGATCGAAATAATGTATGAAAATAAAAATAGTGCTTGACTGAAACGTGTATTTAATAAAACGGGACTTGTGAATGCCAGTCGAACAAGTGTCGATACTAGTTAAAATATCAAATGCAGATTAAAAAAGAAGTTTGACAAGAATCTTACATAATAGAGTTAATCCTATCGTGACTTTTTAATTTTTATGTTGAAATCTTGTTTTTATTTCTACAAATAAGAAGGCTCTTAATGTCTTAACACTTTGAGGACCGTGTATTGCGTATAATTTAACCTTTAATTCCCGTGTATTTTTCCACTGACTGAGAAGACGGTTCACACGGTTGTTCAGAAACTTTATTTACGTCTCCAATCCGCAAAATGTTAAGATATTCAACATCAAATCGAAGCAAGAAATCAATATGAAATTCTTTCATATTTCGCTCAAACTTGAAGCATTTTTCGATGTAAAATAGATACAATGAGTGCAAGTGGACCGAAAGCGGCAAGGTTAAAGGTTAAAGCTTATTCCTCCTACGGATGGAATATATGATATTATAACGAAATAGTTTGAGGAGGTAGCGTTTTACGGGGATGAAGAAGTGGGTGATAAAGCTGAAACGAGGTAAAAAAAAAAGTGGCAGAGTTGAGACTAGCGACCTACGGTAGCATGTCATTCCGGAAGTCCGGTTAAAGTAGCGGTTGCGTACACGAGCGCCTGCTTGATAGGTGGCACGAGCAGGGAAGCACTTTCGCCCGTGCGTAAACCTTCCTTAAAGGCCGCCACCTTCTCGCAACTCCCCCTCCCTCTCATTGCTTAATTACACGTTGCTCGTTAATCGGTCTATCGAACGTTCTCGTAATTCCACGTTTATCGCGAGAAAATTTGTCGTACGTTGAAATTTTCGAAAAGGAAAATATCGATCAAATTTCAATTTGAATATTAATTAATTTAGAAATTCAAAATTTGTAATTTCAAGATTTCGTACATTTAAACGATTGTTAGCCTCTTGTTTCATAATAATGAAAGTCGTGTTACATCCATGGCATAGACTACAGCTTCGATTTAACAAAGATAGGTTATATCCGCGATAAAACGTAGTTTGAATTCTAACCCTTAATTTCAAAGGCTATTAAATATACGTTATATAGAATATTTCAATATTACGTTTGCCGCGGTGTTACGTCAGTAAATAACTAACATCGCCCAAGTATAGTAGCTACTAAAAAAATCACGAGTCAAGAGGTTAAACCTTTCACGAAACTCTTTAACCTATGGGTTACTACTCAAGTAAGCGATAAGTATGTATGTTTTCGTTGAAACTGATGTGTCTCTATTACTCATGATGACTGAAAAACAAGTTTTTTTACAAGATAAAAAAAGGGAGATTTGCTTTCAGAAGACTTAATGATTCTAGTGTTTCGACAAAGAATACTTCGAATGGCGGCTGTTTGCTAATTTGCAGCGTGATTTCGAGCCACGGCCACGAAGGCGATAGGATAATAATAAAGCTGCAAGGAGTATTGCGCGTATTACTCGCGCAGTGGAAACAGCCTTGCGGCTCCCACTTTCCATTGCGTCACCGCAGGATGAGACCTTCGCAAGCCTCGTTACATTTCGGCCTCCGTTCGTTTTCTTTCTCGACAACAATCTTCTCGTTCAATTCGACGATTAGTTTCTGGTAAAGACATTTCGATAAAAATGACAACGTATTGCAAAACTTAAAAAGAATAGTTTTACGTATATTTCGTGTATTCTCGCTTATCTTTCATAGTAGATTTGTATAGCACGGATTTTATAGTAGATCGTGGCAAACATCTCTTATTGTAATTAGCGACCGTGACTAACAAAGAATATACAAAAAACGAAGTATAAAATACCATAAGACGTGTTACAAATCTAAGTAATAGTATTTGTATATTCTGAACACGTATGTGTCATATACAGTACAATTACAGTAGAATACAGAACTGAATTATAATTCACAAGAGAATCGAATGTATAATATAATTGTATGTCTCAGAATGGACGAGTGTTTAGCACAGAAAGAATGTTTAATACATATTTTGCTTCCACTTGTATATGCAAGTATCAATTTTTAATTTTCTTTTGTCCGCCATTATATCTGTTCACAGTAAATATCTCGTAGCTCCTATACATATGCATACACAGATATAAAGAGGTAAAGGCGTTGTACGTTAGATAAGTGCTCAAATATCTTCGTGAACCAGTGTGAGTCGTGTATCGAATCGTAAGTTATTAGTAGTGGCCGATACGAATACATTGGCTCGAAATCGACGAGTGTTTACGCGTTGGACGCGTTGGACGCGCAGGAGACGCGTATCGATCGCGCCGCGACGATAAGTCGATCGTGAACGGCCTCGTAATTTATTATTCGTAATTAATGGTAATCATGGCCGATCGCGTTCGATTACGAGCCGAGTCGAATTACTTGCAACACGTTCCCATCCTGACGCCATATTTTATTCACTGTTTCCCTCGGTTAATGTGCAAAACTATGATTCTAATCTTTTCGACATAATAAAACTATCGTGTACAACCGTAAAAAGATATAATACTAGAGAACGATCCTTCTAGCTATTATTTCAGTTGTTATCATTTTTGTAATGGTTAATAATAACACTTGGTTTAAAATTCAGATTCTTTAACATTTCCAGGAAAGATATGCTCCACTGATATATACCAATTTCAAAAAAAGATAATGTTTATCAAACAAGGAACTTATGATGCAATAAAATTGTTCATAATAATGACCTTATAATTATATTCAGTAGTGTACGATATAGATGATTTCATTTCCTGAAGTTGTAATAATAACATTCATCTTCATATATTATACTTCTAATTGTAATTGGTATATACGTTATTTTATATCCTTTAATTTATATAATCATCAGGATTTTCCTGGAATTATTTGGAATTTTTCTATAGTGGAATTTCGAAGATCTTCCTTCTAGAAAAAGAGAAACGTAGATAATCGAAGGTCGTTGGTACACGAGCCGCCAGCTCGCTTTTACACGGTCCGATTTCAATGTCATCGACATTCTTAATATGGACTTGCCCATATTTCGTTTCGTATCCTCATAGGAGAAAGACTCGGACGCGCCGAATTCGGAACCTTGGGAAAGGTCAGCGCTCGAGGGACCTCGCTGGAAACACCGAACAAACCTCCGAACGACAATCATCCGTGCACCAGCTAAACAAATCTAACTTCTTGCCATTCGAAGAAAGCTCTTTGCGATTCAGCTATATCTCACCATTCTTGTACTATATTTTCTACTATATTTTTTCCACTTTTTACTTCTTTAACCTAATTCGTACCTTTGTGAAAAAGATACGTGATAATAGAAATATATACATAATGGAAAAGATCATAGCAAATATGTACGCTACTAGCGCCACATGCGGATGTGTAACAATTTAAGGTTAAGAAAGAAGAAAACAAATTTCACACACTTATTGTTTCTAATGATATATAGAAGTACATTGTATTACTAAATACGTTGCACTATGGTAGATACGTTGCTTCAATTCACCATGCAAGTTCTCAATTAAGATTCCAAACTCTTTTACAGAAAATATGAAAAATGAGATTGCCTGTAACGTACATATTATATTTATAATCAAATTATCAGAAAAAACAAGTAAAATTCGAAACTCTGAATATAGACACTGAAAGAGGCGAAACGAAATAAAGAGTACAAAATATTCCTCGGAAAATCCCCAGAAGATTCCTAAAGAACTTCAAAGAAACAATAACGAATTTATAAAAAAAATATCGTAAGATCTATCAACGAGATTGAACGATCTCGAATAGTAACTGATATCTAAAACGTGGAAACATGAAATTTAAGGGAATAGAAGGCGAAAGACGAGGGGAAAGGCGACGAAACGCGAAAAGTACCGTTGCGTGGGGAGCAGAATGGCGCGGTTTTGCAGCGGGATAAGGAATTCTACACCGGCGAATATTCAACGCGAATCACGCTCTCTGGGAGTATCGAGCTTGCACCTGGACCAGTTTTCTGCCGCAATGCTGCCGTGTCGAAGCTGTCTCTCCCTCTCTCCCTCTCGCTTCTCCTATACACGCCACTACTCACCTCCACTACGCTCTTCCCTCCATACTTCCCAGCTTCCCTTGCTATCACTTTCTCTCTCTTTCTCTCTCTCTCTCTCTTTCACTTTCTGTGTCTCTCGCCCTACGCGTTTGCATTTTTTTCATCAAAACGTTTCGGTCGTCGGACGAGTATAGTTCCGCCGGTGAAACGGATGCATTTTAAATCTTGCCGCACGATGAAAATTCAACGCCGTCAATGGTATAAACAGTTTCTATCATCAAAATTGAGAAAAGCTTATCTTTCTTTTGTTCGTCGTTAAGTTCTTTGACAGCAAAAACTTCTTAATAAATTGATAGGTTACGTGAGAGATTATGGAAACTCATGGAATTAACTTCTAAGCGTATGGTGTTGGTATATGACAACATAACCTATACAATCTAATATGAACCTCTCCGATCAACTCCACTTTTTATTAATTTAGTAAACAAAAACTACGTAAAAAAATACACAAATATGAACTAAGTTTTTTAATTTTGCCATCTTATGAATCATAGACCGAAGATTTCAAACTACTTCGTTGCATTTGAAGAAACCACGCATTTAACGATTCGAATACTTTCGGCGCGATGTCGGAATAAAACGCGCTATACGTATACTTACATAGAAGATACAGTGTAGGAAAGGAGTGAACGAACTCCCGGTGGAGGTCCTTCGGACGGGCGAGCACTGCGATCGAAACGCGTATACACCTGTAAATGTTAGCGTGTCCCTGACTCGGCAATTAGGCCAATGCCTTTGTGAATCGATGACCCGACGAAAAATTGTTCTTATTCCCCACTAACTCTACGCTACTGCTGACCGCGGAGACACAGAGATATATTTCGATTTACTAGTTTCTTTTAAATCAATCGATAATCTTAACTAATATATATACATAGAACTCGATCATTCGTTAACGTACACTAAGTTAACCTAAATTTAATTTTGAAAAACTAATCGGTCTGCTAATGTAGAAATTTCGTGAAAATGACAAAAGTGAGAAAAATTATAGATCGTAAAGAAATCTAGTGATCGGATAACTAGCAATTGAGAAATGTAAATACGCGCGATATTGTTCCAATCTAGGAAGAAGAGCCGAAACTCGACATGCGAGTTCGCGCAGGTTATACGGGGAAGAAGTTTCGCATAGTTAGAGAGATGTGCGCGGAGAAGGGACGAATTTCTCGATCCCTTCGCGGCAAAACCTTCGCCTGATGAGAAGCTTTAGCTGTAGGGGGCCTTAGATATTCATGAAAATGGAGTTCCCTAGCGCACCGACGAGATACAACCGTGAAAATTCAGACGACAGGCTGCTGGCTCCTCCATTCTCACCAGAATTACCACCATTACCTATTCACATTATTTAAAATCGGCACGTTTAAATTATTCCATTCGATCATTTCGAATTGGATATCGAAAAATTAAATTAATAAATTTATGATACAATCTTAAAAAGTCGTCCACAGAATTACCAATCTATTGGCAATATTATTTAACATTAATAAATTCATAATTTTCTATTTCTATTATTTTGATTGAATATCGAAAGATAAGATTGAAAAATATAATTCGAAAAAGTTGAAAAAGGCAAGCAATTATGTTCAGGTTGGTAAGAATGAAGGAGTAATTTACTTACACCTCTTTTAACGCAAACTGCCTCTTTTAAACAGATATAGCGAGCGACAGATGTTACAAATTGACGCCCACTACTTCAACAGGTGTAAATCTGACGTAAACGCGAAATTTTCTAGTCGCTCTAGAATCGTTCTCTTACCAGTCGTTCCCCCTACCTTCTATCGGTGTATTTTACGCTTATAACCAATGAGCATCGATGTTAGTTTATGATAACGATAATCGTAATTCATACTCAACGCGTTCGTATATTAAAAGATAATAAATACGAAATAAACGACGAGGATGATCACAATAGAAGTTGAATGGTATATTAAAAGTTTAAGCTGACGATTTGTCAACAAAGATTTAAGCGTCTGTTGCAAAAATACGCGTCTGATAGAAACAGCCAGGTGAGGTTGGCATTGCCAAACACGATATTGCTCCCGCAAACATTTATGTGCTGTGAAACAGGTGCGAGTCGTGCTTCCCGTGGCACGATACGTGCCAGTCGATGTGCCGTGTCCGTACGCTACGGATAACGGACAAGTGCTTTGAAAATATTACTAGCGAAACATGCCCGTAAAGATCCCCACGATAAACCACCGGTTTCTTTCGAATTTACTGCTACATTTTACTTACTCCTTTCGTTAATCATCTAGTTATGTTAATTACGAGCAGAATTGATATAGAGGATTTTATATTTTATACGTATGTATGTATATTGGAAAAGATTTCGAATATTCAAATGTTTGAAAATTCATTTCCAGCTTCAATGATGTAAAAGAAAAAAGAACGAAATTTCATCAGTTTCAGATTCTTGAAACAACACGATTAAAATTTTTGAAAATATTGCTATCAAAATATTACCATAAAGAATCCTCCAATAATATTTAAAATTATCTAACTACATTAATTACATGTGGAATTAAATAGAGAATTTCACACATTCTATACATTCAAGAATTTTTCACATATTAAAATGTTTGAAAATTCGTCCGAATTAGTACCAGATGATTAACGATGTAAAATAAAAAGACCAAAATTTCACTAATTTGAAATTCTTGGAGTGATACGATTAAAAATGTTGAAAATAGCAAACAGAAATACGAGCTGTATATTAAATAAAGTTCCTACTGTGTTTTTCCGAGCCGACGTAACTGCGAATCTCAATTTTCCGGAACAAATTTAAAAGTCAATTAACCAGACTATCCCACACGACGCGTTCAAAGCGCGCAAGGAATATTTGTAACTGTAACTACATAGTTTCCTGGTGCAAGATGCGGACGCGATTAATTTCTTGTCGATAAACGTAACGAGTCAGTAATATCAATTGATGCCGATCGATTTTCCCCTTATTAAACCGATCGTTCTTCTTTTCGATTTTCTTCACCAAAGTGCTTCTTCCTTACTAACCATGTATACACGTTATTAATCTTAGTGCTGCACGAAATATAATTTTCGAATAAATTACATTAGATCACGTCGTACATGCTCACGCTCCCACCTTTCACTTTTCTTTCCTTTCAACTTTCTGACTTTCTTCGACTGTATTAATTACACTATGTCTACACCTCTAAAGTTATATACGCATGCACATGCAGAAAACAATGTTACAAGCAGAATGAAATATATTAGGTTAGTATTACTTATCGTTAAAATTTAAACTGGACAGTGGCGTCGATCTGCTTATCTGGTGCATTCTTGTATATAACACAAAATTCACGTTACTTCTCTTGCGGTGGGTATTAAGAAATCACAATAAAAGCCGGGAATACGACGCCAGACGTTCGTGCGGCCAGTAAAAGGGACAAGAAAGTGGAGAGGCCGGTCCGGAAAGCAGCTGTTCAATAAAAGGATGTTCAAACCCTATACGGCCAAATGTCACATGGTTCGCATCTCATTACATTTACGTACTAATACATTCAGTCACAATTTTTACAATCTACGTTGTAAAGGAATTTTATCACTTCGAAAAACATTGCTTATTCATCACGAGGACGCTGTCCAAAGATAATAAAAATTACGGTAGGAATATGTCGCATTTGTCGAACGGTTGATAAGTACAAGATTGAAGATCGCACTGGTAAAATTTGCACACGTTATTAACGATCGAACGTCACCGTGACATTGTTTTACGAATTACGAGCAAACGTTACGTAAAGAGACAACGACAATGAAAGTTGCATACCTAACGAAACTAGCCACAAATCAAACGGTCCTCTATAATCTCGACTCGGATGGTAAAGTGGTGACGCGTTTCAAACGATCATAAAAACGCGTGAAACCGCGCGCAAGAAAACAAATGTCGGTAACGCGCGGTTCATGGGGTGTTACGGGTCAGGCTTTATCCTTCGTAAAACACTCGGTCGATGTCGATGCGTCCTCGAACAATATGTTCCTTCCCAGTTTATTTTGCTCGAAGCTCGATTCGATAAGATACGCGACCCTTTAAGAGGCACCGTAGCCTCGATATATAGAACGGATATAGAACGTTTTCTTTCTCATCGAAATGTTATCGATATCGTCGTTTTGAAGCTTAATTATTTCTCCATTACCTTCTATACGATTGTCGACGAATACGAATAGTCAACGGTGCTTTGTGTACCGTGTGTTACGTGACACATCGATGCGAACGCGCACACGTATGCCGATGAACGTCTTAGAAATCAAATCTGACCTAGAAACAGCTGTTAGCGACAAAAGCGAATTAAGAAAAAGCGAACGCCATCGAGAAATCGATCTCTTCAGCAAAAATCTAATAGCTCATTGGACCGATGCTATTCGACATTTTTCAGGTTCGATTAACCCCTAACAATATCCGGTCGGGCGACGCATTCGAGAATTATCGTTCGTGACACTGTCCAATGTACTCGAGCAACGAGCATGGAAGCAACATGCCCCAAAGGGTCAACCAGGCATCCACCTCGATACAGGTTTTCACCAGGTGCACACCGATCTAGCATCGACGCCACTGTTCATGTACCTACATATATAGGTGTACATCTGTACATATGTATGTATATATGCGTGTATACATGTGTGTGTACGCGCGCGTGTTGAAAACGCAAAGGACAGAGGTTTGAAAAGAAAAATTGCGAAGGTCGTGTGCTCACCCTCGAGCAGGTGCCAGTCCTCGTCGAGCGAAGCCAAAGCCTGTGCCTGATTCGCCTGTTGTTCGAAGTCGAGCATCTTGGCTCTTCGTTCCAGTCTGGCCTGCCTTTTTACGGCCCTTCGGCTTCTGTAGTCTCTCCGTTAGCACCGGCTAAATATCTTGTATCACTCCACCTCCCACAGTAACCGACCACGTTACCAATACGTAAGTCGAATCGTAACGATCGGCCACGGAAGCGAGAATAATGATATCGTTCGTATTTAAAGAGAACGTGGAGACCGCGCGGAATCCTCTGTCGAACGGCAATTGAAAACTGGTATGTATATCAAAGTCAGACTTTCCCCTCGAAGAAACGTCCGCTCGGATTATCTCGAACGTCCTTTCGTCACGAGACTAAGAGCGAAGAAGACGGTTAGAGAAAGAGGAGACCGGGAGTGGGAGGGAAAAAGTTAGAAAGAGAGTGAATGAGCGAAGAGCGAGAGAAAAATAGAGAGCTGTAGTGGAAAGGACGAGATAGCGCTTCTGGAACGCGAGCGTCTCGAGAGCCACGAAACTCTTTTTCCGTTTAAAACTCTACTCTCTGTTTACATCGATGTTTCTGATTGGCCTGGTGTCGGTGATTCCCCGTCTTCGACTGGGGAAGAACGGCGCGCAAGCGTCCCTCAATTCTTTCGAAAGATCTAATGTAAAATTCTTTCGAACAACAAGCTGGGAGAAATTTCCTTTTCAGAAGAGAAAAAATTCCAAAGAACGCGGCTATTGTATTTATTTGACCGAATCCTCTGTGTAGGACGGAAAGAAAAGAGAAGGAAGGACGACTATGGTGCGTCGTAAAGGGACAGTGAGAGAGAGAAGCTCACCGAGGAGACGAGCACACCCGCTCACGTGCATACGTGGCGGTACTCGAACCGCGACTGATTTCCCCTATCACTCCGTCCTCAGCTGCCACCCACTAACCGCCCCCCACCACCCATCGGTTGAACCCCATCCCCCCACTCTCTCACTCTCTCTCGCCCCGCGCTCACGAACCAAGCTTGCTCGTTCCAAGCAACGGTAGAACGTCTGTCGTTCCCACTTTACCCCACGCCGTCCCTTACCAACTTTTCGCACCCCTTTCTCTCTATCGCTGCTTTCTCCGTCTCTATCTCCCTTTGCCGCACTTTGCACGCTCACTCCTTCCCTTCTCTTCTCCCTTCGAATATATAGGGAGCGGTAAAAATCGTAATATAACTTCTGGAACGAAGTGATTGTAGTAGAAAAGATGAGTCGGAAAACCGTAATCGAGTTTCTCCGCGCAACTGTTCGATTTTCAGAGAAATTACTTAAAAAATGGGTCGAGTGCAGACGCACCTTGTTAAAGTTAAGATAAAGGAGTTACTTAAACTACTTTTGGAGTTACATACTTAACCTATAACGTTATCGATTTATTGAGTTTGAAAGCACATATAAAATATTAGATAGAGTATTGTAAATATTAATTGACAAAAAAATTTTACCAGAAACTGTAACGACACGTTTGCATCGAACAAGCAATGGCTAGCGCGACGCATCGAGCACTCTGCTCGAGTCCACAAACTGTATAGTGTATAGGTCTCATCGTTGAGCGTGTACGCGTTTCTTCGTCTCTCATTTCTCTCTCGTACTTTGTAGTCTGAGACCGTTAATGCAGAGGAGAAGTCCGCGAGGCACTCGTGAATTCTCTTCTACTCTCTATTTCAGTTCCTCCCTTGGCCCCTAACTTCTTTGCCGTTCTATTTCAACGGCCGTCTCGCTCTCTGTCCATATCCTCTCCCACTCTATCGACAAGCCCGATTCTCCATCTCGCTTCGCCGCTACGATTCTTGAGCTCTGTCTTTCACGAAGGTTCCATCGCCGCTCTCCAGGTTATAGCTAGTCCGGGTTACCGGTAACCGGCCGGTAAACGCAAAGTTATGCGTCTCCAGGTTTTAACCCGCTACTTTTTAGCGATGGTTCTCGGGAAACAAGACAGATGCAGCCGATTCTGCCTTCTACCCATATTATGGACGCGGTAGGTAGTTGACAAAGTCGAGTTATCGATTTTATCGTCAATTAAATAATTTTTAAAGCGAATATTTCGAATTTTGATTCGCGAAAAAGCGTTCAATATCTCACAAAAAATCACGATGGAAAGTATGGTTATAAAAAGTTGAGGTAAGAAACGTAGATCGCGATATCTCGGGTAAACATGTTTCGGCCGAATTACGATGTTTCGTGGCGAATCATCGCGAACAGCTTGCAGAGACTTATGAATCGAGTAGGCGGTATGAAATCTCGTCACAAGTGCCTCGTGAACTGCTTTACGCAATCTCACCGCGGTAGGATATAAAAGCGATTTCAGTATAAATACAATGGGCAACTTACCTAATATTAAATTATTTCATACAAATCATCATTCATGATAACTTATATTGTGATCATGATCTTTTATAAAAATTTTCATAAAATAATGTTACTCCAGCTTTTCATATATCATTACAATATTACAATACAAAACTTATTAGACCTATTCCTTAATATATATCCTTATCCATACCGTATCAGACATAGTGTTTTCTCATATGCTTCTTGACTTTTATTAGCCACACTATTTAAGGGTTAAGGTCGCGCGCGACCCATGGCTCCCGGAACGCGTGTCGCGTGTTCTCTAGCATACGGCCCTGATGGCTCGCGCGCCTCTCGTCATTTGTCCTCGCCCCCTTTACCGCACTTCCCTCTTTCGCAGGATACCATCCGCCGCTCGCCAAGCCACTCGATTTACTAACCCCACTCCTTTCGCGTCAACCGCCTCTCTCTCTTACGCTGCCTAACGCGTCGCGTGGCACTCTCTCCCTTCCACTCTCACTTCCTCCCTTCCACTCTTCCTCGTGCCCCGTCTCTATCTCTTTCTATCCACCAACCAGCTCGTTCGTCCTTCTCTCGCGCGTTATTCGATTACGTTTCTTTCTCTTTCGGACGAAGTCGAGTCGTTGCTCTGTCTGTCCGATTCGCATTGTTTTCTCCGATTCCATCTGCCAGCCGTTTTTACTTTTTTCTAATGGCTTTATCATCGATTTTTGATCGTTCTACACGAGCATGAAATTGATTTTGTTGTAATCGCAGTAACGTTTGATTCACAGTAAAGGGTAGCAATTTAAACGTTTGTATACCTTTAATAACCGTTGATACCGCGAATCGATAAAAAGCAGAAAAGGCATATGATAAAATGTTAATCGTTTAACATCGAGGAACGACATAAACACGTTTATATTCGAGCACGTTTTAAATCGTGTATAACGTCAACTGTGTCCGGTTGTTGATCTAAGTAATGTTCTCCAGCCGTGTATAAAAAGCGCTCGTCACGGTTCGCAAACGTCTTTATCATTCTTATCGCGAATTCGATATACGGGCCACAATATACGTGCACATGATAATCTTTTCTCATTTCTGGCTGACGTGCATCGTGTTCGTTGCGTATGCGCCAGAACGACCGGCGGACCGGTCTCTGTCTTTTTCTGTTTCGTTCCCGTGTTCGACCTCGAGAGGAATCGGCGTAAGGTTTCTCCCTCCTCGTCGCACGTGCCGCGATACGTTCGCGTTCCTCGTTCACGAATCGTTTTCTCCTCGTTGTTCTGGCTAGCACGTTCCTTTTCGCTCTGGCGTTTTGTTCTCCGTCGCAGATGCTCGCCACTCGCCAGTGCCGACAACCTCCCCCACCCGAGCCGCTGCGCGAGAATGATCGAGACAAGCTGACGAACACCGAAGTCTTGTGTGCTTACCAAAACCATTTTCCTATTACTGACGCCGATTACTCATTTCTATTCTATTTTACTAACGACTTGTAAACATTCTCATGATATTTTTCGTCTTTTTTTCATGTTATAAGGAAAAGTACTTCCTCAAGCTGTTCCTTTAACGATTTGGAGGCTTGTGAGTAAGAAAATTGGTAAAATAGTCATTCTGAACAGCGGTCGATTGTATTACCACTGCACGTAATAAAATACGCTACAAGTTCCGGTTGCAAATAGTGCGGAGGGGATTCGTAATTTTTGCGCGAAGGTTATATTTTCGATTATCAAATAAAGCTGCACGTAGAGTTTTGGTATACTACCTTGTATCGTGGGTAGTTTCGAGTTTCTCGTGAACAGGAAACCGTATCATTTAGCGTCACCGTCCCACCAGTGAAAATGCATTAACTGGCAGTAGCTGCCAACATTGCGGCAAAGTGAAACCCCTCGTCATGGTGTAGTCACGTTAAAGCGAGCCGCGTTAAAATAGTGCAACAATCGCCTGGCTCCGAATAAGGTATGGTATAATCCCACCACTATTTCTCTTCGTTTTGTCCCTTATTTCTTACTTCTTCTCCCTAACCTACGTAAACAATTCTTTCCGCTTATTAGGTGAAACGTTGCTTTCTCGACTCTCTCTATAGAACATTTACGTAAGTCATACAGAGAAAAGTAACCAAATGTAAGCATGCGTTACAAGATCCTATATACGCAATTGTTGCGTGTATCCGTAAAGTACTTCGCGTAACTCTACTTTACCCAAAGAGTTGTAAGCGTATGTAAATTCGTGTATTAAGCTTGGTCTTCTATCCGTGTTTCTACAGTTTATACGTATACTCTACTCTTAATACATATTCATCTGCGCCTTGAATTCCACCGCTACGTCACATTTAGCCCGGTTTCGTCGAGCATCGTTAGGAATGTCGCGCGAAGAAGAAACTGTTTCTAAAAAAGGAAAGAAAGAGGAATTATTCGAACTTCATTGGCTGTACGATTGTAACAGAGACACGTAGAAGGTGGACAATAAGTAGGCCTGTCGCGTCTTACGCAATGGCAAAAAAAAGTGTCTATTACATCCGCTAGAAGGACGCGCTTCTGTTAGGTTAGGTTAGGTGGACACGTGTGAGAATTCTACCAGGCATGTATAGTATATATAATAAATTCCGATATTTTGAAACAATTTGTGAGCACATTGCGAACAAATTAAAATATACTGTCAATGTTCGATTGTGAAAAATCGTTTCCTCCTCCCCTTTTTTTTATTGAATTGTTTCATTTTTGCCGAATTAAAAAAAATTAGCCGTTATTTGTTCGGACGCGTTTGGATTCCAATGAATATCAGTCTGACGGCTGACGATGAAAACGTTTTCATACGATTTCATGCCATCCGCTCGCAGTCGAAAGATTTTTTAACATTTTTACCTGTTGCTATTTTCGTGCTTTCATCCCCGACCTATCGCAAGGATCTCATCCGTGAAGCTGTATACACAGGATGCTCTCCCGCCAGGCTAACTCGAACTTTAAAATCCTCGTGGGCGTTCTCACGTCGGTATACTAGCTCCGAGCACAGTTTCCATGGTGATCGGTCACGGTGACCATGATTTCAATCTGACGTCATTGCTTCGGAAAGGACAACCACGTGCTGCGGACGTGTTATCAGTTAACGAGTTTTCCCTGTAACGATTTTTCACTGTTACGTCACGAGGAAAATACAGTTGCGTGGGTTATGTGTGCAACGCTACTTCAATGGAAAAAAGGAGATACGTATGGAGATACGAAAGATATTTATCTTAGGACATGTTTGAACAACAACTTGTACAACACGTAACAAATAGAAAATAGAAAAACACTAATTATAACTGGTAAACAATACTTAATAATAATATGCACATTGGCCAAGATCGACAAAAACAAACGTCGTTAAGTGCTGGCGATAACTTTAACAGAAAAATACATATATACAAATATTGTAATTTTACTGTGATATATTTTTAGACATAGCCGTTCAAACGAAATTTTAAAAATTACGAATGGAAAAAAAATATGTACATAACATATTTTTTCAATAAATAATAATTACATAGAACGAGCACGCAATTGTCAACTTAAAAAAAATATGTACAGTGTCCTATTTAAATATATTAAATTACACGAAATGTTAGTAATTTGGACTTTCTAAAATCATGGATGAAGTCACTCGTATATTTTTCTAATTCGTTCATTCTAGCTAGCTCATGCACTCTGTTACAGATTATTTTTGAAAAAATCGATATTTCTCGCATCAATGAGTCCTTTTGAAAGAAAGATAGTGATATCCCGACTAACAAATTGCGCTGTTGCATTGTTATGTCGCAATTGATGACGATACAGATTGACCATCTCGAAAATAAACAATTCTAAGAAATTTTCTCGGGACAGATGTTTCGTCACAAAATTGTTGACAATAGACTAAAAATTTATTCATGATTAAAATTTAATTTAACCTTTATTTTTAATTCGACAATCCTGGGACCTTGAGGTTGCTATGAGGAATCTTTTTTCATTGTTCTGGGTTCGAATAAATCAGCCGTACGTGATTCATTGAGATGACGTTTAATATTTACCGAGAGAAGAATATTTAATGATCTGAAAAGTATCGTAGCCAAGATTCCTTGCGTTACGAGCGTAGACCTCGGAAGTAGGCCATGAACGTAGATCGAATTTGAAGTGGCTATGGTAAAACGGGGTTATACGACGCTATCTTTTACGAATCCACCGAAACATCGCTGTATTTCTCAAAAAATTGTCATATCTCTTAAAAATGTTCATAAGATTTTATTTTGGTCGTTTGTAAATATTACGAGGATAAAATTAATCTCGACGCACGATATCGGCGTGATAAAGTAGAATTTGAAATAGATACATTGGATTGATATTGTAAAGTGGCAATATCATTTTGTCAATGAACATGAAATAATTTTGGTGTAATATTTAGATGAATGTGGCTCGATATAATCTAGTACAACGTCAGATCATGTAATATAAGCGTAATGTAATAGTTACATAAATGCACGCCTACGAATTTTTTATTAGAATTTAATTTATGTAATATTAGAAATGTAATAAAAAAATCTAGGGAATGGTGGAGACATCTAACGTAGGTGGTATTAATAAGGAAAACATGGTTGCTTGCTGTGCTGATTATGTAGAGATCTAATTTATTCCATGTTTGAAGATCATCTAATGACAGACTACCCACAAACGAGATATATGTCATCAGTACTACAAATTCCTATAAATGAGACGAATTATGTATGTGTGTATGTACATATAATTCCTACGTTTGCTTTAACAAATCGCAGAGGGCGTAAGAAGCATGCTGATCTTTCTTGCAGGTCGGTATTTCAGACTCTAACATATAAAGTTCCATTTATCTCGTCTATCTCGTCCCTAGTAATGTTACTATATTATAAATAATTTTATGAAATTTATAATTACACACTTGGAAACAGATACTATAAAAATTCATGTCGATTAAAATTAGTCTACGTGTTTCTTGTGTCTGCCTGCAGAAAGCGACACTAGTCGCTATAAGTAAAAAAAGAAAACTAATATGGCGCAATCCATTCTTGATTAATGTGTTGACCGGGTAATCTATTGTGCTGTTTTTCTATTAAAAAATTCGAGTTTTGATTATCTAATTTTCAACAATAGTATCTAAACATGATTCCATTTAGGTTGTATAATTCTATCAGAAGTTTTTCAACTACCGCTGATAAGATTGCTAACCTCGTTAAGGTGCGTCTACATCTGTCAACTATTTTGCTATTAGATGAATGGAATTTACCATGATTTACTGTGTTTTATTTACTGTGTATCTTCCATCATACGTTGTCGACTATGTCAATATTTAATATATGTCAAACTCGTGAACCAAAGCTGTAGCCAATTGGAAGTATACATAGGGTTGACATTATTTAAATTACTAGATAATTATAAGTGAGTGTCAACTACATTTTACAGAAAAACAAGGTTGTGGTGTTCATGAAAGGTATCCCAGACAGTCCCAAGTGTGGCTTTAGCAATGCAGTTGTACAAATATTAAAGATGCATGATGTCAAGTACGATGCTCATGATGTTCTCGAAGATGAATTGCTTAGACAAGGTTAATATTCTTTGGAAGATCAATAGCGCATTTCATAAATCCCTAAACCATTACAGAAATTCTTTGAGACAATAAAAACAACCAAAAGAAAATTATACAAAGAGTAATAGAGGATTAGTCCAAGAACAATTAAAATAAATAAATATATGTAACAATAAAATAATATATAATTTTCATAACTATGTTTAGGTATCAAGGAATTCTCAAACTGGCCAACCATACCCCAAGTCTTCATAAACGGAGAATTTGTAGGAGGATGTGACATTCTTTTAGAAATGCACAGAAATGGCGAACTGGTGGCTGAATTAAAAAAAGTAGGTATTACAAGCGCACTTTTAGAGAAGCAAGAATCTCAAGAAAAGGAAGGAAAGGATTAAGGATGCCTGACTATTTAGCGTGTTTGTAATTTGTAAATAAAACGATTGCTCGATGATGATTATTGAATTTTGTTACAATAAAATTGTTTTTATTTACATGATATGATGTAGAAGAATGACAGTTTTTTTAATGTATCATCATCATAAATCTGGTGTCACGAATCTCGAGAAGTCACGATGTTTTGCGGCGTATTACGAAATATAATGCCGGTTCTCGCGTGCTTCCTTTGAACTGAAAGAAATGGTAGTACACAGGGAAAAAAAAGTGGATCAAGGTCGGTCGCATGTCGCGATACGGGTGCTTATGTTCTGCGTGTGCGTGCACGCGTGACAACATATTCTTCCGCATTGCGTTTGCCACGATTTAAATACCTCATGTAAAATCCTTATATTCTTAGACTTATATATATTCATAAGAGATCGTTTTATGATTTTACTAGGTGGAAAAGTTTTCTTCTTTCTTTTCCTCTCACATCACCCTTCCATATTATAACGTCAGTGTGTTCAAAATCATCCATATGGAAATCGAAGCTTTAATGGTAACAGAAGTTACTAGTACAAATCAAATGAAACTTCACAAACAAATTTACAAGTTAAAAATCACTTGATTATCTGTTCCAAGATATTCGATGTAAAACTGTAAAACTATAAAAGAGAAATCCATAACCTATAACTTGAGAATAAATAATATTAATTGGTAAAGATTGTAAAAGAGTTTAGTTAACATCTAAGACCATCCATCATCAAAAGGAAATCCATAAGTAGAGTGCGGATATTTCTGTAAATTCATATCATGGATATAAATAAAATGATAGAATCTAATTAAAAAATTGTTTCACCTAGTAAATATTATTATAAAGAGTGCCATATTTTGCATATAATATCTATTTTTGCATATTTTTTACATTTTCAACTTTTCCATAAATGTGTAACAATCTTGTCTATATTTTCAAATGCCCTACAAATGCATAACAAAAGAAATCAATGTTTTCGACAGATCTATGCTAAACGTTGAATCAATCGTGAACTCTTTCCCTGATTTTGAGTAGTACTGCGTAAGCGGAGCGTACGTAAAAGTCCATTTGGCCAGTGGCCAATTGACTCTTTGAGTGTATCTTCCTCTCTGAAGTGCTTGAAGATGGCGCGTAATTAATTTCGTTGGAGCGTTTCTTTTGATTTCGCTCGGATACACTCGATTCTGCGAATTCATGATCGTACCACGAATGAAATACTGAAAAGTGGGGGAATAATACTCTTTTTTCGACTATTCCATAATCCGAGCGACGTTGTTTCATAAAAGTTTTACGAGCTGCAGAATGTGGGATTAAGCAAAATCTTTATTGTTAAACACTTTTACGACGCAGAGGAATTGCGACGGAAGCTCTCTTCTAATTGTGTCGAAGGTTTAGTACAGAGGTTTGATGGTAGATGTATTAAATTAATTCACTTGATTATCCGATAATAGTAAATTATTAATATGCAATGGTAACTCATTTTATATTAATATAAATTAATAGGGTAATCCATATTTATCTGGTATTATAATTTGTTTGTAACTGAATGGTACTTACTCATTAAAATTATTCGATTAACCTATTCGCTGCTGACAAAATACGGTTACTTCTTTTCCGTCAGAAAGATCTCGTAATTTATTTTTATCTTTTTAAATATCTTTCTTTTCGGTGTATAGATTCAAAAACATAATTAGATTCTAATAATAAGTAACATATGCGTAGCAATATTTCAACTCATAACAACAATAAAAGATCTCTCATGATTCGTACAGAAAATTGATGACTGTACTGTAAGGATAACCAATGCAAAAATGGATCATCTATACTCACACTGCTAAAATATCGGATATCAATCGTCGGTTGCCATTTTCGTCGTAACAAAGCGAAATGGATTAGTATGTCGCGGTTTGCAAAAAAGTGACTCGGATTTGAAGCGTGGATTAAAGCGATCATTTCGACGGTTAAATACACACCGGCTGTGAAATTGCAACGAACATACACACACACACACACACACACACACACGCGCGCGCGTGGTTTGTCCTGCATCTCGACTGTGAAGAAGAGACAAAAAGAGAAGAAGAAAAACGAATAAACAGGAGGAAGATAGAAAGCGAAAAAAGAAGAGGAGCTACAGAACGATCCTATAATATAGGATGGTACATCATTAACGAGCACGAGTCTCCGCTTCTTGACGACAACGAAAGAAGCATTGATATTCGCGGCACGATCGTACGCCGTATTATTTTGCTTTTCCCAGCGCAACGAGAGCTCAGCGAGCGAATCTCCGAGCGACTCGTCATTTGCTATGCCATTAATTAATTTGAGACCGAGAAGAGCTAGCCAGACGCGGTTCGCAATTAGTGTCAGCGAATCAAAGCGTGCACCTATGTGTCGCAGCTACTCGTGTAAATATTCCGTCGGCAAACGCGAGATCCGTAGCCGACAGGCAGCTTTTTCCTTTTCGGTGTCACCAAAAGATTTTCGCTCTTGTCCTTTCGTAAGATATCTGCTTTATGGAGAATGGAGATTGTCTGATCACGTCAGGGATTTAGTTCGTTGAATTTCTACGACGTCTTTTTGTTGACATACATGAGCATACGAAAGACAGTACTATAGATGTACTTGATGAATATACATATTATTCAGTTGAGGACAAAAATAAATGGATAGGTAGTAGATATTAATGAAGTTTAATCGAACTATTTAGTATTAGTGTTATATACTTAAATTCTGTTTATTGTTCTTACGGTACACAAAATTATTTAGTAAGAAATTAGGATTTATAATTTTGTGTAAACAAGCCGTATTTAATAAAATTTCATTGATATATCTATTTCCACTACCTTATTAGTTCACTTACTTTTTTCCCCCACTGCATCTGTCATACGAAACACTTTGAAAATTCATTAGCACTGTAATAAAGTATGGTATGAGCATCATGTCATGTTATGATTATATCGATAAAATTTGAAACAAATATGGAAATACCATAGAAGCTACAAAATAAGTATCTAATGCAAATATACAGTAGTTCGTGAAAGTTCATGGGGCTTATTGTTTCTATTTTTGGCTTCTGGTGTTTTTATAGGACTTTTTTATTGCTAGATCTTTTTCCTTTTTTTTATCGACATAGCGTTTATCTCGTCGGTACTATCTTTATGGTATATTTTTAGTAGTTTAGTCCGTAGTGTTTTGTTTAAAGACATTTTATTTCCTTTCCATCGTAGTATTTGTCATTTCTACAACTGATTTCTGGGGTTCTTGTAGGGATTTTTTACCTCAGGATTCTTGTTTCTTTAAGTGGTTTTACAATCCTTTCATTCCAATTCTTTTTTAAATAATTTTTTACTACTTTCCTGTTGCCGTAACTCTTTCGCATCATCCTTGCGTTCTCTTGTTTATTACTGGATGTTTCTTTAGTCCTTGTATTCGTATTTGCATTTGCTTCCTTATTTGGTACTTATTATTTTCAAAAAAATGGCATCTCTCTTGTTGTTAAAATTTCTTATAAAATTTCTTTTTCCTTTAAAAAATTTGTCACCTTTCTTGGATTTTGTGGAGGCATGTTATGTCAAATGTCATGAAGGTTATTGTAAAGATAATCTGATAAGTGTATGATCCGTAGGAGCTAATGAAAATGGGGTGGCCGGCAAAGTGGCGCCCTCCCTTCGACAACTTCGATCGAACCAACACTCTCTTCTCCCTCTTTCCCTCTCTATTCTTCCTTCTTCGTCTTCCTTCTATCGTCATGTTTTCCTTCTTCTTCTAAGAACGTACCAATTACGTTTATTACTCCATTTAATGTCCCACATCGAATTATTTTGTAAATTAATCGATCCCTCAATCACTAATAGCAATTAATTTTTTAATTCTAAAAAGAAAAGAACAAAGAAAAAGAAAGAATTTCCAAGATTCTACAGAGGATTTGTTGTTCGTGTTTTTTCTCGTAAATATACGACAGAAGTACAGTTCCTCATACAGATTCTACTGGAAACTCAAGCGACATTGCCAGTCAGGATTGAATCTTCCAAACATCACTTCCAAATCTCCATTCGTCGGATTAGATATCTTTGAAACTTTCAAGCTACCTACACAGACGCCCAAAAATATGTGGACATTCACTTATTATTGACGGAATATAAATTGGTTACGAAACTTAAGAATAGAAGGCCTTAAAATGATTTTCTCCATTATCAGAGTTATCGCAGAATATCGCACGATAAAATCTGTTTTCGAAAGTTAGTATATAATAAGATTAACATCTATAAACGTCAAGCAGTTGCATTCTGTAGCAGCTTTTTGGTTAACGAGTTCATTATACTCTGCTCATCATGATGATTGTCAAGCTATAAATAGAAAAGCATATCCCAAATTGCTCGAGGGACTATTGTAATTGGTTGCAACGATAATATTTGAAATCTTTTGATACTTTGACTACTAATATACTACTGATAAGATTTTAAACAATTTAAATTTTATATGATGCGCAACACCTGCTTCCACAAGAAGATACTGAGTATTGCTTTTAATCATCAGTCTGTAATTAATTTATATATTCTTAGTAATAATCAGATTGTTAATAAAAATGCACCAGTGTCCACATACTTGTGAGCGACAGTGTATGTACACACTTACGTTCTCCTTAAACTCTAGCATCTTTTTGTATCTTCTTTATCGATTATCCGTTTCTCGATCGGTAGGGAAGTCTTGGTGATTTCGCAAACGAATGTGACAAACTTCATTAACATGACACGCTCGACAAGAGTAGCTCTTAGAGTCGGTCAAGTTCGTGGCTGTAGGTTGTTGAAGTAATTAAAGGGTCGTTGGTTAAAGCGGTAAACAACTCGGCCGGAAATTCGCGGATAACAAGACGCCTCTGGCGCTGGCTTGTCTCGCTTCTGCGAGCGGACTCCAGCATTTTATCGTGTGTATAGTAGAGAAGTTGAAAAGGTGATTAGGCAAAGGAATGACAGGCCTGGTCAATTCTTTCTGATAGACTCAACACAATAATAAAGATAAGTGTACGTATATTGGCCGAAACTGTCGCGACACAGCCAGTAATAACTACTAGGATAACCTATGATATTTGAGAAAATATGAATGGTTTTCTTTGCTTTCATTTACTAATTATTTTATCACGAGTCTGTTATTTTATTCGCACCATATGTACCGCATAATGTAAGATACTCATTAAAATAAAATTTATTGCAATTTTTCAGTAAATGCAAGAGATAAGTGACCTAATAATAGTTGTGTCCTGCAGTGTATGAGCATCCTAAATAGTCCAGAATCAGCTCTTGGTCGTGGTCCATATTTTTCACGGATCTTACATACACAAAGTAGATCATATAGCAACGCGTGAATGATAGAGAACAGTACTACTCTTGTTCAGTGTACATGTACCACTAATCATCTTCCCAGCTCTTCACACACACGCATATACGGCCCCTCATGGTGAAATAGCAGGTCGTAAAGATTTGTAGCCGTAAGGAAGCATCATATATCAGAATTCATACTTTTATGAACGCGAGTAAAGGAGTGGAAGCTAAATAGAGATTTGTTCCATCTATTAATTATTACAACGAGTGTATTATTTTAGATATTGTAGATATCAAGTTATCCTATAAGTAATGTTTTCTGAGCTGAATTTAAAACAACGAAAGTTACTATCGGAATGTATAAGATCGAGATAAAAAACTTAGTACTTTTTTTATTTTACAATTTCATCACGGTAACCGTGTACTCTTGGCGTTTTAAAGTCTTATAATTCATTGCCACAGCTTTAGTGTCAAGCACACGAAAAGCATTCTTCCAACTTTTTCTATCCTTCTTTTTTTTCGCTTTAATTACGGTCTTATACGTGCGCCGCGTTTCCATTAATTCAATAAGCTCGATAAATCCGTTCGCATTCAGTTAGAAACGTCGAAAATTCCAGCTCAAGATCTTCTTCCACTCTACGATGGAATAGCAGATGTTTCGACGCGTTTCAACTGCGGAAATTTAAAATTCAAACAAAAGTAATCGTGGTCTCGCAGTACGTATTCGTTTGTAGGGTTTCGTCCCGATTTTACTATTGTTTGTTTCACGGAAGTAAGTTTCCTCGCGACTCAGGGAAATGTGGGTCACTGGTGATCCACGTGGCACGGAACGTGATACGGGTTAACTAAAGAACTTTTTCTTTGTCACGTATTTTTACCTCCTAATCGCTTTGATATGATAATTTCTTATATCACATATCAACATAGATATACGTGTATCGATCATAAGCAGAAAACAGTTTTAAAATTCAGTATATTGTCAATTAATCTCATGATACTAAAATTGTCCTTTTATTTGATTTTGGGATTGAACATTTTTCCGTGCTCAATTAATAATTTATAACGATATTTATTACCCGAATACGTTCTTCAATAATGCAAAAACAATTTTTTCCCCAAGAAAACGACCACAGTTGACCAAACAAGTCCTACATACGTACATTCCCGTTCATAGGTATTATTACTGCGTTTCTTGTCATTTGGCACAATGTATTCTATACAATACAGATTGAAATTTGCAGTAGGCATTATACAAATATGCTACTATATAATTCATTCAAATATTTATAACAAATTTCTGCTTTCTACGTATACTGCATCGCAACTTTGCATGAATATAAAATTCTGCTCGATCAATCGTCTCCTTGATACTTTAGATTAATTTCCATATTTCCAATGAAACTGATAGATATTTTAATACTTATAAACGGGGCTATACGTATTCAGAAACCAATACAACACGTACGTTTTACTGAACGCATACAGTGATGCATAAATTTAAAGTCAACTCAAATTTCAAGCCTAAAATCATCATTCACTGGATGGAAACTTACTAACCACGTTATCGAGTTAAACACCTTCGAACCGGTTCCCTTTAAGCCAACGATTAATTATAACGATATGTATCCGAATGAAAAAAAGGCGAGGAAAAAAAAAGAACAAGCTCTTTTTCGAAGGAAAGAGAGGGAAACCCGAAGGAATCGCGAGACGAAATCACGCGCGAGCGCGAACGCCACGGGGATTAGAAGGATATACGATGGTGGGGGAAAGGTTGAGTGGTGGGGGGCCGCTATTGGTGGCGCGCTGTCGATGAGTGGGGGTGAGTTAGGGGTAGTCAGCGCCTCCACAGAGGGTGAGTCTCAGTCGCCAATCGGTCAGCCTGTCGCACGGCTGGGTCTCGGAATCCCTGTGTGCGAGTAACGCTGATCAGCGCGCGCGCGCGCGCCTCGCCACACACGTACGCGCGATCAGACAAGGACGACGGGGCAGCAGCGGTGCGTGGAGACCGGATTTTGCACTTTCTCAGGACGAGAACCGTGTGATTAAAAAAAAAAAAAAGAAACAGAACAAGAATATAATTCAAATCGGTGAAAGAGTTACGAGAAAGAAGAAACATAGGAGGAATCGTGGATGGAAGTTGTATATAGCCGATTAACAGCGATCATCCTCTGTCTAGTCGAACTATAGGCGAAACGTGTCCGGGACGCGTTTCCCGAACGCGTACCGCAACCGGTCAGCGCGTGTGCACCCGACTACGATCGATCCTTAGGGCGATACGATCCAGAAACGCGATGGACGGAACCACCCTGCTTAACCAGCGAAGATAACGCCTTCCGAGAAGATCAACCTACTTGGAATACGTATTCACATCGGTACGATCGACACACCAGATTCGATTCGTCCATTTTTAGCTGTATACACGATGTCCACAATGTCTGCTCTTGGAATGATCGTTGCGGTCGCGTGGTGCGCCACCAAACTCTCCCTTTCTCTTTTTCCCTCCCTTTAGTCCCTCTTCTCGCTACTCGTTTACTCCTTACAGTTCTCTTCCTTTCCTTTCTTCCACGTTATTCCAATATACGAATACCTTCTTTTGGTATTGGCTGTTGATTCCGCGCAATGATAGTCGTGGAAGGACTCGAAGGTATTTCGTTGGAATTGTTTGATTGGTAGATGAAAGAGCTCGAGTCGTATTTACGTCGGTGGTTTGGTAAGAGGAATTCCTGCGAGTGGACCGCTCCAGTACGTTCGACTGATTGATGAACGGAGGCGTGTGGATTGAGTTATACCAAGGGACGAAACAAGCGGTGTGGAAGGTTGCGGAGCAAGGTCAGGAGAGACGCGGTGACGGTGGTAGAGTCGTGGCGGTTTCTATCACAGTCGTAGAGTCCCTTTTGAATCGTGGATGCGACGGAGTTGCGTTAAGTAGAGGAGTAGAGAAGTGGAGCGCGTGGATCAATCGGTGGGCTAACCTCTAGAGACGCTGTTGGAAAGCGTTGGATAGGTCAGGATGCAGCTACCTGTCAGAAATCAGAAATCGTGACTCCTCTGCATAGTGATCTTTTATCTATATGATATAATCTAGTATAATTAAATAGAGTTTGCCTCTCTCTCTTTCCATCGTTTGGCTCTTCCATTAATTTGGATTCTTCGCTCCTTTAATCATACTATTCGTTTGAGAACGATTTCATCAAGGATAGAACAGAGAATATCCTCTGTGGTCTATCGGATGTAAGAAACTTTTGACGAATTAAAGACACGTCGGCGACGATTTGTCATTCTATCGCGAGATAGAATGATTCCTTTGAAGGTGATGCGGACAAAAGGGAACGACCGAACGTTTCCACGGGTCTGCCGCAATTCTGCATCAGCCTCTGTCAGGAGCGAAAATATTTGGGTCACCGAGGGTCAAGGAGGCTCGAAATTCCCGTCGATTTCACGAATTCCTCTTTCATTCCGGATCTTCGAATTCATCTCAAAAATCCCCAGAGAAGAAAGGGTTGCTATTACACAATTTCAAGCATAGAATCTAGAAAATTAGGATTTTCCAATGATCAGACTCGATTGAATTTCAGTTTCTCTATAAGTATCTTAATATCGAAATACCTTTAGTTGAGTTTCACTGTGGCTCGTCGTTTTCGGTTTCAAGCATGCAATCTATAAAATTTGAAATTCTTCAAAGATCAGCTTACACCAAATTTCAACTCCATGTTATCGTCAATTTGCTCACCTTAATAGCAAAATCCCACTAGTACGTTAACTGTCGCGATGGTCACCGGTGACCCTGCTTACTTATACAACGTCTACAACATGATAAATTTTATGGACGAAAAGATCTTCAACAATGTGAATGACTTAGCAACACTCGGCAAAATGTGCGCAAATACGATATAATATTTTACAAAAACTGAACGTTACGGTGTAGCATATTTCAATCTGTCATGGCCCTCAGGATAAAATATATAAAATTCACGTGCTGGTCAACGTGTTAAACACATTGCTCTCCATGAAGCCTCGTCGTTCGTGTACCAAAGACTGGATCGATCTACGAGTAGGACGTGCTACGGGACAATGCGTGCTCGCCAGGGTGCACAGCCTGCGTACGAAATCAACGTGATCAACCTCATAACCTCTAATATCTGCCTACTCACACGAGTCATTGTTCTTTCACTAGAAAATTCGTACACGCGTGTAAATTGGCTCAACGACTCGTTAATTAACGAATTACTCGTTCTTCGAAAATTATTCCTCGTACGGCACGTTACGTATTCGAGCGTTGAAAACCACTGTAGTTTCTTGACGTCAGAGAAGCGTCGAGTTTTGCTTCTCGATTCATTCGAGGTTTCGTCGACAAAGGAGGACAATTTCGACAACGTTTACGATGATTATCGCCCGTGTCGCGGGCTTTCTTCCACCGCACCGGTGCAGTGACGCGGGTTCTGGATTTCTGCCAGGTTCACAGGTCGTCAGATGCGCGAACCCGATAACGATGTTCTCGTGCGTTTCCGATACGGGACCGTATCTCCTTTTATCTTCTAGTCCAGTATAGTTGTCTATACTATTCTTTGATGTATCGTCTGTCACCAGTTTTTTCAACGAAGACACTCGTTTCGTCTGGAATTTATATTTTACATATACTTCCACCCATGACTATTTCTGAATATTTAGTGCAGATTTCTGTATAAATATCTTACTTGAGTTTCTTTTATAGATTTATTGTGTTGTCTTGCAATGTTGATGTTATTTATTATGTTGTTTATTAGATGATAAAACAGAGGTTTCAGATGATCTTGCCTGCCATCTGTTTGTTTTTTACCGTGCAATCTATTTAATACGTTTATTTCTTGTAGAGTCCGGTGTTTCTATATCTTTGGGTGGGAATTAACCACTTAAGATTGATAAACAGGAGACCAAAGCGGCGTACGTTTTCGTTTAGCAATATTTGTAATAACTTTATCAATATGTTTCTTAATCAATATTTCCCACATCTTCCAAGAACAGCATCAAGACAGCATAGCTTTATCGATATTAGTTGTTAATAAATATTGCTTATATTGTCCAAGAGCAACATCAGGACTGTAGGGCAACATAATAAATTCATAGAAGAAACTAAATTCGTAAGACGTTTATGTGAAATCCGGAAATACGTCAGTGTCCGGATACTTACGGACGGATGTAGTTCTCTGTACTATTATTATTTATTCCTGATCCAGTGCCTTTCAGCTTTCGGTGACTTCCGGTTACATCTTCATTTACATTTTACATCACTTTGCATATCCTTTGTTTAAATAATTCTATCTGACAGTTTTACCTAATTATTTGAAAGTTAACTTACTCTGTTAACATTGCACGCCTCTTTGGCGTTAGACATCTCTGTACTATTCTTCGATACATTCTCTGTCGAACCTTTTTCGACGAAGAAACACGTCTTCCCGTTTGGAATTCTTGTTTATTCGTAACACCGCATCGTGAATAACGTTAAGCGAGGCAGAGAGTTTATCTTCTTACGGCGGCACAGAGATCGTTCATCCAATTATGTAAAGTGGCGACAAGGGACGAGTGATGAGATTATTACTAGAACCAGCTAGCAGTCACTGGATTCTTCTTGAGATACAATAACGTTATAAGAATAATGCAAACTCTGGACTCTCTGAATCACATTGTAAGCGTAGGGTTGGGTTTGAGTCAAAGGATTTTTGGAAAATTTCTTTTTTGAAATAATGTAATATGATTTATGTACCTTTCTTCTGATATGGGCTGGATTATGTCAGAATATTGGCAAAGTATTGTGATATATCGTGTGATTGTCCTTTCTAATATTAGGTTAGTTCTGGATCAGGGTCTTCTCCTTAAAATTGTTTGGTTTAAAGGATTCTTCTTTTATTTTGAGAATCTTCCTCCTCACATCTTTCGGCTTAGATCAGCACTTTCATTTTAAAATACTATAATATAATTCGTGTATTCTTTTTCTGATACAAGATTAAACCTAAGATTAGCAGATTCTTCTTAAAATATTGAATATATTTTTTTGCATTCTTCTTTCTATATTCAATGCTCAGTCTTAGATCAAGATTCTCATCTTGAAATTCCAATTATAATTTGCAGATATTCTTCTTCTTTGTCTTCAAACAAGCCTCGAAGTAGATGATTCTGTTCGTAAAATATAATTCTGTATATCTTCTTTTCTCTGCTTTCTTGGATGGTATATTTGGGTAGATCGTTAGTAATCGCAATCGGAGTGAAAAAGTATCTATTAAAAATAATAAACACAGGGCGGAGATGGCGTTGCATCATCGAATTTATCGGCGTCCCGCTGTTTCTCTCGGTTTGCGGATAGATTGGGTTATGAATTTGCTTGACCTCTCGTGGGAAATTGAAAACCGTATACGTTCCCTGTTACCTCATGGCCCGAATACTATTTCGCACGTTCTACATGACCGATCTATGAGCTGGCTTTTTCACCCTGCTCTTTATGCTATTCTTCATCCTTCTTCCGAGAGTTTAGCCTTTCCTTTCAACCGTTGAAAGCCTCTACGATCTTCCACGCTACGAGTTCATCCGCCTTTCTCTCAATTCTCCTTCTATTTCTCTCTTTTTGTCTCCAGCATCAGTTTCTTGATCCTGCTTACCCCTAGAGCGTGGATCGTTTAACTTTGCGTCTTTTCATCCTTATCATCGTGGATAATTTCTTCTATTTTTTGTTCTGAAATTATAAGAGATAGGAATTAGTGATATCTATTAGTGATATCTGATATTCATACTACTAAATAATTTTATGAATGTAATTAAAAAGATGAAACCTAGCTTTTTTTATTAAATATTGTAAGGAGAATTATACTTTGAATATTTTATATATAGTTGCTTATTACGTATATTCTTCGCATTTTTACAGCTTCAAATTTCGCGTAGATCCATAAAAATCCGCAGTCTAGTGGTATCTAACTTATTTGCTACACTTCTGTCTCTCTTCTCTCATTCCCAACATTAATTACTTGATCCTGCTTGCTTTTAGAGCGTGGATCCTTTAACTTTATTTCATTCCATTCTTGTTATCGTGGATAATTTCTCCCATTTTTTTGCTCTGACATTATGAGAAATTGGAATTAGTGATATCAAACTTATCTGGGAAATTATAATTTGCCTTTGCGAGGATATAAAAAAATAAATGAAATTTGCCTTGTTTGAAGTTATATTGAAGAAAAAGGTCGAAAAGGAACATAGTTCCTTCTGATAAAGGGAAATCTATTTCAATTACGACCAAGTATGATCTGAAGTTCTTTTGAATATATTACACCGTGTCTCCGATATTTAGATGATCTTTCTACTCGTTTCTTGCAATTTCTTCAAACTCTGTAATTGCAAATTACCGTTATAACGTCTAGAACTACAGCAAAGTCGCAGAAGTACTATAACGTACAAGTGCAAAACTTGTAGTCAAAGAATTCCAAACGAATATAAATATGAAATATATGTAAGACAGCGCATAATACAAGGGAAAAAGTCTTCATCCATATATCTACCAAAAATCGCAAAAATCTCCAGAGATATGCACCCTTGTGAATTTATAAAATTTCCCTGAAAAGTCGTGAGTTATTCGTTCTAACTACTCAAATAATTCTGCTATTAAAAGAAGCAGAGAAAGTGCCGCACTCCATACCAAAGTAAAACGCTTTATCTTTCAACAATATCAGACTCCAATCTACCACATCCTCCGCTTAATCTCCAAAGATTATCTACAATGCTCAGTGTTCCATTCTATTTAACGTACTTTCATTGACGATTATCTCGATCAACCGGAGGATCCCCAATAAGAAGGAAAATGTAGTAAATTATTTTCGCGAGTTCTCGACCGAGGAACGTTCCAGAGTCCATTATCAATCGAGTCGAAATAAATCCCAGTCCGATGGACCTAGAATGTAACGCGGTGGTAGGGCAAGTGGTAGGGGAAATGAAGGCAGTATCCGATGTCTCGATTCTCGAACGGATTTCTCCGCGTCGTCCTACATGCCGGCCATTGCACAGACGATCTGGCGTCGGTCGATTTTATAATTTATGTCGCGAGATCGCCGAAATGGCTTTACGAGCGGTGCCCCCGTGGCACGAATCGCGGAAAACGACGTTTGCGGATTGCGAAACAGGGGCATTTGCGCGCGCTCACCACTGACGTCATTCCGCGTTACGAATTTACCAAGGGGCTGCGAACTTTTCAATCCTATATACGATATACGTACGTGTATACGACGTACATGTATCATGCCAACCTCCTGTTTCTCTTTTTCCTCTGTGTTTCGCCTCTTCCCCTTTCCCCTTTTTTCTCTCGCTTTTTATAGACGCTTTCATGTAAAACACCTGTCGGTGATCATTCGATTGGATGAAAGACCGATTGACAATAGAAACACGATCCTCCCTCGATGCGTTTTAGATATTGATGCTGGTTTTTTTCCTGTTTGGAAGTATTCGTTTCCTCAGATGTCGGAATCGGTTTTTTGTTGCCGCCATATTTTCTTTTTCTTTTACAATTTATCTTCTGTATTTTTACCTTTACGTGGTTTCTTCTCTTCTGTTTAGTTGGGTCGTATATGCTTCTTTTTGTCTGTGTACTTTTGATCCGGTAAATGAGGAAAATAAGTTAAGTCGCTGACCGAAGTGCCTTCAATTTACTCGGTTGGTCTTCAGGAACTCTGTCGGTAACTTGTTTAAGCCGAGTGTCTCAGTTCCTTCAGTACATCGTTTATATTTCTGTTAAAAATATATAATACGGTTTGTTAAGTCTTGATTTTATTTTTGGAAAAGGTTTGTGATTAAATGATGATTCAGTTTATACTTACGCTGCTATCGAGATTACACTCTTTTCGAGGAAAGATACGTTTCCTTTTATCAGAAGCCTTTTTGCACTGAGTTTTACTTATCGACTCTGATTTAGGGGATTTGAACGATAAGTAATGAAACTAGGGTCCTGTTGCACAGAAATTTACCAATTAATAATATTAGAGAATTGACAAGTTACAGGTTACTTGCACTTTGTAAAATTTACTTCTACATACTTCGTTTGTTTTAGTAACAAACTTACTATCGTCATGCAGGAGAATAATAGCTTACTCTGTATATAGCGAGCAAGAGAAAGTTTAAATGGGTATATGTGTGGGTAAAAAAAATATGATAATTTTAAAACACAGTATTGCACTTAGCAAGAGTAGTGAATAAATATATATATATACCCTATACATATAATCTATGTGACTGCCAGGAACATAGTGAAAAATATCTAATATAAAAGTTATTAATATGTGCGTACACACAAATAAATTATTTAACAATTTTAAACTTTCTTTTATCTGCTACTGTATCTATACACTGCACCAGAGTTTCTTCTCTTTCTTTCTTAATAGAAACGTAATGAATATTTAACATGCAACAGCAAACATGCACCAGTGGCATCACTAATATTGTTGAAATAATTTTTATAATTAGCAAAACGCAACTGACCCATTAATATCAATAGTCTTCACCTTATATTTCTGTTCAGAAATATTCTGAAATATTTCCATTCGTTACCACCACTTCTATCCCAATTCTCCACCCTATCCCCACCCATCTATCGACCTATCAATCTCCCTTGCCCTTTGCCTTCTCGCAGGTGCAAGGTGAGCCCGAAAACGCGTTCCTGTTTCAAGGAAGGCAGGAAGGTCGATCGATCGGCGTGCGACGCCTTTGAAACGAAACGCCTGCTTTCTTCGAACGCGTCGAACATCTCCTATTTCGGCGAAAACTTTCACGGTCCTTCTCGAACGTTGTACTGGAAATGGCTAGTCCATGGCTAACGTGATCGAAGTCAAAGCAATTCCTTTGCTCGAGCTTTTACAACGTCGAGCCAGCCATCTGGCTCTCTTCCGTTTGTCTTTTGGCCTCTCTGTGCTTTCAGTGCGACTTCTTTGAGGAAGGTGAACATTTTCAGAGAGCCTCCCGGTCCACTTTGTCGTCCCTTTAATTGCTCTTCACATTGTACTCATAGGGTGCGAATTCAATTAGGTTAGATGGTTTTTTTTATACCATTGTAACCTGCTGGAACGAAGAATCGATAGAGTAGCAATTTGAGGTTAGGTTGATGAGCAGATCGTGTATGATTAAGAAATTGGAAGATTAGCAAGAGTTCTTGGGGTGTACGAGAACAAAGTTTCTCATGGAAGATTGTTTGATGAGAATAGTTAGTTTTATAGGAGAATGGCAGGCGGTACAATTTTCTATAGGACAGAGTACTCTTTACGCTCATTGTCAAAAGAGATTAAAAGCGGTCGATGAACTCGAAGATAAGACTCGCGTAATGCTTTCTAGCTCTTCAAATTACTAACGAGGAAGGTTCTCGAGTTAAAGTCTGGGAAACCTCTTTGGGTAGTAATTTCAGGGGCTAACCTCAAATATTCGCGTCACAACTACTTACATACATACAATGGTTACAAATGTGCTTGTATCGCAATGTATTTACTATAGTATTTGTATATTGATTGATTAAGTCCAAGTATATTTAGTTCCATTTAATAATACTTTCATATGATTATAAAAATTTAATATTATAAAAATGAAATACAAAGTCTGATAAAAAGACACTTTGTTGGAAAATAAGAATACGTACAAGTACTTTTTGTAACCACTGTATTATAGATATGTTATATGGTATCTTATACGGCGAACAGGAGAAAGGTTAACAGTGGTTGGTACTTGTGCATAAGAGTGTAAGAAAAATTTCTATTAAACATTTCTTTGTACTAAAAACTCCTCTTATGTTGAACGAACAATTATATTATACGTTCAATTCTCTCGCCAATCATAATTCAGTTTCGTAAAATCACAGCGTTTCTTCTATTTCACACTTTAAACTTTCTTTTGATCATCACTGTAGACTACATATGTAGTCGCTTTAGAATTGTACTTGAATAAGAAATTCACATACTGTATTCGACGATAAAATGCAAATTCATATTATCATTTCTGGCTTCAACCAATCTGGAATACACTTTTGGTAGTGGAATAATATCGTTGAAAGCTACGCAGAGATCAGCGAGCTGGAAGGTTTTTAGAGAAGCGAAAAGCGATCGGAGTAATCGCGCGTTTTTCTTGATGGCGTCTATCGGGAAGGTGGTAAAAGCATAGTCTTGGCGAATCGATCGATTACTCGGTGGAACTCGGGAGGGAAAGGGGTGGTAGCCGTGCCAAAAACTCCTCCCACGAAAAATGATGGGCTACCTTGAGATACGGTTCGCTTTCTGGTGAGTAGAGAGAAGACCGCTCGAAATCCGGGTGACCTCTTTCTCGACACGGTCTTTGCCCTCCTTCTTCGTCTTTTCTCTCATCCCTTCGAGCTCGTACTGGCACTCCTCCCAGCGACAAGCTGATCTCCCGGAAGTGTCGCCTCCGGTTTGGTCCCCGTGTTGGTGACGACTCAGGGAAATACCGATCGGAAAATGGAAAATCGTCGTCTCGACTCTTGATAGTTTGTTTCGAGATTTCCGGGAATGCTTCGGTTTTCCCTACGGTATACTGTGTTTATTATCTTAAGATATCCAGGATGTTGTCAGATTTCTGTTGCTCTGCTTGCTCGAGAATGTCGGTGTTACACATAGATAATGAATACTTACGAATAATTTAGTTTAAAAGGTTCTTTGGTCTATGGTGTTTGAGATTTATTTCCGAAATTTAGGATTTTCCTGATACTCTCCTGGAGTTTAGATTCTTCGAGTTAAGAATTGAATAATTTAGATCTTCGTTAGAACACATTAGAAGCCTAGAGAATATTCGATTATTCATTAAGCATGATTTACTAAACAGGATTTTAGAATTATATTCTGCGTATGCCGATTAAGATTTGCTGAATGAAAGTCGTAGTCTTCGAGGCATTAGAGATTCAAAAATACCTTGGTGTTCTTGATGATCGTTAAAAAATAAACAATTGATGATCTATAAAAGACAATAGCAACCATCTTGTGTAAGTAAACGACGGATCGTCCGCTCGTTCTTTTTATCGGGAAAGCTCGCCATCGATCGTCAGGCGAACTACTTTTCCTCTTTCGGTCGACCTTCGAACGCTATTAGAATTCTTGCGAATCGGACTCGTTGCCCGATTTCGTTGCTTCCAATATTACTACCCGCTTTCTTCACGTGCCACTCTGAAATAGCATAAACCTAGGGATATAAGTTGAAAATAAAGAAACAGCCAGGTCAATAAATTCTTTCACATCCTCATTTGAATCGTTAAATCGTTCTGAAATGTAATTAATCTGCAAAATATACGTTTACAGAAAAATCTGAGGATCCAAGGGTCACCTGAGCCTTTCAGAAGCAAAATTGGCTAACTTCACTTCTTATAAACTTATCAATTTCACATAACTCAGATGTGCGTAATTGGTATTCAATATCTCAAAAAAGGAATCTTATGTTCATACAGTTCCATATGAAATTATTCCATATGGCTCCAAGAAGTATTTGTACATACCTTTTATTTTCTAATAAAGCGTTTTTTTTTTTTTTGTTAAGTTCTATATTTTTCATTTTCACAGTGTCTTCTGTAATTATGTATAGTCACTGCAAAATGATAGAAAACTCTATATACTTGGGTTTAATTAATTAGTACATAAATATTATAATAAATACTATGATGTACAAATACTTTTTGTAACTGCTCTAAATTTATTTATTATAAGCAGATAGTATAAATGATTGTAAATCCCAATGAGAATTTTATAAAATAATGTTTGTAATTGTTTAATAAAGAAATGTTTTTGAGCGATTCGTTTGTCATAAAGGAAAAGTTTTCGTGGGAAATCGTAGTTTCGTCAATTCTCTAGGCGATTCTTACTCTCACCTCCGGTTATTTTCAGACAAATCGGATAAGTTGCTCCTGCAGGAGAGGGTATCATCGATTCTTCTTACTCCGATGCTTCCTTTGCCAGTTGTTCGCGAACAAAACCCACGAGAATGACGGAGTATTCATGAAAATTGTATGGAATAGATGGTTTTAGGCTGTTCGACTCACCTTTGAGATTCCCTGTCTTCTCATTTGTCGCTTCCTCACTATCTGTCGTATAATAGACGCACTCTGTCGCGTTCTCGATTTATTCGCTTAATGGTGGATTAACAAAACTTCTACTCGTTCAGCCAACGTTGTGATATTGAGTTTGAGTAACTTTTCGCCTGGAGAATATGCTGAAATGAAGATAAATTACTCTTTTGTAAGATACAGAATATTAATTTATAAGAAATTATTAGTAGAGTTTTTGTACATATTATCATCAAACTGCGGATTTATATACATTTGTAGGAAATTTGATAGGACAAAAATACATATAATATGAACAAATATATAAAATATCGAAAGTATAATACGTGTCATAATTGTTAGTAGATAAATAATCCTCTAATTAGGTTCCATTTTTGGAAATATATTTACAAAAATATGAATTTCCATAAATATCCATGGTCTGATTATGATTAATTATTGATTGGCGTTGGTAATATTGATTTCTCAATTGACTAACTAGATAGCTGATATTTTACACTCGATTATATTTGTACGGGGATTCTCAATCTTCTTACCAACTTATCTTGTTGTAAAATCACATTTGCTAAATTGCTGATATTTTGGGCTCGATTATTTCATTTATGCAGGAATTCACAATCTTCTTATGACATCATTCTGGAAGTTCCTTTCGCATTAAAGATACATCTTGATATTTGCATTCGCGAAAGTTAAAAAGGCGAGACGACCCAGTTTATGCGTTCAGAAATTTGATACGTTACCAAGTTTCGTTAATCTTCTCTTATGAGTAATAACTTTCGTATTCATGTTAAGTATAGCGCGAAATTCTCGAAAATTTCTTCGATTTTACATTCCACAGGAAGTCGAGGTTAGGGTACATTCAGAGAGCCTGTAATTCCAGAATCACAATTTCAATCCCAAAACGAATCGAGTCCATGAAAATTCTCGGTGGTTTTCGTGGACGTTGGCGATCCAATTTTCTGCTAGTGCGGATGCCCTTGCGACTTCCGGTCCGCACGAACTGTTCCGTCCTGATTTTATTCAGTGTCCTTCATTTCACTTGCAGATTTTGTGGTTCCCTTTCGACCCGTCTTATCTATTCGCTTTAATTCAATTGTCATGCCTCGAAACTTTCTGTGTTGATCCATCTTTGAACCATCGGAAGCCCTCATAGCGAACAATATGCCTGAAAGAAAGAAATATTGGCTTGTAATATAAATTCGCCCTGTTTTTATATTTGTTACGACACTTGTATGTATTACATGTACAAAGACAATATTTTATAATTATATAAATTCATTTTGTTTTTATATTTGTTACAACATATGTATCTAATACATTACATACACAAAAACAGAATGAATTTATGTTACAATCCAATATAATGATATATGAATGTGTTTGACACTACCATAGAAAACTTTCATGGATATATTGTACGTATTATACAAAAGATTTTGAAATTTTATTGGTGCTGTAATGAGACACAAGCGTCATAATTATAATGGTAACATTTGAAGTAAATCTGAAGATTTATATAAAAGTTAGAAAATATTTGTTTCAAACATATATTTAATTAAAAATAACATTTGAAACATATGATTAATGTTAAAGGCAGCTCAACTGTATATTGTAGTTTACTAATATAATTAATAATTGACTGTTCACATATTTTGGTCATTTCTATGGAGTGTATGCCTGTAATAAATATCTCGAAATTTCTATATACATCTTCAAATTTTACCAATATAATTTCGATATTCATATCTCATTACAGTGCTTCCTTGTCAATGGCTTGTTTATTGAATTTTTTTTCTCAGTCGCTGAATTCTATTGCAACTAAAAATAAATTATTTTTTTAACTACAAATAATTCCATTTTTTTTTCTAAATTTACATGTAACGTGACTCTTTTTTAAGGTAAATATCATCGATTTTTTTTCTCGAATTTAAATTCGAAAATTGAATTATAAAAAAGCAGGATTTTTGAAGTTTTGCAAAATTAATATCTGCAGATGTATCTGCAATATCTAAAATATCTGTATCTACAGATATTTTAACCGGTAATTCGTGCATCCTGTTAACGAGCTCGTTTTTTGTACAATACTCGAGTGGCACTGCTCACGAAAAATTAAATTCCATGTGGTTAATTAGCCCTTTGATGCGGCGTATTTTCAACAAGCACGCAAACATCGATGCTTCTTGACAGTGTAAGCATCTCCGTGTGGTTTGTTCCAATTGCATCTGAATTGTATCCGTGTGAAAGAATCCAAAAGCGCTCGAACGTTGCTGGTACTTTGCTCAGGGCCAGCCTTTATATTCATTTTAAATTGTAACTAAAAACAAATGAATTACGACACATTTCCAAGTGAACAATTTCTCATAAAATTCATATAATTCACATACATAATTCGTATAATTTATATCTCATATAATTTTTGTATGTTATATGAAAAGAGCATGACGAGTAATTTAAAAATTTTATTCTATTTGGTTGTGAAATTATATTTCTGTTTTTGTACCGCAGTAAACTCTTCAAAAATACCCATTATCACAATATTAGATATACTTTCGGTTGATCATACTTTACCTGTTCTTGAAGTTAAAAAGTTTCTATCTTTCTAACCACTTTAGTCATTAATTGTATATAAGTGACATGAAAATCAAAAAGTCAAAATTTCTTCAGCTGGTCTGTGAAATCTATCTAACCTTTTAACAAAAATAGTTATAGAAAAAACGTCTTCAAGATACTGGTATAAAAACATTTATTTCTAAGATACCATTAAAGAAGAGTTTTTCCTTGTTCTGAAAAAATATATTGCGAATTACTTTTGAAAGATAGTACAAAAAACACATGGTGGAAATGAAAGTGTACGAAAAGTTACCATAGGAGTAATTTTAAGACGACACTAGACAACGAGTTCTATCGATATCAAGAGCAATCCCCAGTGACAGCTAGGCTAGAGAAACAAAGGACGGTGAGAGAACGAGCCAGGATCTGGCACTGGTGCAACGCTAAGAGAAGAAAAATAATCTTCCCCTTGAGTGAACTGAACGCTATTCTGCTCGAATTCTCATCCCCAGATACTAAGCTTCATTCGATACGTCTTATAGTTGTTCATAAAATATTTAAAGGAAACGTTCGAGCACAGATTCGTTTTTGAGAAAAATCGCCTCCATCAAATGTCGTAATATCGATAGTATCGACAAGCATCTCGGCATTTGCAGACGTGTGAGATCCGATTAAACGATATCTATAGCGCGGAGGGAAAAATGTTTCAGGAAACTTTGTAGTTGTTTCTCTTTTGTTTGAACTTCAGTGACAGAAATAGAGTTTTTTTCAAAACACAAGTCCAACTGGTCGTGGTCGTTTATTCTCGTTCTGGGTGAATGTTCTTTTTAACCTCAAACTTTAGTGCAGACTGAATGGTCGAAATCGACTTTCTTAAAAATTTCGTTCTATTCTTTCAACTGTTCGTTTAATTTGATTATCTAAATCTTCTCCTACAATTAATTATTAATTAATAGTATCAGTGAATTGACAAGTGACAATTATAGGTTATAGGCTTCTATATATTTCGCAAAAAATCGCAAATTTATGTCGAACAAGACATGTCAAATTAAAATTTATGTATTATATAATTAGTAAAATTCATTTGTGAGTTTTTGATTCATTATCAAACTTACTACTTTTATGGAAACAAAATTTATTAATGATAGTAACTTTTAACTCGCGACTTATTTTTTTAAGCAGTATTTTACTGTTTGTAGAATTCTTTCGACTGCACCCTGTAATTTAAATCAGTCATAATAGTTAGTTGTTTAAGATGGTCGATATAATGGTCGATAGGTAATCGATAAACGCTTGTGACGTCACAGTGTATCAAGCTCGACTATATAATTATGGCAGGCAGGATACGTGGATAAGCTGACGCCGCGGATATCATATAAACCTATTTCCGTGTGAAAACAAAGGAAATTAGCTGCTACCAAGTGACTAGATTCCACGTAATTGAAGAGTTTAAATGGCAAATGATGTAAGTCTTGAAGAAGAAAGCTATTGTAAATACCATACTCGATACTAGACTTAATTGTGTTGGAACTATTGACGAGTAAAGTATAAATGCTGTAAGTGATATACAGAATAATTCATTTTAATTTCTAAAATTATTGCAAGACACAGTTAAAATCGTAAGTGTCAGTTTATTTATTTAGTTATTTATTTATTAAATTTCGAAGGTTCATAACTTCTTTCATTACATACATCAATATTAGAATTAATATTCGCACTCTTGAACATAATTTGTAGAATGATTTATAATTTCATGCTTTTCTCTTGTGATTAATATGAGGGATCTAAAATTTTACATAATGTGATCAATATGAGGGATCTATAATTCATAATAAATCAAATAAGCGTTAATTTTATATCAACACAGTTTTTATTTACCGAAAATCATCACTCGTGGCGCTTATATCGTTTATCGATTACAAAGAGTAAATCGAGTTCAATTGAATTCACCAATTGGCATTTAGGAAGAGAAGAAGAACACTTCTAAGATTGGATATAATTAGAAGATATCGCAGCAATTTTCAGCGATTCGACTGATTTAACTTTATCTAACCTGGAAACAGTGGCATTTCGGAAGTTGGGTCGATTTGAAAGAGGTTGTATTCGAAAGACGCTTTAGCCTTGGGAATCAATGGCAAACAAACGTTGCGTTATTGGAACCTACGGATCAGAAGACCGATGAAGCTTGCAACGTGATTGGCGTTGTTTTGAATCCGTTGTTGAGTTTTCGAGTGCAATCCACGGCCGATCTTCCCGAGATCCAGAGTATCGAACCGTACGGTACGTATCGTAGCTTTTTTCCGATTGGAAACACCGTATTTTCCCTGTATTTTGTTACCACGTGATGTGGAATGGTAGGATTCGTCGTCTGATATGGTAAAATTGGAATTTGTGAGGTTAGGAATTAGGATATTTTCATGGAAAGAATCATACTGTTTGATAAAGTTTAATTTCGACTTTAGTTTCTGTTTTTCAAACTGAACATACAAATAAAATTTGTATTTTTTAAATTATATTTAGGCAATACAATCTTTATTATGTTGAATACAATTTTATCACCTATATACAAATTATATATGTATATGTATATATGTCTCAATAGTTACTGAAACAATTGTAAGATAAGGAATTGAAACTTTGTTTTCTCTTTTTCTCTTAGTAACTTCTATGAAGTCTAGGTCTCTATATACATATTCTATGCATTGCAATAGTTACTAGAAAAAGCATAAATCAAGACTACAAATACTTTTTCTTCGTTTGTTATTTTAGTAATATTTTCTTTCGTCTTCAGACTTTAGTTACTTTCACATCACTTTGTACTACTATCATTTTCAAATTACTCGCATGATCTACCAATATTCCCAGGGTCTGATCGATCGAGAATAAAGGACAGGAGCCGGGAATCTTCGTTTTTCGTTTGTCCCACGCATGACAAGCGTTAAAACACGATACAACATCGTAGCATGTGCGCAGGATTTCATTGTCAATCAAATGCTTCCAACCCAATTATTCTCATCTTTCGGAAAGCTCAAGGATCCCGAGGACGACCGTGGGTACTGTTACGCGACCAATCGCGTCATGGCAACGATCTCCTCTCGTGGGCAGCTGTTTCGAGTAAATACGACTCCACGGATCCATAAAGATAACTCGCAGCGATTTATTGCCAGCGACATGAAAACGCAATTTTATCTTTCACTGTTGGCAGCTCCACGTCCGCGTCCCCGTTCGACCAGAAAAATAGCTTGTGCTTTAATATTAATACGCTCAGGCATCAAGATATTTTTCACGATTTATCGTTTTATACTTGTTTATTCATGTACTTCGACTCGTCTTTTTCGACAAAATTATAACTTTTCAACTCTTCCACGCGTATACGCAATACTGTCTTTTGATAAGTTATTAATAGACTACGGATATTTATGCAAATTTGTATAATAAACTACTAGGGCTAAAGAAATGTAACCTACGCAATGATTTCTTTAAATATTGTACTTTGAATATTCTATTTATTTTTGCGTGTATTTCACGAACCTTTAAAGTTTCTACAAACTTATATCTGTACAATTTGGTTGTCAATTAATTATGAACGCGTTTGTTTTCGATGTTGAAATCTTACTGCATTATGTCCCGCTTGCATAAGCATCTCAAGCCAAAAAGCAATGTTCCTCTAATTAGAAAATAATTCGATTCTGAAAGAGTTAGATGTTGGAAGAAAATCAACTTCACAAAAATACTATTTTCAATTTTCTTTCATTGCAGCACTTAAGGAGTATACCCTCGACCTTCACCAAGACTGTACGCGTCTCCTCTCAAATCACATCCAGTACAGAACCTAACCAATCATCGAGCTTCATCCGCCATCGAGAACCAACAACCGCGATAAAAGAAAGAACGCGAGGACGCCAGAATCGGCCGGCGAGGATGTGATCGAGAATTCCTCTTGAACTACGTCCCCCTGTCTAAGGGATGTCCTCCTCCGCGGGCACCAGCTGCACCGACGCCGAGGAGGACGCCGAGGATGTGGAGAACGAAGTGGCAGGTAGCGCGCAGTCGTCTAATTACTTGCCGTCGGGTTTCCGTGATAGCGCGCGCGATCACCTGGAAGGACTGCGGTTAGATGGGTCATCGATCGCGCGTCCACCAGCCGGGGACAGTTCCGCGAGCCCATCTACGTTGTCGTGGTCGGTGCCTCGATAAATCCGGATCATCGTCCTCCACCACCATCTTCTCCCCCATCTTCCTGTCTTCTTTACGGTCGTCGATCGACGTTCGTTCATCGACGACGAAGAGTCAAAGGTCTCCAGTTCCTCCGTCGCGAGTCGTATCCACGGTGGATGCGGAGCTGGAGCACGTACCAAGCTGGAGAAGGTATAGGAACGCTGATCGTTGGAGCAACGGAGGACCGTTCGCGTTCAGGTGACGACAGAGACGTCTAGGTTACTGCCAGGTGGATCCTGAAATCGTCCAAGATCTGTCCTGGATAATTCGCGTTATTATTTTTAGTTTCTTACATATTTTTCTTTTAGTTTCTCATAGTCCGGTTTGGTCCGAGTGTTCTGTATTGTATACACGTAGAGAGAAACTGTTGGGTGTTGTGTTGGAGAATCGAGAAGCTTCTATCGGTCTGGCCGGTCCCAGCTGTGGAAGGTCAGAGGACTGCGAGATCGGAAGTTCAGACGAACGTTTCCGGTCACTGTCACGCTATAGAACGTGCGAACTATCTCGCCCGAGGATTTACACGGACGTGTACGGGACAATTGGTCGAGCGTGTTGCTACAGCGTGTTTGGAAAGGCGTATATCAGGTCGCGGCGGTTGTGCTCGTTTGGACCGGTTCCAGGCGGACGTGAAACCGTCGACAGGTGATTCGGGCGATACCACAATGGTGAACTACCCTCGAGTCATGACATTCAGTTAGTGAAAGTGCAGCTTGTTGTCGCGCGTGTGCATCTGTGAAGCTGTAAGAAAGTATTAAGAGAGAATAGAAGAGAAGAGGAAGGATCGAGAGAAGAAGGTTGGACATGCGGCGAGGAAGACAGCACGTAATCGTCGTAGCTAGAGGCTGGACGAGGTCCTGATAGCCGCAGCGACCAGGATCCGGGATCATCCAAGGAAGAAAGGATGCCAGGGGGGCGCAGGGGCCTGGTCGCCCCGCAAAACACATTCCTCGAGAACATCATTAGACGGAGCAGCAGTCAACGTGAGTACGACACACGACTTTGATTGGTTTCCTTTTCCTATTAATCGTTTTTCTGTATACGTAACTAGAATGTAAAATACACAAGGTGAAGAATTCGTTCTATTACATTGGTTGAAAGAATTGAAGAATACCTACTATGAATGGTTCTATTGTATCGACTAAAAGAAAGAGGACAAAGAAGCGCTATATTTGATTGATTATTCTTACAAGTAGCGGATTAAATGAAATGAAGCTGATGTAAAAAACGATGCTCTAATTGTCTCGAGGAAACTCCAGATTTTCACGCTTCTAGCGAATAAATAATGGCAGCAAGAAAGTGTAAAATGAGTTTCTTTGTACCATTATCGTAGCTGTAAACATTCGAGTCTCTTTTTAGTAGCGCTGCAGTAAAGTGCGATATTTCGCATAAGAAAACATAGCAAACAAGAAACGCAGTAACTGTATCATAAAGTATTCTCTTAAGCTGTAAAAGCCTTTGTTTCGTGGCATTTATTTGTCACGAATTGTTTCTTTGAAACATACTTCTCTCTTCGTAATTGGCCAGCAATATCCATTTAAATTAAATTTTTTAATAATGTCTGGAAAAATATGAAGCCGTACGGATATCATCCCCGGTCTGCATATGACCTTTTATTCTTTTCATAAATTTCTCATATTGGTCAAGAGCAGAAATACGAAAGAGGAACAGAAAAAAAGGGATAAATGGATTCTTAAGACCAATTTCATGACTATTCGCCGGATTTTAGTGCGTGCTCTTTCGCATTCCCTTCACCCTCTTTCCTCTGTTTCACCGTCGTGGAAATATAGGTCAAGCTAATAACTTTACGTAACCGCGGCAAGTGTGCAGAGATAAAAGTTGCCCCCTCGTATAACGAGATTACTCGCGATGACCATGATAGATTCTGCTTCGTTACACGATTTAACCCTTTCGCTATACCTATAGCAGTCGAAGAGCGGACACGCTAGAGGCTAACGTTACTTGAATCGCACCTTGTTGTTTACAGATACAACGTACATGGGTTACACGCAGAAAAGGATTTTAAGCTTGCACGGCTCGGCTTTATATCGTTGATGCAATTTGAGGCTTCCTGATCTAAGCCTCTGTGTTCAATAGAAATTACGCTCTGACGTTTTGCTACTGCAGTAGAATTGGTCTGTCGCTGCAGTAAATAGTAGGTCTGTTACTACAGTAGTGTAAGTCTGTCTGCACGGTAGACTACTGGCCGTGCTTTACTCGTAATATATGTTATTCGTTCGTTTAAATGGACTTCACCAATTTTCCTCCCAACGTATTACTTTTCGCTCACACAATAGTTCACGCCCAAATAAACGAATTCAATCGGTAGAAGTTCAATTAAACGGGTATCAACTAAAATTTCGTTCCAATAAATGGAGTTTACTATATTCTACTATATAGTACAGTCTTATGCTATATAGATATGTATATCGAGTAATGGAATTTTATCTCTGTTAGATATCAGTGTACCATTCTGTTAACGAAGATGCGCTAGTAGCAGCGACGATGAAATGTTCCAGTATTCTAATTTCTCTTGGACACGTCTGGCGATCTCAAATTGTAAGAACGATGGTTCCTCGGATTCGAAGATATCGGAAATTGCACTGCCTTGCACCATAAGTTCTACTGTTTGTGAAAAGAATCTCGATGAATGATAGACCGAGGATATTTATGAATTTATGAGAAGATCGAGTAACAAGCGCGTTACCAGAAATTAAAATATAGCGACTGTATTAAATATTAACGCGAACGCGAAGAAGCATAAAAGTAGGACAGGAGCTCTTTGATGAGTGATAATAGTTATTGCTATAGGGAAAGGGTTGAATAGTAACATATACCTGTAGGAAAAAAATTCCTTCCTCACGCGATGAAAAAATGTCTTTCTCGTGCGATTCATTTACAAATGGTCGGCGATATCGGCCGTGTTGCCCTCTTTACTATCTCGCCGACAGATATTTAATTAATATAATTGGATGAGCGAGCGTGTATTTCACGATATCGGCCCCCCGCGTCTTTTATCGCGTTTGTCTGGATTCGCGGCGCACGTGCGAAGTAACGCGGCCGAGCAGCTTGGTAACGAGCTGAGCTTTAATTGGCCTTCCCCGTTTCTGGCTTAAGTGCGCTAAAACGAACGTTGTTTGACGCACGGAGATACACGGTCGCGCAAAAGTAACGTCTGTAACCCTGCGCGTCCTTCGGAGTTTCTTCGAAGCTTGGAAAACTGCTTGTTAAGTAAAATAGCAAAGAGCGTAAGGAGCGTAAGCTGGCTAATTATCTTCGTTAACGAATATTTTATTAAAGATCCTACGATAGCGTCGAATCTCACATCGTTGTATAGTACTTTTGTGCGCTCCTGTATTTTCCAACTCAAAGCGATTAAATTCGATTACACGGTAAACCGAGCCGAGCGGAAGTTACCGAAAATAGGATGAGATTAAAAGCCATCAGAGATGAGTTGAGAAAATAGGAAATTATTAGAGAAGAGGAATCGATAGAGAAATTATTTCGGAAAGAGAAATCAATCCGTAGGTTACATTTATATTGTTGACATTTTTAATGTGTACATGGATTCGGTTGTATCATAGTTATCGAGAGCCGAAGTAGAGGCGAAAGTGGAATTAAGACGAATCGAAAAAATAGGAAAATTACTTGTACTTGTACAAGAATTGAATATTTTATGTTGCTTCTCGTTTTAGGTTCTCTGCCGTACAGAGAAACAGCCCCGTACAAAATTCAACCGTACCTAAAAGGTTAAAACCAGACACCCTGTATATCATACGAACATCGTGAAAACGTAAAATTGAAGATTCTATTAAACCAGCAAAATTAGTATCATTTCAAACAGCGAAACGATATCAGGTAATATTGGTCCAACACGCGAGACCAGTACAGCACTATTTCTGTGTGTGTGTGTGTGTAATATTTGAATACGAATTCGTGCACGTTACACGGTCGAATAAATTATACCATCCGGTCGTGAACGATTATTCCATCTCAGAACGTGTACTCTCGTTATACATACTGTATCTCGTTATACATAATTCGATTGAGGTTGCAGGATAGGCGCGCCTCTATCCCCCCGTGAATCTTGGGAATCCGACGTACTCTAGTTAATGGGTCAATGCCGCCCACACTTGGTTTCACCCTTTTGCAACAGCCTATTCATCGTCAGTGACCTTTGACCAACGCCGACAGGCCGTGGCCGACCGTTTTCCGTTGTTATCGCGGCTCGAACACACTCTCGATCAGAGATTCTCTCGAGACGATACCTTTTCCACTAATATTCGCTCGATGAATATGAGGAAACGGTTCCCCATAGCCGACCATTCGAATGGATTCGAAAGATCGATTCGTCAACACGTTGGCTACGCTACGCGAAATTTATATACAGTGGCTGCTATTAATAGACGGTGGATTTTTATAGAGACTCATATTTTTTGAGGATATGATTGGAAGAGTAGAGCCACGATAGAAAGTTGTTTTATCTGTCAGGCGTTAGAGCAAACGCTATACTTTGGATATTTTGTATACTCTTTTGTATTAGAGATGTTATGTATTTTGTGAAATATTGCATGTATAATAATTGCATAAAAATTCGCCATCTACTTATTATAGCAATATGGGGAAAGCCAGATGTTCCGTATACTTGTTTATGATAGCGTTATTGAATTAATTGAATCATCGTTAATTAATTGTTTAATACGGTAAAGCAGTTGTATAGTTGAAGTATAGATTTTATTTGTTTAATGTTACATAACTTCTTTTTTTATCACAAGCGACGAACTTACATAATGGCTAAACTTAATATTATTATGGAAACATTTGTACAATGAGTAAATTACATGAAATTCGCTAAAGCATATTGATTTTATATGTTTTAAGTGTATACATTGTCTATAGACATATATTCTGTACGAAATTAATGTACCTTGCTCGTTGTTAAAATATCCTCGCAATTTCTTTATCATTTACTTTACTTGCTTATCCTGCAAAAATCTATATATTATATATAGTATATTGAACAATTAAAATCTATGTCTTCGTTAATTACAACAAGCACTTTAATTAATCATATCAAAATACGATTAGTGCAATATTAATAAACACAGCCATCTCAGAAGACGTACAACATTTACATTTACATACATTTATTATCATATTTACAGTTACGTTTCTTTCATAGAAACGCTGTCTTAATAAAAGTAATCTTCCTACACGGCGTACAATAACTTTCGCCACTATCTACCATTCGAACATATTTACATTTCTTTCATGGAACATTATCTTACTAAAAGCAATCTTCTTACGCGACGTACAATAACTTTCGCCATATCTACATTTCATTCCTAGAACATTGTCTTAATAAAAATAATCTTCCAACATATCCACGAGCTCTACCGAACAGTTTTAGCAATCTTCTCTGCAAACGACCATTATAAGTTGTCTTTAGGGTCTACCTTTGCAACTCTTTCTCGTTTAAGGAACAACGAGAGCAAACATAACGCGACTTCGCCTCATCAGGAACCTCAACGGCAACTATAACCTTCTGAAATCGCGCCACCAGGCGTCAGAGAAGTTGAAACGCTCGAAATTCAACGCAGATTGCAAGTACTCTCCGACTCCGCTGACAAACTGTCTGATTACTTTCGGCAGCGTAGAGAAGATAGGGAACACGAGCATTTATAACGAAGGAGCCCCAGAGGCTCGTTTCAGAGACCGTGCAGTTTTGAACGACTTTGGGTTACCAGAATTATAGTGGAACCGGTGTTCTGCTTTGGGAATTTTTGCCAGCTGGCTGCTGCAGTAGATTCCACATAGCATTCCGAACTTTCGATCTGGTATCGCGTTCCCTTTATTAGGTCGGTGCATACGACACGTCGTTTCTTCTGATGAAATTTTAACCGCGGCTTGCTCCCACGAATTACCGCGCCCTCTATCGAAATTGCTTCTGCACGATCCAATGCATTTTTCATCATTTCGTCCCGTTAGCTTCGTCGTCTGATGTATCGGCTCCTTGGACAAGTTACGATACGTAGCTTTATTCAGCGTAAAATTCTGTTTGCAGTTATTTATTACGAGTACGAAGCACGCCGATGGAAAAGAATAAAAAAGGAAAGAGAAAGAAACGGTTTTTCCTTGGAGAGCGAACAGTGGATTTATGAAGTAGCTGGCCAATGATGTTGGCAGCAATGGAGACGAACGCTGGAACTACTCGATTAGCAGAAATCACGGATTTTGGATTTCTGCTTGCGCGATTATTCAAGACACGATGGTAGTTTTAGTAAAATCAATGGGACGTAATTATATTTTCGTCGTACAGCTTTGTACCAAATCCTGCGACTATTGCGATTCCTCGTAGACGTTCGCTGATTCTTGCACGTGTTACGCAGTATGTGGCGCAACTGTTTACCTTATTGTTAATTCTGTTACTATTAACATAAGTATACACCAAGGCTGTTAACCTACAAAAAGGAAAGAAACGAAATTAGAAGAAATTCTCGTTTCTTCGCGTTTTAATTGCAGTCATAATTTTAGTTATAGTCATTAACTAGTAGGTCTGTCTGTGCAGTAGAATAGGTTCGTCATCGCAGTGGAACAAGTCTGCTCCTACAGTAGAATAGGTCTATTGCTATACAATTCTTATCTTGCTGTGCTACATATAACTCGTTCTTGCATTTTCGTTAATTGTCCTCGTTATTCCACGAAGAAGACATTGTTAACAATAATTATTATCGTTTCACAAATTACTAAATGGTTCTAATATTCCAGAACGTAAAAGGTGTCATCTGAAAGAATTTTTTTCTCTCGAAGGGATCAATTTTTCTTAAAATACAATTGTCTAGAATACTATAATCTTCGAATGGCCAGTAATTTATATAAAATCCCCGAGTTCAATGTTAAAAATATTCATTTCACTTCGGTGATCTCTGGCGAGAACTCCGAAAGTCGAAGTCTGTACGACTTGAAGATTCGATATCCGATTCAGCTTCTCGCAAGCCATCGTGCAGCGTTCCGAGTCTTCCGGAAAACTTTCGAATATTCCCTGGAGCTGCAGAGGCATCATCCTGACTTCCGACCTAACCCATCGGTCGATCGTGGCCCCGACGACTATCCTGAAACTAGAGACCGTGGCCCGTCAACGCGTTCGTCCTGAGCAGATGGGAAATTCGTCTCGAGAAACTGCTGACAAATCTGATCAGGAAACCGAATGACGACACGTAACGGGATCTTTCTGCTGTTTTATATATCACAGGGGTCGAGAAACTTTCTTGATTGGACCTTCTGATATTTCGGAATTCGGGAATCAGATTTACGGTAATCAGTCGGACTTTTATTAGGAAGCGTAAAAATGCTCGAAGTACGAATGTGCAAAATATACAGCGTGTCCTGATTAAGTGCAGAGGCTGGAATATCTGGAAAGATTCGGACACGAAGAAATGTTTCAGAGGAAAGTTATATGGTATCCTGTGGGACGTTCTATACGTTTTTACGTCTGTAAAGGAAAACTTAGGAAAGTCGGCGGGAGAGAATATGCGATCGAAAATGAAGCTATCTATCGAACGATTCTAACCTCTTCTTTGAAGACTGTTTCAAAGTTATCGCAGGATAAAATGAATCAAATGGATAGAAGTACAGCGTATCTCCCTCCCATACCATACGACTTTTGTCAGAAACATTTTTTCACATCGTTCGTATCTGTTTAGAAATTTGAGCGTTTCTAGTTAACACTAACCTTACCAGTCCTGGTCGAATTACCGGGTTAAAAATTTTTTCCTTTGCAAAAGTTATTTGCTTTGTTAGTTTAATTTTATGTAGATTCTTATATTATCAGATTAACAATTTTTGTTAATGTAAGGATTTACATAAAGTTAGAGGAACAAAAGAAATAACGACGAATGTACAATTTTTAATTAAATTTTCAAACCGGTCATTTGACTGGGCTTGGTAAGGTTAGTGTTAAACAGGATACACCATATATTTTTGGTAATTATGTACAAAAGAGGGCTTGAAAACTCGAATGATCTTTATCTTGAGATATGTTATAAAGGGAAAGTTATTTATTTGAGTAACACGCACATTGTTCGAGGCGTGGGACGACCGTGTTGAAAAGTTAGGTTAGGTTAGATTATTCGGGGGATCTGGAGGGCTTGGCCCGCAGTAACCTGACTTGATCTAACCATACCGCTATTAGGATCGCAATCCTATGCGAATACATATGGAATTTCATTTCTAACCACTTATATTGGAGTAAATGTAATCTAACAAAGCATGTACCAATTTCTTTTCGCCATAGCCTTCGAACGATATATCTAAAATTCAATAAAATTGGAATTGAGCCCCTCCGTGCATAATTAGCGTATTTTTATTTATTATTCGTAATCCTTTTGCCTTGCGGCTTAACTAGTTAGCCGTTTCTGACGAGTATACTCGTCATGAAGAAATGGCAATATTTCGTGTTACGACGAGTCATAATAAAATTTAGCAATAAAATAAAACAGCCATTTTGTTACAACTTAATTCTATATCATAGCAGCCACACATACTCCGTGTTTGACGAGTATATTCGTCATCGCTTACTTTTTGGCCCGCATTTCAGGTACACGTTTTTCAAAGAGCTACCTGGTTAAAAATGATTTCCCTCTACCTCCTACAATCAGTAGTTAATCCAATTGTCGTCTACGATAAAAGGCCTTCTTTCTTTCAGGCTTTCCTTTTCATTTTCTTTTTATTTTCTTACCATCAGAACCCCGTCCTCACTCTTCTTCGCTTTCCTTCTTCTTTTTTCTCCGTCTCGTCCATGACCTCCCGCATTGCCTCCAGACCGGTTTCCTTCGACGCTCAGAAATTCTTCAATCGCCAATACCCCTCTGCTATCCTGACGTTCCCTCAGAACATTGGAGACGAGGGTCGTACAGAAAGTAATACGCGTATAAAACGACGAACGCGCTCATAGAAGGTCACCAAGCTTCGTTCGTACGTTGACATAAATCATATGAAGCTTCGTGTTTATATAACCAGCACCGTGGAAGTTTCATTCATTTAACACGTTCACGAAGAGCTGAACCACCGGTGATAGATTCGTATCTTCCCCAAGAGACCTCATGCGCCACCAGTGGCACACGAACTATCGCCGCGGCGTAGCAATTCAAAAACCGATTACTGTAATTAACAAATTTATTCGCGTTTTTATACATAGGGTCATTTTTAAGGAAATTGGGCGACACGGAAGATCATATCGGAAAGTTTTTCGCAGAAAAACCTGAGAGGTTATGGAAGGGTGGGACATTCGAGTTACGCGAATGATATAGAAAGGTTATGGAACAAAATGGCAGCCATATAATTCGATAAATGTATATCAAATCGAAATGTAAATCGGAACTAACTTTCCGGACGACCCAATAGTTATTGCAATATTTAGTATGTTCTATTTTTTTTATTTGATTTCATAGAAATATGACTGCGTAATATGAATATCCTTATAGGACTTTCATCGTAGCGTCAAATGTAGAGAACACGCATAATATGCAAAATTACACAAAATATACAGTGTTCAGCATTTATTATCGTATCTGATAGCTAAAGCAAATGCTTAGTCTCAACTTCCCTATTTTCCTTTATAAAAAAATGTAAAATAGATCGGGATAAATGAGATAAGACTATCGTAAATCGTATCTTTAGCGAGACTAACTCCTTGTAAGGGGGTTGTTTAGCGTTTAATAAGCTATGAGGCGGTGAAAAAATATTTATGTCAAAGTGGCGTTAGATCGATCTCGTAACATTAGCTCGGTGCATTATCCCAATGGATTTTTGATGAACCACTGCAATAGCGTGACATGATTCGATTCAGGAATACGCGTCGTGATTCGTCGAATCATTGGCTGTAGCGTTTCAAGAGCTTCGAACAGGTTGATAAAGTGGTCGAATCTACCATATTCGTTCGATCGGTTATCTGTTAGGAAACTTTCAACAACTTTTGTTATCTTTTATTAATTAGCATCGGAGTTATTAATATCGATATTGCTAATTGTTTATTGATATTGTTAATTGTAATATGAGTGTCAGAAACACTGGAACCAACTCCGATACGTTGATAATTTAATTCTTAACTAGGTCTCGAACATAGAAATAATATCATTGTAACCATAAGGAATAATCAATAATACATGGATGATAATATAATTAAAGCGATAGAAATGATATAATTTAAATAAAAAATTGTAGGGATGATCTTGTTAATCCACAAGTAGTTAGTTTCGTAATTTATGCGAAGCGAATGAAAAAAGTTTGGATCATATTTACGTAGAACGTTTATGCGAATGCATCGAGAGGTTTAAACGAATAAAATCCAGGTCGCTTCATCTAACGAATACATCGAGAAATATCATAAAGTCGTGTCGAATTGTAATAACAAACTAATTGTATCATTGTTAAATCATTTGTGACGTGCTCATTATAATTTTAAATATTGTTGGAAATAGAAGTTTATATTAACCCTGTTAATTCAGTGTTAAAATCATTTGAACTACCTCCGTTATCTTAATCGAAATAGGGGAATCAGTTACGTCGTAACATCCACAACTCGGCATCTCCGAATGGTAAATTCAAGTTAATGGGAAGACACGAAGATTGATTGAGGTTAGGCTAGCATCTCGTCAGCGTTTCAATATTTTCTGCCGTGGCAAAGGAGCGAAGCGTAAACCGCGCCACTTTCCCTCTCGTTCGCTCTTCTCTTCTGCTCCTTATGCACAGGTTGTTACGTTCTCAATTCAAACGCGCCCAGAATGAATTAACCAGCGGCGAGGGTTCGTGAAGAGGACCGACAGTCACGTACGCTCGCTCGCCTGTTTTTCGTCCTCCTGAAAAATGCCTGACGAACCAAATTCGTCGAATCGCCAGCACGTGTTACCTGGTGTTGACTTCTTCAGGCAATTGCCTGTTAACCCTTTAACAATGTCGTTAAACAACGGCCAACCATCGAGAAGAGAGCTCTTCGAGGAGGAGGAAAATCAAGTTATACCATAGCGGTGGCCAAACTGCTGCTCTTTTTCAATTTTACTCAGACTTTTTGTAATTTTCTTAGTACTGGCAGAATTATTTTCTCCTGTAAAGATCCACAGTTAGTCAACTTATTTAGAAGATAAGCTATAAGGTAAACCTAGTTTATGGTAAACCCAATTGAAGATGTTTTGCTATTGTGCTTTTATCTAATAATATTCTGTATCTGTAGGGATACCGTAGTGTAGAATCAAAGAGCAATTTTCATTGGTGAATAATTACAAATATTGTTAAAAGATGACACCAAAAGATGGCACGTTGAACGTCTCCTCTGTATGAAGTAACGTGAGTGACGTTAAGCGATAGCTATTTTTCACTATTTTATCACTAATTTTGCGGAAATTTTTGCCTCGAACATTGTAAAATATACTTTTGTAATGAAAGTAGAAAGAACATCTGGCAAGAATATATTTTATACTTTTTGTACAAGTTGTTTTGGGGACAAATGGTATTGGTACTTGCAGTGCTTCCAAATTTAGATGACTGGCGCATTTAGTTTTCTCTGCGATTGAGAGAGGGCACGTATATTTCCTACAATACGAATCCAATCCCTTTTCCGATGACTTTCCACTACATTGGCGGGAGAAATAGAAAATTCCGCGATGCATTAGAATTTTATATACGCTTCAGATCTTGTAAAATCGAAAACAACTGGAATTTAGAAAATAATTTTAAATCGAGGATTTTTTCTCTTTTCTAAAAAGTTCGACGTTTGACACCTACAGTGTCGTCTACGGAGATGACTATAAATATTAGGTTGTCCGAAAAATTTCTTTCGTTTTATAAGATGATAATAGATAAACAACAATTTCCGTTTTATATTATTTTATTCAATTAGGTATGATCCATTTCGTTCTATTTCTATTATTACGTTCGTGCATAATTCAATAAACTAATATAAAACAAAAAACTTTTCGGATAACCTAATAACTAGCAGGTAACTATAATCTACTTCGACTATAGTTATATATTTATAGTAAACTTAATTTCTCAGAAGATAAAGATATTCTCTGAATTACCTTCTTATTTGTAGCTATTCCAATTGGTAAACTTATTTATGGCGAATCTAATTTCTTATATTCTAAATTTTTCTCTTTTTTTTATTTAATTTGTACTTTACAATTTGTCCAGCTGGACATTCGGTCAATTTTTCTAATTTTATTGCTAATTAACATATGGATGACTACCCCCAGCGGGATACCACCTTCGAGTTTGTCTATTTTATTTCTTTGGTGTTATATTCTAAATATTTCTTTCAGAAATATTTTTACGTTCTTCACCCAATGGAACGATGATATTTTCTGTTCCATATTTGCATAAAAGCGCACACTAAGCTTACTTATGACAAACCTAATTTCTAGTTATCTATTTATAGCGAACTTAGTTTCTCAGGAAGATGTTTATGACACCCACCACACTGTAATTTTACCATGTACGACATAAATAACTATACATAGCAATAAACTATACATACGTATACGTATGATGTATAAATAAGAAACAAAAAATAAGAACTCTCACACAGTCTCTGACACGCAATATATTTGCTGCCATTGTATAACAAAGTTTTCCCATCACTGTACTATATCACTGTACTATGTGTGCGCGTTGTTTCACTCTTTTGCTTCTTTTCTCTACAATCTTCTATTTCCCATGCTTTTTCTTTTTTATTCGCCGTTCCTTTTTTTTCGCTTTTCGTTTTGCTTCGTTGGCAAAGTCAAAAGTCAAGGTAGAGACACCGAATAGAACGCGTTAATCCAGCATTGAAGGAAAATCAGGCTTACGGAACGAGTGGAGAACAATTAATTGGCCGGATATTTCATCGAAGAACGATCCGGTTCGATCGTTGAAAGGAAATTTCCTGTCAACCTGAACGACGTTAATTTTCAACGAGAATTAAACACGTTTGAGGTTCTTCGGCTGTCGAGCATCTTTCTCTTTCCCGTAGCTACAATTCTATCGTTTAATCGTTCAGATTCTGTTAGAATATTCTCGCGGTCAGAGAAGATTCTGAAGATCGGAATTAACATAGTTAAAATTAGAATAGTAATCTGTCATTACTAATTTTTCGTTTAGAAAATATATGTTGTTATTTAAAAATCAAGAATAATTAAGATATGTGAAAAGATAATTAAAAGATACTGCAAGATTTTGATAATCTGAATTTACATATTTAACAAATATTTGAAAAATATTTAAGAAACGTAAATTCCAAATATCAAAAAATATTCATATTCTAAAAATGGAAAGTTGATGAGAACAAATCAATTTTATAGATACAATTGATTTTCAATTGATACTTTCAAGTATCAACATCGATTTACATTTATTTTCAGCGGACTCTTTTGTTCAGAAATGGCTTCGGCAGGTCTGAAAAATAAAAAAGATTTCATATAAATTATGTATATATTTAAAGTAGCTAGAAAAATTTACCAAATGTCCGGACAAATTGTAAAGTACAAATTAAATAATAATAAAAAAAAAACAAACATATAAAGTATATGTAGTCTTACGGATTTCGTTTCGCAGTTCGATAGACGTATGTTGTGTTTCTCGATTCTTCTTGCCGAACTGTTTACAAACAAAACTTGATATCCTTCGCCCAATATTGCAGTCTAATCTTACAAACGCTATCGCTTATCGTCAGTATCTATGTACGTACGAGTCACGAGAATAGCGCAGATTGAAATTATTGAAATACGTCGCGTCGTGTGTGAATAGCGTGAATTATTCCAATATGCGTTATTCCAATGAAGAAATAGCAGACATGCGCCTGATGTATGGGCTTGGCCAGCCTGCGTTGAAATCCAATGGAACCATTTCGAACATCTGTCATGAAAGGTAGTGCATAAAGTTAATTAAAAATGAAATCCACTATAACTCGAAAACAAAGTCAAACAGGATATATGTTTATATCAGAGTTGGGTATTATCCTAATCATTTGAATAAATATTCATCTAAGATAATTTATTGCAATAATTTCATACTGGTTGAATATTTTTGTTATTATTATTATTATTATTATTCTGTGGAATAATTGTTTGTTACAACGTAACAAACTATTTCCTATATTTATCCGAATAACAATGATCATAGATTTTTCGATTAATAATACGAATAATCGTTTGTTTCCACTCAATTTCTTACGAGTATTGTGTGTACAGATATCGGTATAATTTATGCTGTGCATAAATGCATTTGGAAGAATAAATATAATATTTATATTTATTATAGTATTTATATATATATATCCGAATAAATTACGCGATTCAATTTTTATTCGGACAAATTCTTATTCGGATAAATACTTGTCCGATTGGATATTTCTTCATCGGTTGGCAGATAAAGTTTCATTCTTTATTTTCGTTTGTTATTCAAATGAAACTTTGTCCAACGCTGGTTTATATCAGCTTGGAATATTTCCTACTTATCCTGTGAGTCATCTACGGTATACAGAGTGTGCCAGCATTCCTTTTTTTTTTCTTATTATTTAATTTGTCCAGCTGGACATTCGGTAAATTTTTCTAGCTTAATTGCTAAATGACATGTGGATGTTTACCCCTAACGGGATACCATCTTCGAGTTTGCGTATTTTATTTCTTTAGTGAGGTCAGTGGGGTATTTTCTCTTTAATCTTCTTTTTATGAGAGTTTTCCTCGCTTCAGCAGCCAGCTGCTTTGGATGTGTTGCCGTTCTTTCCTTGTATTTTTTGCGCCCTGCCGATTTCCACTTTGACCGTTGGTATTTTTAAATCTTTACGTATATCCTCGTTTCTGACATATCATCGGACGTCGACCATTGCTCTCAGTATCTTCGATTGCAGCGCCTCTAGTTTATTTATGTGGCTCATTGCTGCTGTGCCTCTTAGTGGCATTCCGTACGTGCAAATTGGTTTTATTATCGTTTCGTAAATTTTTAGTTTATTTTAGTTTATTTTCTATGCTGAATTTAGAGTTTCGACTAGTTAGCCAGTACATCTGTCTTTTTTTTTATCAGTATTTTGTCTATAATTGATTTAGTGTGTGCTTCCATGTAAGTTGTGTGTCTAAGTGGGTCCCAGAATTGATGGCGCAAGTTGGGGGAGATGGTCGAAAAATGTTGTACGTTGCCGTAGGTTTACGAGCAATAACAAAGCACGTAATTCTTAAGATTTGCTTCGTTAATGCAAAAACTGTCGAAGATGCTGGCCCCCGTACCGCATACACACAGATGTGCTCGCCGAATTAAATTTTCGAACGGCAAAGTAATCCTTGCTTTTAATTGCGGAAGACTTGCGTTGTCTTCGGAATAAACTTTTCATTTTATAAGTAGGTTTCTACATAAATGGATAAAATAAATGGATGCAGGTTTGTGTCGAGATCCGCTAACCACGACATAGTCAAGTGCACGCGTGCAAGAGAAAATGTAATGAAAGAAAGAAATTCAACGTCGATTTTCTCGAAAACAAAACCTCGAACGAACAAAATTTATTCCATAGAAATTTTCGATTTATTTTCTCATGTACAGTCACCATCTCCAGCTTGACCGTCAATACTGGGACACCCTATATGTGAAACGTTTAAGAAATAAAAAGTTGTCGCGTTAAAGTTATCAAGTTAATATTTAATCGGTTGGCGATTTTCGTCGTCTTTATCGTTTCTTCTTCCTTTCAAATTCTCTACAGTTTTTCGTTCGTGCCACTTTTACGCGTCATTTCACCGCTCAATGATTCGATGGTTTAACGAAACCGCGAACTTTAAACGTAACAGCAGAGGAAACGTTTTCGCAGTGGAAAGATTTGTAGATACAAAGGCTGGTACGAATCTTCCTGGCAATTGTGGGCTTCGAAGCGCGATCAACCGATAAAAGCATTTGCTCTGACGTTATCTTTCTTTTTTGTTTAATATCAGGTCAACGAAATACGATATTAGCACGCGGAAACCTCACTTGAAATTCTAGCCGATATCCGATATTTATAAAATTGTTAGAACTTTGTTGTTTGACGTCACGACCTAATAATATATTCCGCTAACTTTTTTCTATCAGTTCAGAAACGTAAACCTGGCGAAAATGCACGAAACCTACAAAAAAAAAAAAAATACCTGCCGAAACTACATTAGCGTTTCGAAGAAACTTACGTAAATGTTAGAATAGTTGTTCTCTGGAATTGAACGCTGATTTTAGCATATTTTTCTGCCGTTGAAAGGTTACTCTAGCTAAATTCAGACCGATAATTCTTTAACGCAGCAACTTCGCACAATTTCCACGTATTTTAAACATCTAGGTATTTTTGTTCTCGATAGGGGAAAGTTTTTTGGGGAAAAAGTTGGAACGAAATTCCCTTAGTCCTGCGACATTAATCACGTTATTTGTACTGCAAAGTTTACGGCTATTAATCTTTTCTCCAGACCTCGTCCGAACGTTTCTTAGTATATCTAATGACTTTAAACTTCCGATTCACAACCGTCGTCCATTTTATTCTTTGACAAACTATGTGACTAATTTTCTTTTTCTTATTATTTAATTTGTACTTTACAATTTGTCCAACTGTACATTTGGTAAATGTGTTTCTATTTTGAAAATGTTTGTCTCAACGCAGTTACTTGCATAGAATGTTATTACACATTATTATTATTATTATTATTATTATTATTATTATTAGACGAGTAAAAAGTAGCTCGTTTTACACATTAAACTGCGTCGTACACAGAGGAGAAACAAAGAACACAAAGACGCAAAGACGTAAAACTGAATATATTTAATTATCTTTTATATTAGGATAGTGTGCATTAACTAATTAAAAATAATAAAAAAAAGGAAACCCAAAAAAATCATCGTGTTTCTTTATTAACGAAGCGGAAAAATAACGAGTCGCCAACGAGCGGAGAATGTAAAACTTCTAAAAAGCCTAGAAGCTAAAAATATTTCCTGAAACCAACCAGAGTGGCAAATCTACTCGTGGAAAGGTCAAACAGCAGAGATAAAATATTGCAGATGGAATCCGATTGCAGCGGCGATCTCGATCGAAAGATCATCCTTCACGATGGATAAACGCGTTTTGCGAGTGCCATTAGACGGATTATACGATGACGACGCTCTATAGATAAAGAAGGTTTGGCAACCGAAAGAAGGAAACCGGGTACGCGTTGCGCATACAACGGCTCATCGAACTATTCGAACATTTACCACCGAGCGTTTTTACGACTACCACGTACGCCGTACGAAACTTATTGAAGTTTTCTGACCACCATAACGAGACAGGATTATCGAGATTGTGGTAGCCAAATTGGTATAAAACTGTGGGAGCTTACAAAGCAACGTAATTGACGCAACTGAGCAAGGTACCTTAGTACTAAATAACAAATTACTGCTCAAATAATGAAAAAGATTGTCGGTGACAAAAAGCAGATTAATATGCTATCGGTCGATAAGCGTCGGGGACATAGAACCGATTAATCGACTATCGGTCGGTAAAGTGTTAATATAGCTGACAGTCGTCTTATATTTTATCGTTAGGGCATCACATTTTATGTCTATTTACCAAATACCCAGCTGGATAAATTGTAAAGTACAAATTAAGTAATAAAAAAAATAATGTTACATTTCTCGATTTATTCTGGTTCGTTTGTGAAGTTTCCGCGCTGCGAGAATATGTAAGTGGACAAGTGTAGAGTGTAAGGATACAAGTGGCGCGTTCTAAGGTCAAGTTTAAGTTGTAGATTTTGAATGTAAATGTTAAGTACGAGAGGCGCTGAGCTCGGTGGTTGGAAAAGTAGATCGTAAACTAAGGAGAAATGTAACTGGAAGACACAAGCCTTAACATAGACTGCCCAACATAGATAAAAGAATAGCGAATAATCGTTCAAATATTTTGATAATCTTTCGTCTAGTGCAAGCTTCTAATAAATTTATTATGTTTTCTATATATATATTTTCAGATACGTTCCAAATTTGATTTTATTTATCTTTTTTCGTTACTTAGCCGTGTTACTTTACCAACCCAATAATAACAGGCACGTTTATCAGTAACAAAGACGTATTCTCGTTTCGGTTCCAACTTGGTCGAACGTTCGACCCCAGTTGCGTCACAAAGTAAATACTTAAAAGTAGAGAAACCTTGCTGCATCGTAATGTAAAATGCGTAATAAAAATATGGGCAAGAAATGACGAAAGGGCTAAGGGAATAGGCCAAAGAAAACCGAGAGACAAATCCGATATGACGAAATAGAAAGTTCAAAGTAGAATGTAAGGCAGGTAGAGACAAAGGAGACTACGGGCAGCGAAGAATTTGAAAGAAACTACGAATGGAAATGGTGAAAAGCTAATAGGGGAGATGTGATGATAGAAAAAGACGGGACAAGTACTGGATAGAAGAAAAGGAAAGGAAGTGTGAGGTTTGGGACCGGAAAAAACCGGAAGTGCAGCTTATGCTTTGAGAATGCAAAAAACTGAAAAGATGAAAGTTGAGCGTGAAGGGTATAGCCGATGGTAGAGACAGAGAAGATGCAGCAAAATGGTAATCAGATTAACCTGTGGACGTCCTCGTCGCCTTTTAATCGCCATAAAGATATAACAAATGTTTCAGTCAAATTGCACCGGCTATCTTAAGGCTCGTGCACAGTAGCGTACTCGCTGCTAGAAACAAAGTTCGCTTTAAAATCGAAACGGAAGCCAAATATTCCTGGCATTGCGTTACTCCGATACGAAGCAAATGTTTCAACAAGTTGATATCTGTTGGATGCTATTTGGAACAGTCACAACAGATAAGAAAGAGTTGGTCGTCGTGGCTTCGGTGAAAACGCAGCCTGAGGCTCTCGTAACGAGCGACGTTCGCCTACAGAACGAAGCAAATTAGCGAGCGATTTATTAAACGCAGCTGGTTTATCGAGAAAAGAACACGCATGGAACAAAGGGATGCCTGGAAGATTGATCGCTCGACGCTCGCGTTAATTATCATCGAGGCGTGATTAACGTTGCAGAGTAGCTCGGCGAGAGCGCGTTAATGGGAAAATGAATTAATAAGCTGCCGGGGAGGACAAGAATCTCTCAGCGAACTCGCACAGCCGTGTTAAGCGACTGCAAAGATACCTTCGTGGTCTCGTATAATCATAGTAATAATAATAATTTCCCTCTTCCTGTCACTTTATTATCTCCTTCCACATCGTCCAATTTTTTAGCTTCACACAGTGGTTCGCCAATTTTGAAGTCAATTCCACTTTCAAGGAAAACCACATTTTTTCTAAAGTTTAGTTTTCTTAGTCGTCGAAGCTACTGAATATTGTTTAGCGCTAAATCAATTTAGTTAGTTTTCTAGAGACATGGACAAGCCAATTTTCGTAATTGTATAAATACCCATAGACCCATATACCCATAGACATACTTATACTTAACCCTTGGCACTCGAGGACTTTTTCTGTCGAGCGTAGCAGCTACTTCGGATGATTTAGTATATGCGTGACGCGTGTCTTACAGCTAACGTAAAATGATTTTATATATTAACTTACTCAAAACGAAAAATATCAAAAATATTAGTTTTTTAGCTTGCTAGCCCAAAAGCTTCTTTCGTTTTATCAGGAAGCTACTGTCTATGTTAGAGGTTAGTTAAAAGTTTCTTTTACATTTATCAAGGAACTCAGTTCTTGGTTTCTTGTTCGTCTCTACCTTGTTACTGTTTTTCTCAATTTTCAACAACCTGTATATGGTTGTCTAAGATCAAACACGAAAATCAGATTAAACTGTTTCGTTTCAAGCGTATTTTATACACTCGCAGTAATTTCGAAACGTCAAAATACTTACGCACGTATACACAGAAGAAACGTTTGTTTCTGTCGCTATACGTTGCTTGCTACGTGCTTCTTGTTTCTCTTCGACGTTCACCGCTGCAAACGGAAACAGCAACAACAAGCAGCAAGTTTCGTTAACGACAACAGAAACTTGGAAGGAACACTGGCGGAATATCGGACAACAGAAAGCAGCAGCTTCGAACGTGAAACATCAGTAGAAAGTTGCTCGCCGTTGCTTCAGTGAGGATGCGCCTTAACACTTTGACTGCCAGCCACGGTTTCTCCTGTGACGCCACGGTAGTCATTGGTGACCGGAGCGCTTCAACTTCTTACAATTGTAAAAATTGTATGAAAATTGACAGTTAGGGCATTTTGAATATAAAACGTTTTTTATTAAAACATCGATAAAGAAAAAATGAGAACAAATCTTGCATCTAACGGTGCACAGTGTTTGCATCCATATCTTTGAGGGGTAATCTACTAATATTATTATAAACACAGCTTAGAAAATTATCGTAAATGCTGCTTTGTAGTCATATATATAATTGAAGTTAGAAGTGTGCACATACCTTACTGTTATATATAGAATGAGCAAATACTGTTTACTAATGTATTCTACACGTTTCAACAATATATTCGAGTGCTGATTTTAGAAAGGTTTATATACTATGGAATTTACCAAATGTCCAGCTGGACAAATTGTAAAGTACAAATTAAATAATAATAAAAAAAAAAATACTATGGGTTTAGTTCCTATAAAGAAGGTGCCGCCGGGGCGCAGGTCAGAGATGCCCATGCTATTACTGTTTTCTGACACTGGAACACTGTCCACGTTGTTGTTTCGATGGCCTGCGGGATATTCGTTACACCCCTTGGTTTTTCTATCGCTAATTTATGGCTCTGTGACAAGATGGAGGCTGTATATTAATCGTTTGAGTCTCAGGGGTCTTTGGAAAAACAGGGTCGAAGAAACTAGCGGTGCAATTCGTTATTTTTATGAAATACATCTATATTATTATATATTCGTACTATTAGTTTATAAATATTTCAAGTTTTCTTCGATAAAAATTACTGAGAAGATAACAATGAAATACAAAATACCATCAGTCGTCCGTAGGGTTCAAATGTGTTAGGTCGTCCGGAAAGTTTCTTTCGTTTTATAAGGAAATAATAGATGCACAACATTTTTCGTTTTATATTATTTTACCGAATTACGTATGATCCATTTTGTTCTATCAAAGTAAAGATCACAACGTTCGACAGATTAGGTTCGATGTTTGTATAAAGATGCATCGTTGTAAAAGATGAGTCTATAGAAGAAAGACAATTTTCGGACAACCTAATACTGGGACTTCATGACACAGAATCTGAACAGCGCGATCGCGTTGCTTGAAGCTCAAACGGTTAAAGAATCAAAAAAAGATTATTCCAGCCATTTGACGCGTATTTATGTACTCTATATTATATTATACTATTTTATTAAACATATCATTATATTACATCATATATACATAAAATCACATTTATACTCGAAAACTATGTCTGTTTACACGCCAAAGCAAAGTCTAATCTCATACGACCAATAGTCAGTCCGAAACAAAATTCGCGAAAAACACTTGTTCTTCTTCTTGTTACGCGTCCCTCTCATTTTTCGTTTCTTCTTAACTTTTTTTTAGCTGATATGGTAATGTTACTGAGACATTGAGAAAGTGTTAGAATGTTCGACACGGCGCGTATGATAATACCGCTGATAATACGATAATGGGCTTTTAGGAGTTGCACGTGGATCAATATTATTAATGGTAAAGTAAATACGCGAATTAGCAGTTAATTGTACTCGTAGGATTACGGGGAAACCGCGCCTTAAAGTACATAGATTGGGGAAATAATTTGATGCAGCGACAGTGTTGTCGTCATTGATTGCACGGGAAATACAGGAAATAGGTGTGCGATCGTCGTCGAAGGTTGTTGTACAGTTTGCGCAGACGGTGGCTCGATTGATCGATGGCTGCCACGGTTTTCAGGTATCCGATCGAAACGCAACATCGGTGACCTTTCCGCGGCACCGGATGCCGCGCGTATTCACCCTTTTCATCTCTTTGTGAGGCTCGCAGGAAATTTTCAATAGAGCCACATAATGCTTTATCGGCTCGATAGACTCGCAGGTATTTCTGGAATCCGTGGACAATTCTTTCCCCGTGGTTTAGACTCGTTTAACTCTTTCGTGATTAACCAGTCGACTGCGGGATCTAGTTTTAGAAATCTGTCGTGCCATTAGGTCGTGGAGTGCGTGATATACGTATTGAGATGTGTGCAATTTTGTGTGCTAGACTAGATTAATTTACCAAATGTCCAGCTGGACAAATTGTAAAATATAAATTAAATAATAAAAAAAAAAGAAGACTAGATTAGCCGCGTAGTAGTGACTCACATATATGAGTATGAGTGTGTCAAGTATGTGCGTGCGCAGCGTCTCATAAAACAGATGAATGCAACTGTTCCTTTAGTAGTGTGGTAAAGAAGATAGCGAGACAAATAGAGAGCTGAGACGCGTACAATGTTTATCTATGAATATCTCGTCAATCGCATATTAAATAAATCTGAAACTATTTTAATATCATTTCTACGTGTAATGTGAGTGTTCCTATACATTTATTTCGGTGACTAAGATCCACAATTATGCTTTCGTAATACAAGGAATCTATGATTAAAGGTTACGTCTAAAATTAGCAAGTATCTGGTGACTTATGTACGAGTCTGTACACGGGACACGTGTGTACGTACGTGTGTCTCGTATCGGCGTATAAAGCGACTGGAAACGAATGAAAAGTGGAAGAAGGAGGTGAAAGAGCCGGAAGAGGGTGAAACTTGTAGAAAAATCGCAGAGAATTACCACGATGAGAGAGCCAGCCGCGTGCGTATCGCGAAATCTCATGATACTCCTTTCCATCCCTTTCATCCCTCCGTTTCTTCTCTCTTCTCGCCGACAACTGCTGTCTACTGTCAACAAGCGAGCGAGTGTTTGCACATTTCCCAGCGAAAAACCTCGTAATAATTTACGAGAGACGCAATGTCGGCACAGTGCGTGAAAAATTAATTCGAACGTGCTCGAATACAACAGATCTTATGTCCAGTTGGGCAAATTGTAAAGTACAAATAATAATAATAAATAATATAATAATAATAATAATAAAAAAAACAGACCCTGATCATTACGAAAACATTTGCTCGTTTTCCTTCTCTTCTTACCTCGCGTGTTGGATCTTATCGTATTTAGCAAAATGCGATGTAGTATTGCAATTACGAAGAAGGTATTTATATAGCAAAGAAACAACACTTCCGTCATAAACAAAATTGCGTTTCTATGCAGCGTAAATGTTTCTTTATGCAGCGTTTGTGCAGCAAGCCAGCGATGTAGCAAAAGATAATAACAAACCAGTAGTCTGTCTAACAGTTACCTTCGTTTACGTATCGTTTCATTAATCAGGTTCGTTAACAGACGAGTATGCACGTCAAACGAAAGCTTTGTTTCGGTGCGCCTTACGAGTATACTCGTCGTCGCTTGTATACGTATTGTTCGTATACGTATACGTATAATTTCGAGCAGAAGAATTTTACTATCGTAATCGATACGTAAATCTAAGCAAACCTGAAAGATCTCCAAAAATCTAGTCAAAACATTCAGCAATATCCAGTGACAATGGTTAAACAATATTTGGATAATTTACCACTTATCCAATATTGGTATGTGTATAGAACACGTGATATATAACAGTTGGGAAAATGAAATTTTCGCACGTGGAAGTAGCGTGAAAGGGGAACGTGGTAGGCCGGTGCACGGGAATTTACATTTTCGAGCTGAACGGAGAAACTGAATTCGCTCTCAGGTTAAAGGGTAGCGAGCCCCGTTTCTCGTAACGGTTGTTTGTTAGAGCGGAGAATGTCGATTTTCGATAAAACCAAACGACCGGCTATCTGTTTTCCCTGTCGAATGTTTGCTACGCTTTCCACGTCGATAAGAAGAACATGCAGCCTTTCTCCGCTCCTTTTTACCTCTCTGGCTCATCTCACTTCTCTAGCGATAGTGTTTCATTTCTTTCTGCAAATGAGCTTGACACGTGGCGCCAAGTATTTTCTGGCGTTCTCCTTCCATCGTAATTGGTCTAGTTGATTTCGTTTTTAAAGGACCAGTCGAAAGTTGCGTGAGAAATGCAGTGCTAGTAACAGTGTTAGTAGACTGTATCGACAATGCTAGTAGGCTGGGATTAATATCAATGGTATTGACATCGTTCGTAGTATCGTAGGTATGTCATTGGTAGGGCTGTTGACTAGAAAATTAAGGGCACCGATTGTATGTACAGGGTGCGGCCGAACAACGTGTACAATCCGGCACCAGGTGATTCCTTATGAAAAAATAAGAACGAAATATAATATTGGGTTGGTAATTAAGTGATTGCGGATTTTGTCACTAGGTGGCATTGGCAAAAGCCGCAATCACTTAGTTGCTCAATAGATAAGAAAAGAATTAAATGGAATAAGATTTTTTCATTTGAGGCTTAGTTTACGAGAAAATCGAGTTTGAAAATTTATCAAGTATAGTGGAACATGGCTGTGTTCCGAATAATAATGGAATATACATTGAAAAACCAAGGTGACTATACACCGATAATCTACGAACGTCACTGACCAGAAAATAGATTCAACACGTTTTTTCGCGGTCGCGTAACAATCGTCAATGGGTTAATCGATGACATCTATGGGCAAGGACGGACTAGTCGATTCGCGTGTATTTAGAAGGACGTGCACGCAGCGTACAGGTCGGTGTACAACGCGGTAACAATAGTAACACTGACAGCAACAGTAAAAGACAACAACTATCTCGTTACCTACGAAGGCGAACTAACTACGAACAACTAGAAAGAATTTCACTCTCTAACCTACTGATAACTATATTCAAGGCTTCGTAAATGCTCGAGCAAAATCCACATTGCACATGCAAATCGGTTTGCGTTAGGTTAGGTTAGGCTGAAATTCAACGCAACGTTTTCGCTATTGACTACGCTATTTCTAGAGTTAGCGTAATTTGGATACTAAAGTGGTATTCGAATCGTATTAAACAAGACGTCATGGATACGCGAATAGCTTTTCGGACGATGTTGGATGCCAGTCGTGGTGTTTCTGCAGGTTTGCAAAATCGTAACAGGTATTCGAATGTTCTTTAGAATTCGGCTGAATTATTTTTGAATTACTCGTTTGGATTATAGGAATTGTATTATTAACAGGAGGAAGCTACGGGTCAATAGCTTCTGGAACGACGTTAGATGCGAGCCGTGGTGTTCCTGCAGGCTTGCAAAATCTTAACAGGTATTCGAATATTCTTCAAAATTCGTCTGGATTATTTTTGGATTATTTGTTTGGATCATAGAAGTTGTATTATTAACAAGAGGAAGACACGGGTGAATGGTTTCTGTGACGACGTTAAATCGTAAAATCGTAACAGGTGTGCCAAGATTTTCTAGAATTTGTTGCGAGAAATAATACACCGATAGGAGAGAGGTTAAAGAGAAGCGCGAAGAAAGGTGTTAAACCATGGTCGCGACTAATTGCTACGCTGCTGCTCGAGTTAATGTAACGTTCGGATTAAAGAAGTTGTATCATCAACAAGCGGAAACCGCGAGCAAATAGCTGCTGGAACGATGTTCAACGCAATTTGTAGCGTTTGTACAGAATTCTCCAAGTATCCTAGAATTTGTCCAAAGAATTAACACACAGGGAAGAAACGATGGCTCGAAATAAGTCACAAAGACGCGAAAGACCAGGTGCGTACTATCGACTACAACATTTCCAGAATTAGCGTAACTACGTTTGGATTACAGAAGACACGTCGTACGAACGAGAGGAAATCACGAGTGTGGAAAAATTGTTTTCGCGATGACGTCAGACGCAAACCGTTGACGGAGTTTTGCAACACCGTTTTCATTGGTATCCTACAACTTTTTACAATTTGCCCTGAAAATTAATGCACCGATAGAAGATGGCTCCGTGGAAAGACACAGAGACCAACGTGAAACTATTTTTTATTTTTATTATTTAATTTGTACTTTACAATTCGTCCAACTGGGCATTCGATAAATTTTTCTAGCTTTAACGTGAAACTATGTACACCAATGAAAAAAGATAAAAGAAACGAAAAAGGAGAGAGGAAAAGGATGTACGCCAGCGGCTGATGAAAAGACAGAGAGACGATGGGAGTCGGTGAATGAGGATCGGGTGTTTCCGGCCGGTTTCGGCTCCGTCCGTTGGGTCATTGGGTCAAATCTTCGGTTACATGGGGGTAGAGCCATATACAGAGCAGACTGTACGCGTTCACAATGCAAACTTCAACCCTTAGCGGCGCGCGGCCGGCTCGTTATTCGATGCACGACTATTTTTAGAATATACCGACCGCCCGGAGTTAGAGAAGCCGGAGTGGCCCGTGCCGCGACCAGGTCGAGCCCAAATAAAAGATGAATAACACAGGGTGCCCCGTGACCATCCTAACCTCTCTTTTCCTCACCTCAGCGCCCTTTTTTCTTTCTATCTTCTCTTTTCTTCGCTTTTGTTTCTTCTTTCTTTTTTTCTCTCTCTCTTTTTTTTGATAATACCACTACGTGACATTTGACGGTCTACCGGTATACTTTTATCGGTTTTAAGGGCTGGTGCAGACCTTTGTCGTGATTTTTACCGATGTGTCGTTGCGATGGATGCGTGGCATCGTCTTTTTTTTAACACCACTTTCACTTTAGTCGCTAAGAAGCTAGAAAAATTTATGGAATGTTCAACTGGACAAATTGTAAAGTAGAAATTAAATAAAAAAAAAAAGAAAATCTTTATTCGCTAAGAAGCTTCGATCTCGTCGATCTTTCCGGAGATTTTCATTTAACGTGTTTGAAAATGTGTCTCGTTGAGGAAGATATTTTTAATTAAGAAACGAACGATCGATGCACGGATATATTAGTTGTTATCTGGTTTTTAACCGTAGTTTTATTTAATAGTTAAAAAGAGGAAGTTTCAATATCACGGATTTTTCCGTGATAGAAGATTCTCATTGCGTTTAAAATACGTTTTACGAAGGGAGATATTTTTAATTAAGAAATAAGCTATTCATATACAGATACTAAGCGTCATCCCCTTTTTAACAGTATTTTTATTTAGCAGTTAAAACGGCGAAGCTTCGATATCGTCCATTCTTCCAGAGAAAACTTTCATTTAACGTGTTTAAAATATGTTTTATGAAAGAAGTTATTTCTAATTAAAAAATAAGCGATTAATACACAGATATTAGGCGAGTATCGTGTTGCACGAATATCTTATCATATTTTCATCTCGAATATTCGTCCTATACTCGTATCTCTCTTTCCAAAGAGGTTTAATCAAACAGGCAGCATTTCACGAAACAACGATCTTCGCCACATACGTAACAATCGCGCATACAAATATACAAATACCAGCTGGCTGCTGAAGCGAGCAAAACTCTCATAGAAAGAAGACTAAAAAGAAAACACCCCACTGATCTCACTGAAGAAATAAAATAGTCAAACTGGAAGATGGTATTCCACTGGGGTTAGCCATCCACATGTTATCTAGCAATTAAGTTAGAAAAATTTACCAAATGTTCAGCTGGACAAGTTTTAAAGTACAAATTAAATAAGAAAAGAAAAAAATAAAAAGAAGATAAAGAGAAAACAGCCCACTGACCTCACTGAAGAAATAAAATAGTAGTCAAATTGGAAGATGGTATTCCACTGGGATTAGTCATGCACATGTTATTTAGCAATTAAGTTAGAAAAATTTACCAAATGTCCAGCTGGACAAGTTTTAAAGTACAAATTGAATAAGAAAAGAAAAAAATAAAAAGAAGATAAAGAGAAAACAGCCCACTGACCTCACTGAAGAAATAAAATAGTAGTCAAACTGGAAGATGGTATTCCACTGGGATTAGTCATCCACATGTTATTTAGCAATTAAGTTAGAAAAATTTACCAAATGTCCAGCTGAACAAGTTTTAAAGTACAAATTAAATAATAAAAAATATAAGAATACTTATATACCAGAGAAACAGCAAAATTCTTCCCAAGTATATGGAAAAGTGTCATAATTTGCCTCTAAAGTGTAGCCAAGTTGAAACGCGTCTAACAAAGAGAAGAATGCAAAATTCATTTTCTTCCCATTAATTTCACATTCATTTACTTAAAATTCTCAATGAGAATTGATTGTAAAAATTCTACCAAATAAAAAAAAAATTTCACATACATACGTCTATCTATCTATTCATCACGAGTTTTCAATCCATTGTTTTATCGCGCAGATTTTCGATCATCTCGTTACAGAAGCAAACCTCATGGCTGCAAATTTCTGTAAATTCGTTGATTCGTCATCCAACGTCAATTCTCATTTTCCGTGAGAATTACGCATTATCATGCGTATTCGCCCATACAACAAATCATCGACAGAGTTATAAAATTCGAGCAATAAATAAAACTCTATTATCTGTGTGGAACATAAGAAAAAGGAAGAACAAAATAACAAAAAAAAATAGAGAGAAGGAGAAGTAGCGTAATTTCGTGGCAGCTACGAGACTCCGCATCGTTACTGGAGGGTTGTTAACCCTTGGGATGTCGATGGCAGCCGCTCGATTGGCTGTCGCTTCGATACGAAACCCGATCGAGGTCACACGCGAATGTTTATCGGTTGGTTCGACGGGGATGTTAACCTGCACCCTACCACGAAATTATGTCCATTATTTATAGGGATTTATAGGGATATTTTCGGAACGTTTCACGTGTCTGTTCCCCGTTTACGTACACGTGATATTTAAAGGCGGATTTATCGCCTACAAGAGGAACGTTTCTAGTCGACCGAGAGAAAGGGTGTTCGTCGAGGATTCCCAAGTTCCAGCGAAACGAGCGTGCTTCCATGCAAACTAAGAAGATGAAGTCCAATAAAGAGGAAATTTACTGGACTGAGAAAGGTGGAGGGAATGGAGAGGAAAAAAAGGAAACGTAGAAAGAGAAACAGGGGAAACGGGGAGGAAAAAGAGGGCGGAGAAGTTTAGGTAGACGGAGAGAGATGGAAAAATAAATCGTCAACCTATATCAGGATGAGATCTCGTTATTCGTCGACGACAGTAAAAGCATGCTAAGTAAGCCGACGAGCTGGATTTTTAGCAAATTGAATAACTTAATTCGACCTCTTGCGGCTCGTCTATCGTTTAACGATACTAACTTAACGGTAATACGAAATTCGTTTTATCGACAGAGATGATAAACCAAATTTCTTTTATTTAGAGCCTATGACCAGTCGATAAATTTCTCGCTCTCGTTATGTAAACGGGGGTCATTTACTTTCGACACGTTCTTCGTTGGTTGAACGTCTTGGAAAAAATTTCGAGAAAATACGAGCATAGGAACGGTACCAAGTTAACTTTATGGAACAGGATGATACACTTCTAGCAGCGTTTTTATTCGATTCTTCGACAACTCGATAAATTTTCCACTCTTATTCCATGAACGTTTTTACGGTTACCACGAGCCGCAAACGTGGGTCATTTATGCCCCACACGTTTTTCATCGGACAAAAGTCCTTGGAAAAATTGGAGAAAATTCATACACCATCTTTCAACCTTGCAAATTTAGATGCTCAAAGTTGTTCATCCTGTAACATCTTTCTTACAGATAGATTCAAAGGTCTGTTACTTGTTTCTGCTTGCGAGAAAGTCAGGAAATTTTCAAATTTACTCGAACACGAGAGTAAAGTTTAATTCGGTTTCAAAATATTTATGAATATTCATAAGAAGATGATCGCACGTCTTTGACAACATCAATCTGAAACATACGTTTTCCTTCGTCGTTGATGAAAGCGTCTGTTCCTTACGACCACTCGCTGGCCATTCTTTCAGCTGCATCGTTAAAACCAAATTACACCTCGAATTTGCATTCTCATGAAGAGGTAAAGCCACGTGTAACACAGTACGGTTGAGAAAGCATAGCCGTGAGCCGGGCTTATTGCGAGGAAATCCGGAAAACGACCGGAAATACGCGAAGCGTATTGCTTTTCAGCTCGTTAATTCGCTGGACGTTTATTAGTCTCTTCTTTGGATCGGCTGTGAACGAGAAGGTCGCGTCGTGTTGCCAATCACCGTGAAAATTCTTCAGTGACTTTATCGATGTTTTAGGATTTTTATTCGGCGATAACTTCCCTTCTCGAGGCCTACGTAAACGAGGATTCTACGTAGACAAACCTGGCCAATCGCGTCTCAATTTAGAATCAACTGTCATAGAAAGAAGACTAAAAAGGAAACATCCCACTAACCTCACTAAAGAAATGCAATAGTCAAACTTGAAGATGGTATCTATCCACATGTTAATTAGCAATTAAGCTAGGAAAATTTACGGAATGTCCAGCTGGACAAATTGTAAAATACAAATTAAATGATAAAAAAAATTTAGATCTTTTTTTTAATTTTCATCTGATGGTAACTTTTTATTTCTGTCCTCGGTAGATAAACGAAAATTTTGATTTCGCCAAATATTGATAAGTCGAGTGGGCAAAGGAATGTTGTTTGTTCGTTGTTTCTGTGAAAGCTCGCATTTCGGGATGTCAACTTCGGTTAGCTAACTTTCGTCTGATCGAAGAATCACACACAGTAAAGATTTTTTTACGGTGCAGCTAATTTGGTATAGTTCCAATTTACCTTCGCTTTATAAAATATGTAAATTTATTATATATTATATATATAATATTTATGTATTAATATTATTATTGTTGTTAATGTTAGAATATTTTGTATATATATATATATACTGGACACCGCCGTTACAAAAAAAATAGAATTTACTGAAGCAAAGAAATGAAAAAAGACAGAGGTCTTATCATATTATTGTGTCATCGAATATGAATGTTATTCTTTGGGTTACAAGCTCTAAAAACTAAAAAGAGCTATAAGTAGATTTTTATTGCTGTTTCTTGTAACTTTTAGCTAATTCAATTACACGCTAAGGTTAACTTTTTGGTAGTGTCCTTTGCTATAAATGTATCAACATACTCCCTGTCATTTCTTATTGTAATGTAACACTGCTAGAGTGAGGTTAGGATCTGGATCAGCATACACTATACCTGTACTTATACTTACTTCAATATATATTTCTATTACAATTTCATCCACGCGTTTCTCTATCAGATAACCAGAGCAAAAGAACATTTGCATAGTTGTGTAACGTTGTGGAATGATAGAACCGGGAGTTAAGTAGGGACGATCGTTTATTAGGTTTATTTACGAGCATGCTCGAATTTCCAATTAACGCTGGTCCCGGCCGGATTTCCGCTCTGCGCCGGCAATTTCTCCAATTAACCGCGTTGCGAAATGCCGTTACATAATAGATCAATTAGCAAACGACGTCTGATTCGTGTAATAACCCTGTCCACGTGTCTCTGGAGAACGTGCTGCTTTCGTTTTTGCACTTCTCCGCGGTACGTTCGAGATTTGGTCGATTTCACCACCGACAAAATGTAGAAAATTTCGTCTCCTCCGATAGCACAGACGTTCGAAGCAAAATTTTCACAAACTTGCATATTGAGATATATATAATTTTGTGTGCCATACCGGATTAACCGCGCGGTAGTAATACACATATATGAGTATGAGTGTGGGGGCTGGGGAGTACGTTAGTGCGCAGCGTTTCGTAGAACAGAAGAATGTTCTTTTTTTCTTTTTTATTATTTAATTTGTACTTTACAATTTGTCCAGCTGGACATTATCTACAAATATCTTGTCTTGTTGATTGCACCACGTTTGCCGTGTCACGTAGAAGACACAAGAAGTCACGAAATTAACACGTCACTGGTGATCTCCTCACGTCGTAGTTCGAACGTTTCACAAATAAAGTAAAGAATTCGCACTTTAGGTATGATAGTAAAATTTATTGTACTAATCCAACAGAGTAACAGAGTAAGTGTTATAACAGACTGTTAACGGTTCGGAATCTTGCAATAGAGTGTCGAGTGCGGATTCTGGATAGGCTTGTATGCTATATAGGGTTTGGGCCCTCTGGAGGGATTGTGGTCAGTCACAAGTGGCTATCCTGTTACTGCTTCTGACCCGGGGACACTATCTATTGCTAATTTATGGCTCTGTGACAATGGCTGTGGTCCTCAGGATGTTTGTCAGGCGTGATTATCTTATTATTGTTTTATGAGCTTGTGACAACCGCGACACCTTGTATATAGTAACAGATAGAGCATGTTTATGGGAATTCGTTGTTTCGCAAATTTTTATGAGACTTATTTGTCGTATTTACGGAACTTAAGGTAAGTGGTTCTTAGGTAAACGTGGAAATTCAAGACTCTGAAATTTTGAGGGAAACTAGTTCGTGGTGGACGAAACCCTCGTGCGACATTCGGAATCGATTTGTCATAATTATCGTAATTATGGAGAAATTGTTATTACAGGCTAATGCACTTTAACACGGCTGCCATATGGCGGATCTGAAAAAAGAGGGTTTCGGTTTCACTTTTTTCCCAGAAACAGTAAAAAGTCGTATCGAAGTATATATCGTGTTAAAATTGGCGAAAAATTATGTCGGAATGTCGCGAAACGAATTCGTTAATTTTTGTAAAACCGTTTCTTAAAATGCTCAGGAAAAAGTAGGTCTACGTGCAGAAGCTACGCAGAGCAGCGAACGCGACAACTTACAGAGATACGTGTGTAAACGTTTGAATAGCTAGTGACGATTCATTGCAATATACGTCGCTTTCTATCGCTAGAACTAATTTGAATAGCGTTTGTGAACGACGTTGCAAATGCAAAAATTAAAGACTTTTGTTCTTGCGTAGGAAAATATTTTCTACGTAGCAACAAGAGTACCACAGTTTAGAATTTAAGTGCAATTGCACCTTTCTAAATATTACAGTTACTAATAACGCTAAAACACGTAGAAAGAAATATAAATGTAACCAATAAACGTAAGTTAATTATTTCTTAGCTTTTGTCTATTGCCATCTATCTAAATTCTAGTTGAATTGAACATTCAGCTTTCTTCACGTTCAACCAATCAGCTGTTGCATTGTTGTTGTTGATAAAAATTATATAACTTGCACTTTACAATTTGTGCAGCTGGATATTCGGTAAATTTTTCTAGCTTTTTTGACAAGTGCCTGTCTAAAACGTGTGGCAAGAAGCAAGCGATGACGAGTATACTCGTCACTACCTTCACTTTTGGCCGCGTAAACTCTGACATAATGATATTCGTCGCGCGACGACCATATTTGTTTTGGGAGACACTTTTTCGTCACGTTTCTTCGGAAGGGAGAAGAGGAAGCTTCGCAGAGGCGAGAACTCGAAAATATCAAGTCGGGACGGCTAGAGAATCTCTGTCGCAACCGGCTCTGGTTTCCCATCAAAATATCTCGTAATTCGAGATTGTCAGGACACCCGAGACTTTCGAGATTCTCGTGAATTTTCATGTTATATATACATAGGCTGGAACGAATGAAAGAAAGATAACAACGAAAGATATGTAATAGATTATAAATTATACATTGTAAATTAGATTCTAATGTTTCGTTATAAGACGTTATCGTTTATTATGTAATTTTATAATTCTCGAGAATCCCGCGGAAGTCTGGAGAATCCCGACAACATCGGATTACGAGATACTTTCAAAACTCGAGCCGACCCAGCCCGAGCATCCGATTCCCGATATTTCCAGGTTCTCGCAAACCCGTAGAAAATAAGCTCGCGTTCTAAAATTTCAAGCGAGACGTCTATCGAAACTTAATTATACAAGACGAAGAAAATTCGTATTGGCAAGAAACACATCGAAAGAGTAAAGCTCGAGGATAAAGTTTAGAACGGTCCGTATAAAAATCCAGCCGTCCATACGCCAGAACGGATTACATTGGCACAAAATTCAATCGAAGCTGTTCGCGAGTATCTGGGGGAAATTAGGGTGGATCGGCGGTAACACGTACAGGGGAAAGTTATCGAGAACGATGACATTGACAAGGTCAGAGATATTTCAGGGTAGTTATTTATAGATAGATATTTCAAGATATCTCAAGGTCATGGAAATTGACAACCATTTGCCCCTCTCCAGACGATTGTCGAAATTCCTACCGATGCTGGTGTATCATTTAATAGAAATGTTATTTAAAACACTAACCTTACCAGACCTGACCAAATGACCAATTTCAAAATTTTATTTAACATTGTACATTCGTTTTATTTATTTCTTTATAGTTACTTAAGCAATTATACTTACATTATACTTGTTTTATATTATACATTTATATATATTATATTATATATACATTATATGTTAAAATAGTTTATATGTAACATAAACTATTCCCTTATACATCTCAAACGGGAATGAATTTATATTGAATAGGCGATGGGTTCGTCTTACGGCGTTTTCCTTTTGTCTTCCTCCCTTTCATTCCTCGTTGATACATACAGATTTTTTTTTATTATTTAATTTGTACTTTACAATTTGTCCAGCTGGACATTCGGTAAATAATACGGATATACACACATCTACCTTCCAACAATATTATATATTATATTACACATATATTATACGTTGTAAGTTAGTATACTTGAGTTATTTCTTTCGTTCGTCTAACATTACGTAAATTCTTATATTATCCGATTGGTCGATTCCTCAATTTTTGTTGCTATAACAATTTACGTAAAGTTCGACGAACAAGGAAAATCACGACGAATGTACAACTGTAAATTAGATTTTCTAGTCGGTCGTTTGGCCCTGCTGGAGGTTAGTGTCAACGCGATATTTCTCGCTAGAATCACAACTGCTCCCTCTTAAAGCGATATTCGAGATCTCGAACTCATACTTGTGGTATACTTCGCGAAGATGAAAAGCTGGTGACACGTCGTGGATAAAGTAATTTCGCGGCCAGCGACGTTCCCTTCCGAGTTTTAAATAACGTGACAGGCATTCGCGCTGCTTTGCATCGAACGAACTGACGGCGGCGCTGAAATTGGAAAAGTTCACTCGCGATTTTTGCCGAACGTGGCCGAAGTTCCATCGGCAGCCGAGAAATCGCGACCAATAACAATTTTTATGTCTTCGGCATAGAATTTAAGTAGAAACGCCGCGGTAAATCGAAGGCTGAGAGATTAGGGTAGGAAACAAGGGATTGAAACGCGTTATAAAAATTGCACGAGCTAATGGGTACAGATGGACTTTGCAATTGCATGGAGACGTCGACTAAACGCCTATAGCGCCTCTTCGGGTCAAAGTTGAATTAACAGCCAAGTACGGTTCTATAGCCTTTGTCGATCGTTGTAGCGCATATACTGCATGAAAATATTTCGTCAAAAGCGTAAGTAACGCTGTTCGACCGGTAGATCGCGTCAACGAGAGTCGTAAATTCTCGTTACGATTAAATAATCGACGCCACAAATTGGTCGATCCCCTATTTCGATTAGGATAATAGAGGTGGTTGACTGATTATAGCACTGAAGTAACAGGTTATAATATATACTTTATTCCAACAACTTTGTAGATATAAATAGTTACGCGTCGTGCGTATAGACGTATTCTCAGAGACGTGTAAATAGTAAGTTCTTTTTTTATTATTATTTAATTTGTACTTTACAATTCGTCCAGCTGGACATTCGGTAAATTTTTCTAGCTTAATTGCTAATTAACGTGTGGATGGCTACCCCCAGTGAGATACCATCTTCCAGTTTGTCTATTTTATTTCTTTAGTGAGGTCAGTGGAGTGTTTTCTCTTTATCTTTTTTTTATGAGAGTTTTGCTCGCTTCAGCAGCCAGCTGGTTTCGATGTGTTGCCGTCCTCTCCTTGTATTTTTTTGCGTCCCTGCCGGTTTCTTCTTTGACCGTTGGTATTTTTAAGTCTTCCCGTATATCTTCGTTTCTGACATACCATGGGGCGTTGACCATTTCTCTCAGTATCTTCGATTGTAGCGCCTCTAGTTTATTTATGTGGCTCAGTGCTGCTGTCCCCCATAATGATATTCCGTACATGCAAGTTGGTTTTATAATCGTTTCGTAAATTTTTAGTTCATTTTCCATGCTGAGTTTAGAGTTTCGACTAGTTAGCCAGTACATCTGTCTTCTTTTTATCCCTATTTTGTCTACAATTAGTAAGTTAGAACTGATGATTGATCAATGAACGAATAACCAGACAAGATGTTGACTGATCTAAGGCTGATAAGCCAGTCAAGAGACGTTAACTGATTTAAGGACGACAAACTAGTGAAGTTCGGTGACGATGCTGTCGCAGAGGAAAATTATTGCTGGGGGTTGGTCGTCCCATCGCCGGACGATTGCTGGTGAAAATGATCGTCGAACATGGGAAAATCCTGGTCTTCCCATTTTTTACTCGATTGAATAATAACCATAAGCAACGTCTCGACTCGAAGATCTTTTATAACAATTAAGGGCCCTGACAATAAAATAAAAATGCTTAGTTTTATGACAGTTCCTTAGGATTATTGCGGTTTGACTAATTATATTTGCACAGCCAGTGGTCGTCTTGACCAAGGGATGGATTCTGGTTTACGTAAACAGTCAGCGGACGTAACAAATGCTGAACACGAGCAAGCACAACTTAGGTGTAATAATAAACGTAGATATAGCAACAAAGATATAAATAAACGCAGTAATAGGTAAATACTAAACAGTCGCTCAGGGGAGGAATGCTCCTTCCACGGTAGCCGAAGAAAATCGAAAACGAACAAGAGAATATACAGAGGTGAGGAAAAGAAGAGGCGAAAATTATCGTTCGTTTGTTCAACTCTTTCTTTACGCTTGGTAAAGATGGAAATTTCCTGGAACTCGTACAATTCGCCTACGCTATTTATCTCGTTACGGTGCTAATGAAATTTCGAAATGTTTCGTCTAACAAATATCGTAGAGTTTCCTCCTAATATCGCTCCTGTTATGTCAAAATCGTGAATATGTAAATTTTCATTTTTTCATTAAAGAAACGAGCCGAGCCTCATTTTCTCGTTATTAGCTACGTGAATTCTTAGACTTTTCCCATCCGCGATCTCATTTTATATATTATATATGTATACATGATTAGACTGCGAATTTTAAAAGTTGGAAAAATGCAAAGAACGCACATAATATGGAAAATTGAAAAGAAGAACACATTCAAATTGGAATGGTACTTGTCATAACATTTAGTGGAAAAAATAAATCTTTGGGCCATTACTTGCTATTATATCAATAACAATATATATATTATATATACTATAATACTATATATATATATATGATTGGACTGTGAATTTTAAAAGTTGAAAAATTGCAAAGAACGCACGAACGAGTGTTTTCAAAAGCAATTAGAAGAAGAGAGATTTTGCACGCGCAAAAAAAAATAGAATTTTTAACAATATTTAACAGCGTGGCAAATCTCCAAATGTTATATTATATTTAATATCACGAGTGTAAAAATTGCCGTGGAAGTTACACGCGATAGTAAACGATACTTCAAACAAAAAACAAAAAAAAAAAAAAATGAAAAAGAAAACGAAAAAGAAGAGAAGAGAAGAGTCTGCATGGGAATCGAAACGATTGCCCTCCGGTTTCCCTCGTCGAGTATCAACGTCAATCCGCACCTGTCTCCTTTCTTCCCTTTCCAGCTTTAATTAGGAACGTATAAGGGTTGAAGAACGTGGGTTAAAGTGGTTGCGAGGAAGAAACGCGTCGGATTAAAACGAAACAGAAGCCACTGTACCTGCAGCTATTTTCTTTCTCTCTGTTCCTTCTTATTCTGTTTCATGTTACGTACTGTAAATTAATTTATGAAAACGAAAGGAACGTGGAGAAATACTGTTTCAACCTTGACGCGTCCTTGACACTCTCGCCTCGAAATAAATCATTTTCTGGCACGCAATGCTCGTATCAAGCGTTTTCTTCGTGCTCGTTTCCTCGTGTCTCGTAAAACGATTTTCTGCTCAGTATGTTTATCGCGGTATTGTTGAGAGACATAAGATTTTTCGTTTATGCTACTTGCTGTCGACTGTGAATGTTACGAAACCGACTCGTTATATTCGCGAAGAAAGTCGAACGAATTCTGTTCTACTTAGAATTTTATCGTTAACGATTCATCTAATGTTTTATGTAACATTTCACTTGGTACTTTGTTCGCTATTTTACGTTATAATACACGAGGAACGAAGTAACAATTATTAGTTAATCAACAGTTGTTACAAGATATAGTTTACTTTGTTATGTTAATAGTTTAGAATAGTTAGTAATATTTGTCGTAATAATTATTTCCTTTTAGTTTCTTCGATTTAGAAAAGCATCTGGCTTATGATTCTTGACACTGGTCTCTCCGTGCTTTTAATAATTCGTTAATATATAATTAATAATTAATTAGAAAATAACAACAGCGGAGAGTATTCGATGTTTACTAAATATCATTATTAGTAAATATCGTATTATTTATGTCGATAATTATACGTAGATTGTCATGCAACGAATATGTTAATACTGAAGTCATTAAGAATATTTGAGAGATTATTAACATACTTAATTATTCGTGGTACGTGTGCATACGTGATACGTATATTATAATTGTAAAAGTTTGTGACACGCATATTTGCCATATCGAGACTTTGCGAGCGAACGAACTTTCTAACTAGTTATGATTACGTTTGTATAGACTTGGTTATGCTAGACGAAAGTTAGGTTATGCTAGGTAAAAGTTAGGTTAGGTTAGGCAAAAGTTAGGTTACGTTAGGTTGCCTTGAAATAACGCGAACTTAGTCAAGCCGGCCATTTGTCATGGAAGAATAATCGATGTCCGTGCATGGCTCCTTCGTCATTTCGAATGCATCTTTCTCCGGATGTAGTTTGTCAGCGTCCCCGGACTTCGTTCTAAAGAACTTCCGGTTCTTTGACAAGCAGACTTTATTTTTAGACGTTGTTTAGTTCGAGTTGCTGTAAAATTGAGTTATAAGTATGCTAGACACATATGAAAGAATGTATAGAAAACTATAGGAAAATTCATGTACAGAGGAACGTAATTCCTAATGTTGAGAATTTCTCGTAATTAAGGTTTTAATCTGTCTCGAATTTCTTGCATTTAAAAAAACTACAGTTTATCATAATTCTATAAAATCTAAGTAAAGATAATTCTACAAATCCCCCAACCTAACCTCAACCTAACCTCAATCATAGTTCTATAAACTCTAAGTAAAGATAATTCTGCAAATATTTGTTGTTAATTTGTTCGGGAGATTTCTACAATTTAAAAAGAGAACGACTTAGCATATTGCGAATCGTATTGTCAGAATATAAGTGTACAGGGTGTTTCATTTTTTCTCGCGAGTCGGTGTCGGTATATTCTACGATTGAAAATAAGAGAAAAGTGTTATTCAAACACAGAGTGGTAAATGTTATCACAACGTAACAACGCTGATGACAATTTTATAAACGACTGGTTTTTCGTCCGCTTCTGCGTGGAAACGAGCTCGATTTGGTATTTGCAAGAACAGACGACACTTCGAACAAAAACTTCGTTAAACGTGCCCGATCGATCGAACGAGAATCCAGTTGGTTTATAATTTTGATATTTTGTTTCAATGTTGTAATAAAGCATTTGCCACCCTCTGTTTGTATAACATCCTTCTCGTATTTTTAATCGTAGCATACGCTGACACCGTTTCGTGGGAAATACCCGTATAGTGTATCATAGTATCGTAGTATAAATACCTGGATCTATTCGAACCTTATAAAATCGTCGAATGTAAATGAAAGATTCTAATATGAAAAATAGAGCGCAGCGATGTAAAGATGATCGTTGATAAAATGACAAATACATCGAACAGAATAGCTCGAACAGAAGGTTGATCGTGTAATTTGAAGTCTGAAAGGAACTAAAATCAACAAGATTGCGAGTCGACGATTCTAAAGACGGTATAGTGTGCAGTGAAGGGGCTGAAAATAAACAGAAAGGGTGGAAAGAGCATGGGACAGGTTGTCTTCTGTCGCGATCGACCCTCCACTTGACGTGAATTTTCTCCAAAGCCACGACTATTTGTGGCCGTGACTAGGGGTGCGATCGTGGCAGCAAGTGAAAAAGGCCAGCAGAGATCAGCCAAGAGGAACAGGAAACGGTGAATGTTTGCCGTCTGCTCGCCTCTGTCAACCGATCAGCCGTAAAACACGAAACTCCGTGACATCGAAACGAGCTGCGCCACTATGCTCTCCCCATTCGTCTTTTATTTCCCTTTGATACTGCGAAGATTCTCTTTTTTATCATTTTTTCTCTCTCTTTTTTCTTTTTGTTATATTTGCGTTGCACGAAGAATTCTAAATGCTCGGAAAGGGGAGATTAGAAAGGTTCAGAAAAGATTATCGATGTTTGCTCCTCCATGATGCAAAGTGGAAGCGTACGAGCTTCTAGTTTAAACCCGCCGTCATTTAAACAGCGACGTTTATCCCCGAATTTGTATCGTTCATAATTTAAACAACGATACACGCGATACCGCAATCCTTCTCTTTCTCCTTGTTCCATCGAGCAACATTTACATCGCCGAATCTTTCGCCGCGTTCTCCTTGAACTTTCCAGTATTTCTCAGCCGATAATAACAGCTTCTACAGAGCAAGCGTTATTTATATATATTTCTTAAATTTCTTGTTCCAATAATCTGCACGTGCTATTATTCTTCATTCTTATTGTTATATTCTTTTATATACCGGTTTCACAGCTTGGAAAAGGCGCTTGGCACATGTATTTTTAACTGTCAAACATTTACATGCGACTATTAGATCATCCATCTTGTCCAAAGATATACACCCATCCATACTTCCATAATGCCACGAATTAAGCATATACCACCATATATATGTCGAGTTCTCATTGGGGTTAGGGCGTTTAACGAATCTTCTTTTGGATTAGCCATTGTTGTTATACAATATACATGATAGTTAATGGTACAAATATGATTATTACAGAATTTGACAATTAAACCGTGGCGATTAGATTCTCGAGATGCTAATGACAATAATCTTAGGTTCAATAACGAATACACGATCAACGGGATAGCAAATGCGCTTTCTTCCAAAGTCTAAGTCGAACTGCACTCACTTGTCCACAGTCCAAGTAGAATTGAACTTACTTGTCCACAGTCCAAGTGGAACTGAGCTTACTTGTCCACAGTCCAAGTGGAACTGAACTTACTTGTCCACAGTCCAAGTGGAACTGCTCTTACTTGTCCGCAGCCCAAGTGGAACTGTACTTACTTGTCTACAGTCCAAGTGGAACTGTACTTACTTGTCTACAGTCCAAGTGGAACTGAGCTTACTTGTCCACAGTCCAAGTGGAACTGAACTTACTTGTCCACAGTCCAAGTGGAACTGCACTTACTTGTCCACAGTCCAAGTGGAACTGCTCTTACTTGTACACAGTCCAAGTGGAACTGAACTTACTTGTCCACAGTCCAAGTGGAACTGCGCTTACTTGTCCACAGTCCAAGTGGAACTGNACAGTCCAAGTGGAACTGCACTTACTTGTCCACAGTCCAAGTGGAACTGCACTTACTTGTCCACAGTCCAAGTGGTACTGCACTTACTTGTCCACGGTCTAAGTCGAACTCTTCTTATGTACTTTTCTATATACCTCTCTGTACCCCTTGAGTCAACTATATTTTTAAGGAGAGCTATACAACTCCGTCATACCTCTGTTAGATAAAAACGTCCACCCCGTGACCATGGTTACGTTTAGCGACCAGATGTGTCATTTCGAGCCCAAACCTACTGTCATAAATCTCGGGTTCACATAATCGGATTAAATCATAAACAATCACTTCTAATTTTTATTATTTAAATACAGCTATAATAAAAAGTCTGGACTAAAGTATTGGGGATTTTCCCAAAAATTCCAAAGAAAAGGCCCCGATATTCTTTCACCTCCGACATATATATATATGTTTAAAGAGTAACTAGTTCTGTAAAAATGTTTGTACGTCGATTAACCAAGAACGTACATTGTCCTCTTCAACACCATATGTATAGAGGACCGGAAGCGGTGCTCCCACTGCTGCAAACAGCGTTGGAATTCTTCCACTGAAGCTGCTTTCAGTCGGTCGGTCGTAACTTTCTCGATGTTGTGCACAGTTGCGAAATGATGTCCCTTAACGCTTGAAGCATGCGAGTCACGCGAGTAACGTCGCTCGTCCGTGTGGTCGAGCAGAATCCTTTATTTCAATCCTTAGTCGTGATGTTTTAAAAAAATAAAACGTTCTCGGTTCGTGGAATAATTAGAGGAGGAAGAAGTGATTTGTAGTTCTAGCACAGTAGAACGTTGGGTATTGGAGGTGACGTGAAGCTTTGTTGGATGATCGAAAAGTCGGACAATGCCGGAAGGTCTGTCAGTGTTTATAAATGGCAGAATAAAACGATAGAAAATATTTTGACAATGAGTATCGTACGTGTATTTGGTCAATTTTATTTAATCCATCGTTTAATCGGCTGAAAGTTTCGTATCGGACTATTTACACTTTTGTACTCTTCGCGTACGAAATTTCGAAGAAGTTGAAGTTTGCTTAAAGTTCGAAGCACCTCGGTTAATACGGAAGTTCGGATAAACAGGACCCGAGTAACCGAGACTCCGCTGTACTTCATATTTCCGACTTCTTACTTCAACATATTACTTCATATTACTTCAACTTCATCAGTTTCACTGTCAGAAGGAATTTCATTCATAGAAGCGAGGCGAGCAATATCCACCGAAGATTTTCGTTTTCTACTGGTTTTACAAGGATGCTCTGCTTTCGATGGTTAACATGATTTTTGCGACAATCGCCAGATACTTACTCTGACTGAGATCGATCATTCTCGATTACACACACATGTCCGTGGCTGCATCCGCCGATGATACAAAGGCGATAGAAGCCTCTAATACGACGGTGAACATAGATCAAACATGCTAATGCGAAAGCATCGCCGTTTAGCCGCATCCGTAATCCGGAAATTCGTGGTCCCGTATATTCTACATGTTGTATAGGCTGTACGATCAAACTGATGCTGTCGCGTATACAGGGTGTTCGGCTACAGGTGTCAGGTAATTTACAGGCTGATTCTAGAAGTCAAAAGAAGACGAAAATCAAGAATAAAAAAATTACGTTTACGGCTTTGTTTTTTAGTTATCGACAATTAAAGCTCAGACAAAATACGCCTGCACGCGAGCAAACCTCCTTACACGGGCGAAAGGAGGTCGGTCTAAGCAACGGGGCGCGTGGAAGTTTTCCCTCGTGCGAGTCGTAGGGAAGAGGACCATGGTATTTAGAGACTTAAAAAACCCCACGCGACGTTTTTCGAAAGAAATGGTGAATTGAATATCAAACCTGCTTACTCGTGTAAAAATCCATAAGGGTGTATCGAAAAAACCGCCCTATGAAATTTCCAAGTGAAGATGATTAACGTTTCCTCTAATTCTTTGTCTCCACAAAATTATAACGAATTACAATAAATGTTCGATGTGTGCTCCATTTTCTTGCAAACAGAGTCTGACTCTTCTCTTAAAATTTTGCCATATTATATACATAATATATATATTATATATAGTAGTAAAAGTAAAATGGAGGATTTGAACCTGAGGACCACGCAGGCCAAAGCACAGGTCCTCTTCGACCTGTTTCGAAAACAGCTGGTAAAGTGCTCTCACACTGGCTGTATGAATAAGTACCTGGCTAAGCAGCTGGGTACACCACTTACTTTTACCATAAATCAGTGATCTTGCGAGAATTATAGATGCTCTTAGGGTAAAGTAGCGAGCAAAGTAAAATTTGTTGGAATTTTCCAACGACTGTAATGTATTGTGTAAGTAGCGCGTCGCCCCTCGCAGTCCTTTCGCCGCTGACTCGTGCAAAGAGTAGAACACAGATAATTCGCAAAATGGACGATTTAAGTGCTGGTGGGTACGGTTAGGTTAGGTTAACGTCGATTGGAAAGCGGTTTTAGCGGGTAATCCACATAAGAATCTCACGCCGCTATGCCGTGCGAGCCTCGTAGCGAGCATAAAGCGTTTTCCAATACTTGAAACAGGATGAACGTATGAGTCAGAGGCTATGGTTTTTAGAAAAGGGGTAGGTTGGGCTCGGGAAACGATAGCAAATATGCAAGAGTGGGAGAAGAGATAGAAATGGAATTTGCGTATTTAGGCGTGTGTTCTCGAAGGATTGTGGATATGAGTAACCATATTTCAGATCTGTAAAGATACTGAAAATGTAGCGGTGAGGCAAGTGTGGAGAACAGAGGTAAGAAATTTTAAGAACTGCTCTAAGGGGGATTCACATGTAACGACAATAGAAGCACGTGACTTTTATGACTTTCTCTTCGACTCAGTATTAATTGTATACTGTAGTTAGTACTAAGTATTATATATTCCCTGGATAATTCACGTAATAAGCGTGATTAAATCCTATCGTATGATCCAACCATGGATCCTATGATCACACGAGCCAACTATTGTAGTTCTGCGACAGTTTCATATTAGGTTGTCCGGAAAGTGTCTTTCTTTTACAGACACGTCTTTTACAACAACGCATCTTTATACAAACATGAAATCTAATTTGTCAAAAGTTGTGATCTTTACTTTGATAGAACAAAATGGATCATACGTAATTCGATAAAATAAATAATAATGTTGTGCATCCATTATGAGTTCCATCGCATTCTGATCGTAACATTTTGGTGATAAATACGCGACAGAAAGATAGGAACAAATTGCAAAGCAATCGAACGATTCAGACTCTAATCCCAGTTCAGAAATTCCATCGATCGAACGTTTTTCTACCTACGGTATCTTTGGTCCAATGACCTTTGAACTGGACGAATTCTTAGCTCGATAAGGTTACCGGAACAGCGCGAACATCCAATACTAACGAACATTAGTTAGTCGATGACGAAACAATGCAAAACGAGTTTGGCGTTAACGAGAAATCGTGCGCATCGATTGTATTGGCGCGTTTCCTAATTAGTTGCTTCACAATCGTTTCCTTCGTGCTCGCGGCGCTCGTTCCTTCGCAGAAACAAATAGCCGAGACGCGAGCTAAAACCTGGAAAGGTCGAAGAAAAGGTGATTCGAAGAAAGGGAAAGTTGGGTGGCGCAGCTCTCTTTTCTTTCTTTCTTTCTTTCGTCATTCAACGAATCTGCAAATCGACCGGTAAATGTTCGTACTGTGCATTCTTTCACTCGTTGCATTCCTCGCGACTAATTAATTTTCATCGCCACCTCTTTCTCTCTCTCCTTTTTGTAGGTCTTTTTCTCTCGCCTTTAATTCCGTTTTTCTCTTTTTCCATAGCTTCGCTGATGGAACATTTCGATTACCATAGCTCGTTTCGCGTTTGCGTCTCCTATGAACGAAATATTAGCTTGGCAACTAAGTGATTGCGGATTTTGTCATTAGGTAGTATGGTCAAAATCCGCAGCCACTTAGTTGCCAAAAGGAAGAAGAGACGCCGTGTTATTGGCTTGGCAACTAAGTGATTGCGGATTTTGTCATTAGGTGCTATGGGCAAAATCCGCAGTCACTTAGTTGCCAAAAGGAAGAAGAAACGCCATGTTGTTGGGTTGGCGGGTTAATGGTGTTCGTGAAGAAATTGAAAGATTCTATTATAGAATCTATTATTTCCTTGCGAAACGAAAGAAACTTTTCGACTAACCTAATATCGTAATATTTGTTAGACGATACGTATTTCTGTTTAAGTTTCGTCTCTTCAGTTACGTCTACGAAAATATACAGAAACATATCAAATTTCCCAGTCTCTGTTCTCTATCGCGCTATTTACCATGCTACTCAGAGTATCTTCGCGCCGTCGTATTTATTAAAGGCTGGCAACTAAGTGAGTGCGGATTTTGTCATTAGGTGGTATTGGCAAAATCCGCAATCACTTAGTTGCCAACCCAATAATACGGCGTTTCTTCCTTTTTTTATTTTTTGAGGAACAGTTGGTATAAAATACAGAAGGATCGAAGTGGAGGTTAAGCTTTTTAACATATTTGTAGTCGGTGGTTCTGTTGCGAGAGTCCTAAGTGGATGTCGTCTGCAGTTTTCAAGAGTCCATAGCTGTATGCTGCAGAGATTTGCTATTGAAATTGCAGTGACTATGACAAATAAAATATATAAATGAAAAATATGTTCGATATGAAAAATCTACGCGACTTGGACATTTCATCGAAAGACAATTTCTTCGGAAATTCTTCGTGCACCGAAGACTAATTCTTCTTTCGAAACATTTCTTTTTCACGTTGTTGGAGGTGTCCTGAAAACGGTGATTGATCTTACAAAGGGACGACAGGAACTACGAAATCTCGAAAGAGTGGGTTGTATCTCCAGTAACAAGAATACTATAATAAATTAAAACAATCGAAAGTTCATCAACATAAATTGTAGAAATTTAATAAAAAAAATAATAGTATTAATATTAAAAAATTTATAAATTAAGATATAAAGAAAACTTGCTAATTTCTGGAAAACAAAAGACCGTGCACCGAATCCTTTCACAGCTGCTTTTCTCATCAACCTAAAGCATCGAATACAGATACAGCCAACCTAACCTAACTTAACCCCATTCGACACCTCGTGATTCTTATCATTTTCTTGCTAAAAGATACACCCTGTATACTTTCACGCAGGATTCGAATTACAATATCTGCTTGCTTACCAAAAATACCACAAATATCTGAATACGTCAGGCAGTCGGCAAAGAACGGCAACAATAATCGAGACAAGATTTGACTTGTCGTCCGTGGCGCGGAATCGAGCGGAATTTAATAGACTTTGGTGGGCATTGTGCGTTCCGGTGGAACGATCATTGAAAATTGCCGATATTCCGGGACGAGCCTGGAATACGGAACGATCCCGTTGAATGACAACGAGATAACGGAATCAACGACGGTATCTCCGTTATTAGGAGGCCGACGATTCCCTCGAATAATGGCCGTACCCGTGCTACGTGCCTGTACATACTCGATGTGTTTCCCTCGAAAACATCAACCGCTCTCGCCAATCCATCTGAATTTTACCACTAACGAAAGCTTGTTGCGAGAAAAACCTGTTTTCAAACGTATCGATTAGGTTTGCTTGCCTGATCGTGAATTCAGGATAGGTGAAAAAAAAACTGACGAACTGAAATTGGAAAGCTTTGGAAAGTTTAGAGAGACGAATGTCGAGGACGTATTTGTTCTTTCTCTTGTTTGCTCGCGTACTCGTTTGATCGAATGGGAAATAAATAGGGAAAAGTAGTACAACGGTTCTCTTCTACCGTACGCCCACCATGCGATGTCTCTTTAAATAAATTCGAGCTTTTAAGGATAAATAGTGAGTTGTTGAGAAGTAACGTCGAATTTCTACGGTAGATAAGATTCTTTTCTTCCTTGTCGATAAAACAGTTTCTAAGCTACAATGTATTATTGTATCTTCATAGTTGATATTTCAATACACAATTTGGAAGAAGATCAGGTTTCAGCTTTTAAGAATAAATATCGGGTTGGTCAAGATATAATTTCTACAGCAAATAGTCTGTGTTTCTTGACAATAAGCATCGTTTCTAACCTACAATATATTATTATATCTTCATTGTTGATATTTCAATACATAATTTGGAAGAAGATTAGGTTTCAGCTTTTAAGAATAAATATCGGGTTGGTAAAGATGTAATCTCTACAGCAAATAGTCTGTGTTTCTTGACAATAAGCATCGTTTCNTAACCTACAATATATTGGCATATTCTCATTACTGATGATTCAATTGCTGGTAATTAAGGAAAAGATCATCGCGACAAAACATTAATTTTTTTAGTTTAGTAGTTCTGTCCTGAAACTGAGTGACAAGTTTTATTTCCGGAAATGTATCTCTGAAATATTTTTAATGCATGCTGACGACCGTATAAACGAACGTATGATTCGAAAATAAATGGAAAAGTTTCGTCATGGTGATTATCAGTTTACCAGCAATTTGTCATAAATATAAAATGTATCGACAAGCATTGTTGTAAAAGTAGAGGGGAAGTAGAGGATTTGAAGTTTACCAGTGCCGCCGTTAGTGAGAGGATTACAGATTTGAAAGTCGAACTGATTGCTTCATAACTTTGTATGAAAATCGTAAAAATCTAGGATAACGCGTTTCCAAGAGTTTCTACGACTTCCTTAGAAAGATACGAATGCGACGTCAGAATTGAAGTAAATTCAACCGAGAGCAGATGTATATTCCGTTTCATTTTTATGACATGAAGTTCAACGAAACTGAATTACCAAACTTCAACTAAATGAAAGAGTAAACTAGTATTCGCGTTTATATAACGCGTTTCGATGTAAATTTATATTTTTGAAAAGATAAATCAAGGAATAGGACCTAAAATCAAATTCTATCAAAAAATAAGAAAAAAGAACAGTTTCAAGATTACTCAATATGGATTTTTAATTTTGCTTCTTGTGGCTATTTCTAGAAACATTGAAAACTTTTATTACACTATATAATGAAAGTGCGTTTTAGTGAAAATTCATATTTCTATCAGCATAAATAAAGAAACGAAGAGTCCGATTCGGTTATTCCTTAAAATCGAATTTTCCCGATCGAAACGTCCGAGAGAAAGCAGTTTCGATATTGGAACTCCGCTCGAGATGGTCGAGATTGTCACGAAAGTGAGTCGAACGTATTTCGAAAGGTGTCGCAAGCTTGGTACCGTACTTTATAGGACGACACGCGACATGGCGAAGAAATTTTTCCTGAAGGTTCCTCGACGGATTTTATCGAGCATGGCACGCACCTTCTTTCCTCAGACATTCGTAACGAAAAGCGAAACTGCAACGATTAGGAGCACGACCAGCTGAATATCGCGTGTCCCGTGCCACCGCTTGTTTCGTTGGGAACCCGGCCCAAGGCTGATTTTGCTAGAACTCCGACCACAATCGACGACTTTGTTTGCTCACTCGAGAGTCGACTCGTACCAGCCTCATGCACAATGGCAGGCAGATGGACAAAAGAGTAACATAGGAGAATAAGATAGTAGATATATAGATATATATATATATATATATATATATATATATATGCCTAAATTCATTTTGTAACATTATGGTGCCTCTTTAACACTTCCTATTTTATAATTTATTCTTTGATATTATTTTTCACTATATTACTCCTCCCTCCCTCTCTCTCTCTCTCTATATATATATATATATATATATATATATATATATATATATATATCTATCTATCTATCTATTTATCTATCTATCTCTCTCTCGTGTCTAATCTATTCAGTGAAATGGCTGCCGGTGAAACAAAACAAAAATAAATTTGCCAATTGGCGGATAGTTTGAATTCTATAGAATTCACATATATAATATCAAAGAATAAATTATAAAGTAGGAAATATTAAAGAGGCACCATAGTTTTTCAAAATGAATTTATGCATAGTAAATATTATATGATGTATAAATTTTATATAATAAGAGCAATGAATAAATATAATATATATATATATATACCATAGTATAATAGGAAACTACATAACATAGAACAGGAAATTTACTAATATATCTTAATTTACCTATTAAATTATACATATACAGGGTGTACCATTTAACTCTGTCACTTGCAATATCTCGCTTCTTCTTGATAACATTAAAAAATGCTTCAGGAACAGGGTGAGTGAATTCAAGGCGGGCATAATTCGAAGCGATTAGTTCTTTCCTAGGTGGACGTGTAGAGGACATACGAAGGTCAGCGGTGTTTTTTAGACGGAATCATATATCTTTTAATACATTAGCTGATGCAGCTGGACATTCTCTACAAGAAGTATCAACCTATAATATATATTCTATATATCATTCCCCGATGAGATTACAAGAGTTTCGGTTCTCTTCTTTTATACGCCGCATCAATCGCGCAAAACTTCCTTACGTTAACTCAGATGTTACACTTGATCTGTCTTATTCTAATTTAACGATCAACTGACAGCTATGGTATTTACCTAGCGATAGTAATCCGTAATATAATATGATAACGAATAAATATCATACATACCATGATATAATAAATAGAACACTATAGTATATGCGAGAATAGATAACTGTTACCGATATGGAAGAAAAAAGAAACGTTTTGTACAACAGTTGGTAAAATTCATAGCGTACTTATCAATTTTAAAGTTTCCATTATCCGCCACTGGATACACGTGGCTATACTTTCGATGGCGTTTCTGGGTGACAATAAATCTTTTTTATCTTCTTTATGCCATCGTTGATTCGTTTGAGTTTACAATTAGAAGACGTTTCAATTTATGGTGGATTTGATACTTGTTGATCGAACGATTTTTTTTGCAACGTACGTCACGTGAAGGAATTTGCGTTATCGTTGTCAGTCAGCGTTGGAAAAAGCAGTTGGAGAAATACGATCGCGTAGGAGTATCCTAGAGAACATTATGTGGTATTGGCTTCAAGATGAAGAAAAACACGAGTAGTTCGTAACGCAAGCATCAGAGCCTTGGAACGTCGGTTCCCAAGTAGTAAAAACCACTTTAGTCAGCTCGTTTCACAATAGGAAATTTCTTGGAAGAAATAAGAAAAGACACGTCATTGCTTATTTATTAGACAAATAGACAAGTAGTAAACAAGTAGTACGGACAAATAGCTGTTCATTTTCGTTCGATATATCGTGCTTAAGAGACGACCAATTGCCATAAACGTTCTCGTGAACGAAGCCACGAAACAAATATCAAGCAACAAATATGAATTCTTTTTCAGTCGCAATGTTAAAAAAACGGAATTTGGATAATGTAAATTGATTAAATAAATTGCAAATTAAAATGTTGCACTAACACAGCGATTTTCAAACAGGCGCCAAATTCACGGGTGTACGGGTGTACAAAATGCAAAAATTCTTTAGATTTGTCATAATTCAGTCACCAGTCATCGTAGTTGCATTATCAAATGAGAAACACGATGACAGCCGATACAACGATAACTGTTCGGTAAGTGCCCTGTCTTGAAACAAATATAATATATTTTTCGGCGCGCCTCAGAATTTAGTAGTATAATTAGTTTACGCCTGCTAAGGAGACGAAGAAGATTCAAAATCGCTACCTTTAAATTCCAACATTTTTTTCAAATACCGAAAGACTATGTCTGAAGAGACATACACATGTGTAACGTAACGCTGCTTGGCGTTGATAATGACACAACTCGGAAAACGTGTAATTTTAAAGAAGAGGCTCTTTAAAATTTACGAAGAAATCTTCACCAGTCGTTTTAACGACGTCATGAGGCCGACTTAACACGAGATACGACACTATTCGCGAAAGCAGTACAATCTTAGTACGCTTGTAGCGTCAGAAAATCACCGAAGATGAGCCAGTGTCGTTAGAAAACTAAGTGCAAGTTGATAGCAGCGTGAGTAATAATTGTGATCCTCCGAGCGCAAAACTCATGGAATTATATGTCATTATTATCATATATTGCATCTTACGGGATTTTGACGCTGACGACATTACCGATATCGCATCTTTCACGTTGTTTCTATTCGAAAATGATAAAGTCAGAGGTGAATTAAAAAAAAAAAGTTCCTCTTCCCGCGATTTCACATAACGTGTTGATAGTTTTTCAACGACTTTGTAAGAGCGGATTTCTCGTAATTAATCAAAAAGTCATTAGCGCAGCGGTTTGCTACAGGGGATTACATGTTAGGGTTTCTAACTTTAAAGGTGAATATTTCCATGCCGGTAAGGTCGGGCTCCCTAAAAATTGAATCATCTATAGATAACATGTTAAATAATGTATAGTCCACGTTTTAAAGGAATCGAAGAAAATCCGATCCACGCTACAAATACGCGTACGAGGTACATCGATGAAGCCGCAGTTAAACCGGTTCGTTCGTGTGGATTCTCGGATCACAGGGAAACAACGAGGACATCCTTCGTCCGATTGAAATCTATACAGGTTACGTTCGACCCAGAAATTAACCGCGACGTGCGTTTCTTTGTTTGAAAATTTTTTCACGAACGTGGCACGATGGGCAAACGGTTATCGCAAAGGAGGTTACGTAACCACTTCTAGTGGTCGTGTTTAGCCGCATCGTCCGCCGAAACGGCTATACGCCGATCGAGATTATCCACGGAACGATCGAGTGATAACCTCACGAAACTCGTTCAAACTTCTTACACGAAGGCGAAGGTCAGATTGTCAATTAGTTGTGATAATCCCAGGGAAGGTGATTCCAGATAAAGTAAAACCAAATCGTTTCGCTAAGTACCTTTGACGATCTTTTGATGTATACTTACTCCAGCGATCTTCAGCTCATTTTCTTCACACGTAAACCAATGACTGAAATTTTGCAAAACGCCAAAGACTCTTGTTACAATATATCTGGTTCGATACAGGACATTTGCGCTGAATGTTATTTTCATTCGACAATCCAAGGGAAAAGAGGCTAGTGGTCCTGGCTAAATAATCTGATATAGTAGAACCTCGTTTATCCGAACAGTTCTGTGGACAAGGCGGTTTGGATAATCGAATAGTCCAGATAATCTAATAGTTTGGATAATAGAGGTTACCTCTAACTATCACCACCCGTTATATTATAAGTTCGGATACGAGACACTGGCGTTTGGATAACCGAGTTTGTTCAATTCATTTCCATAATTACACGATCTTTGGTTTCATCACGATTTTTGTGTTTATGAATTAAATATTTTTTTCTTTCTAACTGAATATTATACCATGTATGTATGTATGTATGTATTACACAGTAAATATTCCGGAAAAATTACGTAGTAACAAAATATATCAGCCATCCTTGTAGAATACACGTTCGTATAATCGAGAGCACTCTCGACCTCGGTTCGGATAATAGAGGCTAGGAATTCGTATATCCGAGGTTGAGTCTGAATTTGTTTATATAAACGAGGCGCGGTAAAGTTTCGTTTATTTATATATTTATTTTCTCCACCTCTTTACGTACGTAACCGCGTAAAATTTTCCCGGGGAAAATGGGATCGCGAATGGGAAAGCTTTCACAAGCGCCTCTCATCCTCTCAAGCAGAAACGTGTACTTATGAATCACCCTGTACACATAAAATCATTCTACGCCAAGCGTTCGAATCAGCGTGATTTTGCGAACCACTGCCAAACAAAAAAGTGAAAAGACACGACATATTACGCACTGTAGGCGATCGTGTTTACCGACTAAGGTCGGTCAGGCTGATTAGCTGCTTAATCTCGATTCGCACGCGAATGCAAGCCGCCACCGAAGCCGGATCCGCTGGGTCAAGGTGCACCTTGTGCAGTTGCACGCATCGTCGAATGACCGTGACAACTGTACTCGCACCTGCCGCAGTCCTGCCGCTCAAATCTTCGAATCTTTCAACGTAGAACTCGCATTTCGATCTCTCAGGCTCGTAGGTGAATCGGTCATTTTGAAATTTGATGTCTCGAAGTATTTTTCGGATCTTTCCGAATTTTGCAATCTTTCGGAGACCGATTCTTCTGGCAACGTTCTTTAAGAAAGTTGAAAGAACGCAAGGACGTAAAAATGTGAATAGCAAATTTTCAAAACTGTCGAACACGTGTTATATTTTAATCGATGGTATCGGGTTGGCAACTAAGTGACTGCGGATTTTGTCAATACCGCCTAATGATAAAATACGCAATCACTTAGTTGCCAACCCAATATTTATAATATCGCGCTTTTTGCTTTGAAACTTTATTTTCCCGGATTGATATCTCGAAACTTTGTACCTTGGAAATCTCGTGGAATACGATTCTCTTGGAAATTAATACATTGACGGCGGCAGACGCCAATTAGCGCGTTTCATTTCTCAACTGCTGGCGACTGGAGACGCTAATTCGCGTCTTACGTACTTCACGCGGAATCCTATAAGAACGTTAACTACTGCTAAATAAAACAGTAGAAAAAGTAATCGATGCTACAAACATATAATACGATTGATGCTATAAAAATGTTCTGAACGTGATTTTACACTACATTAATCGAGCTTGAATAATAAGAAACCGTTATCGGTATTAAAAAATAGTTGAGGATAATTTATTTATTAATAAGGAGGCAAACAAAAATAGAAGATTAGAGTGTTGAATATAGCGGAGAAATTTGTGCAGATGTGTTGCCGGATGTACCAGGTGATACCGAAAATGAAAATATATCTTACTTTCTATATGTTACTATTTATAATATATATAGATTTATATTATAATTATTATTAAATATTACACTTGGTAAATGCCATACATTCTTTGGAATCTTTCCGATCATTTATTAAATAATTTCAAAAATACGTGGGAATTCAAGCTATATACTTATCACCATCAACGTGTTAAGAAAGTTGTAAAAGTAAAATCTCAAATTTTGGTACTGTCGAACATGTATATCGATCGACAGACCTCGTAATATTACGCTTTTGATCGCAATCAAATTTCGCAGATATAAGAAATTAAGCCACCGTAATAAATTCGAAGTTTGCAAGCTTAAAAGTTCAAAAGGAAATGTAAAACTTTGTAAAAGAAGATGTTGCATGAATGCAACGTTGCCTTTTAATAGGTTAACGAGAGCAGACACAAAGGCAGTAGAATAGTCCGGTCACGTTGAGCCGCACGCCAGTAGAAATGGTCAATGTTCAGCCGCCCTTTCTATACAATTCACTACAAGGAAACTGAATTTTCTCCGGAACATTGTGTGTTTTCAAATACACTCACGTTTCCTTCAACGTATTTTTAACGCGACGATATCCATCAGAAGTAAAATACGCTGACACTCGAAAGTCATATTTTTAACATTGACCCTATCAGGTCCCGTGAAACGACCGGTTTTAAAATTTAATTAAAAATTCTACATTCCTTGTTATTTCTTTTGTTCATCTAATTTTATGTAGGTTCTTATATCAACTAATTAACTGCGGTATTTATTTTAAAAAATCCATTGTTACAATATACGTAATATAATTATTTAATTAATTACATACGTATTTTTAATAAAATTAAAATAATTAAAGTAATTGCGTATTCTGTGTATTTTTCCAGCATTTAAATTTTTCCGAAACACGATCATCAATTGCAATAAAAATCTGTCATCAGTTGTTCCTCCAATTTTGTAGTTCTCCGGTTCAGAAAGCGCCGATTAAAGAAGCGATCGTTTCGACGTTGACGACTCGCTTGTTTTGCGACCTACTTCGCTTTGTTTATTCAGATTGATCGACTACTTGAGATTTGCTTATCTGTCAAGTAAATTGTATTTTTACCACTTGAGCGACTTTGCGATCGCCTGAATTGCAAGAGCCAGCTCGAGCATCGTTGCTCGTTAGAAACTTCTTGGCAAGAGACGATACGGTTATGACTTATCAACCATCGTATTCGTCATACACAACAATCATGCAATTTCTTTCCATCTCCAAGTACGAAAATAACTACGAAAGAGCAACGAGTTCGAGGCGAGTCGAAGACGTAAGACGAAACGCTGAGCGAAGAGGGAGCCAGAGATGAATTCGAAAAATGTCTTCAGACGAGGAAAAAAATATTTTGTCCGAAAAGGAGAAAAATTACAGAAATCTTTTGCCATACGTAAAAATCCGCAGACTAATTAATTATCAGTTGTTCGTTGTCATTATCGGTCCTCTTTATCGCAGAAAAATTTAATCATCTTGGCGGATAAAAGAGGGAAAAATATTTTGTAAATTTAATGCCACCACGAACCAGTGAAATTCCTTTGTAGATCTCAGACGTGTTTTTCAAATCATTTTGCACGGTCCACATTATATAATCAGTAGCAGTAAAGGAAGAGTTAAACACACGGGTGTTCGACTGGGAATAAACTGATAAGTTTCATGAGTCGGTAAAGTTGCTAATTACTAATTAAGGGTGTTCATTAGTCGTGGTTCGTCGGTGCAAGTATGAAACGAGGAATACCGCGACTTTGTCGCTCGAGGGAAATTAAATCGAAACATTTTCGGCTATCTGTTACTGCTATTTCACAGGAACTTTCTTCGATAACTTCGGCGACCAGAAGTTGCCGCAAAACCAGAACGTGCTAACGTTGGATCGTGTCTCGAATTTTCCTCGCAATCGAGGAAACGTTCCATCCTCGCTCGCTTCGCTCCATGATATTTCGATCTTCTCGAGCGGTAATGTATCGACTGAAAATATCGGTAAATTGACAAGTTGCAAATTGTAGGATACAGATCTTTCTTTTAGAATTTCGTACGCTTCATTGCCAATTATCGCCGCAAAAGAATTTATTTGCTAGTAGTTAGTCTAGGGATTTTTATGAGATCTACTGATAAATTTGAGAAAATGCATTAAGTGCATAGAAATTTTAATATAATTTTGAAAATTATAACAATTCATTGATTATTTCAATATTATAATTAGAACAATTTACAATGAAATTTGTACGTGGATAAGTAAATAATTTGTAACATATATAATTTTGATATTACAATAACCCACAATAATCTTAAAATCACAACTATAACATCTATCGAAATATGCAAGTTAGAAATAAGTTTCCTACATTATCAACAATCACACGCAGTGTATGTACAGCGAAATAAATCTGCCTATCAAATCTATCTACATGTTATTCCACAAATCGAGTGGATCGATTTAATCGAAGGTGTCGCTAGTCTCGCCAAAAAATCGTTTCGCCTATCGAATATTATAGAAAACAGTATACCTTGGATACAAAAAATATTTCTTCGTATTACGTGCATTCTCTGCGAGTTTCCACTTTCTAACTTGCTCGAAACGCAGAAAGGTGCGCAGTCTATTTATGGCTCGTAAAATTTCATTTACCATATTAATCACTGTGAATTCGCTTATGCAATAGATACCAGACAATGTTGCACGTAGAGTATTTACAGCGACGACGCAGGCGACTGAGTCGCGAGTCGATATTTCCGTTCGAACCTTCCTTTCACGGCTTTAAACCACGTTTCCAAAGTCCCTGCATCTTCGATGTTGGCCTGTTTGCGTTCCTTGGTTGCGCTTCACCGAGTCGAGAAGCATGATCCCGTCCAAGGGTAGATTAGAGCTTTCACGTGAAAGGGGAAAGATGTTCGCCACGGTTCAGAGCACTTGATTGGCCTCTAAGTAGAAAAGTCCATTAAACATCGGGCCGTGCGTGCGCGCTCCTGCACGCGCCACTCTGCCACGATCGCCTATTGAATCGACTAACTCGATCGATGTTATTGAAACTTGCGTTTTGTTTAAGTAATGACTTCAAGAAAAACTTTACATTTTTACTTTTGTATATCCGTGACCTGGACACTGCTGTTACGAAGAGAATAGAATTTAGTGAAACAAAAAATTCGAAATAAAGGGAGGTCCATATTATCGTGTCCTTGAATATAAATTATGTTTTGAGTTACAAGGTATAGAAACAAAAGAGTTATAAGTAGATTTCTATTGCTGTTTCTTTTAGGTTAGCTTTTTGGTAATGTCCTTCGCTATAAATATTGGCTTGGCAACTAAATGAATGTGAATTTTGTCATTAGGTGGTATTGACAAAATCCGCAATCACTTAATTGCCAACCCAATATTTGTATCCTAATTAATTAGGTGCAAGTGCAGGACGAACTACCATGGCATATTTATACCGAAGTATAATACGTACGATATACAGCAGGATAGGTAAATGTTACGGATTAAATTATACATATACAGGGTGTACCACGTAACTTTATCACTTGGAACATCTCGTTTGTTTTTAGTAATATTAAACAATTATTTTTGGTACAGATTGAATGGTTTCCAGGGGAACATCATAATCTGACGGGACTAGTTTCTTCGTAGGTAAACGCGTAGACGACGTACCAAGGTTACCGGCGTATTTTTCTTTTTTTATACAGAATCATATATCTTCGAATACATCGATCGATCCATCTCGGTATCGCCTCTGAAAAAACTATTAACCTACTTATATCGGAAAGTTGTTACTTTGGCACTGGTTTAGCGATCCTCTCAGAATTTTTGTTTTATATCACCAGATTTAAATTACTTATTTATACCACCACCAATTTCATAGTCTAACTAACTCCGTTTCCTTCGAGATTCAGTGTCTACTGCAATATTCGTTACTTTTTTCATTCTTTATACGTCGCTGTGACATACTTTTTTGTATAACTCGAAGGCTAAAACTGACCACTCTACATATACATATACATATGTATGGGAAAATGTTGCCAAAAATAATGATCTTGACGACGTACTTCCATGGGACTAAAACCCATGGGACGAGGCAATTCTATTGGATTGGCAACTAAGTGATTGCGGATTTCGTCAGTGCCACCTAATGACAAAATCCGCAATTATTTTCTATTAGTAGCGAAGACTTGTTACATGTCGTTACTGTCGCGTGAACATTACAATAACCAAAAAAAAAGAACAAAATGCGGTTCATTTAAATCGAATAATGTTCATTCACATACACACGTACACGTGTACGACAAAGACATTACTTGCTTGGATGTAATAAAATAAATTAAACCTCGATACTCTGCTTTTAAACTGCTATTCTACAAGGTAAAGCAGAGCGATCGGAAACGGTTGGTGAATGTTAGCGCGAAAGAATGTTGGCGGAACGATGTTCGGCCGAGTGACGCGCGAAGCCCTGGGCTTAATCGCGTTTAGAATTGAAGGAAAGGCCGAAAGTGGTTCAAGTACGGGGCCATGCGGCGACATGCTCTTCTCCCCGAAATAACGATTGCTCCTACACTGTTTACCTGAGAGACGAACTATCGATTACGCGCAGCGATAAATATAACGCCAACTAAAGCCGGCCGACCTTCTTCCGCGAGACATAGTCAATGGTCGTTTTCAAGGTGCCGTTTTTACAGCTCTGTTACGTGGCCGTAACTGCGTTAACCTAAGAAGATAGCAATCTCTTCTCAACCCTATTGATCATTCTTTTCCACCTGTCCCTTTCATATCTCTCTCTCTCTCTCTCTCTCTCTCTCTTTCTCTCTCCTTTTATTTCTTTGTTTCTCTCGAGTAGATCCTCGCATCGATTTCCATCGATTTGATTAACACTTTACTGACCGCTAGCGGTTCGACAGCATACGCACGTCCGACCGGTAGCTCAAGCGCACACTCTCCCTAGCGCCGGCTCTGTTTCGGTTTAGACTCTCCAATACTATTCTTTTCGTTCATCGCGAACGGTAAGTTTTTCAAATTGGTATAAAACTGTGGAAGCTTACAAAGCAACACAACTGACGCAACTAAGCAAGGTACCTTAGTACTAAATAACAAATTGCTGCTCATGTAACGAGAAAGATTGTTTATCATCATGGCAACCGATTAACTGTAGGTAGGCTATCGGTCGGTAAGCGTGGATGACAAAAAGCCGATTAATCGGTCGGTAAAGTATTAATATAGAACGAGATATATTGGGTTGGCAACTAAGTGATTGCGGATTTTGTCATTAGGTAGTATTGACAAAATCCGCAATCACTTAGTTGCCGACCCAATAATAAATGGAGGATAATTTAATTGATGTGTTTAATTAAGGTTTCAAGAGCGCGTTTAATACGTTCGAGATTATTGACGTATGTATGTGACGTGTGTGTACGTATGTGCCGGTCGTTTAAGCAACGCTGCTGACGCAATTATCGATATACTGCGATGGAAAATGATGAAATCGAAGCAAATACTATGCTGAGGTACTAATGCTTAAAATAAAGACATCTTTGACTAAAAGAAAAAAAAGAGAAAGATAGAGAGAAAGGTTGCAAGTTTGGAGGTTTGCATAGTTTGATTTAACACTTAGCCAACCGCATGCGTAATTTACTACGCGCGTATGCGAAGAAAAATTGATCATTTCTATGCATCTAATGTAATTTTAGATAAATAATTGAAATAAATAATTCTTAAGAAGAAGCTGTAGAATTAGAAAAGAAAAATACGTTTGTCTATGTTTTCCCAGAAAAATCACGAGAAACGTTTATAATTATGTGTTGCATGTACGTAAATACCTTTATGAATACAGTTAATTTAACTAATTAACTGTTGCGTCCTCTTTGAAAAGCTTGTGCAGCTAATATGCGTCACAGAGAACAAAAGAATTGACAGCTACTTTGTTCACATTATATACAATTCTTTCACAATAATTATTTATATTTTTTCATTTTTGTTTGTTTTATTTCTTCGCCTCAAAATATTCGAAACATCCTGAAATTTACCAATATATTTTAGTTCTCTCTAAAATTGCAATTTAAACAGCAAATTCTAACTGCTTTTTACTCATGACGAGTATACTCGTCGTGATGAAAAATATTTCCACTTCTTCGTGACGAGTGTGCTCGCCAAAAACACGGTTAACAGTTGACTGGTTAAAACGAATAAATCAAAAATAGGCGAACATTCTATAAACATCTGTGGTCGATGCAGCGAATAAAAAGACTGGAGTGTTCACCGCTTATTTTTCGCGTTAAGAACGAGTACCAAGTACGAATTGCAGAGGCTTCGAGGTTGATCAGCGAGCGTAAACCGAGCTTTAGCCATCAGAAGCCCCGACTATGATTCTCGAAAGTAGTTTAACCGGCGCATAAATCAGCCTGTTGGAGGGACGTGTGGGTGGTGGTGGGTGCACGTCCGTAAGCCGATGTCCAATCTTATCGGGCTTATTGCTCGTTTGCCCCGCATCCAGGAAGGAAATATTTGCCTGTCGACGATAAAACACCGTCAACGTTTATAACGAGCTTGTAGGGAATTAATAGCCGACCTGCGGGACACTACGTAGAAAATTAGAATAAACGCGAAGTTGATCGTGAAAGTACATACTTGAGCATTCGTAACGTGGCGACACTCGGCAACAATGTATATCGCCGAAGCGAAGTGCCTAATGTATCATCAATATTCCAACGGTTCTTCCCCGAATGTTCGAGAAGGAAGCGTGCGTGGCAACGGTTGCAGACGCCTAACAAACGCGTGGATAGTGGGGATATTGAGGGGCGACAAAAAGAAAAGAATCGAATCCGATCGACAGTTAGGTTCGAACGAGGAAGCGATAAAGTCTGGTTGTAACCGGGCAGCGAGATTGACTAGCGAAGCCGAGAGCGATACGCGACGCGATCAAAAGAAGACACTTGTTAATAAATATATTGTTGACCTAAACACCGAGTTATTTATTATTTAACGCACTACACCCAATATCACCTCAGTAGAAATCAGAAACAAACGTATTGTTGCTCGTGACGGTACGTGTTAAAACATTCGTAGATGTTGGAATACATGTACAGTTGTACGAAAGTACTATAGAGGTTAGAATAGACCGTGAAAATCCCGCGAAGATTAGAAAATTAGAAATTCCGCGAGCTCGCTCGGGGAAATATTGTAGCGCTTTTATAGAAATTGAAATAAACTTGCGACACGACACAGCGATTAGAACACGAACGTGCGCTTGCTCCCGAAAATATTCTAGCGCGTTTATAGAAATTTAAATAAACGTGCGACACAACGTAGAATACACGTGAGAATTTAGAATAAACGTACAGTTGCTCATGGAAGTATTGGGACACTCGTAGACGATTTTTACGAGTATACTAGGTGGGTTAGATGAAACGTCTTGCAATTTGATTAGCGCTGCTATTATAAGTCGAGACTCGATTATCGTAATTATATTGGTAAAGTATGAAGCAAATGTGAAAATGTGTGAAGCAAACTGCACGATATTTAGTGCAATTGTTATATATGTATAGTATTTCGCAGAGTGTAAGCTGGAAGCCATTCTAAGTTAAAGGCAAGGATTATAATAAATAATAATAATAATAATATATTTCACAGAGGTCGTAGCAATATTTGAACAATTATATCGATTATATTGATCTTGGTATTCGCCAGAGCCATATTCAATAATTATTATGTGCACAAGATTGCTGTTCATATTGTATAGTTGGTTCTTATTAAATACGTGTTTATAGGAGATATTTGGTAACTTTTATGTACATTTTTAGATCGCGTTGAAATGTAACCAATATAATTATAACAGACTTGTGTCGTTCCAAATAATGATGAAATTTCAAAATGTTTTATATAAACACAATATGTACAATATGTACATAATATTAAGTACATTTTAATATGTCAATGCATAATGTGTTTTAATGTTATACATATGATATGTACAATGTCAAATTGACTTGGAATTTTATCAGTATAATCAGGGCAATTTTACGTGACACGTACAATATGTACATAATATTTAATACATTTTAGTAGGTCAATATACAATGTGTTTTATATTGTACATACGATATGTACAGTTTCAGATAGACTTAAATTTTATCAATATAATCAGAACAATTTTACGGAACACGTACAATATGTACATAATATTCAATACATTTTGGTAGGTCAATATATAGTGTGTTTTGTATTATACATGCGATATGTACAGTGTCAGATTGACTTGGAGTTTTATCAATACAATCAGGACAGTTTTACATAACAGTTTTCCATAATGAAATTTTAATATGTCAATATATAATGTGTTTTATATTATACATACGATATGTACAATTTCAGATTGACTTGGAATTTTATGAATATAATCACGACAGTTTTACGTAACACGTACAATATGTACATAACATTCTACATTTTAATATGTCAATATATAATGTGTTTTATATTGTACATACGATATACACAATTTTAGATTCTATCGTTTGTATAGTAGCAAGTTTCTAACAGATGAACCAATTTTGCGGAATCAGAATATTTCTTCTTCCGAAATAGCATTTCGCCGAAACGTTAGATAAATCCGGTCTAAATCGTTCTAGTTGACAATAATAGAACGTGTTCGAAACAGCACACATATCGGTTGATCGAGAAATACCGCGTTGCTCGCGACCAGGATTTTCACGAAGATGTTATCGAACCGGTGGTCGAGGAAAACTCGGGCAAGCTCCAAGGAAAATTACGCGGTCACAGCGTTTCTTTCGCTTGGAATAGAACAACGTCGATCGTACGCGATAAAACGAATTTCACATCGAGTTTCTTTCCGCCTTTATTCCCCTTTTTCCCCAACCTTCGCCGACTAATATCTCCCATAATTCTAACTTTATTTCCATTTCTAAATTTTCCTCTCTCTCTCTCTCTCTCTCGATACAAGCAAGCCCTTTTTTCTACTTGATATATACAGGCCATCGCCCATACAAACGAAATAACAACAAAACATGCAATGAAATTTCTTCTTTCAAGGTTTCATTTTCCAGAAAATCGAGTTCCAAAATTTATGTTATTTATATTTATATACGAACGAAATAACAACAAAGCACGCAATAAAATTTCTACTTTCAAGGTTTCATTTTCCAGAAAATCGAATTCCAACATTTTAATGGAACATGGCTATATATATAAATAAAAATAATATAAATTTTCGAACTCGATTTTCTGGAAGATGAAACCTTGAACGAAGAAATTTTATTGCATATTTGTTGTTATTTCGTTTGTATGGACGGCGCCCTGTATGTATATATATATATATATATATACATATATATATATTATATATATATGTATATATATATATATATACATATATATATTATATATATATATATATAATAACGATTTACCACAAATTTAAGATATTAACAAAATTAATGAAGTCGAAGATGCTGTCTTTGTATTCGTTGACTGGATGTTCGCTTATCGAAATTTTCTAATATGCTTCCGGTAACAGAACGAAGGAGGAAGACTCGCTAGAGTGGATAAACGTTAGAAAGTATACTATATCGAAAAGTTGATGGTATAAGAGGGCTGTTTATCGCAGTGGGGGCAGGCGGAGGGTTTCAAATGTTCTCTTACATCGGGCCGTTAATCTCATCCATATTCAAGAGGCACTTCGCTTTGCTGAATCGGATTTGCCATAGCTTGCCTCGGTAAACGCATTAAAAACTCGCGAATCGGATCACCCGCTGAAACACGAGACGCCGAACAGCTGAGAAACTTTGCTTGCAGCCGATCATTTTTACTCGAGTCGACAAGTTACGCTCCATCGATCCTGCCCATTTCAACCTTACCGATACCTTCGAGCTGACAATCTTTTTCGTCTTCTATACATCGTCCAGTTTCTAACGAAATAAATCCGAGCGATTTAACGAACAAATAATCTTCCAACACTGTCCGATCCCAACCTCTTCGATTCGCCACAGTGGAAACTTTCGCCAACGAAGAAATACAAATTTTGCAACGATACAGTTTAAATATCTCGACCAAAGTAATTCGTGCATTTTTTGTAGACAATGAAAAGCAGCAGAATGGAATGGCGTATCGAGAAACGTACAGTTGCGTGTAAATAAGCCAAATTCAGCTTGAAATCTCCAAAGCATCTTCACATAAATAAATCTGCTGGTCATCGTAGGACGCTGCTCTTGAAACAGAACGAGTTCTATTGGAAACATTTTCTCGAAAAACCTATCGTTTACGAGATATGACTCGCATGAGTCGACTAAGACGAGACATATATCATCAAGTTATCGATCAGAGAAATAAATAGAAATTCTTCCATCGTTTATCCAGCTCCGTTCTTCCTTATTTTTATTATTCCACGATATACAACAATTTATAACGCTGATATCTCAACTGGAACAAAGAAACGTTCGTAAATAATCGCTCGGTCGATCCATCGTCAAATTACAGAATCGCAATAATTTTCTTGCAACACTTCGTTTCCGCCCTGTTTCATTTTGCCCAATTATTCCTCGTCATCGTGTCGATTTGGCACAGCAACCGTCTGTCGACGTTCGCTTCTCGTCGTTCTTATCCACATCGTTGCTTGACGATCCAGCTGGCAACGATCAACACCCATCCTCGAACAGCAGCAGCAAGAAGAAATGACGAATCTACGCTGCTCGACTCGATCCAACTCGCGAAACAATTTCTTCTTCGAAATAAATTTATCAGCAAAGCTATCGAAACGCTGTCCCGTTCATTTTCGTCGAATCGTCACTTACTCTACGAAATTTTGAGCCGCAGAAGTACAGAAAACGCGTGTAAGATCCAACGATAGAAAAATGCAAGGAAATGCAGAGATTTTGAGTGTACAGCTTCCGGTTGAGCAACACGTAGAAGCGAGCGAAACGTGAATTCTCGTGGGGAAGTAAGAAAAAGATACGAAGTAAAATCTTTTTCCGAAATCGAAGGGAAATCAAGTTTAAAGATTGTACGTTGGAATATGGCCAATTTTTAGACTGGACAGGACTAAATTATTCAAGGGAGATCGTGCGGAAAGTAAGTGGAGAACGTAGCTTCTTCTCGCTAAGTTTAAAACAGAGTTTAAACGCGTTTAGTTCGGAATGTGTCTAGCACGCGCGTACGATAAATTTGGAAATTCTTCGGAAACGAAGCGTCCTATGAACAAATTTTATTCCACGTTTTCCATTTATTTTCACACGTAGAACCATCTTCTGTCGATCATCTGGTTCTATCCAGTCCGCAATTAGCCGTATTTAACGAGTTATTTGGCCGAGTATAAATATCTGGTAATTCTTGCAGTTAGCTGTTCGCAAAAGTTGGCTGCCTTTTCTTTCTTTTATTAATTGACAAATAAAATAAATAACAAAATTAATAGCGTCCTTGGTAATCTGGGTCAATCGTAGAGTTTTATAGGCGCGATACCTGTATCAAGCGTCCCGATACCTTGCAACTGGACTGTATGTTCAACGAAAGTTTACATGAAACAGATAATAAAGTGCAGTGTTATGTAGAGTGGAACTCCACGTGTACGAAATCTATTAGGTTGTCCGAAAAGTTTCTTTCGTTTCATAAGTGAAACAATAAATGCACAACATTTTTGATTTTATATTATTTTACGGATTTATGTATGATCCATTTTGTAGTAATAGAATAAAATGGATCAAACATAATTCAATAAAATAATATTGTAGGATCTTACTACAATTAGTTTATTTACAATAGATTAAACAGATGTTGGTTAAACAGGAAACGATGGTTATTTAACGTGAACTAAATACAATAACGTACTATAATTAAGACAGCTAAATAGTTAATTTCCAACTTTCATCACCACGGTTCCAACGCTCTCTCTTACGCGGACCACAATCTCGACGACGCAGTTCGCACTCTCTGACTTCTCAACTAACACTGATCGTTAATTCGTCCTTCTCTCTTAGCATCCCTTTGTCTTTTGTCCTAGCCCCACCACGCACGTGTTTCGCAACCGTTCGTGGCCGCAGTCACGTAGGCATTTTCGGCGTAACTATTCGATTGAAGGACCTACGATACATTGTTGGGCCTGTCGACAATTCGACTTTTTCGCGACGGAATTGTTTATGGTTCACCCGATATCTCTTAGGCCTTTCGTCCACGATACTACAATATAAAACAAAAACCGTTAGAAAGACGAAGACGAAGTTACGCTCAAGTTTAAGGCGTCTCGGACAACACGGAACTTAGGTCGAACTCGCATAAACGAGACTCCGCTATATATGAACCACCTGATTGTATGTGGATCAACTGATCTATCCAGGGTATTGTCATCGTATTTTGGGCGATTTTGCATTTTCGCTGATCGAATTCTGTCAGTTTTAGTTCGCAAGAAAGAGGGAAAGAAATATTATAGTTAATAAATAAAATTTTCAATTTCGTAAGTTGATAACTACTTTGCTACCTACGGTACTTTTAGCCAGCTAACCTTTCGATTCTTAGCCAGATCTACTGTACAGTTTGCACTAAAGCAAAATAGAGAATGTCGAAAGAATTGCTCGCTTACAAATTGGTCCAATGGCCTTTGAAGTCTCAGCGTATAGTTTGCACAAAATTCTACCGTATAATTTTCACAAAATTCTAGTTTGCACAAAACCAAACCGGAGAATCCTAGAAAATAGCTCGCTTTTAAATGATTCTTCGTGATTTTCTACGAGACAAACAAATTCCTTAACGCGTTTCCTCAAACGCTACGTCGCTTGCACCTAGATTTTCGAGTGTTACGAGCGAGAGATATTTCCATTTCGGGTAATGTGTTTCTGCCAACATTGTTCATCTTTGTAGCTACACTTGTCAACGCGCACATAAGCCAACCGATTCAATTCGCGGAACAGTTTCCTTCTTACGTTACGTGTATTATTCATCACGCAAACTCCTGAAATGCTGTCCCATTCGTTTGGTTCGTGGACGGGCCAATGGTTTGCCAAGCCATTCGAGGATCGTTCGCTTGCGTGGTGTTCCTGTTGCATAGGCCTGGACGGGAAGGCACACGCTGGTCGAGGATGCATCGTTCAAAAGCTTTCAAGACGCTGGGCTACGATTCGAGAGGACACTCGATGGAAAGTGGCTGCTCGTCGCCGATTTCTCCGCCGTCTTCTTTCACCCATCCTCCTCGTCAACCGTTTCGACACGCGAGACATTGTTCTCGTTGTCTTGTGATCGACTCGCGGCAAGATAGACGAGACGATTAAAACGTTATCGTAACTGTGAACGCTTCTTCTTCTAATTTTTCCTTTTTGTCTTCTTCTCCTTTTTTTCTTACGTTTCTCCTACTTCTTTTTCTTTTGTCCTTGTATAATGTATAATGTACAAAATAGTAAAAATAATGAAGAAGATAGTATAAAACAATATAGATGATACAGAAACGAATAGCGTGAACAAAATTTTGAAAAAATTGTAATTGGTCGGAATCGCGAAGAAAACAATAGAATATCGCTCTTTTCGATTTTTTTATCTGATTCTTTTAACGAAAATTTAAACGACATATTTTGAAGATTTATGGCAGTTATACACGCGTTGACAATTTCACCGAAATCAACATTACTACAAATTACAAAATGATTTACAAATGACGAAGATCACAGTTTTGAAAGTCGCTGTAGTACACGAGTCTGCGATTTTGCCGCAAGTTACCGATCATAGCCGAAGTTTGCCGAATGCACATTTAAATTGGTCGCATCGTTTTGTCTCTATTTAGAAGTAGTTTCTTTGTGAGGAGCGTCGCCTCTCGTTGTATCCCTTCTCTTTGTTCTGCGAACAATTTAAAAGCTAAAAATGCTCTTTCCAGGCTGGTTTGCATGGCAGGTACCGCGTGAAAATTGTGGCCAATTTTCCTACACGTGATATCGCCGCATACTTCTCTTTCCAATAGATCATTAAAATTCGGTGTCGATGTCGACATCTCTCTTTCTTGTAATTCTCGATTTCCTATACTGATTGAAGTGCTTGTGAATTATCATACAATTTATCGTCGGAAGGAGAATCCACTTGGTTTCTCTCTCACTCTTACTCTCATTTCTCTCACTGATTCTTTTAAGAGAGATAAAAAATTTTTTCTTTTTTCTTTTTTCTTTCATTCTGACGATAACGAACGTTCAAGTTTGAAATGCAAAAAAGGAATCTGCTACTCGATGAATACTACTCGTCAGTAATGTTAACAACTATTGACAATAGTCGAATGTAACCAGAACAACATTTTTCGTCGTTGATAATAATTATCGGTAACGAAAAGAAAATTTTGATCATCGATAAAGGTTATTGGTAATCAGAATTAAATTTTCATCGTTGATAATTGTTATCGGTAATCTAAAAAATTTTGATCCTTTGTAATGGTTATCGGTAAAGAAAACATTCTTCTAGTCTCCGATATAAGTTATCGGTAACCAAAACAAAATTCTGCTGATCAATAACGATCATTGGTAACCAGGAAAAATTCCGCTCATTTGTATCGGTTACCGGTAGCCAGAATGGAATTCCCATTATCAATAATGGTCATTGGTGACCAAAACAATTTTTTCGTCTCCCATAATGGTTATCGGTAACCAAAACAAAATTCTGCTGATCTATAACGATCATTGGTAACCAGGAAAAATTCCGCTCATTTGTATCGGTTACCGGTAGCTAGAATGGAGTTCCCATTATCAATAATGGTCATTGGTGACCAAAACAATCTTTTCGTCTCCCATAATGGTTATCGGTAACCAAAACAAAATTCTGCTGATCTATAACGATCATTGATAACCAGGAAAAATTCCGCTCATTTGTATTGGTTAGCGGTAGCTAGAATGGAATTCCCATCATCGGTAATGGTTATCGTTGACCAAAACAATTTTTTCGCCGTCGATAAAGATTACCGCTAAACAAAATAAAATTTTCATCGTCGATAATGTTTATTGGTAACCAAAAAAAGAAAAAAACACAAATAAAAGAAAAGAAAAATTCCAATCATTTTTATTGGTTAGCGACGAGCGAAATTAAACTTCTATCGTCGACGATGATCACTCGTAGCAATTAAAAGCTAAATATCTCTTGATCGTTTGATTTTCTCAGAAATTTCCTTCAGATTTCTGAATAACTGGCCTCTTTTCGAATAAGAATGAACTTTCTCACCATGACTTTCCGCGAAACGATGTTTGGCATAACTGTTACTTCGAATCTGTGGCATTATTTTGCGTCTTAAGGAGGGTAGAAATTCTCCCACCAGGTGCATGAATGAGTACTTTCAACCAGATGGTCGAGAGGATAATAGGTGGGTGGGTTAGCCGCGTAGAAAGTTGCATAGGGTCGGTGCACGTAGCCTTGACCCGTTTTCATCGAACGAGCCAGGTCAGGAGAGTGCGTCGGTACCAACGTTATAGAATCGAGCTTTTGCTCGCGTTGCGTGCAGCACTGGTGCACGGGTACCCGTACACGCCTACGATTATCGTTATCGTCTTTTCGCCTGTAAACGCGCGAGAAAATGGCAAATGTCGAGGAAAACGAAGGAAAATTGCAAAAGCGCGTGGACTCGTTTCGTATTTTGTCCAACGGCCGCGTGAAACTATGCGTAACGCGTGCGAATTTGTACACGCAAAAGCGTAGAAAACGCTCCTTGCAAATAGATGTTTTTGAGGAGTAAAATTTTTCATTTCCCTTCGTTGCTTCGTGTTCGTTAAAATATCAAATTTATACGATCGGTTTAATAGAATCCTATAAGCTTTTATAATAAATTGCATCGTGACCCAGCATCAATTTAATAACATCGTATAACGTTTAATAATAAATTACGTCATAAACATCATCGCATTTAATAACATCATAGAACGCTTAATAATAAATTACGTCATCAAACATTGTCCATTTAATAAGATCGTATAAGCTATTCATTCATCAAATCTGTCGTTAGAAGCACAAAGCAAAATGTAGGGAAAATTAGTCAAATTATATACAGAGAGTTCCTTGGTTTTAATCCACCCATATAGATATCTCGTGAACTATGGGTTACTCTAAAACGTATGATGTTTCTAATAAAACTTGTTACGTTTCGAGGGAGATGTGTTACGATGATCAGCAGATTTGTTTATGTGGAGGCGCCTTCGAGGTCTCAGGATGACCTTCCTTTTCTTAAATGGAACTATACACCATGTTTCCATACACCATTTTACGACACGCTGTGTTCCATTCTCTAGAGAAAAGTATCCAACTGCAGAGTATCTGCAAAATGCTTAGTTTAAGAGATGTTTCAATGTTAATTTCATCGAATCGGGTGTACAAAAGATAAGGAAAACATAACGACGAAAGCACTGCATTATCTTTCCTTATCTTCCATACGATAAGCTTTACAAGATTAAAGTTAAAATATCATTTGAACCGATTATTTTTCGGTCCAAATATATTAACACCTTTTTGTATAGAATTATAAAGTGCATCGAATGGTGTATAAAAAAATATATAGTTACACTTAGAAAGACAAAGATCACCTCTAAATCTCCAAGGCACGTCCACCTACATGAGATTTGTCACCGTCACAGGATTACCAACAGCAGCAAGTTTTATAACCAGAAACAGAACAAGTTTTATTTGAAACAAATAACATTTTTTTCTTTTTTTCGAGTTATGTATAGTATATAGAAATAAAGCGAAAACCACACCAGCAGTCGTAAGTCCAATATAAATATTAAAAAAAAAAATGCATAATTTAGGAGATATTTACGTGGCTGGATTAGAATGGGACACCCTGTATAGAATGAGCATCGATCAAGCGCTTTGGCAGTCAATTTTGAAGAATTTCACGAAAGTGGAGCGAACCAATCGTGAACGGTTCACTATTAATATGCAATCATGAATTATCCGCATCGTAAACATCATCAATTTAATGATATCGTATAACGTTTAACAGCAAATTACATGATAAACGTCATCGGTTTAACCAGTTAGCTGTTGCGGCCTCTTTGAAAACTTTGAAAATTGCGTACCTAAAATGTGTGACAAAAAGTAAACGATGACGAGTATACTCGTCAAGCACGGAATACGTGTGGCTGTTGTAACAGAATTAAGTTGCAATGAAACGATTGTTCTATTTTTGAATTTTATTACCGACAGAGCTCGCGATAATCGAAAATATTGCCATTTCTTCGTGACGAGTATACTCGTCAGAAACAGCTAATTGGTTAGTAATTTTGCTGGCCAGTTAATACAATGATCTAAAAGTTGGTAAAAACAGTGGAAGAGTTTGCAATTGAAGGATGTACGGGGTCGAGAATTCCCTGGCGATTCGTAATGGCGGCCGGTGGAGAAATGGTGAAAAAACCATCGACTTTAATTAAGGCAGAGTCGGTGAAAGGAGCGACCCGCTTAAATGGGAATTCACCACGGGCGAATCTCCGGTAGAACCACGTTGACCAGCGCGCCTCTATAGTACACGTTGAGAGCGAACTCGAGAATTTCATAATTTCTTGCCCATTTAAGGCTCGTTGATGGAATTAGCCGTTTCCGCGAAACGAAGATGAAATTATCAGGCAGTCGAAAGATTTTCCTTATCTTCGTTTTCTATCGCGATTATTTATCACCAATAAATATTTCTCGCTTGATAAGAACGCTTACGTTTTACTCTCGCTCTATCGTCTCACTATTGTTCTAGAATGATTCCATTCAAACTATAAGCAATTCTATTTTTTTAAGTAAATTTTAATTGTCTTGAATCATAAATATACATACATATATGTAAAATTCATCTTAAATTAGAACCGAACGGGTTACTTTTCCTTTGGCAAAGAAATATAGAGGAAAATCGATCACGTGATTTTGTTTCTATACACCGTTAACCAATTAGGTGTTTCTGACGAGTATACTCGTTACGAAGAAATGACAATACTTCGTGTTACGATGAATACATTCATTGTAAAGAAAAATACAACTTGACGAGTATACTCGTCGTCCCTTACCTTTTGCCACACAGTTCTGGTACATGCTTTTCGAAGAGGTCGCAACAGCTAACTGGTTAAAGTGGATGTGGCAATTGCAGCGACCAATCAACGCTTCGCAAAGAAAAAGTCTGTCTGCTTCCTGTCTTCTGCCAAACTTTCGCTTTCCAGATTCCTTTAGACACTTTCGGTTTCTCGCTCTTTTGTCTGCCCACGTTCAAGGACCTTTTCTTCGGCCTCGCTCAGCCTGCAAACCATACGCGAATGAATCTTCTCTCAGTTTGCCTTCCGTTGCACATTCTTCGACCACACTTTTATTCCTTTCAAACGTATTTCAGTGTCAGCGACTTTCCATCTATGAAATATCTCTATCTTACCATTACATGGTTTTCCTTGGATCGAATTTCCCCCTTAATTAACGTCATCAGCAGCAGCGGCTTTATTTATTGCTTGTTTCGTGACAGGTGTTTTACTGTTCGTGTTTTCGCCGACACGAAATTTACTCCACACACCAGACTTCACCGACGACAGCTTTTACCGACTGACAGTATTAGCAGAAGGATGTGAGAAAGGATTTTTATTTGTGTAGATTTATTGCTGTAATTAACGAGGGATGAAAATTACTAGCTCAAACTTGACACACTGACCATCACTTTGGTCTGTCACAGATTTGATATCGTTTCGAGCGTTGAAATTACACGGAAACTTAACGTTGATTAATTGAAATTGAAGGGAAACTTATTTCATCGCTAGCCAGCTTGAGCTCTGTATTGGCTTTAGGTTGGCTTTCCTGATCAGGCCGGCCATCAACTATCCGCAGCAATAAATCTACAGGAAGAAAAATCCTCTAGCATCTCACTGTGCTAATACCAGCAGCCAGTTGATGCTATTGTCGGTCAAAGCTATTGTCGGTGAAGCTTGCGCAGGTAATTTGAATGGAACCCGTGTTTTACACACGTCTTACGTGTTTTCCTTTCTATTATACAAGGTGGCTCGGTATCAATGGATTTTCATAAACTTAAACAATGTAGTTCAAGTGTAAAAAGAAAAAGAGACACTATGAGGAAAGAAAACCAGGAAAATAGCAACGAGTAATGAAACGCTAAGAAAATTAACCACAAGACGAGCATAAATATAATGGATAGGTGTTATCAAAATATGCACAGGGTGTCTCGGTCTTAAACGACTAAACTTTACCAGTTTATTCTACGAATGGAAACAAGGGGGAACGTTACATAAACGTAGTTCTGCGAACGCTTTATGAGAAAATTGTAACAAAAAAACGGAACCTAAAGGTAGTAGACTAATATTATCGTGAGAGATGAATCGGTCAGGGAGGTAACACGAATCGTATCGAAGATTCTTGTGAGCATCTGGGAAACTAAGTTCGAGCTGCGGTTACTTGTAGAGGAAAAAATAACGGGGAACGTTGTTTGCTTGACAAGTTGTTTTCTTCGAGTTGGTTGAAATCGATTAGGTACACCTTTCACGGTGTAACTATGAAAGGCAAGTGAGACACGAAAAATTCGATAAGCGTCTGTATGCAAACTTCTGTAACTGTCCGCCTAAAAAAAAAGGTTTTCTACGCGAGGAGCGTCCGACTACTCTGGTGAGTTAACGTAGTCGTAGAGCCGCGATATCAAAGGAATTTCAAATGAACTCGAAGCGGGAATTGGATCAAGGAGCGAGGGGACGCGTGAATGACGATTTCCACGATTTTTCTTCGGTAGACGCGGCTCGAATAAAGGTATAAAGCTCGTTAATGCGGTACGTGCGCCGCCAGCGAATAAGTGGATGAGGAGGAAACCTGACCGAGCGGGCAGGCTGAAGAGGTTGGAATTTCCACGGAAAATGCACGTTAGCTATGCGGAAAATCGTCGTCGTTATTATTATTTCAGCTTTATTACGTGCTAAAAATGTCGCCGGCTAAATAAATACGGATTAGGATATCACGGTGTTATTTTAATATCTAAGTAAATAAGAAAGGAAAAAAAGAGAGAAAAAAATGAATTTAATTTCATATCACTCTCATAGAAAGAAGACTAAAAAGAAAACGCACCACTGATCTCACTAAAGACATAAAATAGTCAAACTGGAAGATGGTATCTCGCTGGGGGTAGCCATCCAAATGTTAATTAGCAATAAAGCTAGAAAAATTTACCGAATGTCCAGCTGGACAAATTCTAAAGTACAAATTAAATAATAAAAAAAAATTTGATGTCGTGGGTGGAAATCTCCCTATGACGACTACATGCAAGGTTTTGTTTTTAAATATTTTTAAGGCACACGTGTATTAAAGTTGTGGAGGAATAAATCAGTGGGATCAGTTTTAATATACAGAAGAGAAGACGTGTCTTGTTCAAAATTTGGATACATTTTTAATGTTGGAAATATTACCTGACTATACACTGTTCTTTCATCTTCTTTTTTTTTTTTTTCTTTCAAAAATACACTGCCACCCATAAATATACGAACAAAGATACGAGAATTGCCGATACTTGGCACGGATCAAACGCTTCCCATTGTTCTTATTTTCTACTCATCTTATTTTTAAGTACTAAATAATGTAACAAAGTTAGAGGTTCAAACGTAAAAAATAAACGTAATGAGTAGATGTTACAATATTTATGACCAGCAGGTTACAGACTCGATAAAGTAACTTGCTTTCTACCATTCTTCTTTTTCTACAGTGGCTGTAAAAAGTATCGGCACGCCATCCTATTTATTGTAGTTTATACACCGATTAACGAGGTGCAGGTATATTAAACTTTGTTCAATAGCGATTTAATAGAATTAGTATTTCTTAGTACTTTTGTATTTCTTGCTGTAATATCTTTTATATCGTATTCGAAAATTATCTAAAATTAGTCTGAATTTATTCGTGAATACCATTGGATTGACAACTAAGTGGTTGTGGATTTTGCCATTAGGTGGCATTGACAAAATCCGCAATCACATAGTTGCCAACCCAATATGAACATGAAAATATCGATGGAAGAAACATAGATCCGATGTATATTTAAACGATTGTAATTGGTTTTATGGAAAACTCAGGGATTTATACTGAAAGGAAATAAATAAAGGAAGAAGAATTTAATTAAAAATTATTCTCCCGATTCATATTGAGTTTCATTTAGAAATTTCGATTAGAACTCAGAACGATTTTTCTTTCTTAAATAACTCCTCTTCTTGGATATAATTTTTTAATCAAATTTTTCTTCCAATTCTAATTGTAGGAAAGAATAGGAAAAACACAAGCTAATCTTTCCGTGTGTTCTTTTTTTCTGTTCACAGCTGACAGCAGTTTTCTCCTGGCGAACGCTCAGATCGTCGACTTCCCTATTGTCTATTGCAACGAAAGCTTTTGCAAAATCTCTGGCTATAATCGTGCCGAGGTAAATAGCCTGTTCTCCGCTTTCCTTAAGCCTCTTTCGTCCCACGGCGAACGTTTCGCGACCGGACTTACCTTTTCAATTTACCCCTTCCACCCTTTTTCAAACTTGTTCCATCGACCAAACCTACGATAATCGAGTTTCCACGGAGAAATAATCGTTCGCGATATTTTTTTTTTTTATTTTTTTTAAATCATATTTTTATATTACAATATTGTAGTATCGTAAACTATTATGATTTATTTACAATGAATGGATTGTACAGATGTTGATTAAACAGGAAACGATGGTTGTTTAACGTGAACTAATCACAATAACGTACTATAATTTAGACAACTAAATAGTTAATTTGCAACTCTCGTCACCACGGATCCAACGCTTTCTCTCACGCAGACCACACTCTCTCGACAAAGTAGCAACACTATCTCGACAACGCAGTTCGCACTCTGTGACTTCTCAACTAACACTGATCGTTAATTCGTCCTTCTCCCTTAGCATTCTTTTGTCTTTTGTCTTAGCCCCACCACCGTTCGTGGCCAGAGTCACGTAGGCCTTTTCTACGAAACTATTCAATTGAAGGACCGACGACACATAGAAGGACCTGTCGGCACCTCGGCTCTCTCGCGACACTGTTTATGGTTCATCCGATATCTCTTAAGCCTTTTGTCCACGATACTACAGTATTGACAATTATATTTTTATAATTATAATAGGAACGTCGTAATGAGAAGGGGAAATACGAGAAGATGCGTTTCAGAACGTTTGTTTGAAGCTCGACTATCTCCAGTTACGAGCGCGAGGAAATATCTTAATATACTGGGTGGCTCGCAGTTTAGTATACAAACTTGGCCAGTGTGTCGTACGGGTGAAAATACGAGTAGAATTGCACATCGCAGTGCGTAAATGCTTGGTTGGAAAGTTCTAAAGGAAATATAAAGTGCAACAAATACGCTAGTCGTTACACTTTTCCTCTTCAACGGAGAATAAAACAAGATACATGGTGTTTGTGGTACACGCTGATATCAGTTTATATCTCGACACGTTTATATAGTACAATAGTTTCTATATATGTTTGCTGTTCTCGTGCGTGAGATTCGATCTCGAAACTATAAATTCTAATATTTCTTTGAACTTTCTAAAACTTTGCACCGATAGAGATGGAAGATGCTTTCAGATACAAACATAAATGTCTATAGCTTTACGTGTATTTTTGTTACAAGACACCCTGTATAGTAAGCAAAAAGCATTTTGATTTATCTAATTTTTTATTGAAAACTGATAAGCTAATTTATTTTTTTTATTCGAAACGATACCTGAAGCACGTTATGATAATCGAAGGTTGCACTATCCGATGAAAATTCATCGAAGTCATCAGATATAACAGAGAGCTGCAAAATTCGTACGAAACGATGGTTAGGATAAGGTCGTAGCGTGCTAAAAAAAGTGAGGAACGCCAAAGAGTCTCAGAGGTTAAACATTTTCTGACCCGCCTCACGAATTCACCACCGTATTCGAATACCTCGGCGAAACTCCCATATACCAGCCATTTTCTCAGCGACTTTGCACGATAGTTCGGCGCTTCTTAAACTTTCTTCGTCCGCCAACCCATTTTGCTTAGAAAAATTTTACGCAACTACGGTTTTTACAATATAGAAATATACGGTACACGGAATCGACATGCAAAAGGAAACAATGATCGATAAAAGATGAAATTATATTATTATTATTCGATTGTAAACCATAGCTTGTTATGTTTATAATTTAGATTCGCATATTCGCTAGATTCGCGTATTGACCAGATGAATGCGCTTGTTCATCTTCGCGCGAGGAATTACATTTTGGCCGAACGTTCGACGTAGCAGAGCATATTCGACGTTTTTCGGAGTTAGCGATATTTCGATTTTGACAATCGTCGATGATATTTCGTATAAAATGTTACGTGCGTGTTTAAGACCATTTTAGAAATTGTTGAAACTTCTACGCTAATTCCAAGCAGAAATCTACAGTAGTTGAACGATTTTTTGAAAAGCTGTCGCCATCCACCTGTATCGATTAATAATTTCACGAATTCTTCCTCGTTGTTCATTGACAGATGATTGACATTTTTCGTTTCGCCGGTGTCTGACGCTTGCAACAAATTTTCACTGCACCATGAAGCTGAGTTTGCATTGGTCCAGGCCAGTGGTCCAATCCAGCACTGGTTCTTAACTGGTATAATACGATCGGCGTTTTCGTTGCAGTGAGCGATTAAGTCCAACGACTGAATCGAAAATTTTCTTTTCAATCTACGTTCGAGTAACGTTCCAGCGTTGCTGGAATCGTGTAGAGTCGATATCCAGTGCTGGCTGAATGTGTCATTCCAGTAAGCAATCCACTGCAACGACTGGATGGAAAATCCTCTTTCCAATTCAATTTTTATCTGCACCGTCGAGAACAGTGTCACTGGAATCGCGTAGCTCGACGTCCAATGTTGGCTGAAGAATAGTACGATTTATCCAATGCCATTAACCAGCTAACTGCGTTCGACGTATATATACGTCAATGCAAAACTTTGTTCCGACGTATATATACGTCAATGCAAAACTTTGTTCCGACGTATATATACGTCAATGCAAAATTTTACTTCGGTACGGCTAATGTATATAGTCGTCGTGTAAAATAGAAAATTGGCATTTACTATCAAAGCTCAAAATTTTAGTAAAAGATAATATAAATGACATTTAGTTTTCTTTGTACTTCCAGTAAAACTATGATGTATTGTACAAAAAAAAAGTTTGATTATTTGATTATTCTCTTTGGTATATCGATTATGCTCCGTATAATGTACTGTTTTTTATAAATTCAGTTGATTATCTTCACCAACGCATTGGCTCGTTCCCCGAATTGTTTTCTGCACTTTACTTTATTATTTTTCGACAATTTCTAAGTTTTTAATAACAATACCTTTCTCTCCAACGAATTGTTAATTTTTTCATCGAATAAAACTGTAATCTTCCCTCGTCTAGCTTTACTTTTCTCGTGACATTTATAATAGAAACACTTAGAAATGTTTGCCCAGTGCTCGACGTATATACTCGTCGTTGCTCGATTTCAAGCCCGTAAGGGATTTTTAAAGCTAACTCCCACTTAAAGTCTACCAAATTTCACGTGTGTTCGACAAACACTGGGATAACGTAGACACGGAACAGTTTCTAGTCGAACAACTGGAACGTAGTCGCTCGATCCAGCGACAGGACCAATGCAAACGCAGCTTAACTCTGTTAATTCTGATCCCGTACGAACGATTCATAGTTTCAAGAAGCGCTGCGCTAGCTCAACTTTTAAACTAATTTCATTCGCGAAAATCACGCCCGATAATCGGATTATCCTGGCCGTTTAACGCGGACGTAACCGGTTTAACGCGATTGTAGTTCGTCGCACCTGGCCCGGACCGGTTTCCATCTAATTTCCCGATAACACACGCCCCGAAAAAACATTCACCGTGTACCTAATCTCAGGACGATTCCCTCATTTCGCTTAATTACCAGTTCTCCTCCTTAGTTTGCTCCTCTCGTGAATTAAATTAACCAGGTTACGTTGGATTTATCGTAGCTAGAAACATCCCGAAGCACAACGAATCGAATTTAGCGTTTAGCCACCGTACGATTTCCATTATACGCGTGAAAGCGTAATGGAAATGTTTATGGCATTCGTTCTTGGAAAGATGCGATGGTTGTAGTAGCATAATTGAGAAACGAAATTGAATTTCTTTGGCTTTTTTCCGGTTTTCTCGGTCGAAATATAGTAGGAAATGTTATGTATGGTGATTCGATGGTAGGAGAATTGGTAAATGTAAGGTCAGACGTTGGGATATCAAGTCGTTGAGTACAAAGTTGCTCTCTGATCTTTTAGACACACTTTTTCTTAATAAAAAGAATGTTTTTTAATAAAAATGTATATCTCAGTTTCGTTCATTTTTCGTTGAAAGTTCTGTTTTCTAATAAATTCCTCCGTATTCGCGGTAATTTTTTTATACGGAAAGCGATAAAAAGATAATTCTTACTTCCAAACGTTTACTAATCTCTAATTCAACATTTTCGCCAATTATTTGCTTAAAACTCGCACCAATCTTCAATATGAAACTTTCGCCAATTGCGTCAAATTTTTCCCAATTTCTATTTCAAGGTTCTTGATAATTAGCACTCGCAGAATCGCGTGATTTCTGACTCGCGAATTTTCACCAATTTCTAATTCGTCATTTTCACAATTATTTTTACTCATTTTTTATTAATAATTGCTCCTGATAAAAAGAAGTTCTTGATAATTATCACTCGCAGAATCTCGTGATTTCTGACTCGCGAATTTTCATCAATTTCTAATTCGCCACTTTCGCAACGAATTTTCACTCCGCAACTTTCGTCAATTCCTAATACGAAGCTATCGCGAATTTGTCTCAATTTTTCATTTAAACTTCTTGTCCATTTTGACTCCCGATTTTTTGCCACCTCGTACTTGGACATTTTTGCCAATTTTTATACATTCGTCCTTTCTTTATGTTGACCAAATTCCAACATCCAACCATAAAAACTGGTATACGCTAAAACTTTCGTCGTCTTCAACGTCGAATAGATTAGATAGCGATGTAAATGGACCAATCTGCCGTCAGGTTATGCAAAAGTCCTGCCGCTGCGGATTCATGTACGGGGAGTTGACGGACAAAGATACGATCGCCAGGATCGAGGAATGCCTCGAGGGCCAGATTCACGATCAATTCGAGATCCTGCTGTACAAGAAGAACAGTAAGTACCTCAACGATATTTACTTCGCATGGGAGAAGCTTAAGTGTGGTGTTCGTGACTTCTTTCATCGCCGGAATCGACGACTTCCATTTTAAAGGCAAACAAAAATCAGATCTACGTTTCGGACAGGTTAAAGATCCTGGTCGGTTAAGATGGTTGAAAATTGTTCGTTCGTAAGATTAATAAATAAAGAGGAAGCAGTTGTATTTTCTTCAATTGCTAACCAGTCTCCCTTTGATGGAATTTTTACTAGAAATTTCCAAATTGTTAACCAGTTAGCCGGTTTTTGAGAAGCGCGTAGCTTAAATGTGTGGCAAGAAACAAGCGATGACGAGTATACTCGTCAGTCACAGAGTATGTGTGGCTGTTCTAATGCAGGATTAAGCTGTAGTGAAATGACTGTTTTATTTTTTAATTTTGCTACCGATGGAGCTCGCGAAAACAGAAAATATTGCCATTTCTTCGCGACGAGTATACTCGTCAAACACGGAGTATGTGTGGCTGTTGTAGTACAGAATTAAGCTGTAGTGAAACGATTGTTCTATTTTTTAATTTTGTTAGCGGCAAAGCTCTTGATAACAGAAAATATTGTCATTTCTTCGCGACGAGTATACTCGTCGAAGACAGCTAACTGGTCAAGGAGAGACTTTTTTCGACAAGGATGTTCTTACGAATCTTTTAACCTCTAAAATGAGCAGATTCGTTCGAGTTTCTCTTGCAAGTTTCCCAATTGTTTAAGAAGTCTCTTTTTACGATATATAAAAAGATACGCGTATAAAGAAGAAGATATAAGAAAATTTCTTTTTTTCTTGGAACGTTTCAAAGTAAAAAACTGCCAAAAAGATCGAGACAAAGAATTCATAAGATACTTGAAGTAAAAATAACCGAAGTTTTCAAGCTACAAATTCGCAACGATTGTAATATAAAATTAAGCTCAAGGAAGATAAAAACCAATTAGCGTTCCTCGTAAAATTTGTCGAATATTTTATTTTCTACTATCGCGCTATGCTTGACAGCCAACTATACGTATAACTAACTATATTTATTTAGAAAACTGAGTATACGAAGAGTATAATAACGATAGGTGCATGTATTGGTACGTGAGCTACGAAGAACGTGAAGGCGATTTGAAGCGGAACGCCTTTGGGTCTGTAGATGGCCGGAAGTCGTCGATTGCCAGCGAAATGATTCTGACAGAACGCCTCGAGGCACGAAAACGACGTATCATTGTGCATGCTCGACGCTGGTCGACCACCGAATACCGAATTCTGTCTGCATTCATCTGTATAATCGTGGACTGTCGGCTTCGACAGTTTCCCGTGTGTTTTCACGTGTTGTTGGTTGTCGTCACTGTCGCCTGGTTCACGCAGACTCGCCTCGTGTATCAGTACGAGTACTTATATATTACTACTACAACACGAGTATATCAGAAATCGAAAGAGAGAGAGAGAGAGAAACTCTCCCTTTTGTCTTCATTGACCATTCTACTCTTCATTTCTGAATAGTCATTTCTTTTTCTATTTTCGTTAGGTTGGTGCGTATGAAACCGTCGTCTTCTCTAGTGATTTCCTTTCTTTCTTCGATCTTTCTTTTATCTCACTAATTGTTAGCTAACGTTTATTAGCTACGTTAATCATCGGTGTTAATCTCATATTTGGATACTTAAATACTTAATTTATTAAATACGAGGCGTATCCAGAAAGTAAGTTCCGATCAACTGTTTAAAGAACGTGTGAAGAACCAAGATTTGTTTCGATTTTATTCCATTCCTTCGATCTTATTTGAGTACCATCAGGTATCTTTCGATACAATTGTGTTTCCTGTCTCAACATTTATCGTAACGTGACACGGGTTCTCCGTTTGTCTTCGACGTACTCCTCCGCTTCGTGTTCGCATAACCGTCCTTCCACCGGAGATCCTTTGAATCATCGTTTCCTGCGAGGTGTTATCCATTCAAGAACTTTCTCGATTTTACAAAGAAAGAAATGGCAATTTGGAACGACGCGTCGGTCGCTCGTAATGGAATCGTAGACACGTTTCTTCAGATCCGCCGTAATGGAAGACGAGCGATCAAAACGTTTACGATCGAGTATCTGGTTTCTCAGCCAGTATAATCTTATTACCGTGAAGTGATGCGATTCGACCGTAAATTCCTTTTGTGGACGAACGTTTTCAGCGTTCAACGAGCGTAAAAGTGCGACAAACGGCACCTCGTCGTCGCTCAGACTTTCAGTTCTTATCACCGTCTTAAACTAAATGGAACTTCAACGATTGAAGACCCTGCCGCGATGAGGAGGCTGCTCCACTCTCGGGTAATTTGAGCAAATCGATCAAATTAGCGTGTTTGAGTAAATTTGTGAAAATTTGAGCTAGTTGGGGCAAATCTGGACAAATTTGAGTGGATTTGAGCATGTTTGAACAAAATTGAGCAACTTTGAGTAAATCTGTGCAAATTTATCCAAATTTGAGCAAATATGAATAAACTCGCGTGAATTTGAGCAAGTTTGATCATAATTGAAAGAACTTGTGCGAATTTGGGCAAGTTTGGAGAAAAATTCAGCAAGTTTGAGCAAGCTGGAACAAAATTGGGTGAACTCCGGTAAAATTGTGTAAATTTGAGCAAATCTGAACGAATCCATGTGAATTAGAGCAAGTTTGAACAAAAATTGGGTAAGTTTTAGCAAGTTTGAGCGAACTTGTGTAGATTCTTGCGAGTTTGAGCAGATCTAAATAAATTCATGCGAATTCAAGCAAGTTTGAACAAAAATCGAGTAAGTTTGAGCAAGTTTGAACAAATTTGAGCAAACTTGTGTAAGTTTGAGCAAGTTTGAGCAAGTCTGAATAAATTCGGCTGAATTTGAGCGTGTTTGAAGAAAATTGAGCAAGTTTGGGTAAATTTGAGCGAGTGTGCCATATCGAGCTTTCTTCGAATCGTGTCTCATTACTCAAAGCTTACTGCTTTTTTACTCTTACCATACTCAAGCGAAAGATGAAATTTTTTTTAAATAAAACAGAATGTGTGCTTCTAACAAAAAAGGCACAAAAAGCGGAGCTACCTCCTTCTCGCTGCAACCCAGTCGATTAGTTATAAAAAAAAAACGAAATTTGTAATTCGTAATTTATAATTTATGCCAACATACGAACAAAGCTGACTGACCTTCTGCAAGCACATCGCGTCGCTTCGTATGGCTTCTATACGTAAACGCCTGTTACTTTCTGGACAACCCTCGTATTATCGACGTACGTCTGTATTAATATTTATCTGCTTATAACGATATTCAACATACTCGTATCAAGTTTCTCTACTGATTATTATATTCAATACTTCTGTATCAAATTTCTACGTTAAATATCACGTACAACGTTTCTTTTCTCTCATCTGTGACGGGGTGGAAATGGAACATACGTGGAAAAAGGCAAGAGGAAATATAGACAGGCAGAGGAAAATTAGATTGGCGTAATAAGATACTCGGTACAGTAGCTTAAGAGTAACAGAGCTTATACGGACATGTGTACGTACCTGATCGAAATAATTTGCAGGATATTCTCGAGTTTGCTATTCCCAAGGATTACGTAAAGAACTCGTAGAATTTGAAAATTCTTCCAATACTATATTCTTCCACGAATCTCTCGTTTCGAAATGGTACGAGATTCGTTCCAAGATTTTTGGACATCGTCCACAGGTCTCTTGCGCGATGATTTTCGAACCAATAGTATTGCTACGATAAATTGGCAATTATTAATAAATTGCTCGCTGCGACTTTCAACTTTTACCGCGCTGTCAATCTGTAACACTAAGCTCACCAGACTCGGTCAAATGACCGGTTTCAATATTTTATTTAAAATTCTACGTTCGTCGTTATATTTTTCTTCGAATTGTTAATTCGTCCATCTAACTTTATGCAAATTCCTGTATCAACAAAAATCGAGAGATCGATTAATCGGATAATACGAGGATTTACATAAAGTTAGAGAAACAAGAAAAATAACGACGAAATTAAATGAAATAAAATTTTGAAACCGGTCATTTGACCGGACCTAGTAAGATTAGCGTTAAATTTTTCCTTTTTCATTAGAGTGAAATTGTTCATAGGAATTGTAATATCGCATTTACGTATAATCGTATCAACGTTCGGTAAACGTACGTTACGATAATAGCGGGATAAGAAGGTGGAAGCAGTAGCAGGAGCCCGTGAAATTGGAATTTCACGAAAACGATATTTCATATGCACCAACCTGACGTCTCATTCACGATTGACGACATTCTCAGTCATGACTCTTCTAATTCCTCTATTTTCCTTTATTTTCCATTTGTTACTTTTCTCTGATTCTCCGAGCTTTGTACGCCACTTTCGCGATCTGATATATCGGCCACCGAGATCGAAGTTTTCGGGCAAGTTGCGACTGTCGCCAACGAAATATCCCAAAACTTCCAAATTAACTTCGAAATCAAACCACCAACGCTGTATCGAAATTTGAAATATTTCCGAAGAACGCAAATTACGCGAAAGTCTCCGGATGGATTCTTTGTTTTACATTGCACAAGCGTTGCTTCCAAGAATTTTAACGCTAGAACCACCGATGGCAAAAGTATGAAATTTGTACGAAAGCAGTGAAAAAGACAGAAAAAAAATAGGTTGGGTTGGCAACTAAGTGATTGTGGATTTTGTCACTAGGTGGCTAACTATTGTTGATTAATGTTATATTGGGTTGGCAACTAAGTGATTGGGGATTTTGTCACTAGGTTGGCAACTAAGTGGTTGCGGATTTTGTCATTAGGTGGCATTGACAAAAATCACTTAATTGCCAACTACGTAACAACATTCGTTCGCTGTACAATTTTCTATTCTGCTTACTTGCGTGCAATTATCGATACAGCAGATTCTTGAAAATATTGTTAAACGTATCGATTTTCTTACGGTTTCTTTGAAACTTTAACGATACTATATTTAGTTATAGCGTTATCCACACACGATAGAATTTGTAAAGAGTCTAAATTTGCCAAAATGGAAATATTCAGGTTCAAAATTGACGGTAGATCGTTACATTAATAGCTTCTTGGTGATTATTTGCCGATAAAAGCTACTTGTACAAAGTCGTGTAAAACGTTGTATGAACAAAAATCCAGCTGCAACTTCACCGTTTCGTGCTACGATTTTCAAACCGAATTTCGTGCCTGTCGTAACGCGGCTGCAACAGCCAACGATTGGAACACCAGTTTTCCCATCAACGTTAATATTCTGCCACCGATCCTCGTCCGGTTTTAACTTTATCCAGATAATCGGAAAAATATGGTAACGCTTTCCACCTGCATCGAAGTTTCACATACGCCTCGAATGGTACAGGATTTTCCACTGAAATTTCTCGTATTTTCTATAATCCAAAGCTGCTGCGCTACCCCATGTTTAACACTAAGCGTATCGATGACCAACTTGAAAATATCGTACGATTGCTGCGTCGTCGCAAGGAAAATAGTTTGCTGCACGAAATTCGGTTGCAAGATCGTCGGACAACAAACGCGCGATTTTTTTGCTCCTTTCTTCTAAAGAAGAAGAGACACGCGCTAGGAATATTCTTCGCCTTTTACCGTTTACTTTCGAGGGACGTCGTCGCGCTGCATATACCTCGATACGCTTTTGCAATGTAAAACAAAAGATCTGTGTAGAAGCTTTCGCTATCGATGGTCCAGTTACGATTCGATTGAAATTCGCTTGTAACTCGCGAAAGCGGATTTATCGGCGATCGTTGCGATTGCTCGTTGAGCAAAAAGAAAAAGAAACTCGACAGCGACCAGTAACGAGCTGAGATCGTGTCGAAAGGAATCCCAGACAGATTGAAAACTCCAACGAATAATCCAACAAATGTAAAAGAAAAAAAGAAAAATATAAACCCGTCCTCCTACGTTCTAGAGACGATCCTAGCGATCTCGTAGCGATCCTAGCGATTTTCTAGCGATCTCCTGACGATCCAGCCGTGCGAAATAACGAGAGTGATCGTGTTCTGTTTAAAGGTGCCCCACGAGGTATGTCTAGCTCAGGTTCGCAAAAGAGTGCTCGAAAAACCCACCAGTAAGTCACCCTCGAATCTAACTATAACAAAAACTATAACAAAACACCTAATTTATTATATATATATATATATATCTCTATAATTTATATATATTTCTACATAGATATATACGTAAATATAAGTATACAGTTAGACATATTAATATTCGGTAGAGTCTCCGTATTCGTTGCTTCGTATACAAGACGATGATTTGGATATTGTGTTGCTTATTGTACGAGAATATCAGATGTTTGTCGTAGCTTGAAAATACGTGCGAAGAATGTTCTCTTCTTAACAATAACGTTTAACCGTACAAATAGATTTTTCACGAAAATGAAATTGTCCTGTTCGCTTCGTAAATTGAAAAGAAAATGTTTGTTAACCCTTTCGCTTCGAGTGCCGCTTATAGACGGCGCCCGTGAAATAACCTGTAGGTACGAGCGCCGCTTATTGGCGGCGACCACGCGACGAATCCTGGATTTGGTACCCCATATATCTATCGGGCATACACCAGTGCCATCTGTAGTCAATAATATATTTTTTCGTTCTCGGCAGAAAATTTCTGTTGATTTTATTGATATATGGATTAATCTCTTCTTAAGAGTTACTCATTGTTGAAACAAAATCAAAACGTTTTACGCAATATATTTCAAACATCCAAACGATCGTATACTATTTTGTGCTAAAAAATCTGTTAAATCCATTGACAGTGAAACGATATCTCATATACGGTTCTTACAAGAATTTTTGTTATTTAAGACTTAGTGACAGTAGTTCGGTGGACTGGACTGCCGAAGCGAAAGGGTTAACGAAACATTTTAATCTTTGCATCTTCTTCGAAATATGTGCTGCGATTGAGACTGATAATTATGCAATTTCTAGGTAACTTTTGTTTTAATTTATTTTTGATTTGTTATATTTATTTGAACTTACTTATTACGATATATTAGGTTGTCCGAGAAGTTTCTTTCGTTTCATAAGGTGATAATAGATGAACAACAATTTCTGTTTTATATTATTTTATTGACTTAGGTATGATCCATTTCGTTCTATTTCTATTATTATATTCGTGCATAATTCAATAAACTAATATAAAACAAAAAAGATTGTGCGTCTATTATTTCTTTATAAAACGAAAGAAACTTTTCGGACAACCCAATATCATAAGTTGTCTGTTTGTCAAAATTGCTTTCCCCTTTCGTGACACGTTAGACGCTCGGTGTGTGGTAAAAGTATCGATGTTAATTTCTTCCGCCAATGTTAATCGTACAAGATAAATCTATTTCGCTATTCTAGCCATTTGCAAGGATTACTATATGGATTATGTTATGGAGTGTAAATAAGCTTCCATGTATTTGAGTAACGTAGAAATTTTTAGAGACAATTTTTTCTTCAAAATCCATGGTTCAATCGATCTTATCGATTTTAGGAAGAAATTGTTTATTGTACTTTGTAGCTGCTGTGAATGGTTCGTATTCTCGTAAAATAAGCGATATTGTGTTTAACGCTAACCATACCAGGCCCGGTGAAATAATCGCTTCCAAAATTTAATTTAAAATGTCTCTTTTGTTCGTCTAACTTTACATAAATTCTGACATTAACAAAAATAGAGAAATTGATTAATTATAGATAACAACGACCAGTTTCAAAATTTAATTCCAAATTGCACTTTCGTCGTCATTTCTCGTCTAACTTTATGTAAATTCTGACATTAACAATAATTGAGATATTATCACATAACAACGACCAATTTCAAAATTTAATTTAAAATTGCACCTTCGTCGTTATTTCTTCCGCTCGTCTAACTTTACATAAATTCCTACATTAACAAAAATTGAGGAATTGATTAATCAAATAACAACGACCGGTTTGAGAATTTAATTCCAAATTGCACCTTCGTCGTTATTTCTCGTCTAACTTTATGTAAATTCTGACATTAAAATAAACAGAAGAAATAACGATGAATGTACAACTTGAAATGAAATTTTCAAACCGATCATTCGATCGGACCTGCTAACGTTAGTATTAAATCATCTTCTCTCGTACGAAATTACCAATACAGAGAAAACACTATAACCGAATATCAATCGATGTGAGATAACTGTGTATCTACAGATATTGTATTAATGTACATTTCGAGGTATATTGTATACGATTGTTATACACCCATCTTTAGCCTGAACAAGAGACGACACACGTACAAGGATCGTCGAACGATCCCGGGACCAAAGGGCGGCCATAATGAGAGGACGCTATTCGACCTCCCACCTACTCTTGATTTCAGTTAATTCCCCCCTGAAATCTTTGTCCTAAGTACTAGACACACGTATTACAACACGTATCTATCGGCATTTTTGCCAGATTTTGTCCTTTTGCCAGCCAGGCGAACGACACGCCATTCTTTACGACGATTTATCTCTATGATTTATCATTCATGTTTCTCTTTTCTCTACGACTTTTTTTTCTATGAATACTACTGTTCCAGGTTTTAGTCGTTGTTGCTTGGGTACAGTCTTTTTTTGTAGTAACGATTTTTTACATAACGATTTTTGGGAACGTTCGAGCTATTTTTCACGCAGAGATGGTATCTGCACAGTATTGGAGAAATTTCTGCATTTTATTTTTGAAGTTGTCCTTTTTGTCCATTGCGTCGGTTCTTTTTGCGAATGGTAGTTTCGAGACGTTTTTAAACGAATTGAAAATTTAGTTACTTCAAGACGAACGTTTGGGAAGTCTTATTTCCGTGGAATTCGCAAATTTTGGGAAAGGAAAATTTTGGAAGTGAAAGTCTGGACATTCCGAATTTCGGAAGTCATTTTGGAAAACCAAAGTTCCGCAGTACTGAAATTTTAAAACATATTCCCACTGTTCGTTCAATTTCTAACAATTCTACTCTTCGTTGCTACAAAAAAAAAAAAAAAATTTCATTGATTGCCAAACGACCATTTCAATTTTCACAAAAATCGTGGCGGTGTCGTCGTGCAGAAAACAAGATCGTTGAACAATTATGGCGTTCACTTTTCTATAATCGATCGGGCAAAGTTCGCCGGGCACGTAGGCAAGCAGAGAGTAAGTTGGCCGTGTGTTTCGTCTTAATCGAGGCTATTGCGAGGTCGTTGTGATTAACGTTGACTATCTAAAAGGTGGCGAGCTCCAGTTTGTCACAATCGAAAACATTCGTAATTACCATTATTCAGCCGTAATATATAGGTGGTCCTTCGTAGATAAATGATATTTCCTTTTTATTCAAAGAAACCATCTCGTGCGGGGTTTGTAATCGATTGCAAATTCGTTCGAACATCCGCGAAGATGAAATTCAACTGGACAAAATATCTGAAAATAATTCTACGACTAAGAATAACTCACTATCGTTGCTCGGCGGCGTCAATCGTGGCACTGCGCTTGAAACACGTACGTTTCAGACGAGAGGCTCTAAATTCTCAAAATGTACTTTCAAATGTATTTTCAAATGTACAATAGTATTTTCAAAATGTACATTTTTCTAAATATGCAATTTATCAATTTGTAACATAACGTAGCTGCTCTCTCACGCCAAAGTCGTGTAATTACATATATATATATATATATATGTTGGCAACTAAGTGATTGCGGATTTTGTCATTAGGTGGTATTGACAAAATCCGTAATCACTTAGTTGCCAACCCAATATATATTTGAAATATATAAATAATCAATGAAAAATGTATATACTTACATAAAGAAATAAAAATAATATATATAATATTATGTAATACAAAAAAAATTGCAATTATATGTATAATATTAGGTTGTCCGGAAAGTGTCTTTCTTTCGCAAACGTGTTTTTTATAATAATGCATCTTCATAGAAACGTGAAACCAAGTCTGTGAAATGTCACGATGTTTATCTCAACAAAACAAAATGGATCGTACTTAATTCGACAAAATAATGTAGGATCTTATACTATAATTAATTTATTTACAATAAATGGATTAAGCAGGTGTTGGTTAAACAGGAAACTATGGTTGTTTAACGTGAACTATATACAATAACGTACTATAATTTAGACAACTAGATAGTTAATTCACAACTCTCGTCACCACGGATCCAACGCTCTCTCTTACGCGGACCACAATCTCTCGACGACACAGTTCGCACTCTCTGAATTCTCGATTGAGTCTCTTTGACTTCTCAACTAACACTGACTGTTAATTCGTCTTTCTCCCTTAGCATCCCTTTGTCTTTTCTCTTAGCCCCACCACGCTCGTGTTTCGCAACCGTTCGTGGCCAGTGTCACGTAGGCCTTTTTCCGCGAAACTATTCAATTGAAGGACTGACGATACATTGATGGGCCTGTCGGCACTTAGGCTTTCTCGCGACATTGTTTATGGTTCATCCCATATCTCTTAGGCCTTTCGTCCACGATACTACAATAATATAAAACAAAAACCGTTGTGCGTCTATTATTTCCTCATAAAAGGAAAGAAACTTTTCGGACAACTTAATATAATATTAGGTTATCCGGAAAGTGTCTTTCTTTCGCAAACGTTTTTTACAATAATGCACCTTCATAGAAACGTGAAACCAAGTCTGTGAAATGTCGCGGTGTTTATTTCAACAGAATAAAATAGATCGTACGTAATTCGGCAAAATAATATAAAACAAAAAATGTTGTGCGTCTATTATTTCCTCATAAAAGGAAAGAAACTTTCCGGACAACCTACATATATATGGTGTGTCACGTGACGAAGACAGAGACAGGTAAAGCAGAGCAGTTGGCTAAAATTCAATAAAGGTAGATGTGAAATTTTCTCAGCTGTGGCATTAACGACGTCTAGCAGCGATCGTACGGAATGTTCAACGAATCGATGGTCACCGGAAGAATGAAATAAACGCCGGTTTTATTACGAAGCGTGGAAGGTGGAGATCGATGTGCGATTAATTTCAATACGTGTTTCAATAACATCAAAATATCGTGGAAACGAAGATTCGATGGAAATTATTGGAGAATGTACGACATTTAAAACGATTGGTTATCGAAGTTCCGTTCGGTAAATTAAGTAACTGCGAAAATGATAAATCGTCGATGGCGAGCAGATCGATGAATGGAATATGCAAACGCGTTTAAACGACACGCAGATGTCGAAGCGATAAGAATTCGATGGAAATCGTTGATTCGTGTGTCCCAAATTAAAAAAAAAAAAAGAATACTCTTTGAAAGCGCGTAAAATTCTTTCTTTTTTTTTCTTTTTTTTTCCGAATGTCGATCGGCAAACCGGCTACATTTGAAAACATTAAAAAATTAGAAGAGAAGAAACTCGCCATGGAAAATTACAAATTTAAGGGGACGATAGGGATGACGAAGCACAAAAGAGGGATAAAATTGATGAAAGTGTTCGCCAGACTGAAGGACATTTATCATTGTACGTCCCTGCGTGGAAGACACGCATTGGCGTAGAATTAAAATTTGCAAATATTAGAAATCGCATTTTTTCCTTTCGTTACGTTTTCGTACAATTTATCTTCTTCTCTTCATAGTCATCTCTTCACCAACTTAAAAACAGTGCTTAAAAATACTAACAAATCCGCTCAAATACACTCGGAAATATCCATCGACCCTTGTGCAGAGTTTCTTTTAAAATGTTCTCTTTTTAATCTTCTTTTTTTCATTTTATTTTTTTCTCCTTTTTTTTCATGAATAATCTTTTAACGTTTTTAACATCTGCCGATGGCCATCGATTTTCATCATTGCCAGAAATTATTAATCATTGAACGAATATGTCTGTGACGTACAGAGGTGCAGACGTAAATTAGTCGTATTTTACAGGACTATTTATCGGTGATGATCCACGATATTTGATGTACAGAAGCGTCCATGCGTCTTGTAAAAAATATATGAAACTTCCACTTGTATTGGAAATTGCTTTATTGAGAAGAATTGCTATATTGAGAGTCGTTCAAAGAAACTATTGGGTTGGCAACTAAGTGATTGCGGATTTTGTCATTAGGTGGTATTGACAAAATCCGCAATCACTTAGTTGCCAAGCCAATATTACGTTGAGAAATTGAATCGAATTTTATTTTTATTAGACGCGGGCGATTATCTGAGTTAGTTTACCGAATCGTAAGAAATTGAAAGGAAGATCGAGTAATTGGCTCGTGAAAGAGTAAAGCTCGCGGACTGACCAAAGTTCCAATTGCGTTAAAGAATCGTGAAGGAAATGGAATTTAAGGTTAGATTACAAACCCTGTGCGGCCTACTCGCACTAAAGCACTGCCGATTAGTCCCGAGCCAGCACTAGGTATCACCAGGAACAGCCAAGTAGTGATGGAACAAAAAATTCGAGCCATCAAAGACGAGGGAGCAAATATTTTTGCTTTTATAGTTATAAACTGCACGTGTTGTATAGAATAAAAAAAAAAAGAAAGATAAGAAAATACATTCGTCTGGTCTTGGATGACTCGTTAGCTGCTTATTCTTAAGAAACTCAACCACCAGGACGCGAATTACTCAAAGTTGGATGGTATACGATCGTTAAAGAAATTACCAACAAGGTATACATTTGCTTTACCAAAAGGAAAATTGACACAGGCTTGCCAATATAAAGACAAACTGTTGTAGCATTTCCGGTTTCCAATATTCGTCTCTCCCTTTGTACCTGGCATTAGACGAAGTGTAATTATTTGTTTAATGGTGAAACGTACAGAAGGAATTGTAATTAAGACGAATATTAGGCACGAATTATTAGAGAATTTATATCAGAATTTCTGCAACTAATGTTCCTTCTTTTTTCTTTCACTTTGAGTTTAGTTTCTTCTTTGAACTGCATCGCCAATTTCTCTGATCAAACTACTCACACACCACCAAACGATCGAGCACTGCTTGAAACAATGACGAATTTTGAAAGGGATGTTTTGGATGTTTTGGATGTTCTGGATGTTTTGGATGTGCGTGGCGGATGATTCACAGTGGTTCAGCTCATTTTTGCATGTACAATATTTGGGCTGCTGGATGTTTGAAATTCGCTGGATGTGAAATTTTCGAAACGTGGAATTTATCGGAATTTTCAATGTTTGAGATTGACAAAATTTAAGATTTCCAAAATCTGGGATCTTTGTAATTGGAGATATCCAAGACCTGAATTTTCGGACATTAAAAATTTGTACAGCAACTGGAATTTTTGAAATTTGAGGTCTTTGAAGTTTGAACTTGTTGAGATCTGTTTTCGAAATTTTGAATTTCTAAAATTTTGATATTTTCAAAATGTAAAACTTCCAAGATTTGCAATTTTTAAAATTAAAACTTACCAACATCTGGAATTTTCAACATTTGAAATTGCCAAAACGAAAGATTTATGAAATTTGAAATTCCAAAAATTGGAGATTTCCAAGACTTAAAGTTTTCAGATTTAAAGATTGCCAACAACTAAAATTCTCAAAATTTGAAACTTCCAGAACTTGGAATTTCCAAAATTTGGATTTCCAAATATTGAAGTTCCCAAAATTAAAAATTCCTAACGTCTAGAATTCTTCTTCAAAAATTTGATATTTCCTACTAATTGAGTATCTGCAAAATTTGCAATTCCCAACATTTGAAATTGCCAAAACTGAAAATTTCTGAAATTTGGAATTTCAAAAATTGGAAATTTCCAAGATCTAAAGTTCCCAAAATTAAAAACTCCCAACATCTGGGATTCTCGAACTTTGGCATGTTCAACACTTGAGATCTCCAAAATTTGGGTTCTGAAAATTGGAATTTCAAAAATTGGAAATTTCCAAAACCTAAAATTCCTAAAATTAAAAATTCCCAACATCTGGAATTCTCAAACTTTGGAATATCCAAGATGATGTTCTTGAGATTTCCAAAATTTGATATTTCCTACTAATTGAGTAGCTGCAAAGATTTGCAATTCTCAACACATTTGAAATTACCAGAATTTAAAATTTCGCTGACATTTTCAAACTTAGTCGAATGAATTCAACTCTAAATTTCGTATATTTCTGCAGCTGTAACTTTTTCCCTAATCACTGTGGATAAATCATGCGCAGTGCACATACAATGTGCAAAAGTATAAATTCACCTTAATGATACACGAATGAACGCACTCCACACACACGACACTCGAATGGTGGCATGAGTTCACATTTATTACAATGGATTAGTTATACAGCACACTCTGATCATTTTATTGATGCTTTGTTCCAGCTATTTAGTACTTCAAACATTTAATTTCCAATTAGTTATTATTAAACTACGATAATCATTGTATTCGAAATTTCTAAGTAGTATAGTTATGGCCATATATTCACCAATTCAAACGAATCGTATTCACTAATTGTAAATCGCATTGTGTGTGCTTATTAGCATTTAGATGGTTGCTTCTTGAATGCTCGTAGCATGATCGATAATGAATAAGAAACGTGTCTTGCAGGAAGGATTATTTGATTTATGTACAATTTTTCTATTTTCTAAAGAAGCAGAAAGAAAGAAAATAGTTATATATTTTTCTAATAGAAATTTCTTATAAGAAAATTGAAGACTTTCTATTATTTTTTCTTCTTTTACCTCTTTTTTTTTTTTTTTTTTTTACTATTATAAAGGACTTGAGTGAGTTTGGCTATAAAAATATGAAATGTTGTGTCACATTACATAGATTTCATTCTTGTTAAAGGAAGACAAGAGAAAAAGGAAGGGAAAGGAGGAAAGGAGTGAGAAAATGAAAAGCAGAGCGAAGAAATAGAAGGGGAGGAAGAGAAGAGAAAGAAGAAAAAATGGGGAAGAAAGGAAGAGAGAGAGAGAGAGAAAGAAAAGAAAGAAGGAGGAAAAAAAAAGAAGCCTCGTTCGGATTAGTCAAATTGCTTGAATTCAAGCAACTTGGAATAATTGGATTTGATGAGAACGATTTTCAAGTTAAGTATTATGAATATGAACCTGTTATTTAGGTTCCCATTGTTAGGGCATTACAGGCTGTTTGAATTCAAGCAATCTGTCTAATCTCAACAAAGTTAAAGGGAAGGAACAGAGAAAGAAACCAAAAGAAAGAAGGTAAAAGTAAAAGAAGCATGGCCAGGGAAGAAAAGAAGAAAAGAAGAAAACAAGAAAGACAGGCAAAAGACAGGAAGGGTGGGAGATATGCAATGAAAAGAAGAAAGAAAGAAAGAAAAAAGGAAATGGATAAAAATAAAGACATTGCAAAACTCGTATTAAAAATAATATTTAATGTCTCTCTAATAAAAGAAAAAAATAAAAAAGAAATATTTAATATGTCCGATAGAATGGAGCCTTCCTGCAAGGTAGCCAATTATATCTTAATATCCACTGTACAAAAGGCAAATACTTAGCTAATTAGGTTGACGACAATGTACCAATTAGTCAAGGATAGAAACAGATACATAGAATGTAATTATCGAATCGCAATTAGCCAACGAATGACGCTTTTCTCCGTTCTGTTGTTGCGGACATATAGAAACACCACTATGGCTGCTTCTACAAATAGCGCCAATAAAAAACGAACGGGACCTGGTGGTCCTGTTCCTGTTGACCTTCCGGGACATCACTGCCCTGAAGCAGCCAATCGAGGCGGACGACAGCAAGGGTGGCCTCTCCAAGTTCGCCAAACTCGCCAGATCGGTCACCAGGTCGAGATCTGTTCTTGTATCACAATTCAGCTCCCATCTGCCCGCCCTCAAGGATACCGCGTTGCCAACCACCGCGAAGCAATCACACTTAGCTCATGTAAGATATCTTACTGATTCCTTAGTAGGAGTTTTATTAAATTAGTTGATCGATCTATCTAATTTACAAGTTTCTCATTTTCTATGGGAGGCAGACCTTCAGAGTCGTTAACAGATTGTAAACCTTTGTGGAAATCCACATTTTCATGAATAATATTCCATCTGCTTTTTCATTCCTTAATCAATCCTTGTAATTTACCTAATTATTTTTTAAGTCACTCAACTGTGGATCTTTATGGAAATTCAGATTTTTATGAGCAATATTGCTCTGCTTTTTCATTTGTTAACTGTTCCTTATTCTTTTTAATTTACCTAGTCGTTTTTCAAGTCACTGAACTGTGTGCATCTTTGTGGAAATTCACATTCTTATGAGTAATATTCCCTTTTTCTTTTTTAATCTGTTAATTAAACCTTGTAATTTACCTAATCATTTTTTAAGTCACTGAATTGTGGATCTTTATGGAAATTCAGATTTTTATGAGCAGTATTCCTCTGCTTTTTCATTTGTTAATTATTCCTTATTCTTCTTAATTTACCTAGTCATTTTTCAAGTCACTGAACTGTGTGGATCTTTGTGGAAATTCACATTCTTATGAGTAATATTCCCTTTCTTTTTTAATCTGTTAATTAATCCTTGTAATTTACCTAATCATTTTTTAAGTTACTGAAATGTGGATCTTCATGGAAATTCACACTTTTATGAGTAATATTCCCTTTTCTTTTTTAATTTGTTAATTAATCCTTATAATTTACCTAATCATTTTTTAAGTCACTGAACTGTGGATCTTCATGGAAATTCACACTTTTATGAGTAATATTCCCCTTTCTTTTTTAATTTGTTAATTGATCCTTGTAACTTGCCTAATCATTTTTAAAGCCATCCAACTATGAATCTTTACAGAAATTCACATTTTTATGAGTAACGTTTCACTCCTTTTCAATCAATCAATTAATCCTTGTAACTTACCTAATCATTTTCAGAGTCATTGGGCCGTGTTTCTTTATAGAAATTCATATTCTTATAAATACAAATTAACGTTTGAAGACTATCACAAGGATTATCATTGACCCTGTACATTTTTACATTTTTACTTCTTTAAATTTCCCATAAATGCATAAGCACAGTCATAGTCTTTGTTCAGTATAATCAACAAAATATTCAAGTTACTGAAAATACATTAAAATGATGAAACTCTATACAACAAGTTTAATTGTCAGAGAGTTTGGACTTTCAAATTTGAAATTTTCACAACTAATTGCAAATCGATTAATTAATAGAACAACTAATTAATTAACTCAATCGCATGCAATTCTTTCTGAACTTTTAACTTGGATCATCCTGCATTCTATCCAAGCCAGCGAATATAAAAATAAATAAAGTAAATAACAATCATAATAACATTGCATCTAATCATTTTAGCTAAAAAATCCTGCCACTCTATTCGGTAAGCTATTTTGATTTTGATTTTGATTTTGCCACTCACACCAACTACCATTCGTATCCGAACGTGTCTGATGAAGATTTACTCGCGTTGGAGATTCGTTCCCGTTTCGAAGAGATTTGCATGGAAATGTTAACGGTTTTGATTTGTACGTGTTCGAGATTGCTGGATTATTGTAATCGTCAATATTTAAATGCATGAGCCGTGCTGCGTTTATCGCCTGATTTCAAGCCCCTGAAACGTTTATCAAAATTCAAAGCCTGTCTGTAAGCAACAGCAGGAGATAGAGAAAGAAGAGAAATAAAACTTGTTAAATTGGCAAGTAAAAGAAGAAAACAATTATAACTCGAAAATTGAAAGGTAGTAAAATCAATCATTAAATTTTTCGTAAAAATATTCTTTCATTTTCTTTCATTTCTCTGAAACAATCACTACGATGGATAACGCTAATATAATTTTCATTTTTCAGATGATGTCCTTAAGCGGCGACGTGATGCCGCAGTACAGACAAGAGGCACCAAAGACCCCGCCGCACATTTTGTTACATTACTGCGCGTTCAAGGCGATCTGGGACTGGATCATTTTATGTTTGACCTTTTACACGGCCATCATGGTACCCTACAACGTCGCGTTCAAAAACAAGACCAGCGAGGACGTGTCCCTGCTGGTCGTCGACAGCATCGTCGACGTCATATTCTTCATCGACATTGTCCTCAATTTTCACACCACGTTCGTTGGGCCTGGTGGCGAGGTGGTGTCTGACCCCAAGGTACAAATATCCTCGCAAAACCAAACACCATGAAAAACCGGTTTGGTTTGGCTTGACAATTGATCATTAGTCCAAGGTACATATCTGCAGTTTAACCGCGACTTTTATAGAAAATAGGGTTTCTATAGAGAAAAGTAGAGGTCATGTAAGTACGGAAATGCGTGGAGAACGAATAAATGTATTAAATACAATGTTGTACTCCGATCGATAAACGTTACCTGTCAAATGGATAATTCGATATTTGTAGACAAAAGTGTGTTAACTGTTATACTCGTCAAAGGTTTGTTCGTCGATTTCATTGTGTAAAAGGTCCCTGTGATTCCTCGCTAGATTCTATTTTTCATTGTTTTAACGTAGAATCAGCGAAGTGGGAATCCTCCGGTCGCTTTCAGGTTCCATCGTTGCACACGAAAGCTCACACATTAGCAATATTGTCCATTTTTATGTAAAAGTTCCCTTTGAAATTATCCCTCTTCTTGTTCTCTTCTTCCCTGGCAGCTAGTTCTTGAAAAATCTATGGATGCTGAAATACATTGCAACGTTATCTTTAATTTCAAACTATGAAACTTCCCAATTCTGAGAAATTTTAAATTGTAGCATTTGCCAAGTTGGAAAAATGTCAAATTTCCGTATACCGCAATCTATTTTAACAATGTCGTCGTATCAGAGGATAGTTATCGTAGATATTCTCAGGGATTCATCTGGATAAGGTTAAAACTGGGAATCTAGAACATTGATGCCAATTATGTCAAGTCATTCTTCCTTACCATTGTTCTCTGTCACGTGGCAAAAATATCTTTTACAACTCTTCTCGCCTCTGTGTACTTCACTTGCTCTCAGAACAACTCGTTAGAAGACTTTGTCTAATGTAATTTTCCATTAAAACGACAGGTGATCAGAATGAACTACCTAAAGTCATGGTTCATCATCGACCTTCTGAGCTGCCTGCCGTACGACGTGTTCAACGCATTCGACCACGACGAGGACGGCATAGGAAGCCTGTTTTCAGCTCTCAAGGTGGTCAGATTGCTTCGTCTTGGTCGAGTGGTTCGGAAACTAGACCGGTATCTGGAGTATGGAGCCGCGATGCTCATTCTACTGCTCTGTTTCTACATGTTGGTTGCTCACTGGCTGGCCTGTGTCTGGTACGTCACTTTAAGGTGATTTTACCCTGCCCACACACAAAAAGGTAACACGGCTGCGGCAGGATTGACGGCTAAATCAAACCTTAGACGTCGTTATTTCCCTCCCCCCCCGATTTTCTCAACCTAACATTATCCATCAAGTGCTACCTAGACACAAATAGAGATATACATACATAGACATACACACATATACAGAACATGTACACGTGCACACAGGATATGCCGTGCCGCTTTTACAAAACAGCATAGCATTCTCGTTCCGCTGGGAATTATAAAAAAGATATAATCTCGATCTACTTTTATTTTGTCCAAAAAATGGAACATTCCCGAAAGGAATCAGTTTGCCATGGCTTCTAGAATAGTAACGAGAGCTAACTGGGTCATCCTGAAGATTTGTGTTAGAAAAATGTATTTTTTCTAACATTTAATATACTTTTATTTATTTATTTATTTATTTTTTAGTAATCGTCGTTATATTCTGTACAATTTATTCCAACGTGATATACAAGATGCATTTGAGGAGCGTTTCAAGACTATAGTTACTTCAAGAGCACTTAAAGACTGTATCATCCAAAGATATCAAGATGGTATTAGAATAGAAGATATTCATTGAAGATCGACAAGATAATTTGAATTTTATATCACAATCCTTATGCTAATGTTCAAAATGTATCAAAAATAGTACCGTTAATATTAGTAAATGAAGATACCGAATTTTAAGACAGTAGTACTTTTCTTCTAAAAGCTTATATTATTCAGAAGTATTATAGTACTGGTATTGGTAAACGAAGATACTGAATTTCAAGACAGAAGTACTTTTATGCTAAAAGCTTGTATTATTCAAAAATAATGAAAAGGTTCAGGATGACCCGATATCTGCGATATGCAGCGAATACAGGGCAGAGATCGATCAGCCACACAATCGAAAAAAAAAAGAACGCGAAGAGACGTCGCATTAAAACTGCTGCTGCCTAGTTCCTTCACCTCGCTTCTTAATTATTTTCGCTTCTTCCCCGCTCGAAGCGGCATAAACGAAGTAGCGCTTCAAACTAACGTTGCCTCCTCTTTGAAGATGACGAGGAAAGAAGAGAAAGAGAGAGAGAGAGAGAGAGAGTACGAAAGAGCGAGTGAAAGAGAAAGAGAGTACAGAAGAGAAAAATATGGAGGAAAAAGGAGGCTTGTTCTCGAGTGCAAGAGAATAAAGTCGACGACGATGCTAACCTTCCGCTCGTTTCCTCGACAAAGAGCCTCCGTGTCCTTTAGACGTTCTCCATCGTCGAATCGACGATCACGGGAAACCACGAACGTAACAGGAGCTCTTTCGCTCGAAACGCTATTATCTTCTGTTGGCGAACCGTCCTCGTTTCCAAAAGAAGCTTCGAGTGTTTGACCGTGATCCTTCTTGCTAGATATTTTTTCGTTCTAAAGAATAGCCAAAAGAGAAAAAAGAAAGACAGGAAGCAGAGAAAGAAAAGTGGAAGAACAGTTACGAAATGGAAGTAAGGATAACGGTCAAGACCAAAGAGGAACGTGGAGAGAGAACGCTTTTCAACACGAAACTTAGCCAACCAAAAAGCATGCGTGCTTCTTTCACGCGTCCTCAGAGAACCCTATTCGCCTTTTATTTGTACAGGGTGTATCCAATTTTTCCGAGGAAACTGCAACAGTATAATGGAATAAGAGATAAAAACCTTAATTGAAGAAAATAGTTACATATTACTAGTTAAAATACTTTATCTTACATTTTTCATTTTTCAAGGTAGTATCGAGATACTTGTAGATCCCCGTGTGTTTTACTTAGCGAGTAAAGTTGTACTGTACAGGCTATATTATAAAATAATGAGCAAATATTTTGAATATTTATTCTTATTAATTGTCATATAATTTTGATTTAATATATATTAAAAATGATATTATTTATTATAGTATTTTGAACAAGTGACAAGGATAAATCTTCAATTTTCTTCACTTTTAACTAAGAAAAATGTTATATATGAAGTTTTGCTGTAAATTCTTTACTACTATTTTGAAAATGTGCTTATGCTGTTGTAGAAGATTTAGAGATAAGACAATGCATAGAATGGGTGTAATGTGTTAAAAATGTATGAAATACTTAAACTAAAGTATTGCTTATAGTATTATATCTACTAGAGGATACAAATTTCTATCCAAGTTTTATTTCCTTAATTGTTCCTTCGCGAAAATATAAATTCACAACTATATTTTTACCCCCTATTTGCGAAGATAAGATTTCTTTCTTGAATCATCGAATGCTAATTATGTATTAGGATAATATAAGATTGACAACTTCGTAGAAAGTGAGGTTAGATTAATTTGCCTTCTGAAAGGCTCATTTGTAAATCCTGTCTCAGCAATTTATCTAGGAAAATTGGAAACACTCTGTATATTTCGATTATATTTTATAGCGTGTATTAGAGAATGTAAAATGGTAGAAAGATGAATATGACGAGAATAATAAGAAGGGTTGTTGGGTTAAAGGTACTCGATAGGAAGGTCGGATGCGGACAACGGAGTCCAGTATTCCTGGCTGTGGAAGCTGGCGAACGTCACCCAGTCACCGTACAGCTATCTATGGACCAATACCAGCACCGCACCGGAACTAATCGCAGGACCGTCCAGGAGAACCATGTACGTCACCGCATTGTACTTCACGATGACCTGCATGACCTCCGTGGGCTTTGGCAACGTCGCCGCCGAGACCGACAACGAGAAGATTTTTACCATCTGCATGATGATCATTGCCGGTACGATTCTTTAATTTTTTCTTTTTATTCCTCCAATGAAGTTTGCGATACTAGCTTTACTAAAATCAGATTATCTTTTTAAGGTATCCAATTGGTAATGAAATTTTTGTATCCTCAAGAGCGAATGTTGGGATTCTAAAATTGATTGTATCACTGGAGTGCGGATGTTTATGCAAATTGATAATTTTATGAACATCACTTAAGAAACGGAATCTAAATATTAGACTTTTACTTACTAAATATTATATAAGAAACTTCAGACTTTTAGAGGAAGGAGATTGTGCAAAATTTAATTCCACGAATTTTCACGAGTTTGCACAGGGTGTATCGGTTTTAATTTGGAATACCTACGTCGTGCGGTTCTCTCACAAATAGTTTTAGACGTAATATCCGTTTTAACATATTTATTTCTCGGGTCACGACAAACACGACTTTGCAACTACTCTCTACTGGACTAGTTTGTGAACATTCGAGCATCTTACAATTTTACTTGAAACTCAAAGAGTTTAAATCGGTCTTCCTGACTGACAATCAGGCGTTATCGTTTTAGCTAATTTATCGTTATCAAATTCTATTTGAATTGATCTATAAATCTGTAAAATTGTATGATTGTTTGCAGCCCTGTTGTACGCCACGATCTTCGGTCACGTGACTACGATCATCCAACAGATGACATCGGCCACGGCCAAATATCACGACATGTTGAACAACGTGAGGGAGTTCATGAAGCTGCACGAGGTGCCGAAGGCGCTTAGCGAACGCGTGATGGATTACGTGGTGAGCACCTGGGCGATGACCAAGGGCCTAGACACCGATAAGGTACTTAACTATTGCCCCAAGGATATGAAGGCGGACATCTGCGTTCATCTGAACAGGAAGGTCTTCAACGAACACCCTGCATTTAGGCAAGCTTCGTCACTCTTCTTAGATTTTAGTGTATTCTTGCATAGAGATGTCCTTATGTGGCGCGTACAGTCTAACAAAATTTTTCCTGCAACTTACAATTAATTATATACCTAAGCCATTCGTTTTTGAGAAATTGTACAGTACTCTTGCATCTTTTATCGATGTGTCTTGATTTTTGCAATCCTTATATCATGATTTGTAATTATAATGACTTATAATTAATATGTACAATCATATTTATACACTTTTGTCTTTAGATTGGCCTCCGATGGCTGCCTCCGTGCTCTGGCGATGCATTTCACGATGTCCCACAGCGCGCCAGGGGATCTATTGTATCACACAGGCGAGTCTATCGATTCGTTGTGCTTCATCGTGACCGGAAGTCTCGAGGTGATCCAGGATGACGAGGTCGTGGCGATCCTCGGCAAGGGTGACGTGTTCGGTGACAGCTTCTGGACAAACCCGTCCGTAGGACAAAGCGCTGCCAATGTTCGAGCTCTTACTTACTGTGATCTCCACACGATCAAGAGGGATCGATTGCTGGAGGTGTTGGATTTTTATCAGGCTTTCGCCAACTCTTTTGCCAGGAACCTCGTTCTGACCTACAACCTTAGCCATCGGGTGAGTGTTTCTTAAATTTTGCTTTTATTTTTATTTTTGTTTTGTTTTATTGATTATTTCAGACATACTCAATTTACAGATTAAGTGCAGCTGTTTGTTTATTTTAGATGTTAAATTCGTTTGAAATTTTAAATATCTTTCCATATTGTTTTAAATAACTCCTTTACAGAATTTGTAATTTTCCTGAGTTTATAAATTGCCAATTTGAAGCATTGATGATATCGTAAGTTGCCAATTTGAAATTTTGGTCCTCTTTCTCTCAAAAATTTCTTATTTTAACTTTTGATGGCTTAGAATTTAACTCTATTTTAAGGGTCGTTAATTTTTTATTTTGGGGATTTCCAAGTCAATAAGTGGAATTAGTGATTCCAAAAATTACGAATTGGAAATTTCAGTCAGGTAAAAAATTACTAATTTCAAATGTAGGCAAGTTTAAAAATTGCCAATATTTCAAATCTCGGTAATTTTTTAATAATTGCTAGTTTAAAATTTTGTGATTTTAAAAGTCACTAATTTGAAGATCTGAGTATCTTCAAAATAGTTAATTTGAAATTCTATCTTCGAAGATTGCAATTTTGAAATTACTAAAAACGTTTAATTATAGACTGTGATGAATTAAAAAATTTGCCAAATTGAAATATTAGATGATTAAAAAAAATTCAAATTGATTTGCAATAAATAAAGGTAAACAGTGAAGGGTAAAGAAAAGATTTGAAATCTCGAGGTTTCAATTCTTTATTGAACTCTTAGCGTTATACTGAACAGCAGTGTAATGTTTGCTCTTTGGCTTTGTTCTCTCAACAGAACAGAGGGAACATTGACCGCCAGCCCGCTCATATACGAATAACACACACAGTCTTATGTAACAATAGTAATGAATATGTGTTGTACAAGTTTCTTCTCGTCGATAGACTTTATTCAGCGTATCAAGAAGTCCGATTAAAAATGATTGATGACTCACCAGGCACTAGATAATAGGCATTCGAAAAACACAGCAACTCGCACGGTATAATCTTTTTTTTCGTTTCTTTTTTCTCTGTATATATATATATATATATATTTGTTTTAATATTGCTCCATCAATGGTAGAGTCAATTTGAAATAACATTAGTACGAGAGATCAGGCCGTTACAGGGACATGAAATTTTTTTTCAAAAAGATCAGCTAGCAAACAACCAGAAGAAAATGCTTGAAGAACGCGATTGTTGATCATCTTTTTTAGTAACTATTAATATTATTCTGTTGAAACAATTCCAGGAAAATTAGAGAATCATCTTTTTTTCTATTTTTTCATTTACAGGTATTGCATTATACAATGATCTCCTTTTGTTTCTACAAAGCTGATACAGTTTTGAATAGCCTGATATGTTTTCCTTTTTTCCTCTTTTCCATACTATCTCAGACAAATGTCTAATATCACAATTACTCCTTCTTTTCTCTCAATCCATCACTGTACATCTTGCGACCAGACATCTCTAATATGACTCTTGAGGTAGAATCTTGATCCAAAACTGACCTTGCATCTTGTTCTTCTTCTTCAACTTCTGGGATAGGACCGACACCCCAAACTTCACAGTGTTTAATCCTAAAATTCTCCTTGCCACTGAGTTGCACATAATTCTGGAAGGTTGTGCAGGACAAGCTTGATTTTCCAGTTCCATATTCACAGTCCAGCCATAAACCTGGATAATTCAACTGTCCTCCCATGAGCAGCCCATTAGGCATAGTTTGTTGATGAAGATTTAAGTACTGGAAATGGTTGTTGTAACCAGTGCAAGGAAATGTAAGTATATCTGGTTCGAGTTTGAATAAGAAGGAAGATTGGTTTCCAATGAAATTCGGTCCAACTCTCCAACTATCAGAGGCAAAACCTCCAAACACGTGGTCATCGGTGTCCTGAAGAATTAAAATGGTTGATCCTTGCATGGTGATTCTTCCAAGCATAGTGGAAAATGATTCTCCATGCACTTGACTGGAAAATAAAAATCTCCATTCGTTGCGAAGCTCGTGGGGCAAGCTGAGATTCAAGAACAGAACATCACCCAATCCCAGAATGCTTGGAAAATGTGGTATATTCTCCAAACCCTTGCAGCCTGGCAAGAGGTTCAAATCGTTTATTCTACTGCTTGCATTCTTGTCTCCTTTTTTCTGAGAAACCAAGAAAAGGCACTGAAAAACGTGCGATTGTATGATATTGAAAGTGGTTGTTGTAGAGAACCAGTTCTCTACTTGTTCGGTGGTCAGTGTCTCACCATGTTTGACTAGATCTACGCACAAACTTCTGGATCTCATCCCTATTCTCCTAGTGTTTACTGTGCAGCCGATGCTGCTCCATGTTAAGTAGTGTGCATTCCCAGAGTTTTTTTGCAGTCTCAAGTAAGAATTAATGGTGGCTTGAAGATATTGAAGGAACGTTGCAGTGGGTATTTCATGTTTCTGCTCCTCTTCCGAGAAGCCATTGAAAATCAGACTGGTCCTCTCCTCCGGACTTCCACGTATGGCAAACACATACAATCTTCCAAAATTCTCTCCGTTTATGGCAGACACTCTCTTTCCTGGTTCATGACAGAGGAACCTTACTACAAATTGCAGTAGTACATCATCCAAATGAGTGGACCAGTGTTTGAATATATCTTCGCGTTTTATAGAGCCTGAACTCCGGGACATGGACTTGAACAGATTCTCCACCAAGGTCAGCTCCTCTGCGGAGAGGATATTCGCGGATGAAGCGGAACGGCTCGAACCATGACCCATCTGAAACAAATCAATTACTTTCAGAAAAATCGTTCCATACAACTGTCAAAAGATAAAGAAAACATTCTTGTGTAAACATATGACTATCAAACAATCGATCTACTTTGCATATTTTACGATTTATCACTATTTACGATAATATATGTCGCTAGATTTAGAAATCACTGGTAATCGTAAGAAATAGGAGAAAAGATAAGGATTTGCAAACCTTCCGAACGCGAGGAGTACTTTCCACATCAATCCATATACCTCAGTTTTCCCAGTGAAAACTTTGATTCGACACGAATCACGGTAATAGAAGTACGCAAGTACGCGTACTTTCTTTCAGAATGGCTCACCAAGCATCTGAAACGAAGTTCCGGAACGGAACTCGTGCGGTCCGGGAGCTTCCCCGAGCCGACACAATAAATAAGATATTTTGAGGTTAGTCGCAAGTGCAAGTAACCTGCTACTAATGCGCTCACGGTGCGCCTATCGACTGTTCTACTAGCGCATGTGCAGAGTAAAGTTAAACGAAACCTCCCACCCTTAACCTGCAACTTTCTATCCGGAAAAAAGGAAATAGCAGGGGAGCGTCGCTTTCCCGGCGTTAGAAACTGGATTACCTGAAAAAATTCAATTACCCGAGTTATCTACGTTTTATTCCAGTAAAGGAATATTAAAACATAGAGAGTTATTACATACTGAAATTACCTACGTTGATTTCGTTTCTTAATAAGCTTAACGAACGAAGATCATCTCGCATCTCCGGAAACGTTAGTCGTGTTCAAAGAATCTGAGAATCGAAGCATCCTTGTAGAAAACACTGTAAGTGCTAAAAATCAAATTTCTTCAGGAGAAAGAGAAAAAGTTAGCTGGCTTTAGTATTTCGAAATTTCATTTATTTATAGATAGAGATATACATTTACAGAAGCCAAACTAATCAACTCCACTTTTTATTAATTTCTTCAGTCTGTTATATGAGTATACGAATAATATCTGATTTCCATACTTCCGTCAGTTTACTTATCGCAAGAAAATCACGCGAATAGTGATAAATCTCAAGGTAAATTTAAAAAAAGGCGTTTTTAGTATTGTCACTATCCTGTACTTTTCAATTGATGGAGTTGATTAATGTGACTTCTGGAACCGCTCAATCATAACAAATGTGTTAAAAGATCTTTTTATTTTTTACATTTATTCACCATCATTCATGAAAAAGAAAATTATATTTGTAGAGAACTCAGTATTTACCACCTTTTAGTTGTAAAGAAAATTAAATGTGCCATTCATTTTTAATTTTACAAATCCTATAAGTATAGTAAATTAAAAATATACTTATTTAATACGTTCTTTTCATTTCCGAGTAGAATGCATTACAAAAGTGTATTTTAAAATATTCCAAGTGATATTTGATGTACACATATTTTAACATCGTTTGAATTAGCACTTAAGTGTTCTCTACTCATTCGTGCTACCTATTAGCATTACTGTTAACTACAATACTTCAAAAGTAGGGTTATTTGAGTGAAATGAATTCGTCAAATTCGTTTATAAACAATTTTTAAGCGATTTATATTTGAAAACAGATTAATTATCATAATTTAGTAGTGTGTGTGTATTATTTTATTCCTGGAAGTTATTTTGCTATTTATTTTATTGATACTTATATAATATATCGCTACTGACTCAAATAACCCTACCATAAGGTTATTCGAAGCATTGTCTCGTTTTTCATAGTTTTCTTGCTGGACCTAAAGTAAGTATATACATGACATTATTTCGTTATTATATTAAAGATTAATGCTGTTTCTTAATATACAAGTTTGATTACTCTGTGCAGAGATTGACTTACTATATTGCAGTATGTATTCCCACTGACAAGTAAAACATTTTTTAATAGAAAAAAGGCAACAATTTTTTAATTTTGACACTTGTGTTTTGTATAAGGATGCTTCGATTATTTCGATAGTTTTATATATATGATGTGGAAGCGTAAGGACGATTATTAACACTCGAATAATGGTCACCTACATAGCAAGGGGTGTAAAAAAGCCGATAAAGGGTCCAACGCGTTCTAGACCATTAATAATAGCAAAGGAGCGACTCGAGAGCATAAATAATTGTTCCGGGCCCCATAAATAATCGCTCGTCGTTCCAACTGCGCCGTGTCGTTCATCCTGATTAATTACGCCGAGCATACTGCGTTCCATAACGAATTCCATACTCTGCAAATGTTGCAGAAAATGCAAGAAAATACAAGATGTAAGAAAATAGAAAGTATAAGATAATTCGCAAGCTAATTGATACACACTGGATCATGAATGTATTTGAACACTTACCATGAAAAACATTTATGTCCATATTGTATATACTATACATATATCTTGAGATTTCATTATTATTATTATAATGAGATACAAATATCATATTGATAAAATTTCAAACTAATCTGAAATCGTATACATTTTATTACATAAAACGTATTATATATGGACATATTAAGATATATTATATGTTACGTATATATCGTATGTGTTATGTAAAACATTTTGAAATTTCATTAACGCAATAATGAGATAACACTGTCGTGATTATATTGATACAATTTTAAGACAATCTGAACTTGTATATCTTGGATGTATTACATGAAACGAATTATATACTGCACGTGTTATGTAAAACATTTTGAGGTTATATAATCATCGCAATGAGACAAGACTGTTACGATTATATTTTTCAAATCTGCACTCAATCTGAAAATGTATGTAAAAGTTAATTAATAAAAAAAGATATTTATTGCGAACATATATTTAATAAAAAGAAACTTGCGTATAATATGAATAATATATTAACAATAGTCTTAAACATACAATTAGTACTAAAGACCGTTTCACTGTTATATTGTAGTTTATTAATATAGTAATTAATCGATTATTTAATTACTTTTGTGACTCCTGCGAAATATGTATTTCTATCAAATACTTTTTTTAATTATTTTAATTCATATATTTTCAGATTCGTCTCAAACTTTACCAATACAGTCGTAATAGTCGAGTCTGGAATTTTCAAACGTTTCGTATAACACACATAATATGTTCCATGGATGTTGAAATACTTTCGTGAGCTTGTGTACTTGTTATTATGCTTATTTAAGCGCGTAAAATGGAATCGAATCGTTTTGTGCAGCTGATCTTCCGGAAGGTAGCGGATGTCCGTCGAGAAAAGGAGCTGGCTGAGAGGAGGAAAAACGAGCCGCAGTTAGATCAAGCTCAGGATCACCTGGTGCGCAAAATTTTCTCGAGGTAGGGACAGATTTGTTGCCTGTCAAGCTCGAATGGATAACATCCGATCCATTCTATTTAAATAACTAACGCCTCTCTTAGTGTTCTCTCTCTCATTCTCCAATGAAAGAATCAAATTTTATATTAGTAAAAAGATACCTTTGTTTTCTTTACTTAAAAAAAATCTTTTTTAATTTACAGGTTTCGTTGTGATTTTTTTGTTGTCGAATGAAGAAGCATTGCGAGAGGTTACGATGTTACAATTAGAATTAATTTTGGTGGATACGAATTCGTTCGTAAATAAATCAAGACATCAACTATATGGACTTACGAACTTACGTCTGACTATGGAGTTCTGTTACTACTTAAAGTATATCTTAATGAACGTTTAAACTGACCTTCTTTAAACTGGATAATTATTAAGGCAGCTTATTTAAAAAACGAATACGTATTCACGAGATAATTAACGCGCAGCTTCGATTCTCTGTGATCACGTGAAAGGCCGTGCAGAGTGGACAGCTGGTCTGTATTCGCAAATCCAACAGGCTGACGAATATATGTATGTTTTTTTTAAAGTGCAATCTCGCTGGGAATATCGAATGAGAGAACAAGGAGCGAGAATGGGATCGTGTGAACGATATTTTCCCTCTTATACGTGTGTATTTCAAACCTTATAAGATTCATCGCTCAAAAATCAAACACAGAAAAGAGCATAAAGAACAAGAAAGTCCTAAAATCAATGAAATACACGCGCATAAAGATACGAGAAGAAACATTCGGGCGCCAATTACAGACTACTGAATCAATAATACTCTTAACTAACATTACAAAAAGCGAAAGCACGAGCGTGAAAGAGCGTGTGCGAGAGGGAGGGAGAGAAAGAGATTATGTTAGCACACATGATTGATGATTATATCAATGCAAAGAATATAAGAAAAAAAAAGTAAAAAATTAGAAAATTTTCGTATCGTATGCTGTGGTAAATTATTGTTGATTGTTGATCGTTGCTTGGCTGGCCTGTTGTCCGTAAAGGTTCAAGACCGACGGGGATGCCCAGATCGGCGTGAGCAGGGCCGCAAATGGACGGTCCCAGCAGGATTCCGACGAGGAGCTCACCGTGAACGTCCTGCCGCCCTGGCCCAGTTTTAGGCAATTTCATTTCTTACGTATTTATTTATCTTTCTTCATTCTTTTTATTGCCATCTTTGCTACTTCTTACGTACACTCTTATATTATTGATTATTATTACTCTATATTTATATTGATTCGATTAATTATTCTTCTCATTATGATTATATTTAACCATCGTTATTATGATTGTATATCGTTATATATATACACACACATATATATATATATATATAATTATTATTATTGTTCTCAACTGTGATTTTTCTCTAGATACATATTATATATACATGTATATATGTATATATACATATGTACATACATCTATCCCCAGATATATTTATATTTTTAGAAATGAAGATCACACACACAAGGGAAAAACATGATAACTATAATTTTTAGTAGTTTTTGGATTTTAATGTCACTTCATGTGACTTAAGCAGAAAAATTTCTGATATGAATGGAAATAGAAATAACCTCATAAGTTAAAAGTGCGCGTCTTTTAAAACTGGCTAATTAATCTAAAAGTTAAATGAAAAAAAATAGGGCTAAAATTAAATTAAGCATAAAAATGATATTTTAGAAATTATAAAGGTCATGAAAATAGCACATATCATAGATTTTTAACATAGATTTTTAAAGCTGTTCCCCTGTGAAAGTGTATAATATACAGTTAATAATAAAATATTAATATATGTACGTAAAAATATTTAATTATCGTGTTCTTCCCCTGTAGTCGTCAACTATACGACTATAACTATCGTTACTATATATATGTATATATACATACTTGTACGGGTCGATTTTGTACATGTATACCTGCCTAAATTATTTATATATCACGGATGAGCAATTGTTGAGAGAGCGTGAACGTTTTTTACGTGGAGATTCGAGAAACAGTAAACTTTTTTTTAGATCGACACGATCCACCTCGGGACGAGCGGCTTACCGGCAACGATGGACCGTGCAGAATTTTTCTATATTCCGATCGCGTGTATTTACACGTAACCGTGAAACCAAAAAACACGTTGAACCAAAAAAAAAAAAATTCGTATCTAAAAGAAAACTGAATCGAACGAATGCGTTCCGCGAAACCGATCTTTTTTTACTTGCTCTTCTTCTTCTTCTTTTTCTTCTTCCTTCTTCTTATTCTTCTTCCTCTTCTGGTCGTGTCGTACCGATTTTATGCAATTCGCGCGAATGTCTCCTCCGGAGGCGACTGATACGCATTTTTCTCAAGAAAAAGGTTTCGAAGGGTATCACGGATGTGCAATCGCTGTACACACGCTTGAAAGAGAAACTGATATGTATTCTCACTCAGCACGTCTACGAAGTAACCTGGGTAAATCGAATTCCCGTGTCTTTTAACCGGAACCCTTTTACGCCATCTTTTTACCATGCATCTTTTTCTATTTATTATTTTTCAAACATTATTTTGTTTATATTGTGCAGGATGTCGAAAAGACCCGGGCGATTTTACATGGCGTGAGCCTAGATACTGAGACATTGAAGAAGGTTCCTGTGCAAAAATATCATTTGAGGATTATTTTTCAAGTTAGGAACAATTTGATTTTGGTAATACATGGATTACTGCATAGATCACATGTTTGTCGCTTTGAGATAGAGCAGACTGCGTGAGGAAAATGTGGTGAGGCTAGATAAGATGGATACAAAAATTTGCTTTCTGAAAATAGATAATATCGTGGGCGATGTTTTGTAAGAAACAAATATTATTTTGTTGTTATGTTAATTTAACTTAATCAATATTAGACTGTATAATTTATGCTATTGGTATTTTTTAGATGTTCAAGAAGGTGACGTTTATTTAAGAAATAAACATATATTTCATCCGAGAATCAAATGAAGAGATAGTCTAACAATATATCGAATTTAAAAATTACTCTTTTATAGAGCACAGGAAATGTGACTCATCAATTTCAAGACGTTTTTAATTCCGAAACTAAAAGAGAGGACAATTTTGGAAAGCTAAAGGGATAGAGTGAGAAGGATAAATCTACGCAGCTAACGGTGTATTTCTAGCAGAGAATTAAATTATTTATAACTTGAAAAATAAGGTTCAAGCAACATTTTTATGCCTGAACTTTCTTCGTTAATTTGTTGTTCAAAAAGTACACCATGTAAACATTTCTCGTCTTTCTTATCACTCTATATGTATTATTTTCTTTTCTTTTTTTTTCCTAATATTGTCGTACCGTTCTTTTTATCTTCGTTGTCGTCTTTTAATAATTTTGGTATAATGATATTTAAATAATGAAAGCGAGAATACGAAATCGATTTGCCCAGGAGTCGCATCGTTTATAGATGCGTACACGTCACCCGATGCCATTATATTCAATATTTGTCATTTTTAACGATCACTGCAGTTCTGACGAATGCTAGAGTGCTGTAAGATATACGGCTTTAGAGGGTTATGCGCATTTTTCTCCCACCATAAATATATATACGTATATTATATATTCTTAGTGGAACCAGAATTTGTATAGAGCAAACTCGAGGGCTCTCTGTTTCGTTCAATTTCGAATCTCTTCTATTACTTCAGAGCAATTTTACTGTTTTATTGCTTCTTCTTGATAAAACGGCACGGTCGCTAACGTTATCAGAGCGATATGATGTATTGAGAGCAAAAATGGATCAAGTCACATTTTTTTCTAAACGTGTATTTATTACATTAACACTAGAATTACTAAACCAATCAAAATGAATGACTAGTACTTTTTGCTTTTACGATTACCAAAAACATGCAACTGTTTTTTATAGTATTAACTTTCGATAGATAGATTTAACTCTTAAAAACTATCATTGGGTAAAATTTCTTTCAATGTTACTTCGCCTAATATTGAATAGTAATAAAACATTTAATTGCACTCCGTTTGAATTCATTGATTTCTAAAATGGAAAAAGAATAAATTGGTGCAAAATCTCATGATACTACAGACGTGACCCTTTTTTGATGGTAGCTTTTAAGGATGAATCGTGCAAAAGTGAAGGGAATAATTCATTGTTTCCAAATCAAACCAGATAATACACTGAAATCAGTTATTGCATTAAATTATTTGCATATATATTTTAGTTAGAGAACTATCCAATTTGTGAAGTGTTAGGACTAGTCCACTTTTTCTCTCAGTGCCTCGCATTTTTTTTCTCTTTTTTTTATTAAAACGAGAAAAACTAAGAAGTCTACGAATCCGTTTGAAAGAAATACCAGAGTCCTCCATCGCGCCTCGAGCATCCGATCCTTTTACGATTTTATGCAACGCCGAATGCATGTGACGTACACACTCTAGGATTCAAGTTTCTCTCTGTCACCTGTATTTATATATATACATATATATGTAATATGTATACGTATATTTTAATACATATATATATGTACATATATATAACGATGCCAAGTAGCTGCTTGAAAAACTGCCAGACTGCCAACGATCCTCTAACAATTATTCGAATTTTTGTCTAACTTTTAATCGACCGTTTTTTAGAAACCTCGACCGTGGCATGTTATCGTGCATGATAGATTCGTAGAGTACGTTTTTAATAATGATACTGAATTTAGAACGAAGAGATTAAGACGAACGTGGCGGTATACTTTTTCATTTTCTTTTCTATCTTACTTTTTATTTTTTTTCTCTCTTCGCTGGCCTTATTCCGATCGAGTGGTGCGAGTTGATTGCTCGATGGCATTCCCACAGTTAATCAGGCAGCTCGTTTACCATTTATACTACTGTATCATCTAACGTTGCGTCGATGAACCACGATTGGGGCCAAATAGAAATTCCATCGTGCGAAATCCCATCATTTACCTAGTTACCGAGATTTAGAATTGCGAAAATTTGGTTGCTTATGATTTTTTGCTGTTTTAGAAGAATATTGAAAGATTCGTGGATAACAAGAAAATATTTTGCCAGCTATATTTTAGAAAATCTGTGGAATAAATTACCACAATCTGATTGTAAATTGGTCACCAGCATATTGGAATTGTCAGTATTTTACTCGGTACTTCTTTTCGTAAGATTAACAAATTTTTACTTTACTCTCTAAATTAGGAATGTTATCTTGCAAGATCTTATTTTAAATTTCTTAATGTTTCCAGGAATTTTTGGAATATAGTCATGGATAAAATAGAAAGAAAGACGTGTCTGATCACAGATTGGCCATCATTGTTGGAATTTTCAGTGTTCCGCTCGACACGATCTTTAAAAATGTCCCTTTCGTGAGATTAAAAAATTGTTACTAATAGAAAAATTGTCTGAGAATATTGTACATTTACATATTGTATTGTACATACATTTTGAATATTGAAAATATCTTGGAACCCAGGAGAGGCAAATCATGTCCGACCACTTTCACCGAAATTCTCTGCCTTTCACTCGGTATAATAAACGAATTTGATTTTCGTGAAATTTGGAAATTAAGAAATATCTCCTTCCTTAATTTTAGAAGATTCATATTTTACATAATTACATAAATTAAGAAATTCTTGTTAATGGAGAAATTATGTAAAAAAAATTCTATTCTATATTTTCTTAATCCACTATCTTTCATTTTCTTTATCATTCTTCTAGAAAATCCCGCGGGAAGAATCCGCTTATTTTCCCAGGACAATGAAACGACGAAGGGAACAGACTGATACGCATGCCGAAGATTACTTACCTATTTACATACTCTGATTTGTTATTCTTCGCTCGTATCCCATCAGAGTATGTCGGTGGATATCCAGTAATTTAAACTTTGATACTCTCATCGGGCAAACGGTATAATTACGGATCAAGCACGAAATTTCTGAGTCGGCCAATTCAGCCTAAAAATTACCGTGACAACGTGTCCCGACTTTTCATGACAGAAAATCAGACACCACGATTTAGACCAACAAGAATGTCGTCCTGTGTCTTTCACCACGAAACTTTCGTTCAAAATTTCGTCAATCAAATACAACAGTGGATAATCGAATTATTATGATCAGATAAAAAAAAAATGACAAATTTCATTTCTTCGATTTTTCAATAATTTTGTACAAGTTTTAGATCGTTATATTGGATGGGTAACGAAATTGAAACAAGTAATATCTCTTTTTTGGTCGAATAAGATGTTAGAGAAAAAAGATGAATGATTCAATATTTTTTATAAGAAAACTTACAAATTTTCCAAACATATTTATTCAAGTTTCAAACAATTTCACAATTTCCGAATTGATCGTACTAATTTGATGAATCATTGTGCATAGCCTTTGTCCTCTCATAGTTCCAAAATTACTTTTGCTTTCGTACCTTCGTTGTAAATTATAACATGTGCAACATTATTTTTCTTTTTATTCCCTCATCTACTTATGGCCTTTTCTTTATTTCTTTTCTCAATGTACGTATTCCTAAGTGTATGTTTCAGTAAGAGCTTTATTTTATACTTACCTTTTTTCTTTTCTTTTTTTGATATGTACGAGGCCACAATCGGTTCATCGACGCTGCCAGGTTTTCCCGTATGTCTAATCGGCATCTTATCACCACCGAGAATATTTTCTTTCGAATCCCGTAGGCACATCAAAGTAGGTTGCTCGTGAACACCGCTGGAGCTGTCTCCCTTTTTCTAGCCTCAGTAGAACGAACTTGTCTCATTTGCCACCAATAAAAAAAGCGGCACCAGTAGCAGAACAAAGAAAGAAAGGACGACTGTTCTTCGTCTAACCAAAAATAATATCAAGACTGTATATGTAAAATGTATATAAATACCTATGTATATATCAATTTATATATATTTTGCATATATACATATCTATCCTTCCCAAAAATCTGCCGCTGAATGATGATTATCGATCACACACGATCGAGGGACAGAAAAGTTTCACAAAAGTTCAACCTAACCTAAAAAAGACAAAAATGACGAAATGAAGAAATACGTACATATGTGAAACTTTTGGACGTAAAGAAAAAAGAACAAATTTAAATATGTACTATATTATTCTCCTACCCATGATTTGTATACACCATGTAATCTTATTATTCCCCCCTTTATTTAATTGATCGCCTAGTGAAACTGGCCTCTTAATCCCAGTAATGTAAATAGACAAAAGCGAATCACGTCGACACGACTAAACACGGGCGTTCTCGCTCTCTACTTTTTTCTATCCAGGTTCCGCAGGGAGAGACACAATGCTGACGTGGAGAAAGGAGACGGAAAAGATGGGAAGGATGGGAAGGAGGGTGAATCCTCGCACGCCAGGAAACTCTCCACAGCGGACGAGAACATTGCTGTCAAAGGACGGGCCGGAAAGTGGGGACGACTCTTAGGTGATTGAAAACTACCAAATTTTTATCATATATCGGTTTTCTTTTCATTTCTTTATACGAATTATTTTTTAGGATATTTTGTTTTTATATAAAATGACACGAAGATAATTGAAGATAGTAAAAGTAACACTTGGAAAGTAATGCTTGCAAACGTTAATACGGTAATTGCAATAGACTTGGTTTCTTGGGAGAAGATTATTGGAAGAAAGAAGTTAGGAAGAATTTGCAAAAAAAAAGATCATTTGTACGGCTTGCTTGTAATCCTTACAAATGTCCTACTTTTGATTGTGTTATTTCTGTTTCGTCCTATGGAAACCATTGTAAAACGATCATTGCGATGAAAATTTTGACTCTATTGGTCAATGAATAATAAGAACATAGAAGATGAAAACTTAAAAACCCTTAATTGGGTATCATGTGATTTTCCATTCTACATATTACATGATGAATATCACTAATAGTATTAAACCAAAGCAATAATGTTAGTAATAAACCTAATCTATAAACTAAATATATCCAAGATCCAATGATACTAATTGAGGCTAGAATAACTGTTTACAATATTGTAGAATATTTAAGTAAAATATTTTAGCGAAGTAAATCATCACAAAAATGCCTGAATTTCACAGGAAGCTCCAGCCTGGACTCCGGAAGTGAGACGGGAACCGGGGTAGATACGTTCAAACGATCCTTAAGCGCCAGGGACACCCGTCCCAGTTCTAGTGCCGGTAGCAACAAGGTGTTCCCAAAATTCGGTAAGCTGACCGGTACCATCGAAGAATCAGGTGATGCTGAAAACGTGAAAGAGACGCAGCAACAGCAGCAGAATGCGGCAGATTCGAAGCAGCTCCAGCTTCGCCGACTGGAGAGCTATGACGATGGACTAATTACCACTCAGCCGAGCCACGATCGTGAAATCCTAGCTGCCGTGCTCGAGGTGAAGGTTGATCTGAAACTGGAAGTGCAACGAGTCAATCAAAGATTAGCAAAGATTGAGGACATGCTGCAGACGCTAATGACAAGGCTTCCTGCGGCTACTCCACCGCAGCAAAAAAGCTCGAACAATTTTTCAACGGGTGGTAGCGGCGGTTCTTCCCAGATTCAGCCAACCAGTCAACCACAAAGTGCTTCTAGCTGTCAACAGGGTTCCCAGGCTACGCAAACACCTGGGGGAAGCACCGAGCAGAAAGTTTCTATAGCGACTGCATCCACGTCGACGACCGAAGGTTACAGGGAGCAGGGTACAACCACAGAGAGAAGCTCCAAATCCCAAGAGCATCATCATCATCACCATCACCATCATCAATCGCAACAGTCTGACAGATTGAAAGACAGTACTAGTGATTATAAGACTTCCTCGAGAGAAATGAGTAAAGAGTTGTTAGAAAGACTGGCCCAGGCGTCCACTTCCAGAGGGGACGATGGTACATCCCTTGGACCGTTGATTTTGAGGAAGAGAAGAAGTAAATCAAGGAACAAGGGAGCTGCACCGTTGGCACCGTTAGCTAGTCAGCCTATTAGTCCTTCGGAGGCGACAGAGACCACGCAGATGCTCGAGTGCACAGATGACAGGGAACAGAACACCACCGCGACGGACAGAAGCGACAGGTCCGACAGAAAACGGCCTCCGCCCAGACCTAGGGAATACTTGTGAAAGTTCTTAAGGCTCCGGACGATCGTCTCGAGGCTGATATTCTGGCGAGAATCGTTGGAACGAACTGCCGTTCTCTGGAATAATTTTGTTAAGGTTAGGGTTAAGTATGGTGGAATTAGATGTGACTTAAGAAAGTTTTATGTGGTTGATTAGGATCGTCGGAGCTGGTCCTATTCTAATCGATGGAAAAAGGAAAATAGCTATTTGGAAGTTATCATAATCGGAAAGAAATGGAAGTTGTGTCGAGGTTAAGATTTCTAGTTTCTTTGAAGAAGAGAAAGACGGCTGTTTCAGCGAACTCTTTTCAACGAAATGAGACGAGTGTACCGGTAGAGTAAGCTACCTGTAAAATTTCACCGCGTACGTTTTAAAGACATGCTACGTTTTCGCTACTCGCTTCGCGTCTGATCTTCAGCGAGCATTCGTCGGTACGAGTGAAGAACGAATCCAACACGGGGGAAAAGATATTGATTTTTGAGGTTATGGATCGGGGATTGTCGTTCGAATTTAATACGAAAGAAAAAAAACCAAAGAAATTCTACAAAGGAGGTTAAAAAAACATAAGAGAGCAAAAATAAAAGGGGGATGTGCCGACGAAACGATCCCGTTACTATAATGCAACTTGGCATATTTTTGCATGGCCAAACACGCGGTTAAAAAGCAAAAAAGTAAACCAAAGAAAAAATACATAAAAAAGTATATCGAATTATATACTGCTTGCGACGGCTTCTTCGAAACATCGAACGTTTAAACGAGAGAAGGATGGAAACTAAAAAAATTCAGAATACTCACGTTCTAATACGTAACACACACTGTAATCGTAGGTTTACACGCATCTTTAGGGGATATCAGCTAGACTCGTGGTTGCGCGCGATAGATTCTAAGTAACTACAACAACCAACAACAACAAAAGAAACGAAAAGGAAAGAAACGATAGGGAAGAGAATGAGAATAAAGCATATGAAACGAAGACGAAGAACGATATATACATACATATATGTATATGTACTCTTGAAACAATTAGAGAATCATTGTTCACGTTCTTCATTCATTTTTAATCATTCCTTAACTAATTCTATATAAATTGAATGAAAAAGTTGTTAATAAACGGTCCAACTATAAAATGAACAATGCTACACGATTCTTTAATTGCTTGGAACGGTTCAGGCTTGGCGACTAATTATTATAAGAGTGTTGAAAATTTGAAGAAAGTAAGAGATAGTATAGAGAGAGTATCATGATGTTCTCTGCATTTGAGTTTTCGGACAGTCGAGCTCTGTGATTAGAGGCAAAAGGCGTCGAGACGCGTTGTCAAGTCGTTTATCGTTGCATCGCTATCGCTGCACCATGGTGCCGTGTTCTTCTTTTTTACCGTTTCCCCTTTTTTGTTTCTCTCCTCTATTTCAGTCAATAGCTTTGGAAAAGCGGGGTTCGCGAACATTGATCGATGGCTTTTCGATAGTTTCGTCTCAATGAACCGTGTGTGTATGCTTTATGTACGTATGTATGCGTGTACATGATTAAAAATCGATTACAAGTGCGTGAATGTGTGTGAAAATTAGTCGTGACGACCTTGGGAGGACATTCATTGAATATTTTAAACCTCAGAGCTAAATTTGTTTCATCAGGTTTGAAGTTGGATCATTTGCTTTTAACTTTAAGTTCAGCCACTTAGATTTTGCTTATTGTGATATGTTCACTATATTTTTTTCAGTGTGGTATTTCTTCTCTCTCATCTTGTTTCTTTATCCTTCTAAAAAAACATAGAGATCCTACAATAGATTTAGATGAAAGTGATTTGAAAATTAATACCGGAAGTGCTCTCATGGTCATCCTTGCATTTTTCTAAGCTTCCCATCAGAAAGTATTCTCACTACTCTCTTCAGGAGACCTTGCCCGTAAAGCGATTCGTGATCCATCAACCTCTTAAACGTCTCAAGACAGATAATAAAAGTTGAGATTATAAAGCTATTCAACGAGAAAGAATTCAAGGTACACCAAGAAACCAGTTCTCGTAGGTGCCTAGAAGCTACCGACAAAGGTCATTCTTATTTTTTTAAACGTGTTAAACAACATACTTCTCCTCGTTCCTCCAGCTTTTCTATTCGACTCTTAGAAAAAAATAAATATCAAATAAAATTCAATGAAGACGTTTAATTCGATAATGGTTCCCGAAACTCACCATGACGCGACGATAATGAATAATTATAAATTGTTAAAAGTCAATTCGACCACGCCTCGAATGGCTGCATTTCCAGTGCAGCAGTCGCGCGAGATTTAAATATTAACAAAGCAAAATATAAAAAAGAACGAATAAAGTATAGGAAAAGAAAAGAACATGAAAGAGAAAAAAAGATAAATAAGTAAATAAAACTCTCCATTTTGACCGAACTTGAAGTGCTGCAACTTCCGGTCGCGATATTTCAATAATGACAAATGTCAAACGCCATTACGGAAACTCAAAGATTCCGTATACTTTGTTACATTGCAGAACATGACCTAATCCCGCGTTCACATGGCATTCACAGAAGCCAAACAGCAATATTAGGTGTATATATATCTTGTAACTACGACACGTGTATATATATTCATACATACATATACATATATATAATATACATAGAAAAAACAAGAAACTGATAAAATGACGCGTGGTTCGTGTCAACGCGTTTGCAACAAGAAATCGTTCAAAAAAAAAAACAGGAAGAAAATATCATATCGCGATTATTCTTTCCTTTTCCTCTAATTCTTTCTCTGTTTCCGGCGCAGCTTTCTGTTTCGAGAAAAACTTCGATTCGACAACGAGAATATTCATATACATCACCCAAGTATACATACATCCGTATATATATATACATACACACAGAAATAGAGACACACATATGCATATGTATGTTGTATTTCTGTTGCTGCCGCCTCGAGAAAGAACTTTGAATAACACAATTCTGAAGGACAATCAAAGATGGAAAGTACTGATCTCACGAGTAGAGAGAATTGCGATTAATCGAATAAGCCTCTGATAGATATATACATATATATATATTTCGTTAGCTTAAGCCGACATATATAGATGAAACGATGCGAACGAAGGAGCTTTTGAAGTTACATATACATGTATATCATTTTTCCACGCCGCGATTCCCCTCATGTATCTATATTGCATATGGCGGAACATATAGTTGTGTATGGTTTACTTTTCTTTATTTACGGTCATTATCGTAGTGTATATATAGAAAGTTAAATCGTTAAAATGTGAAATTCTGTAAACTAACGAACCAAGCATTGCTTTTTGGCGTTATTAATTAACGAATATCGATTGTTCGCGTAATATTATTCGCGATTTGAACGCAATTCAGATTAAAGGGGAACCACGGATCGTCGAGACCCGAACATATTACTGAACGTTGATCCACGACGATTCAAAGTGAATAAATGAAAAAAGAAAACGAAGGGAACACGGGCAAACGCGCTGACAGGGATATCTACGCGTGTAAATACTATAAATATTAAATAGAAGCGAAAAATATGGAAGAAAGAATGCGAGAATGCCTGTTTGTGTGTGTATGGGGCATGAAGACGAAGAGCGTACAAGAGTAATGCAGAAATAGTTCTAATTTCACGATGTTACCGTGAACGAGATGAAGAAAATGAAGAGAAAGATGTTGAATTATCGAGCAGTTACGAGGACTTTGTTAATTAGGTTTTAGCGGCGGTGACGATATAGCTGGCTCTATCGTAGTTTCTATACACTTTAAAACGAACGTGGAAGTTTAACATGCCGTTGAAACGTTTACAGCAGCTGACGCGCGTCGATCGAGAATTATTGTCGGGAACAGTGCGCCTTGCTCCTTTTTAACGCTGCATATTCAGTCTATCAGCCCGACGTTCCAAATCGATTTACCATTTTCATACTAACCTCAAAAATTAACCCTTGCCTTAACATCGGATCATACTCGTGGCAAACATTATAGTTGTAGTTCAATAAAGGGATATTGTACTCGTAATGAAGTTTGAATACTTTAACAATGTTTAATCTAACTGCAAATTATATATAACATATCCATAACACATCATCTGACATGGTGCTACAAAAATATTCATTTGAGTATCTACTGAAAAGATCATAAGGCAAGGAGTTAATTTACAAAATCCTTTTTTTCAATCTTACAAAAATTTCGAAGAAAATGTTCGAAATTCTGCAAGAAATATTCACTCACGTAATTTCAATTTCAGTTTCGAATTGGCATTTTAAAAATTGCTAATACTGGCGATATTGGAATGGCGGGAAAGTGGACTCGCTCTGTTCGCTATCCGAGAGCTTCTCTTCTCGCGCACGTATCCTCGTCTCCGTCGGGCGGTTCCATTGGTGACCGGTAAGTCGACCACCAAACGTTTCCGTAAACCGTTGCATCGAAAATATCGAAGACTGACGACGCGTTTCATCTCCTCGATAAACCCAGCGCCATATTGGTTTCATAAAATTCCCGATTTACATTCCATTCGGACTTGCCATTCATGATGTTCGACAAAATCGAAACATTCTAGTACCAGTTCGCAACGAGCCAATTTTCAACGCGAAGCTCGAACGAAGCCGATAACGAAGTCACGAATCGAGGTGGACGACATATGATCGACTTATTGGTCCGTCATGTTGGAATCGTTGACAATGCGGTCTTTTTGAGTGTTTCGCCAGTGTGGATCGATCCACGTCTCTGGTAATTGCAACGACGAGCCTCCATCACGTATTTTTCCCGTAGAACAGTGTGTGTATGTGCAGTGCACATTGTGCACGGAGCGATTTCTCGAAGAGAATCGAAAATGACGGAGGTGGAGGAACGCAATTGGTGTCCGCGTCGAAGCTAAACGCCGACAAGGCGGGTCGTTGTCGGATGTGGTGCCGCGGAAACAGGCAACACGACGAAAGAAGATATGGTAAACATGTGATATTACAATTTTTTATATATCAGCTACTTTGCAATAACGGATTATCGCCGTACTCGAGTGGAGAGCGTCGCGACACGGGTCGTCGTCGTCGTCGTCATCGTCGTCGTCATCGTCGTCATCGTCGTCGTCATCGATTTGTCAACGACGAGTTTACGAACGAACGAAAGTTTGTCTTTATTTCTTTGTGAAACTCCCGCTCGTTCGTTTCGAAAGAAAGGAGACGAGCAGATGCCTCGTTTTCGTTTGAATCTAGTATCTTAATCTTCCTTTCCTCTAAAATAAAAATCACAAAGCAATATGAAAGAATGGCAGATTCTTTTTGTTGAAAAGAAAAGAAGAAAATTATACGACGACGACTGTGATCGCCGCGACGATCGAAGAAGCCGTGATCGTATCGAATTTTTTGTGAAAATGATTAAGAGAATCTATATAGTAGCTATCCGGCGGAATAACAAAGAAATAAAGAAAAAAATATATATATATTATTATGGTTATTATTATGATCATTATTATGATTACTATTAGAACAAAAGAAAGGGGGGTAAACAAATTTTTGCTATAACTAACACTTCGTCCATTTTTCTATATGGGCAATTCGTTGCACTGTAATCAAGTCCTCGGCCTTGTAAATTCTGTCCTTGTCATTTCCGGAAACTGCTCTTCGGTAATCGAACGCCATGAAAAATCGATCAACCCAGTTACCATCGCTCAACTTATTCGCCAATCTCTTTTTTATCCTCCGGAAGAAAATTCGTTTCTCAATTAACGATTTTCTATATCTTAGATTAACATAATGCTTTTCTAATCGATAGAAAACGACTGTCTAATAAACAATTAGCAAACATAACCTCTCTTGATTACCGCAAAACAAAGCTTCACGCTCCTATATATGACGATATGTTTCTTTTATAAATCGAAACGCCGTTGTTTTACAAAAACAAAAAAACACGTCGTATTTGCAATTCTGTAACGAACAACAGCGTATCATAACGTTGTACGTAAACCGAGAGAGTGTTTGTAATCATAAACTTTCCATTTTTCTATCAAGGACAAAATGGAACGAAACTAAATAAAAGAAATCTGTATCGTGAAACGATCAGATGATCGATTAATCTTCATGGTGTTGGAAAATCGACAGGAGCCGAGCTGTTTGCGAACTCTCGTGAGAATCCGATCGTGCGATCTCGACGCGAGTCAGAGAAGACGAAACGCGACGAACGAATGGTCCTACGCGAACGCTCCTCGCCGCGTTCATGTTCTTGTTGTTGTTTTCAATTCGAGCGATCGTCGACGATTGATAACAACGACGAAAGCTCTCCTTGAAAGAATCTAAATCGATAAAATCTCTAGCTTCGATCGAAAATAAAAAGCTGCACTTTCTAAGAGCAAAATGCTTACGATCGTGTGATCATCCTTCGAGCTCAATCGTCTTTAATTAAGATAACCTTGAAATCTTCTCTCAAAGGATCGATCTACTACAGAATTCTGTAAATATTGAATCTTTTAAATCAGTAATGCCCGATTCTGATTGAGATTGCTTAGACTTAGACGATATTGGTCCTTAAGAAATTGTATTGATTGCAAGGTTATTCATGGTTCTTCCCTATAAAAGGTGTAGATAACGTGAAATTAAGGTTAGAAAGTGATGAAGGACTTTTAAAGGATCGTTTAAGATGAAATATTAATTCAGGAAAATGGTATTTGAACAGCGCCACTGACGATTGAATCGAAGTATCGATGATGAGGTTAAAACTTGAGGAGCTCTTTTATTTTAAGCAAATACATCGTAAAATGAAACATCAACCGTGAAGACTAACCAAAATTTCGAAGCTACCGCGGTCTAATGTTCACTAGTCTTCCTGATCTTATTTTGCGAAGCGTGGAACGTTCGAACGACGGTCAGAAGCGAAGGGTCGATCAAGGAGTTCAGAATCGGCGTCAACGATCGCTCAAAAAACCACCGAGACGAATATACTTAAAGAAAAAACAAAAAAAAGACATAAGATAAAAGATGAAAAATCGTATCGTCGAGAGATCAAATTGTAGCATCGAACGAAGCCTGGCTAGAATACTCAAAAGAAAGCTGCTTTCGAACTTATAATAAAAAAAGATTAAAACTTGACCGAGCTCCGCTGTTCTATTTAAGAATCGATCCTTGAATCAATCACAATTTTTCCTTCTACTTCTTTTTATTGCTCATCTTTTTTCAGTGTGAACTTACAACTAATATTATATAATATATGTTTTTCCTTTCCCTCTCTTTCTCTCTATATATATTATATATATTATACATATACATTGTGTGTATATATATGTATATAAAAAGAAAACGAACACAGCAAAAGTTTCTTAAAATGTACAAAAAAGTATATAAATTATAAAAATCATGATACAGAGCATGAATTCCCAAGAGGTTAAACTAAATCAGACTGAATTGCTCAAAATAAATGTAAATAGCATTTCCAGAAATGTACGAAATAAATAGAAAATAAATAAAACACGTTGAAAATTAGAACTCCACGACGAAGTTGTGTTCGTTGAAATGATTATAGTTTTATTAAATTTGGATATTCTGGTTTCTCCATCACGTGGATATAGAAACCAGGATTTTTTATTTCTTCCAAAGGTTTAAAATCGCCGTAGATAGTGTGCTTGGCCCTGTAATGGAACGCTTCATCCAACATGTCCTTGAACACATTTAACCTGTGTGGATAGTAGGACAGTCTGAATTCGCTGACTTGCTCTTCCTCTTGCTCTTCCTCTTCCTCCCCTTTATCCAAGGTTATCATATAATCTAAGGTGACGATCGCTGGTTTTCCCGAAACGAATAGTACCGATGATTTAATGTTTGTTGTGCGTTGACTCTAAAATTCCATAAAAAATGGTTCTAATAAATATTAGATTACACAAGTTCATGCGCCAAAATTGAATCGTTTAAATTCGAGGGCTCAAATTTTAATACTTTCAACTGGAATATTTTAAATTTGCATTAGAGTATTTAAGACGCATCTATAGATAGAATTTTGTATATAATTTTTGAAAGAAATCGAAAATTTATTTATTTATAGACTCGAAGTTTCTGAAGTATACTTACATTGTAATATATGCATTTTGCCGGTACATTTCCAGTATCAATTATATCATCGTAATTTCTGTGATCAATCAGCAGCAAGCCACCGGGTTTCACGCAGTGTTCAAAATTCAATAATGCTTGCCTACATTCGATAACGAAGTTGAAAAGAAAACTCTTGCAATCTACTTATACATTAATACGGAGTAAGATATATCAACATTACCTTTGTTCTCTTTGATCTCCAAAAGTGTCAGGCATGTGAGCAAAACTATTCCCCAAGCAAATTACTGCATCAAATCCATCTCCTATTAAATGACGAATATCCTTTGGTAAAGTCAACCAGTTCGCCTCTTCAATCTCTGCAGAACACCATTAAACAAAGTATTAATACATTGCCAAGATATTCAATTTTATTATTCTTCTCTCAAATTAAAAGAAACACTCAAGATCTTAATTTTACATTAATAAAAAGCAAATACTCTCGATATAATTCATCAATTGGATCCTCAATCTTTTGGATACGACAATTCCTTTATTTATAAACATGTCATATCACTTCTATCATATATTAATTGTATCATATCTATATCTGCAAAAAATGAAGAATGACTTGTTTTGCAAGATATAAGATATGGTAGCCAACATGTTAATATTAACTTGACTCTTAACTTATAACTCATAGTGTAAAAAGATTGGGTCAACAATAATTCAGTATAATCTTCAGCAAAAAAGTCGGAAATAAAAGCAGCCGGCTATGCGAAAGAATTGACCTTCGATAAGGTATTAATCTTTTGCACTTTGTTGTGATAAGCAATAACGGTTTACAGTACACATAAACGTTCGAACAGGGAGGAAAAAAGAATATATATCGGGTTAATGATTTCACCATATAGTTGCTGTTCTGTATTTCTCTTGACGATGGAAAACTATGAAATGTCGCGAAACTAGGAAATTTCACCTCAATAATCGCTAATCGCATACGCACTAAGTGGAACTATGAACTTTGCGAAAATAACAACAATTTAATATTGATATTTCAGTTAATTAGCTAATCTCACAATAGTAACGAATTTCATAATCTACTAGAAAAGAGTAATATCATTTTCGATATAAATTATTAGCTAATATTAGTATACGTATATATATATACCTTACGATATTGAGGATTACAATCGAATTTATTAATTTATCCAGATAACGTTAAAAACGATTTGCGTTCGAAATAAAAACATTAATATTGATGTCAAGCTGAAGTAATCTTTAAGAATTAATTTCCATTTATTTTCACTCATACAAAAAATGAAAAAACGTTTCCGTTCATAATATGTTATTTAGTGTGCGTTCGGTTTACCTTGCATTTATTAATATTTTAAATTACTTTCGAATAATCATATTCGTTGTTCTGAATCAATTTTTCTAAATCTAAAGGATTTTTTATACCAACAAAAGTAAATAAGATATTAATGAATCCAAAACGAATAATATTCAATATTATTAATTTGAAATAAATGGAACACTCCGTATATACATATATTCTACGGTAAAACAATATTTACCCCAACTATCAAACGCTTGCTCCTTCCTGCGTTCCCATCGTGCCTTCAAAGCATACTTTAACATCTTATCCGAAGCGTCTACACTGAGCACTTCGAAACCCTCCTCGAGTAGCATCACCGAGTCCACACCAGTCCCGCATGCTACATCCAAAATTTTCTTACATCCCTTATCTCTCAGCATACCGACCAAAAAGTCACGGTAATTTTGAGTTCTTTGATTCTTATCGCCTATAAACACTTCCCATACTTTAGCTGCTCTCCCGTCAGCATACTGATCTCGAACACCTTCGGCAGCTGTACCTAACGACCTCGTGCGAAATATGGAATCCATCTCTTCTCAATTTTTTCAATTAAAGGCACTGAAAATGTTTTCATATAAAATATAATAGATTGAACTTGGTTATTGGATTACGTCATTGACTCGCGATTGTGAAACATACAGAGAAGTTGTTGATTGATAGATAGACGTTTTATCTACAGACAGATACATTACTTTTATCGATTATTGCTTTTAGAGGATTTTTATAAAGATACAGTGGAAGACGAAAGAAAGTTTGAAGGATATGCAGTAGAAAAGTATTACAATCTAAAGAAAGAAGCTATAATTGATAAAAAGAATGAAGTTATGAATAAATATAATATAGATGACTGTTATCAGCATGGTAAAAAATATTTAGTACAGCAAAGTAACTATTAATGTAATGTAGTTATTATACACAAATATGAATCTGGAATTTTCTTCCGTCCCCGTCTGTATACAGTAGGAGATTATTATTATTATTATTATTATTATTATTATTATTATTATCATTATTATTATTATTATTATTATTATTGGATTTAGAATTATCAGAAATAATGTAGGGATATGAAATGATTTTTATACATTTATGGAAAATTTAAAGATGTAAAAATATATAGGATACATATATATATATATGTATATATATGTCTTTCTTTCTTCATGTATCTTATATATTTTTATATCTTAAATTTTCCATAAATGTATATATATTTATATATCTTTTTCAATATAAAAGACGACCCAGAAGTAACGTACTTACATCGTACAATAACCTTATCTAGGATTTAGATAATTCGACTATTATTTATGATTAAATTATGTCAAATCTATTATGAAAATGTGACGAATTAATGAGTCACCGTAACTGTAATACACGATTTAAATATAAATCATTTAGAATTGCTATAACTTCTCCATTTATTAAACAAAATTTTAATATTTACAATCTTATTTTATAGTTTCATACATATCTCTCTTTACATTTTTTCTAAATATTTTACCAAGTTATGTATTAATATGATTCCTATTATTATTTTCAACAATCACATTGCTCAATCCATTATCTATTGCTCGACTATATTACACAACATTTAGCAAATTACCTATAATGCAATAAAGAAAGAACATGCAATATATCATTTAAATTTATGAAATTAAAACATATTGTACCTTCTGAATAAATAAACTGCAATTTGTTGCTTCCTAAACGATGATGGGATTAAGATAAAAATGTTGAGATCACCACGAAAGATATTCAAGCGTGAAAAAATAAGTAAAGATGAAAAGGTAATAACAAAACGAGTTGGAAGTTAGCATTAATGCACGCTGTGACAGAAGCACAGAGAACAACTGAGCGATGATCACGGATGCGTACAATATATATGATTCTGTGTTCACGAGTTTGCATGATGCAATATTTTTCCCGCTTTCACTTGAAATCGTTGATAAATCATCATGACATATCGTGATACAACAAAATGTTCATAGAAAAGTAAAAATAGAATTTTCTATTTACGCTTTCATGTCATTGACACATGATATCATATCATCATTTTATCTAATTTTCATGCGTTTCTTTTTATTTATTGATACCTCATCAAAGAAACAGCACCTCAATATATGGTACAGCAACATTATTTTGAGAAGAATTTTGTTATTTATTTATAATTATTTCTTTATCTAAAACGATAAATAATTAACATTATTTAAAGATAAATCTTTTTTTACAGGTGAGGATGATCGTAGATTGTTTTGAACAAAATAACAATTTGTGGTGTAAAATTCTATAATTATTTTGTCAGAACAAATTACATATAATTCGCATACTTATTTCTATATTAAACGCATGCTAGAAGTTTCCGTTAACCTCATCAGTACCGAAAAACGAATGTGTAATCTTCAATAGGGATTCTGGTAGAAATTTTTAAAAGTATACTTCAAAAGTATAATATGTTATATTTGGAAGTTCTCGAGAATAACAGATTCTTTGCTAAATACTAAATGATTGTGCAGTGCTTTGCCATGTTTTTTTTTTTTTTTTTTAGTGCATAATAGCAAATATACAGTGCCAGACAGAAACATTTACGAAACAAAAAACAAATCCTACAATGTAGAGAGGAGAGTCTACTGAATCGATTATTCTCAGTATGAAACATTAAAGAATTTAAGTACTAAATGCTAAAATTTAGTTTTGTAAAAAAACTAATATCTAGTAAATTGCATCTTACTATTATCTGCGTAAAACATAATTTACGTTTTTAATGAAAATTAGGCTTGAATGTATGAAAACTTAATGATCATTCATAGAAAAAGTTATATGTCAAACATATTACAGATACAATACTTTTATTGGTAGACTAATTGGCAGAAACACTGTAAAATGGCAGTTTCTTGTTCCTCGCAGATAAAATCTTCCCTTTTACATTTAATTCTTTGATTCTATTCTATTGTGAATGCAAGACATAGACGTTAATTTTTTTTTAAGTTAAAGAAGCCAATGCAACAAATAATCTTTCACTGCTTGTAACATTAAAGTATGCATGAACATTCGTAATCATTCTGCTAAATCGATTAACTTTATTTATTAGGAATATACATGTTTCAATCAAGTGAAAACTTAGCAATCACGTGTTTGATGAACATTACTGAATATCGTTGAAAGAAAACTAGAAAATTTAGTTTAGCAAGTGAATACCAATTATGGTACAATTTTGGGCTGTGCACAAAAATTCAATTGTTAACTGTGCAATAGTTCATTTTAAACACTAACAAGGTTTAATTTATTTTTTTGTATGAGACTATTTAATGATTAGTTGAACGTCGAACTATATCACTTTGTCATTTGTAGTAATTTTTTTGTTGCTCTTGCTCCATCCCAACCTGTATCCTTACGCAACATCTCACTCTCATATATTCTTTAAGTCTTCTGGTAAGTCATTCTTAGGATGTTTGTTTTCAAAGTGTTGTTTGTATGTCTTTGGATCTGGCATTTGTGCCTACAAACAGATTGTTATTTTTTAATTCTAAATACACTAAAGTCTATAATATAGGTTATTAAAAATAGATAGCATACTAACCTTACAAACTATGCACACGTGTACTAAAGCTTTCTGTGCAGCCTTTTTTTGTTCATTAGCACTATGTCCTTGTTGCTTTTTCACTTTTGCAGCCTTCTCGGCTGCCTTAGCTTGTGACTGAATCTTTTGTTGTCCACGAGCCATTCTGAAATAATGTTATAATTGTTATATTATTGCAAATGTGTCCATACTTCCACATCTACAAAAATTACATAAAAATTTGCACCGAAATGATCGTTTGTTAAATCTCTCAATGCATGAGATGGGACTTAAATTCCACAAAATTAAAGATTTCGCAATCAATTTTGTTAGATATCTTTAATCAAAACGAGCATATAAGGTGTTTGATGATAATGGAAAGTAAGGTTCATATAAATTCCTGGCCGCAATGAACTCCGTAAAAAAACTTGGACATTGTACATCTTAGCTCAACTGCACAGTCTTCCATCCTTTCTCTTTAATTGATCATTATAACATACTTTCTCTTCATTGAGATTACTCTGATATATACCCAACCTATAAAATAGGTGACTGATGTGCCAAAGATTATTCGCGATGTGGTCTAATTCGCGTAATCAAGCGTATTCCAAGGGGAAAAACAGCAATACAAAATACATAAGTTAAATTTGCGAAGAAATTTACAACAGGTGAAAAAGATGAAATTTTCGATGAAATGGTGTTGCGAAAAGTAGATCGCTCACCTGTCCGAGGATGAACGTGTATTTATAAGCAAGATACTCTTGCTAATTCGATGATCCGGGGCTCGATTATCCGTAACAGAAACAAATTAATTTTGTTTCCGTGTTTTGTTGTAGAATCGAGGCTGACCAGAGGAAAAATTTGCAATGAAAACCGAGAAGTCAAGAACTATACTCGGAACACATCTGTTGGGATGAGCAATCTTCGAACATCCGCACGTGAAGTACTGCCTTTCAAACAAGAATTGTGTGCAAAACGAAGAAAAAAAAATAAAATTGAAATTAAATATTTGAAAGTTGGTACGAGTACGATCGGATACTTGTTAAGTTTTCTTTATTTGGCTTTTTATTCGATTGCTCAGAATACACCTTGGGGTTGAAATTGTTTTTAATCGATATTTAAATATTAAAGCCTACAAGTTCAGTGACCGCATTCTTGACAAGCGAGATATATGTGTGCGTATTATGTCGAAATACTTTCTTCCAATGAGAATGCTACCTTCCTATGATACTTGCTTTCTATTGGTCAAAATTTTCGTCACATTTTTTGAAGGTTATTATAATTTTATCATCATAGTAAATTGCTATGTTCTTCTGATCTTAAAACCTATTTTCTAATTAATTTTTGATAGTTATTATTAAGGTTTGAAATATTTTGAAAATATTTGTTCAGAATATCAATTTTCATAAGAATCAATCGTATTACGTGCTGAACATTTTAAGGGCTACTACATTTGTTCTCGAAAATATTTGAATACTTGTATTAATATTTTATGAATATATCATGTGTCTTATATGAAATATTTTGAATATGTATTAGTAATAGTGACTTCCCTATCATCATCATATTGGTCAAATTTGAAATTAATTTGAATACGTACATAAAAACTATAATTTCAGATTGTTTTGAAATTTGACCAATATGTATAATCATAACAGTCATATCTTATCGTAGTAATGTAATTTCAAACTGTTTTATATAACATATAGAATATATATACATATTTAAAATGTTTTATGTTAAATGTTAATTTCGAAATATTTTACATAACACATACAATATATATACATCAAAGTCTTTCATAATAAATATTCAAATATGTACTTTCACGAGTCACTATATGTTCTATTTAATATCCGACTTTAATTATTAAATTCCGCTTTTAAAAGGAACTTCGGTACTTTTAATTTGTTTTATTGTAACTTATAATGTGAAGATACAACGATTCATGATACAAACAGCAACTACGGATTTGTATTCAATTATTTTTATTTACAAAGTAAATCTATCGTAGTATGCGATCAACTATATGTAATAAATACAATATGAAGACAAACTACAACTTTATATGCTCACTGATATTCGCTGCTCATTTTGCAAATTTTTATATAAAAGGAAATCTACACATGCTTCGAACAATTAATTTCGTGGAATTTTCTGAATGACATATAGAACGCTATTATATTGTCTATTTTACTAACATTCCGCTTGCCGTTAAAATTGCATATAATGCTCGATCATTTTATGGAATATTGTTTAAGACACTTTATAAAATGGTATTTGATTACTAAATATTTTTTTTATAGTGTATGATATCGTTTTTTTATTATTTATTACGGGGTTATAACATCTCAAGCATGTTAATATTGCCACTAACAAATTCTATTATGTGGTGCTGTTAATATAATTGTTATTAGGTCTTTAACAATGCGGTCATTAGTTTACAAACGCAATAATGTAAATCAAATTACGAGAAGAGCTTCAATTATCGTAACATAATTCCATTTTAATCATCAATACAAACTAAATATACAATAACGGACGTATGTATATGTATACATAAATAAATTTCTACATGCACGACAGAAACTTAATTTCTGTTTATTTCAAGAAGGGTATACGTATCCAGAGTACTCACACCATACATACGTACACGCTAATTCTTTCCACTATACGACTTAAGTAAATTAACTAAAGTAACGAAGTAAATTTTTAATGATATTTCGCTAACAAAAAGATAAAGAACGCATAAACACACTTTTTCTCATCACCGTATCAATCACGCATAGTTGTAATTAAATATTATAAATTTTTTACGAACACATTGGATGAAATGACTTGCTTAAGTTTAGTTGTATTTACTTTTAGAGTTTTCAAAAGAATGCATTTGATATACGCAGTTTAATATTACAATACGTAGAATATAATAGAGAATCTGAGCGCCATTAATTATCTCTCAGATTTTAGAGAAACGAGCACTGATCATATGAATAAGTTATTCGTTACCTATCGATTAATAATTACAACTGTTAAACTAATATATATATATATATATATATGTATATATAGATAAATGTGTACAAAGAATAAATAGAACTTTTACTATACGGTCCTGGGATCTTTTTTTTTTATTCAGCGAATTTTCTTATACAATTCGAAAAAAATAATGTAGCATTAAATACGTGCATCGAAAGTTACATTTTTTTTTTCGTAATGCTTATGAAGTGCACGCTTCGTTACTTTCTGTGCATGCAGAAGTATTTATTTTCTATTCCTACTTAACAATAGAATATTTATATATGTATATGTGTATCCGATAAATGTATTCAAACAATGTAACTTGTTTTAAATATGAAATGCTGTAGTAAATTCCCGACGTACAATTGATTAAATAACAATAAATTAACGGTGAAATAAATAAAAAATTTTTACAATGATAATCGCTTTTTTTAATCACTAGTACCAGCTACTTCGAATCTACATATCTCTAAGTACAAATATACATTGACAAAATCAGTTTTCAAGGATAAGAAAGTACCAACAAATATCGATCTTAACCAAAAAGGAAGAAAAGAAGAAAAAGAGAAGAAACAACTATATTTACACTTAAATGCATGTCATGATCATTTTCCAACATTATGAATTATATGTTCCATCCTTTTCATAAATTATTAAAATATCATAACCATACTATATACATACACTTAAAGTTTCAGATTAAATAAAATTCTGTGAAAATCAAGGTTTAAGAAAAAAAAAAAGAAAATTTGATACTAACGTAAAATACATTAAATCCATAAGAAGATAATATCCATATTCATTATTCTGACACTCTGACAGTGTAAAGATAACAACTGACAATCTATCGTTTTGTTTTAATAATTCCGGGCGAAACATAAGCTATAACTTTTTTTTGTAACTACAAAATCTTATTTCTTATTGTTAATAATTATTCCAAATTACTAATAATAAATATCAATAACCGCTCAAAAATATTATATATATATTTATATATAAAACTGCACCACATTATTCTACTAAAACGACTAAACTCATGGAAAAAAATTGTTTTCGTCCCAATAATTCATCGCAATCGCAGGCAGTAAAATGAAGTTGTACAAGCTGTAGCTTTTTGGCAAGCTATTTATGTATTTATAGGTATGGTAATGCCAACAAAGTTCCGATACTATGTATTTATATATTTAATTGTATGCCTTATATATCGGCATCGTAAATGAACTATTAATGTCCATAGAATATTTGAAGTTCACTTTCTCTTTTTCGTTTATACTCTTTTCATGACAATATTCTATCAGCAACGTGATAACTTAAGTGATGAAATATGTAACAGTTGCCAGGAAAGCAAGAAGATGTTATGAAAAATATATTTGGATATAAAAACGAAACTACTTTACAAGTTCCACTGAAAGCAGGATATGATTTAAAAAAGAATACATATAGAGTTGGATTAATAATATCATCGACAGGAAATAGCGCAAAGTGGGAACAACCGATCAGCGTAGATTTGGATTAACGTCAACTTGCTTTTTAATACGTAATAATACTGTTGTGTACCATTGATCCAATCGCGAAATCGAATCGTATTCCTTTACCGCTTCTGTAAAACCTTCGAGGTTTTCGTCCTCAATGTGTTCTATTAGTGTCTGAAATAAAAATTAAAACAGCTACCATATCAGAGTATAATATCGAGTTTCCTTTAAACAAGGAAGATTTTATGATATTTACTTAACAGAATATAAATAATAGAATATATATCGTACCTTTATCAATTTGTACTCTCTAGAATCCTGGAATGCAGGATATTGTTCCTGATAACGTTCAATCGCGTGTTGCGCGTTCAATGTATCAACGCACAAGTGACACAGCGCCGCCCGGAAAAAATATTCCTTCGCGCTGTATTTTAACAGAGAACTTTCTAAAGATGCAGATGCAACCTGTAGAATAAAATGAAACAAAACTTTATAATCCCTTCTTTTTTTTTTTTATCACAATTCCGATTATTATTAAAGGAACATAGCTTACCTGTTCATAAATTTGTATAGCCTTTTCATAATTTTCAAGCTGAGCAGCATACTGTGCAACTTTTAGAAGACATTTGTTGGCAGAAGAATTGCTCTCCTCTCCACGAAAGTAGTCAGCAGCTTGCTCATAATGATGAACTGCTCTCTCAAGATCCATGGCTTCGCTTTCATACATCTCAGCTATACTTTGATGATGCTTGGCTGCCATTGTGAACCGACCCATGTCAGTGTAAATTTCAATAGCCTTTAACAGGCAACTAATTGCCTCTATAAACATATGCAATCAATTTATTATTGGATTTCATTCTCCTTGGCTACAGATGCAAGCGTTGAAAATTATAATCACTGTACCATTTATATCAGATTTCTTGAAAGAATTAGCAGCATCTACATAATTGGTAGCTGCATCGTGACGACTACCTGCCTTGGCATGCAATTCTGCAGCTTCATAGAATGTACTCCCTGCTGAACTCCAATTCTTTGCCATCTTGAACAAGTTTGCAGCGCGTTGGTAACATTCTACAGCTTCTTCAACCTTCGATGATCCACTATAATGAGAATATTAAACGTCTCAACAATTAAAATTTAATATCAACGAAATTTATTTGTATCTCAAAACTACTCGATTTCACCTCGTATACAGGATATAATTATTGCACCATGAGGCATCTAGTAACAAATATTGTTACATATTAAAAGTACAAAGATAATAAAAAATAAAATAAAAGATAAAAATAAAGAAAATAGACACGTCAGAGTAAAACAACGTGCAAAAATTACATGCTTTCATGATTTTGATATTTCTTATGCTGCACCTTAATTTAGTTTTGACACACTATATCGGCAGTGAAACTGCTACGCATAGAGATATACACATGCAAATGCGTAGAAATGAACGATTTATTGAACGATCGAAAGAAATATATTATAAAAGAACAATGTTTTTACAAAGAAGAAAGGCATAATGTTCATCTTTATTGTAAATCGAAGTAAATAAATAATGCGAATCGAGATTGGAAATTTAGTGGCGGACGAGTTCAAGTAAATCGATGTAGTAAACGTACCCAAATAGAGAGCCCAAGAAGCTCTTGGAAGATGCTAGCTTCTTCTCGGCCTCGGCTATTAATTGCAACGCTTTCTGTTCGTTGTCAGCCATGGTTTTCGTTGAATCTTGACACGTAACAGTTTCGAAAATGTCTTAAATCATGAACTTCGCAGGAAAAATCACCTCCCACTCTGCCGATTCGACGTCACAAAAGTCAATGAAAGTGAATCAAGTATTATCTCCAACAGGATTGCCAACGTTGGAACATAATCTATTTTAAGCCTAGTTCATAATGATGTTTCGATATCTGCCTTGTTGTAATTGGCTAATAATTTTTCTTCTAATAAATCATATTTAAATATTTTAATTTATGTTAATAATTCTAATAAAAAATATTCTGTCTTCTAAAATAGATAATTATACACTAGAGAAACAAATAACTAGATTAAGTAGATAATAGTTAGGTTAGATTCGATTTTTAATTAATTGATATTTTGAATTTAAATATAGTTGGTAACAACAGCGCCAAAAATTATTTTACGTTTGTTTCAGAAGCAAAGTGTTAAGGACAGAGAAAGATTTCAATTTAATAAAGTTAAAGATTATTATCACAATTAAAAACATCAATAATGTCGGGCGTGTGTAAACATGCATTAAAATCTTTGCGTCCTGGAATGCAAAATGCGTTTGTAATCGGCATAATTGTAAACAGTTTTAACATGAAAACGATCGATGCTACACGTACAAAATGTATGAATTTTATTTTTTATTTAAATTGAGTTTAGAAAAACAAACTCAACAAATTTGCGTGTAAAATACTTTTGCGATTTATACATGAATAGATTAATAAAATTTTAATTTTAGTTAACAACGGTGATCGAGGCGTATGGACGTTTACGTTACGCGATTCAAAAGAAGATTCTATAAATGTAACTGTATGGGGCAGTACCCTATTTGTTAGAAAATTAACTTCCACTTTTCATATTGGGAGCGTAGGTTTGTGAAGAATTAATGTTTAATGATACATTATTTACACAACATTTGTATTTGAAATTTTACTTGAGCTTGAGCTTGAGCTTAAACTTGAGCTTGTACTTGTATTTGTACTTGAACTTGAATTTGAATATTTGAATTTGAATCTAAAGAATATTTGAGTTTTTTAAGTTTAAATATTCGAATTTGAATTTAATTTTGAATATTTGAGTTTGAATTCAAATTTGAGCTAAATAAATCCTTATGTCACAAAATAACTGTTTCCTCCCCTATCTATTTTTATTTTTATAATCTTCGACCACTCTCTTTTTTTTTAGTTAATCAATTTATGTATATTCAATTAAGTTATACATATTTAAATCCAACTTACAGTGGAAGTTATAAATCCAAAAGTGTTGGAGCGGCGTTCAGAGGACAGGAACGAGGCGTTTGTACCGTGGGTGTCCAGCTCGTGCAGTCTAACGGTGAACGAGGGCAACTCACTAGTGCAAATTCATGACGCACCAACACGCGCAGAATATGAACCTTTGCTGATGCTCCCGATTAAGAAGCTGACTGGCCTGAGAACTCTGAAAAGCATTTTTGAAAACTTGGAAGCGCTACGCGATCAATATGTCGACACCTTAGTAGCTGTTACTTTTGTATGCTTTAATTTAGAAATTATCGAAGGATATCGATGAAATTCTCCTTTTATATTTATATCTGCTACGAAGAAATTTCCTTTCCTTTGCATAATTTTTGCAACACAAATATATTTAATTCTAATATTTGAGATAGAAAATATATTTTGAGATTTAAATTTCTATATTATTTTCTTAATTGAAAGATAATGTAAATTTCATGTTTGATAGGTCAGTGATATTCGAAACGCAATAACACGCGACGGAAAGAGTATAAAGTTTCGTAACTTTGAGGTAGTAGACGGATCAACGGACAAAGTAGCGTCCTTAGTACTTTGGGAAAATGAATGGATCGAAAGAGCTGCGTTATGGGAACCAAAACGTAGTGTGCTTCTTCTCGTGGATGCTCGTATCGCGTACGATAATTTCAAGAAAAAAACTCTTTTATCTATAGGTTGTAATTCAAAAAGTCAAAGTAACAGGGAAAGTTTCCATATGATATCATCCATATGTATGTATATTCACAGCTAGAAAAACAATGATCACCGAGAATCCTGATATACCGCAATGCACAGCCATAAGAAACACGGTGCAGTGTTATGATAATGATATTATGTCTGGCAATTTCGCGACACCAAATCGTAAGAACAGTTATTCACATCTTATAAATTTGTTCATTTACATGTAATTTGTATCGTTTCATGTACTTATAATTGTATACAAAGCTTGAATTATTATAATAATAACAAAATCCATTTCCACAGCTGATACAATTACAAATGTAATGACCATAAGAGAAATTTCTGAAAAACTGAATAAAAAACCGAAACAAGGAGAAAGGATTCAATTCGCTACGATTTTAAAGGCATACGTAATGGATATAAATGTGGAGACATTAAGTCCTGGAATACTATCGATTAGATGGTTAATTTATTTTCTTTTTTTTCAATAATCGATATTTTTTAACATAGTAGCTTTACAATTCCTCGTCTCTCTTAGCGCCTTATGTAAGAAAGTCATTGATGATAATCGGGATTCGTGTATGAATCTCGAATGTCCATCAGGCAATGGAACTCGCATGCCTCTAAACACGATAAGCCTCAATTTAAAAGTCAATTTAAAAGACAACACAGGTTATCTTATTGGCTGTCGATTGTCCGGAGATGCGGCTGAACGTGTTCTTGGTTGCACAGCTAATGAGTTTCAGGTTTTTAAAATTGTATTTAAAATTATAAAATTATATTATTATAGGATAATTAGATTTCAATATAACTATCCTTTGCAAATCTTTTTAGGGAATGATACTTCCTCAACGTACCGAATTAAAGTGGAAATATACGCTGGAAAAGTGTGACGTACGTTTGCACGTACTTGGTCCTGCAGCCACGTTTCCAAATGCTATATATAATATTCTATCGATTTATCGAATTCAAGAAGACGAAGATGAGAATGAAGATACTGGGCTGGTTAACGACCTTGTCTCGAACGACTTTTAAACTTCATTCTTTATCATTCTTATATATCAATAAAACATCATTCTTAAATATTATGAAATATATTGAAATTAGCCATTTATAATTTTTTTAATAATTGCATTATCTATAGACATAACTTTATGTTTTCGAGCCGCATTGTGAAACAATTGGAAGATTTTTAAAAGAAATAATAAATGAAACTACACATTTTGTTATATGTACATATATGACTTCGATCAGTTGATTGCAATCTTCTGATTGGTCACGTTTAAATATCAACGTTTTGTAAGCACCGTACAATGAGGCGCCACTGTTAAAACCAGTTCTCTGTAAATTAATTTTTATAATTATTCTTTGCATAATTTTCTATAGTTATTCGAATAATTATAAAGAAGATGGAGATAGAAGAATCAACTAAGGAAGATACTATTGAGGTTATTAGGGAAAATGTGAGGGAATTGGTTCACACGGAAAGGGGGAAAAATCGTACGGAAACATGGAACAAAAATCGTGTGGCTTTAGGAAACATAACGAATTCGTCATTTACAACAGAGTTCGTTATTGAAAAGGCAAAAGCTCTTAAAAAGAGAACATTATCTATCGAAGAGTATGGCCAACTCCAAAACGCTCTCATTCAGGTTATAATTTAAAGATATATATATCAAATGCATTGTAGTTAATAAGTATATTAACGTGACTTTTCATTCTTTATTAGAGCGAGGACAATGTTAATTCTTTTTTAAAAGTGAGCAATATCTTATTTGCCTTGGTACGTGATTTATCTAGTAATAATAATGTATTGCAGTTATGTGCTGCTAGCTGTTCTTGTAATATAGCACTTGGAAATACTAAGGCATGTACTGCATTAACCAAAAACATTGGATCATATCTTGTTACAGAATTAGATACTTTAAACTATCCTCTATTGGTAAGTTATAAAATGATCATAATGCTATCATATATAATGATGAAGTTAATGATGTGTTTTCTCATTAGGAAGTTTGTATATGGACGATGGGAAATCTGATTTCGGGAAGCAATAAAGCATTTGAAATTTTCCATGCCCAAGATTGCCTAAAATATATTATATCCCTGATGCATAACTGTGATAATATAATCGTGCCTTCAGTAGCTTATACAGCCATGCATTATGTGCATATTGGTTTTAAATACATCCAGTAATAACTATTCTTTTTACTTAATTATTTTAAAACTATTTAAAAATATTTCACTAATTGTACAAATGCTTTTAGAGATAATGAGATGATTGAACTTGCTAATGCTACTATAAGAAGAACTCCTTCATTTAAAGATCCATACCTTATTTGGTTGCTAGCATTATTATCCTCACAACAATCTTGTAACTTCTCTTTATATAATGTAGTACCTTTGATAGTGGATTATTTATATCAAAATAATACAAACAACTTCTCATTTGTGAGCACACGACTCCATTAATATTAACATATATTTATACTCGACTTATGATATTAAAGTTCTTCTTTATTTTAGATTACAGCATGTATAAGAATATTGGCCAATACTGTGCAAGAGACATCCGGACAATTGGCAAAATTTCTATTAGAAAATCCAAAATATTCCCAATCAGATTTAGAGATATTGATCAATAGATTGCTTTCATGCCAATATATACATATCAGAAAAGAAACGTTATGGTTAATAGGTAATGAGAAATACTTTATTGTTACATTATCAAGATAATAATTTTGTAAATACAGACAAAAATAAATGCTTTTTACAGGTAATCTTTATAATCACAATTCTTACGACATTAAGACAATGATACAAAACATCATTCCTCGATTGTCATTCTTGAAACAAGCAATTTTATCTACAACTCAGTAGTATCAATAGGTACTGATTCAACTAATCGAGCGGGAATCGCGTAAGCTTTATAATTATTATATTTACATATGTATAATATTTATACAGCAGTAAATCTCCCTTCCCAATTTCACACTTTGTGTTAGCGACGGTATAAAAATATGAAAATTGTTGGTTAACACTATGCAATGCTGTATTCGTTTCAATAACTCATTTGAACAGGAATAAATCGTCGTCCTATTCTTATGGAAGTATGTTTGTTCAGAGTATCCTCCAATACATCCTCGATGCAAGGTACTTTTATTACATTAAAGTATATACGACCCATTACTTGCGCTGTCGGATTCGTCGTAGCTTTCAAACAATGATACAGCGCCTCGTCACACACACAGTGCGATCTACAAAGGTAAGAACAAAATTCATGCCAAGCATCAATAATCATAAACAGTTCTACGAATTATAACGATTAATATATGAGTATTATTACACAAAACAATTATACGAATACATAAATGAAAGCTTATAATATTTTCTTACTTGGTATATAGAGAATAATTGGTGAGATTGTATCGCGTTTGTTGAGCTCGGATTTTTACAGGGCAAAGATCATGACTGCGACAACATCTAGAAAAATAAAATATGTTAAAATCTTTGTCGTTTAATCAACCGTAATCTTTTCGTAGCTCTGATAACTATAATATATTCGCACTAACCTATCAATTTGAGCTTCATGACCTAAATCGTGGTAGTTCTCAGCGATGTCTCCGGTGCCGCACCATTTTGTACCTACCAACAGCAACACCGTTAAAGTTTACCTCAGCAGATGTGAATTATAAATACCGTACAAAATAACTAGTAATTATAAAAATTTACCTGGCAAGATGCCTGAGAGGAGAGACAACACGCTACCCGCACCATGACTACCTTTGTTCTCAGTGTTGGACATCCCAGTGGTTAACGTATCATGCTGGATTTTGTCCAATAACTCGCACTGTTGCATGAGCTTCGTCATTTCCTCGAAGGATACCAGCTGCGGGACTGCAGTTGACGTCAGATTTCTTAAAACTTCATTCGCCTCTTCTTGCTCACTAAAGATACCCGTCTAATTTCTTATTCATGCATAAACATTGCTCTAAAACTAATTGAAGACACTTACTATACTTCGATCAGGTTGCAATTATGTAGTTCGTTGTTTGTTCCTAGATCGACCACCGCCACAGTCTGATCATAGTAATAAACGGCTCTAATCTCGTTTCTGTTGTATGCGTTAGTCCTCGGAACAACACCATTCAGTCCTTTGAAAGGATTTTTGAAGAATATCGGCTGCTGAACACTGTTAGAGCAGATGGTCACAACCAAGAAGAATGTCCAACTCGTGGAGATCATGTCTATCCTTTAATCCGTGCTGCACTAAGAATATTAATCTTTTCGCATGATCTTTTTAATCACATCCTCGGGATTTTCATGCCGGAAATTGTTATTATCCGTGTGACAAATGGAGGAAAGAAAAATTGCAAAATCGGTGCAAGGGAAATACGCGTTGCATCGTCAATTCTATCAAAGTGTATCTCGCTTATAAACGGAATCGATCCTTGTCGCCTTGAATTCTGTATAAGAAATGTTTCTATGGTTTTAATTTATTCAAGCGATTATTTCAATCGCGGTCGCCTTCGAGGATTTCCCTCTCTAATCACGGCTGCTGCAAAACGATACCAATTATTATTAAAGGATTAGCATTAAAGTTTCTTCACCCCATTATTAGAAACAAATGTGGGAATACCTATGATCATTTGCTTTATCGTTTCACGGAAACATTTCATTGTCACAGCGTAGTATTTAAAAGGAAAAAGTATAGGGAAAAGAAACATTCAAGTAAACTAACTAAAGACACTGAACTCATCAAAGAAAGGGGACAAACCTATCAGATATTACGTGGCAGTCTACTATGAAAACTCAATACCAAGAATTACATAACTTCCAGACAAAGTTTAGCGAGGAAAAGAGTAGAAGCGAATGTTGAACTCGTTTCAAAGTATATATACCTCCTAATTGCATAACTTAAAATTCAGCAAGATTTTTCGTACACACATTTGCTTACATATTATGGTAACATATTATATATTTCTTTAATTATATACTTTACGTTGCAACGTTACAATACGTATTTTACCTGCTTTCTAAAATCTAAAAGTTGTCAACCCTAAAGTGACCATACTTGACCGGTCTTTTCCATCCTTTTCATTCTTGAGGTTTCAGTTGCATGGTGGTTGCACTCTTAAGGAAAACGAGAAGCACACTATAAGTTTGAATTTTCCACACACAACAATGAAGACATAAGATTCAGATATGTAAAGATTCAATGTGCCGTCGCTGTGAACAATGCGTTTGACATATCTATAATCCACGCAGGTAGAGTCTGGAAGTTGAGCGTTGTCGCCGGTGGAATCGGGATTCGTATAGAACTCGATAAGTTCTTGAAAATCCCCTGAACGGCCCCAAGCTGAGCTGGTGGGACGGCGTGTGGTGAGAATCGCGCCCTCCCCACCTCGACTTATCGATCTAGAGAATTCACAGGTATATACCTGCTGAGGCCCCTCCATTCTCGTTCTTTTATCAACACGAGCTGTATAAAGTACTCACTAACTGACCGATGAACAACGATATATCTGAATCTCACCTGGGGGGGACCCAGATTCGAAAAGACTAGGACGAAGAAAGTGGGACAAAGAGTAGAGAATTGTCTGACTACTAAACATGGCTAATTTCAACGGAATGTCTCCGTGGATCTGGAAAATCTCTATGTAATTTCCATTCGAACATTGAAACAAATTCAAGGCCACATGTAAAACACATGATAAGTCACGTTTATCGTGCATGTTGTCAAACATCAAAACTATCTTTACATTTGATTTTCGGATTAAAAATGTGGTTTTATTATCCTCTCGGACATTTAAAAGGTATTAATAACATTAGTCATATATAGACTAATATTAATTAAGTTAAACTAACATAACAACTAAATTAATATTATTCTTTATAAAATATTGTAGACTTATCGCGTATTTTCAAAAGGTTTATATCACCGAATTTAATTGTAAAATAAAAATGGACTTATCATATTTTTCCCGTGTGACCTTCAATTAGAAAGTTGCTATTTTTCTAATGGATTTATTATCTTCAATTTAAATGATTCCAGGAGAGTAATTATATGACGATTAAAAGTTATAAAAAAGTCGTTAAAAATACATGTAAAAAAGATATAAAAGAATGTTCATTGGTACGTTAGTTCCTTTGTTTCATTTAAAAATTGAACGCGAGCTTAGAAACTCTGTAGCTGACCGTAGCACACCTATAAATATCGATAAACATGCAATTTACGAGAGCCTAAGGTCAATGTATGGACAGAATTGATACATTAATATGCGGTAATTTCTCGTTAAGATTGACTCGATTTCAAGGGCTGCTGCTCGTGAGCGGACGCATTCGTCTTGGAAGCCGCGTTCACCGGGTACTGGTTTCCAATCCGGGTAGTGCTCAGCGTGATACTAATAGGCGTAGCGTTCGAAAGTTGCTGCCGAACCGGACATTGTCGGTAGCCTGGAATTGGGAATGTAGGAATACATTGAACAGATATATGATCAACAATGTAATGTTAATGAACTCATTAACCCCTCGACGATCTGACTGGCTTGCATAGATTACATATTTTATATCTATTGTCAAAGTTAATAACAAATAACGCGAATCTATACATAAAGCAGAGTATTGAACAGTAAATTAAAAAACGTTACGACAAAGACAAAAAGAGAAGCGAATGTATGCATATATGCACATTTTAGACTTTGACTAGACGTAATTTTCCCGTCTAATGTTTACAATAAGGATGTTTATGCATTTATGAAAAGTTCAAAAGCGTCAAAATTCATGCAATATGTAAAAGTATACAATTTTCTTTTCTCGAAATTCTATGTAGAATTCTCCATTTTATCCAATTATATTCATACAAATATTAAAGTGTATAAACATCCACAGTCCATTTACGCCTATCAAAGTTATTTTCTGAAAGGCAGGAAATGTGCTTTTCATCTGTAGCTTTCATATATCAGTTTCAAATATTTATTGGATAAAGTGATCATCGAGTAGCCTCGTTTAACACACAAGGAAATATGTCTACCGGCATGATGAGGGCCGGAACAATGACAGCAGATAGGATTGTTTCGAGGCCTGGGGCAAAATTCAACGCTGTGAGGCTCTCCGCATCGAACGCAACGTGGCAGGTGTCTACAGTTGGCAGCCATGTGCCAGAAACCCTGGCACCGATAACACTGAAGCACACCATCTCCCGTTTGGAAGTTGGATGTCTCAAGAAAGTTGCTGACTATTCCCGGTCCTGCCTGCAGCGGACCACCGGCATTTCCGGTTCCTCCGCGCCACCAACGTTCTGGGATGGCACTGAATCGAGCCGCACCGAAGAAGTCCAGTCCTTGACGCAACAATAGTTCGTAATGCCCGGCGTCCAGCACCTGAGAAGAATATTTTAACCAGTTCCGATTTTATCTTGCTAATGACTAGACGATACAACTTCCTGGCTGTCTCTCTTAGATATTTATGAAAGAAATTGTTGAGGTATTACTTCTGTGTAATTTATTTATTGCAATAAACAAAATTATATATATGTATATATACTTTATATATGAAATTATATAATATTGTCTATAAAAATCTATATTTTCTCATTAAATATCTATTCGATGATCATTTCAATTATTGCAATAAATAGCTTTAAAATATAATCAAAATTGCTTTAACATATTTGTACTGAAAGTTATTTAATGATCATTTCACAGATCATCGTGGTATCGAACTGACGTTTAATGTTTAAATTAACTGAATTATCGTACGACGTGGCTAATTAAGATTACGGGGCTTTTAACGAAAATCTTCTCCCTTTTTCATATCACCATTTCGCCAGCGGTAATTACCTCGACACGTATGTATTGTCGCCAACGTTCAACGCTTCCTGTCGTGATTCCCTGTTTCGTTAGCGCGGAGTTAATATCTTGCAGTGGAATGGCCCAGGGTACATCACGAAGAAGAACCGCCTGTCTATAACGAGAGTCCTTTGCTGAGAATCGAGCCACCTGATTGGAAAGGAAAACATTATAATTAATTGAAAAGAATACAAAAGATAGGAACGAAAAAGAAAGGAATAAATAGGCAAATAAAATATTCATGACATCGTCTAGGCGATCAGAGATTTGGTGAGACAAGCTTACGTTGTGCAAACTCGGTTATCTCATTTTCTTGCATAAGAGAAAGCGAAGAGGAAAGTGGCCGATTACAACGTGAAGTAACATTTATATGGTAATGTTATACGCGATTTACTGTTGAATTTGTACATTTGCATAGTTACTCTTCAGTATGGAGAGAAAAGTGTGATATCAAAATTTTATACCTGGATAATTATTAAAGAAATTAGAAGAATTACAAGCTTACGTATTGTATATGTACATATTTCTTTATATTTTTAAATATAACACGTTCACTTCACGTTCACCATTTAAATGTAACTGCAATACAAGGTTGTTAACATAGAGTAGAGTATCGTTAACTAGGAACATATTCACATCTGCTACATCTATTGTATCTACTTGTACGGGTCCTTCGAAAATACGCGCCAAATCGCCACGCTGCAACAGTTTCTCTGCGTCAGCTTCGCGTGTGAACGCCGCAATCAGGCCACACGGTGTTTCAGACACGTGCCAGGCTGCCAATGGATCGGACGCGCGGATCACATCTTCTAGATTGGAACGTAGCAGCTCGCCACCTGGCATAACTTATTCGTCAACTCTAACAAGATCTAAACATCTACCGTCAAGGGGGACTAATATCGTAAAACTATTTCTTTGTTGAGGCATGCTTTGAGAAGCATTTCTCAAACACGAGGTAGAACTGACACACTCTGACGTAACAGTATACTGATTGCATAATTTCAGTTATCGTATCGAAGAAAAAAAAACATACAATACCTACAAAAAGTATTTACACGTATTCTTATTTCCCAATAAATATCATTTTTACAGTATTAAATTTTTACAGTCATAAGACTTTATAAATATATAATGCGTGTTATGTAAAACATTTTGAAAATTCATTATATTGGTCAAGTTTAAAATAAATCTGAAAATGTATGTAAAAATTATAAGATATTTAGTCTAAGCATTTATTTTACAGGGACTACAAAAGTATTTAAAAGATCAGTTATATTAATAAATCTCAGTGTTCAATAGGACCATTTTTAACATTTATTATATACTTAAAATAGTTATTTGTGCGGTGTGCTAACTTTTTTAAGATATTTATTGCAAATATCTTGTAATTTTTAGGCACATTTTCAGATTGGTCTGAGATTTGACCAATATAATCATGATAGTCTCGTTGCAATACTAACAAAATTTCAAAATGTATAACACATACAATAAGAACATAGAATGCTTAAATACTTTGGTAAGCCAAAGTAAATTCTTTAGTAAATATAATGATGCGTAAATACTTCTTGCAACTACTGTATGAATTTTAGGCACATTGTATATTATAAATGTACGTGTGGCCACTTATGCAAGTGGAGGATACGCTAAATAAAGAAGTAGGCAATTTGCCACCTGGAATTCCTTGCACTTGACCTTGCGGTCCGACGGCACGCGAGATATATAGAGAACACGTGAACTCTTCTTGACAGGAAACACGTGCTCGATTGTCGCAAACGTTATCCGATGAGGTATTCGGTCCCGTGACCGCAGTCTGCATCATTGTCTCGTCTCTTCTATTCTCCTGGGGGCATTCCGCTTCCATTCTGTGCACCTTGTGCACTATCGAAAATACCCCTAAAAATAAAATCAATATAGGTCTCTGTCTCTCAATAGTTAATACATAATTGGACTGCAAATGTTTATGTAATTTTATATTTTTGTGAGTTTAACTAAAGGAATAGAACCTATACAAAGATTTGTCCCAGTCATTAAATATTATAATGAGAAATTTATTTTGGATATTTTATATATTTTGTTATATACATTTTTACACTTCTAAATTTTCCATAAATGCATAAACATCCACGGTCTACTAATAATAAAACGGGAATCGTAAATTCCCGTTAAACTCTGAACAGTAGTTCTTTGTATTTTATGTGAACACATTTCAAATAAAATACAATATCGTAACGAGTTAGATAATTATAAATATAAAATTAGATAATCGACACCACAAAATGATCAATCCCCTATTTCGTTTAGGATAATAGAGAGGTGGTTGAACTGATTATAACACTGAAGTAACAGGTTACAATATAAACTGTATTCCAACAATTTTGTAGAGATTTAAGGCTGATAAATCAGTCAAGACATTGACTGGTCAAGGCATGAAAAATCAGTCAAGAGACGTTGACTGATCTAAGGATGGAAAGTGAAGTTCGGTGACGATGATATCGCAGAAGAAAATTATCGCTGAGTGTTGGTCGCCCCAACAGATGGTAGCTTATGGATGAAAATGACCGTTGAACATGGGCGACCATCCCCTTTTCTATCTGATGGAACAATAACCATAAGGAATGTCTGGACTTGAATATATTCTACAACAATGGTCAGTAAAATACAAATGGTCAGTTTTAGGATGGTTCCTTAGGATTACTGCAGTCCCTAATTATATTTGCACAGCTAGTAGCCGCCTCAGCCCCCTCGGCCGCCTCAACCCAGTGGTGGATTTTGGTTTACCTGGAGTGGTTTGCTTTTGAAAAATGTGGTTTGAAACGCGTGTCTTGAAAAGATGGTAGCTCATATTAATCATTAGACTGCTAATTTTTATGCATTTATGGGTAATTTGAAGGTACATAAATGTACAAAACGCACATAATACGAAAAAATGTAAAAAGTGAAATGTAAAAAATATTCAAAGCCAGGCATTATAACATTTAATGGGACAAAGAAATTCTCATGTAGGTTCCACTTCTTTAGTTATGTTGAAATATAAAATTGCATAAAAATTAGGAGTCTACTGATTATATATGCTAATTACACTGATCAAATTTGATATCAATCTGAAAATGTATATAGAAATCTCATTATATACAAAGCCAATGAAATTTCAAAATGTTCCGTACAACATGAATGATATATTCACGAAATATTTCTGCAAGTGTTTGAATCTTTTCATGAACCGTATATCGCAATGTTTTGACGAATATAAATTTCTTTTCGAGGTATACGAACTTTTCGAGATACATATGTACATACATGGTACAATAAATGAATACACGTGCATATACATATGTGTATAAATGCACACGCATAAAATTAGTACGGAAACGCGTGCACGATAGCCACGTGTATAGAAACGACTTTACCGGCAGATTTGCGCGCGATTGCTAACTAATAGGAGCAACATGTTAATTGTTGGTAATGAAATCACTCGTACAAGCATTCGATGGAATGCAAGGTTATAATTACATATTTCGCAATACGCGCGCGCGCGTCTAAATATACGAATGCATAAAATTGCAGAAAACGATTAAATATTGAGTAAAGGTTTCGATTTGTTTGTTTATTCTCTATAACTCGTCATATTCGTCGAATGCGAGATATCCGATTTTTAATGCAATTAAAAGCATACGATTTGACATTGAAGCTTTCACAATCGGTGGCAGTATGCGTGCCAATTTCCTTTCACTTGCTCGTTTAACCGATTACCGTTTTTTAGCCACTTTGCACCGTGCCAAAGATTACCACGACGTTGAATCACCTTAGACGTTTATCCTGCAGCTCGTATTTTTGGAAAAGGAAGTCCGGGCCAATGAAGACATGGCCCAATGCTGGCGCCATTAATTAGCCTCTTTCACGATCACAACAATATCGATTCTCTTTTTTCTGAACTATATATGTATGTTTACTACCGCTTTTTCATCGACGTTTAATCTTTTCGATCATTCTTCTTCAAAAAGTTAATCCTCCAAAATTCATCGTGTTTCCTTCTCTATTAATGTATACTATCATATATTGCATATACATCCTTATAAAAAAGAAATATCGATTTGTAACATTGATTCAGTTCTAATGCGAATATAGCGTAAGGTAGGATTATTTGAATGCTAGAATATTTGGGTTAAGTTAAGCAATTTGCCTTTTAATTTGCAAAATTCCGTTGCGAACAAATTTTTAAGCGACTTACGTTTGAGAACAGGCTACTTAATTTGTTATAAATGGCACGATAAACGGTGAAATATATTGTACAAATTGACAGCTTGATAGCCATAACTTTCCACGAGGATATTTCCATTACACATTAAAAGGTAACAAGTTCGTACAGCTAATATTAGTATTTCAATTATAATTATCATAATTCTTATATGTATACGTGTATACTTAATTTCTGTTATTTTAATTATTTCGTTGTCATATTCGAACAATACTAGAATCCTTTTTATGTATGTATATATTATACAAAAAATTTTGAAATCTCATTAGCATATCTCATTAGTGATTATATTGGCGAAATTTCGTCGCAAAAATCACCAAAGTATTTAAACAGACAATTAATAACCTGCTATATATAGTAGAACCATCACTTTAGCACTAATTGCATATTTAAGACTACTATTCATAATGTATACTAATTTTTCACTAAGTTTATATTTATAATAATTGTCTTACAAAGACTTTCACATACATTTTCAGATTGGTTTTAAACTATACTATTATAATCACGATAATCGTATCTCATTGCAATACTAACGAAATTTCAAAAAATTCCATATAATCTGTATAATATATTCATAAAAAAAATTCCATGACAAGTGTTCGAATACTTTCATAAGTCTTCTTGTTCTTTCAAATAAGATGCATAAGTATCCGCAATCTACCTATAATATACAATAAGTTTAATTATTCTATACAAGATACAGTGTCGAATTTTAAAATATTAAAATTCAAATAACCCAAACCTTATCCTATACATACGATCTTAGTATGAGCAAATTGGCTCAGAAAATCTTTGCAATTCTTGAGTCGAGCATCTTAACTGATAACGCGCCTGACACAAAAAATAAGCTCGATTGCTGTGTAACGGTTTAGGAGTTGATCCGTGGAGAATATCGCGAAATCACTGTAAGCAACAAGTATAAAAAGGGAAAAAAAGGAATTAGCGCGGTCTCGCTATCTGGTGCGCGCTAGACACTTACTTTTACCATCGTTTTTAAGTGGGGTTTGTCGCTGGTGGTTGGATGGCGGAGCATCACGGCAGCATATGCGCACCAAGACGACGTGACAGCAATTATTACGGCTGTGTGCGCGTTCGTGATTATCGAAGGCCTCTAGGAAAATGGCCGAAACACACAATCCACCGGTCTTTTCCCCGAAAACTCTTTACCAATCGAGCGTGTTGGCAATCGCGAATAAATTTCTAAGGCTGAGGAAGTATCTTCCTGATCTACCGAACGATGTCTTGTTCGATGTTTATTATCAGGTAAACGTCAAAACATTTTCTCCATTTAAACGCCTCACAAACCACTGATAAAACGTCCACTTTTTTTTCACCAACTTAACCATAAACTTTTTTATTTATTTAACATTGTTTTGTTATTCTATTCGAAACAAACAATACATTCTGTTTATGATTTTAGTTTTTGATTTAGATATCTAAAACGATGTTGCGTGTTCGATTGAGCGATCATAACACTGTTTATTATGACAGCTATATGTAGATGATAAAAATGTATTTTGGCATTGGGTATGACGATAAGGTTTTGTAGAATTAGCTGGGATGTGTGGGAAATGATGGCAAATAAGTTACGATGATTTAACAAAACGGGGGTTACGGGAATCGTACTTGTCATATGTTTAACCTCTACGACTAATGCTTAGCTTTTATATTTTGCATATATTTACAATGCAACGTAATGATTCCTGGAACAGTCGAACGATTCGTTAAATATGAGATATTCTTTGATTGTATGTGCTTCTTCGCTACAGCAAATCAATTTTTTTGTAATCAATTTTTTGCGTTTATTTCGCGTTGGATATCGAATCGCATATGAATCACGCGAAATTGCATTTCTGACAAGTACGTAAAAGTAAATATATTCATTTGTCCCTTTCATTGTAGAATTTTATTAATAATACAACAGAAATTTTATTCCTATATATTAATTTTGATTAGATATTCATAATGTGATCGTCACTATTTCATCGCAAAATAAATCTGTTATAAATTTTCTAAAATTCATTCATCATCCTTTTTAAGTTAAGAATGAATGCAATTATATGAAAAAAATAATCAGTGAGAATTTTTTACTTTACAGTTGTACAAAGAAAAAAGATTATGTTTACTGGGGTGTGACTTCAACAATCTGGAGATCTTCTCCAAGATGTTAACAGTCACTAGCCGTCGTGTACATTTACTACAGAGCTTTCAGGTAATTTTTCATTCTTATTGAGAAAATGGATTAAAAGTTGTGTGTACATTTACTTTTCTTTCCCATTGATCTTTCAGAGCCTTATAGATCATAAAATACGAGTTGAAGAAGAGTTGAGCATGAGTTACACAGTATGCTATCTTCATGTTAGTGAAAATCCAGCTGCAGATGAGAAATTAATAAACCTAGGCTTAAGAATTGGTGGATTTTTCAGTGATGGTGGTTGGTATGCTAAAAGTGAACAGGTGTTACTAGCATGCAAACAATTATGTCTTGCGAATAATTCTACGCCTCAGAATTGGTGTAGAACATTAGAATGTTGCAGAAAGTAAGATATGTTTGGTAACTAAACATTTAATTTGTGTTTACATAGATTTATATGAATTTGTAATAAGCATTTAAAAATTTAGATTGTTACACGTACAAGCAGCGTATTGCGAATTTTTACAAGCCGCAAAAACACATCAGCTTGCTATAGAGTTAATAGAACGATTAAAAGAGGCCGGGTACAATGATTACAATTATGCAGCTATATATACTGAGTTTAGCATACTTTTTTATATGAAAAGCGAGTATGATGAGGCCTACAGGTATGTATTGCATTTTTCTTTTATAAACTTCGTCGTGTTTATCACTAATTATACAATTGATAATGATTTAGATGGAGTATAGAAGCACTTGAAGAGTTGAAACCAGCGTTGTCTGCGCGTGTTACTGTTGATGTGTTAAGGCAGGCAGCAAAATCGTGTGTATTAAAACGCGAGTTTCAAAGAGCTGGTCTTTTAATCAGGCAGGCTGTATATCTTGCTAAAGAAGTATTTGGTGTTGATCATCCAGTGTACAGTAACGTCCTTATAGATTATGGATTTTACTGGTTAAACTTTGATAACATAATCAACAGTGTAAACCTTTATAGGGTTCGTATGTTCGTAATGTGAATCGATACGATTCTGTACACGATATAACTTTCATCGCGATTTTCTAACATTTTATTTGTTGTAGGACGCTTTAGCTATTAGAACAGAAATATTTGGTAAAATGAATTTACACGTTGCGTTAGCGCACGAGGATTTAGCTTATGCTCTTTACGTATTTGAGTATAGGTCTGGTGAATTTCCAGAAGCAAGGTAAATGATTCCGTTACTTATCACTCTTAACAATTTTAAAATAGTCATACAATTTTATTTCACTTTAAATGAACAGTGTTCACATTGAGAAAGCAATAGACATAATGTTAAACCTTTTACATGGGGATCATTTGTTGTTAGCAAGCGCAAAAAGAATAAATGCATTAATTCTCGAAGAAATAGCGTTAGATAATACATCGTCGCCATTGTCGAAACAAAATCTACTATTCAAGGCTGAATGCCTTCATTTATCCGCTTTACAATCGGCAAAAGAGGCATTCGGCGAAAGAAACGTACAAACAGCAAAACATTATGGAAATTTGGGACGTGTGTATCAAAGCATGAGGAAATGTAAGGTACATATTCCACGTAAATGTATTTAATTAAACATTTGTGACATTACTACCATATTTTCATCGTTAATTTTAGGAAGCCGAAGCAATGCATCTTAAAGCTATACGTATTAAAGAAGAATTATTAGGACCAGATGATCACGAAGTTGGATTGAGTATAGGACACTTAGCTTCGTTATATAATTACCACATGAACCGATACAGAGACGCTGAGAAGCTTTATTATAGGAGTATCGAAATTAGTACGTGCACTGCGTTATATAATTTTTTCATATTTAGTCATTCGTTCTAATTAACTTTTATCATATCAGGTTTAAAATTGTTCGGTAAAAGCTATAGTGGCCTAGAATATGATTATCATGGACTTTTAAACGTTTACACAAAACTGAACGAATACCCCAAGGTTCTAAAATATGCAACAATATTAAATAATTGGAAAATGTTAAGAGATAAACACTTGGAATCGGAAGAACCAACGATCGATCCTAAAAGACGGCCACAACCAATCAAAGAAATAATCGAAACATTTTTTTCTATGTAATATAGCTGTATATTAATGTTTTAATAATCACTGTCTCGCCGATTGACATATAATTGATTCCAACTTTGTTGGAGTAACTCGGGCCAAAGTATGAATGAAATCACGAGTTACGTTATATGACCCAGGATACCGTAAATCATATATTTGGGGCAGTATCGTTAAGATTCTTCAAACATAGTCACATGAACTTCGTGTTTCTTCTTTGTACCTCACCATTTTGTACGTATTAACTACATTTATGACTAGTTTTAGCAAAAAAAATCGAGAATGTTTAGAGCTGAATGTTTTTGCGTCGAGATCAATTGTCAGCAGCATTTAGAACATATTTATCATTATAAGATTTACACACATTTCAAATGACTTACAAGATATTAAACAAAAATTCTCAGATACTACTTGGTTTATCGGATAACTATAACTGTAATTATTTTTATAAAATCTAATTGTATTTTTTATTCACAAATTTTGTGAAATCAAATATGTGATATGTGATGTACTGTTACTTTTTATTGATATTTTGTTCCTATACAAACATTGTAATAAATAACGAATCTAGATAAATTTTTTGGATTTCAGAATAATAAATTAAAAAAAATAATATAACAGGAATATATGTACAGATTTGTGCTTTTAAAATAAACGTAAAAATGAATTCTCTTTTCTCCCTAAACACTTTGCCGTCCGCATAAATTTGATAGTCATTTTAACCAATAACAGGCGTCATTTAGTAAAAAATTTCAAATTCGTAAACTTTACGTAAATGGTCGACTTACGCGTCACCGACGTGATGTCATCGGACACTAACATTTAGCCTGCATTTGACATGTTAGGATGTGAAAGTATTAATACAGAAAAACAAAGCTAATAACCCGATGAATGGCAATGAATTAAATGTATAACATAATTCTATGCGAAGACTTATTTTAATAATGTCAGTAACAAGATAGATAAATATTCATAAATTTTTGAATAACTCACATACATTCAAAAGCTTTAATCTTTTAAATTACAATAAACATTAAGTAGTACATAATTTGTATTTACACGATATTTATTTTATCACTCCAGTTGTCAGGTAATAGGAATCATATCTAGCCCCAGTGAACTAATATCATCTCTATATCTTCCTGAAAGTTGTTAAAACAGAATGTCTTAACCAAATCAATGATATTGTAAAGTACAACCCTTGATATTCTAAAATTCACTGCCATATTAAATTACCAAATTGATATTGCACATCTTGTTGGACAGATTATCTTTAGAATATTTAGTCAGGTGTATGTGGTGGTTCTTGGCTAAAATATGGTGCTGTATCTTGTACCAATAACGTATGGCAAACATCACAGACTCTGGATGGTCTTTGTTTCGGTCCACTTTTCACAACATGTGAAAGGCAAGACTGACAAAATATATGGCCACAATGGCGGCAATGCACCTATAATAAGAGATTCTTATTAACATACATAGGTTTTAGATATGAGTTTAGATATTTATAAACATTACCTTCTTCTTTGTAACCGTGAATGTAGTATGACAACTAGGACATTCTTCTACGTCCTCTTCGTGTTGCCATCGCACTTCGCTACCAGCTTGCCTAATTCTTTCTAGTTGTACCTATAATCCATGACGATGTAAATACCTTTTATCCGTTAAGATTGTTCATTTTTACTCTTTATTGTACCTGTAAAGATTGTGACAACCTAACAAAGTCTTTCTGCACTGCTTCACTAGTATCTAGCTCTTGTTGAAGACTGGTAACTCTTTGTCGTAATTCAGCCACTTTTAACTCGGCTTGTTTGTTTTCTTTTAAAACAGCATCTAATTGTTTTTCTAATCGTTCCAGCTTCTCTTCCCTCTCGGCAAGGGATCGATGATCTCGTACATATTTATCTAGCTGCGTTCTATAGAATATCGTTATTGAAATTACGAAAAACTTATAATTATAAAAAATTAGGATATTAAAAAATTAAGTAGTATTACCTTAAACCACTAATTTCATTTTTTAATACCAATATTTCTTGTTCCTTTACTCTACTTTCCTGTTCCATTTGTTCATGAAGCAAGGTCACTTCGTATCGTAGTGTCTCTTCTTTCTCTTGCGCGACTTCTTGAGCAACTTTAGCTGTGATTAAATCTTCTCGCATTTTTAAAAGGCTAACGTGCAATTCCTCGACATTGTTCGGCATATTAATACTCTCACTCTGTAGTTGCTGGGAATGCTTGCTATGTTTACCGACCAAGTTTTCATTTTCCTTTTGCAGTCTGCAAAGATTTGACTAGATTTTCAATAAAATTTTGTCAGGAATGTCACGATAAAAGACATTACTTTATCTACGTTGAAAATCGGGAAGAACGATGAAATAAAAGTAACAATATTATTAAAAATGTTCTTACGCGATAAGGTGTCTTTGTACTTCTTCTCGGCCACGTGTTAATTTCACAAGTTCGTCTTTCACGCTTCTCTGAACTTGTTCAAAAGTTTTTTTCGCTTCGTTTAAAGTCTGCTGCAACGTTTGCGAGGTAACAGTAAGTTCTGCCACTTTGATTTTATGCTCCTCTTTCTTTTCGTTCCATTTTTCTTCCATTTCTTTTCTAAATTCTACTTCCTTAGCCAAATCTTCTTTCTGTACTTGTAACATTCTCTCAGAATCTAATTGCTGCTTCTCTAATTCTTTAGCAGCTGCCTGCATCTTAACTAATTGTGCTTCATAATTTGCACACATATCACATACTGACTCAGAGGAACCGGGTTCCTGCTGTTTCTTCTGCAACTGTATCTCTTTACACTTCTGAAGTTCGTCATCCGTCGCTCTTAATTTTTCTTTTAAGGCTTTAATCTCTTCTTCGAGCGGCACTACCAGCGACCGTAAAACTTCCGCATCTTCTTGTGCCTATAAAGCAAGAATTTCTAATATTTGCATTATGTGAAATTGAGTAAAAAGAAAAAAAAACAAGTGATAAAATAAACATCTTATAATGATATCATTCAAATGATTTATGAACACTTTCCGGAATGCAGTGCCATAAAAACTCATTGCAGAAAAGTTCAAAACCATACATTTTTATGCTTACGTACATATCTTTTTACCTTCCTCATGCTTTCCTCAAGATTATCAGGACCTAAAGATAGAGCATCTGCACCTAGTTGGGAAACTACTTTTCGAGCTATTGTTTTCGTTACTGTGGAGAGTGATATCTGTGGACCATCTATAGGTGGATCTCGTGGTAATTGTGACTTTATCAATGCATTCTCCTCTTGTAATTTGGAGAGAGTAATTTTTAATTTAGCTAATTCTGTATCTAGCTGCTTGCGTGAACAAGAAGATTCCTCCATTGTTTCATGTATAACCCTCTGTAAAGATGCTATTTCTTCTTGTGCCTTTCTCTTCTCAATAAGTATATCATTTTGAACTTTCAAGTCTGCTACAACCAATTGGCTCTTTGCTTCGTCCAATTCATTTTTCAACTTAGCATTCTCCTTTTGCAAACATGTGTTATCTTGCAATCTTCTTTTTAACTCCTCTGCAAATGAAATACTTACACTATTTAACGTACAATTTGTTGTTGTTGTCATCATTAAGCTTATTAACATCAACTAGATTTACCTTCTTTTTGAAGAAACAGTTCCTTCATCTTGGCTCTTTGAACATTGAATTCCTCCCGCATTTTCACGGTCTCTGACTCCAATCTATTTACTTTTTCTTGCAAATCTTCTAAATTGCAATAAACATTTTGTTGGTAAAATTTTTATACAAAAAACAAAATTATAGTAACAAATACGAACAAGAATACTAATTTTGTATTACACATATGTATTTATAAAAATGTCTTGTAAATATTATATACATTTTCAAATTAATTTCAAATGTTACCAATATAATCATGATATGTGTCTCATTATACCGCTAATAATATTTCAAAATGTTTTATATAACGCATACAATATACACATAAAAGTTTTTTTGTGGTGTATTGAAATAAATGTTTAAATACTTTGATATGTCATTAGTAGATATCATTAAATGCGAATCACAGGGAAGTATTTTTATGAATGCACTATCAAGTCTATGTATACTAAGGCAGTAAATATGTTATAAATTTTATACACTTTTTCAAATTAGTTTCAAAGATTATCAATATAATCATGAGTTTTATTCCATTATAATGCTAATGATGTTTCAAAATATTTTACATAATACATACAATAGATACATAAATGTTTTCTATGTTAAATGTTCAAACACTTTGATGAGCCACTGTAAATATCATTAAATATGAATCAAAGCAAGATATTTTTGTGAAAGTGCGGTCGTATCGAACGTACCACTTTCGTTCATGTTGATCACATTATCCTGTGTATGGTTTTCCATCGTTCGGTGATTTCGCTTGACAAAACCGAATTTTGTTGGGGTGGGTCACTGTCGTTCGTACAAGATTGAAAAGTGTATCGTTAAATGCTCCTCGACCGAATCTTTCGGTGACATTATGACACACGTGCCGACACCAACTTTTAGGTTTCACCGACATTCATTCTATCGAGATGGCCAGAATCGAAATGACGCATCAGCCACGCAAAACCAATGTTTTGTCGAACGAAACAGAAAAATCAACCTTAACGATTTAGCGGTCTACTAAGCGGTGTATTATCAGCACTTCCTCATCAATCCGTATCGATATTTTAAACGGTATGCACTCGATAATCGAACGTACAGAATCGATTATCTAAAAATCTCGTTCAACTCTGCCTATTTTAAAAGTGAACGGCGTCATCTTAATGAACAATACCAAAGTGTAATTTACCGTAAATCAATAATATTTTAATAATATTTTTTATATTAATAATAATATTTTCGATTAGTATACGTTGACATAGCAGTACATCAACGGCAAAGATTTGTTTAAATTATATAACATAAGAAGATATTGCATTCTACGTTATGTAAAATTCAATCCAATAATGCATTCAATAAATATAAATATTTTTTACTTTTATGTATGTTAATTTTTTAAAGTATTTATGTCGTTACATTATTCTTTTTTCTGTAAATTATGTGTATGTCATTCTTAAATATATTTGAGGAAGATGAAATATAAAACTTGCTTTTTAATTATAATTTTTTGAAATCAATTTCTTGTATTTTTTTACATATTGCTCTTAAAATTTAATTATATATATAGTAAGGTTAATAAAATCCAATATCTATACACAATTTTATAAGATTAAACATAGATTCTGTTAAAAATTACGTTTTAAACTACAATAAGTCTCCCTACATAATGTCGGAGATAAAAATTTTCTTCAGTATAAGAATTTGTATATTTTTTATTTGCAAGCGTATTTGGGGTGTTATTCCTTTAATAAGCATTGTATTTTACTTTCATTGCCATTTTTCAAATTATAGTAATTCTTTGATTGCGTTATAATAATCACGTATTCTAATAAAACTAAAATTTTCAGTTTACCAAAGTTAAACATTCTCATATCAATGCGAAGAAGAAGACTATGTAATTGGCCATGAGTCACGAATCGCGACTCGTGTGTGGGTGAGTGTGTGACTAACATGGAGGATTATAAAACATTTCCCACCACTAACCATCACTAAGTATACATCCCCTCTCCTTTATAAAGGAGAAGGCACGATGATATTGTTTGCATTTCATGGAATTGATAAATTTGTATTAGTAAGTTTTACGAATTCAATTACAAAAGTACATTATATCATGAAAATTGAAACAGAATAAATATTCCCTAGCATGACGAGCGGTTTTACAAGTTCATCCGACAAATCATTGTAAGGTAACGAATGTCGCCATTCATTCATTTATTGACGTTTCATAATTTTCACAATGGAGCAAGGAAAAAGCTGAAATATACATTTGTAGATAGAAGAGAAAACGTAGAACGTTAGCCTTGAAGTCACTTTCAATTACAGGTCAAACGATTTTTTTAGAGAGTTGCCTATTGCAGTTGGTATTGAGAGTCGAGATTGAGCCATGCTGCAGTCCAATTGCACAAAATGGAGGTGTCAACAACTGATTAACGTCTGAAATTATTCAAAATTTGTCTTCAGTTGTGTATACTAAAAAAATATGACCATTATACCGATAGATCCTAGAATTTTTGAAAGGTAAGATCGCCATTGCGACTTCTGTCAATTTGCGCAGTTAACTAATCATGGAATTACATTGAATGTACACATTCTTTTATTCTTTTCTCAACATATTATTGTACGATAACGTGTTATATTTATATATCGAGTCATTGTTGTTATGTTACATTTGTAATAATTTACAATTAGCCCTTTTATTCGCCGTATACGCTGTAGTTATTGTATTTTTCATTCCATTAAATTGTAGTGGCCCATGGCCGTAAAGAAAGTTCCAGGGTTGAAGCACATGTGTTGGTCACATGACTTGCGAAACGACGTCCGAGGACAGGTCGTCGTAAAAGAATAAATACCTGGGACTTACCTAAAAGACCTATGGACCTTCGAAAGGAAAATTTATTGTTTTCTTGCCTACGGATTTTTCCATCCCCACCTCGGAAGAAAACTCTCTCCCCCAAGGACTTTGGCACCCTGTAGACAGGGAACCGAGGGAAAGTTCGGGATAGTCGATCTTAGTCCATCGTAGTCGATAGCCCATAGCAGTTCGTGTATATAGTATTCAGTGTATAGGCATCGTTTGAGTTCGTCCGTTACAATTTGAAACGACGCACGTTTGATACCGAAGTAAACGTTGTTAAAGCTCTACGCTCAGGTAATTTGATATCATCTAACACGTCTTTACCACCTCAAAATATTGATCTTAACACGTTGACTGCCATGAAACCCATATTCGGGTGCTAGCAAAGTTTCCGGTTGGGCCGCGAAACCCATATTCGGGTGTTAGCAGTTTCCGGTTGGGCCGCGAAACCCATATTCCGGTGTCGCTTATTTGACTACTTGCGAAGGATCATCGTAGGTATTTAAAAAGATATTCCAGAGGAAGTAATAAAACTATTGTTTTGTTATAAAAGTAATACGAAAATGGTTTATTAAAAAAATGATTTACTCGTATTACTAAAATATCGATGGCAGTACCTAGCAAAAAACGCTTGGTACTCGGCACGTGTGGCCTGACGGAGACTTTAGTGTAAACACACGTGGCAGTCAACGTGCTAAACCAATCCTGATCATTTTTAATTTTTAATAGTAATAAGTATTTGTAATATTATAGGACTAACATTGTTGAATCGCATCATGAGTAAATTTTGGAAAGAACATAAATTGGATGCAACTGGACCTGCTATCATGAAAAGCCTTGATATCATGTGTATCTGTAACAAAGATATATACTGTTCCACTCGTGATTCCAAGGATGGAAAAGGAATACGTATGAAATGTTTCCATTGCAGTCAACCCAAAAGTTTCTTGTTAATAGATGAGCAAGAATACCTCAGAGTTAACAATGCAGAACACTTTATAGAAGAATTAAATTGCAATAAAGATCTCGAAGTAAAGGTGGTGTCGATTTTTGGAAACACCGGTGATGGCAAGAGTCACACATTGAATCAAATATTCTTCAAAGGACAGCAAATATTTCAGACTTCGAATGATCAAAATACATGTACATTAGGTGTTTGGGCTGCATTTGATCCAGTTCTTAATGTGATATGTTTGGATACGGAAGGTTTATCGGGTATTATATTTATACAATATTTATATCTGCACAGTGCATGATAAAAGTTGATTTTACACGTAATGGATTTTGTTATCCTTACTTACTAGGTATTACTTCTTATGAGAATGAAAGGACAAGGCTATTACTTAAAGTCCTTGCCGTATCTGACATTGTTGTATATAGAACACAATCCGAAAAACTGAATAGAGATTTATTTACATTTCTTGGTACTGCTTCAAAAGCATACATTCGTCATTTTCAAGCTGCCTTGCAAGCAATAGGACAGAGGAAAGGAGTTCAAGGCTCTTTGAGTGCCCTGGGACCAAGCATTATAATATTACATGAGACTAAATACACCAAACCTCTGACCAACAGTACATATTGCCACATTCTCAGATTAATAGTAATTTCAAAATTAGAGTTTATCAGCAACACAAAACAAATAGATTAAAGCGTTTATGCCATAACAAATATATATATATATATATTTTTTTTTTTCTGTGGCAGATGGTATAGAAAACGCGGAAGACTTTCTTCGAACACGGTGTGCTCAAATGAAGCTCGAATTGGAAGCATTTAGTTCCATCAAATACGTTGGTATACAAACAACAAGTTTCACGACTGATTACGAACTTTTGCATACTGCTATTAAGAAAGAATTGTCTAATATTGTTGTGCGATCTGCTAGAAAGCCGTATTTAGTTTATAATACATTAAAAATTTTAAACGAGAAATTTTCGGAAAAGATCGAGAGTTTTTCTATTTTGTTTCCCGATCAATATTTCACCTGTCCTACTAAATGTCTTAGCTGTGGATCTAAGTGCAACAATAGTATGGGACATCGTTTAGAAGGAAAACCTCATAGTAGCAGTAACAGGTCTGTCTTAGATGTAAATATCATTTGCAATGATTATGTATGTATTAAGAGAAATACTACTGATGTGCATTCTATTAGGTGTCGATATCAGCATCAATATGAAAACATAGTATATATATGTAAAAGATGTTATAGTAATGGAAATGAAGTACAAGTTATAAAACGAATTCAAGCTGAAAATGATAATAGTTGGTATGGATTAGTTAAATATGCATGGACAGGAGAAGTGATAGAATGTCCAAATTGTGGAGAAATATATCGGGGTCGTCAGTATTGGTATGGTAACAAAAGCCCCGAAAATGTTGCTATTCGTACAGAGATCACCCACGTGTGGAACATGGTATATAAATAATGAGAATTATTCACAAGTATTTCCAGCTTCATGTCCAATTTGTGTTTCTTTAAAGTATGAATTATTTTTTCCAGCCAAATAATTCAGTTGTATCTCAAAATACAGCACAAAGAGTAATCGACAGTGTATCGTACCTTACTGAAGCTGTAACCAATGTTTCATTACAACCAACAAAAGTTATTTCGGCGTGGGTTGCAGATCAGGTAGCTCCGACTTATTGGAAACCTAATAATGAAATAAAAAACTGCCATAAGTGTAAAACGGCATTCGGCTTGACCGATACAAAACATCATTGTCGAGCATGTGGCGAAGGTTTCTGTGATCAATGTTCGTCTAAAACGAAGTGTGTCCCATCTAGAAATTGGCATACACCAGTACGAGTCTGTGATTTCTGTTATGATAAGGATGAACCTACTGAATTTTCGGAAGATGTTAACGCTAGGAAAGTAACTGAACAAGTGGTGTCTACTCTCAGTGCAGTTGGTACTGTTCTGAACTATTCAAAAGGTAAATATATATATATATCCTAAAGAAAAAAATGATAAATATTTATATTAATGTTGGTACTTTTAATTTTTTTAGCGTTTATCAAGGATACAGTTCGACCGTCTTATTGGGTCCCCGATTCGGAAATCGTCAATTGTTGTGTATGCGAGCAAAAATTTTCCGCGTCTCTTACTTTACATCATTGTAGGGACTGTGGACGTGGAGTATGTCAAGATTGCTCGCAGCATCGTAAACCCGTACTGCATAGGGGATGGGATCATCCAGTTCGGGTTTGCGATTCCTGTATAAAAATAGCCTAAGAAACATTGACGAAACATTGATAGAGCATTAATCTGTTTGAAATATCGATCCATCTACACAATATACATTGATGAATTGAATACCTCAACGATGAAGATATATTTTTTCTCAGATTTTGTATAAGTTGCTTGCAATTCATAAACGTTTATGTAACTTTTACTTTACCTTTAGTATATTGAAATTCTTCGCCATCAAAAGAGCGGAAGAAAGAAGAAGAAAAAGAAAATCAATATTTTAATACAGTACTGTAAAAAACGTTTCCTAGGAATTGTGCCATGATTGTACCTGTCTTTTTTATAAAATGTGTTTTCAGAGAATTGCAGTAATATAATGTTAGAAAGAAAACCCTGTATGATAAATGAAACAAGCCATTATAAAAAATTATAATATATTAATAGGGTAGGTGGTCCAGTACATTGTAGCAGTATATGCAGAAGCATAATGTAATAACACAAGCGTCTTTGTTGACGAAGTGAATTCAGATTGTTGCTCTTATTGCAGTTTACTGGGCTGCGACTGTTTTTAGATTCCAAAATAAGCATTTATCCTTTTATTATAATGTCTAGTACCTGTTACAGTCTTTTATAAGTTATAAATGAACATTGTTTTCTGATGACAATGTAACAAAAGATGAAATAAATTCTTTAGATTCAATTAAAATGTTTATTTTCGTCATATCACTAATAATTTATAATATGAAACAAACACCGTATTTATGATGTATTTATGGTAGCAAACACTTCATGAAGATTATATTTTCGCGGGAAATTAATTAAATACGATTAATCGATGTTGAAGATGCGATATAAGATGTTTCGGTAACCACGTGATGACGTCAAAATATGGCGTCTCAATCAGCTGGGTGTTGTGTAGAGTGTGCTTGAGATGCCCGTCTTTAGAAAACCAACGAAGACTGCCGTCTGTCTACTCCAATACGTGAGTTTTTAAAAAACCTCGTAATGTTCAGCTTCTCGTGTTTATTCACCGCTCAACGAAATTTAAACGCGGTCCCATAATCGAATGGCAGGTTAAAAACAGAAAGACGCAAAACGCTGTTTCATTTCTTAAATATTTCAATTTAGTTTTCACCGTGGAATTTGAAGAAAATTCGGGAGTCACTGGGAACATTATGCAGAGTGATTATTAATTCAAGAAGTTTCGTGAAGAGCACTTGGTCCTGTTCAAATTTAACGACCTGAAAAATGACGCGTATGTAAAAATACATAAAATATGGTTAGCAGAAGAACTTTCTGAGCGCGTTTAAATCTCGTCTTCCTAATACGTATAACATTTTTTCTATCGTGATAGTAAACGCTTGAGGAGTGCATCATTCACGAAACGCGATGTTGATACCGTGTGCAACCAATGCCGTAGCCATTTTCATGTTTGCTCCAGTTTCGTAATCATTATCAACTCCATATTTGAATTCAACAAGTAACGCAGTGACATGTCTCGCTTGTTCTCGAATTTTTACTGTCACCTTCCGTTTCATCGATTCACCGACGACTTGTCTACCTTCGTCTCACTTCTCTTTAATATTTTCCACTTCAAAACTATGTTCAGGTGCGAGCTTGATATCTGAAAACGAATACGTCTGTGACAAAATCTGTTTATCGCGTACCACGTATCGACAGACAAATTTTCTATATTAAATTTTCTTCCATCAATTATACATAACATAAAAATACATATTTTAATAAATCTTCTCAAAGCATCCTTTAATTAATCTTGGTATGCTGTTAACAAGAAGAAAAAGAAACATTTTGAGAAACAGAGAAGGAGAGAGAGCGCCGAATAGACGCCATTTTTTTGAAAAATGATTTAAATGTATACTATCGTCGTAAAAAGTTCTGTGAAATGATATATGTTGAAAATGATAGAAAAACTATCGATAACTCGGTGGATAGTGCGACAAGTGTCTTAGGATTCTTTGGTTATGACAAAGTTTATTTTCGATTGCAGTGTGTTCTTAATAGCGCGGCCATTTTGTCGCTTATTAGTGGATAAACAAATGACGATGTTGGTACTTTGGGTTCGAGGCTACAGGCGCGTCACATGCGCGGAAATTCAATTTCACTGCCTACGCATCCCTTCCGTAATTATAGTATTCCTATATGATACCAAAAATAGAAAACGAACCGACATTTATTTAAAACAAACCCTCTCTATACACACTGTAGGGCTGTCATTTATATCTTGATTATTTTGTACATTTTTACCTAGAAAATCATGATTCGAAACGTTATACGTGTTCCGTGTATATGGTTTCGAAATTGGATTTTGTTTCGTACAGATGCACGTGACTGGTATTTTCACACTACATACTTGATACTACACAGTTATTCATTAACATAACAATATTCAATGCTTTACGAATGTTTTTATTACAATTTGTAATTCCTGTAATAAATAGAAAGGAAATTTTATATTTCTTTTTGTATAAAAATTCCTTAATCGAGGAAATTTGGTTTTTACCTCATAACTATCAATAGTGCCGTACAAACTTTTCTGGCCAAATAGATTTTTCATTTTGAAATTCAAATACAATATTTAAAAAATTTTAAGTAGAATTATATAATTTCGTGATAACATTTATGTACTGTATTATTTTCTTTCACTTATCATATCTTTATACTCAATATTATTTAAAATTTTTTTGGACATCGCTTTCTGAATATAAAGTGAAAAATTTATCGGGCTGGTAATTTTTGCATACCATTGTATCTAGGAGCACGTTGCTAGGGTTACGAGAAGCTGTTGCTTAGTAACAGTATTCTTCTGCTTCATTGCCGAAGCATCGGCGCTTATCAATTCTTCCCCGCTTCACAAATTAAACATCCTTTCTCCCCCCCCTCCCCCAAAATATTAATAAGCTAATTAGTTACAAAAAAGATAAAAAAGATAATTTTGAAAAATGTAATGCATTGGTGTAGATAATAATTCTCAAAGTAACTAATTCAGATATATAGATTTTTCTCTGAGAATTTCATGATTTGATTTTGTTTTACAGTGACGAAAAAAGCACTTGACCCAATATGCCACCAGATAGACCAGATGCATCAGGTGTGGAAACTGGCATAGGACTAAGTAGCACGAAAGTTTTCAACTTTGGAAAAACAGTATACACAATGAAAGAAAAAGAAAATGCTAGTGCTTTTGTTGAAACAAACTCAACTGATGAACTTTCCATGTCTGATAAGTCCATTGAAAAAAATAGTCAGTCGGATGATGATCTGACTTCTTTAAGCTGGCTTCATCAGCAGAATCTGTTGAAGGGTTTGGATATTTCAAACCCCACTAAAGATATGAAGAATGAGAATGTTCTGAATAACAATGTTTGTGATGATATGGCAGACTTTTCTGAAAATACTAATTCTGTATCCAGTTTGGATGAAGGCTATTGTCCAGGTAACTTTCAATATGTTTTAATTTTCAATTGATAATCGTAATAATATTAATGAAATGTAATATTTTTTCCTTCTTTTTGTATTTTCATAGCAGATAATAATAGCAAGATAAATAATACAACGTCGCATGGTAATAGTCAAAACTATCAACACTCGAATAAAAATAGTCAAAAATCAATGCAAATCTTTCAGGAGTCGGTAAAAAATCATTATAGTACCTCGCAAAACAATCAGACGAAGATATCATTGAACAACAATAATCTGCCAGTTTCAAATCGCAACAAACACCCAACTCATATACCATATGATCCTCACTTACATAGAAACAGTAAACCACCATATTCATTTTCTTGTTTAATTTTCATGGCTATTGAAGATAGTCCTGTAAAAGCTCTACCAGTCAAGGAAGTATATGCTTGGATTTTGGATCACTTTCCATATTTTAGGAATGCTCCAACTGGATGGAAAAATTCTGTTAGACATAATCTAAGCCTAAATAAGTGCTTTCGTAAAGTAGAGAAAGCACCAGTAAGTGTTACATTATAATATGCACGAAAAAAGATCGTTTCCATTCTAGAAGCAAAAATTTAGAAGAACTTCTTCTCTTTTAGAATTTGGGCAAAGGTTCGCTATGGATGGTGGACGCCCAGTATCGTCCAAACCTAATACAAGCATTATCTCGTGCTCCTTTTCCTCCTCCGACTGCTCAAACTTTGTCTTCCCCTGAAAAACCACAAAAAAAGAACACTAGTACACGTCTACCTGATCCTATCCTCTTCCCATACCTCTCCAAAAGACTGGCATCGAGCAACATTACCGACAACACAGACACTGAAGTAGATAGCGATGTAGACGCAGCTGCAGCTGCTATGCTTTCTTTTAAACACGGACCTATTATTTTAAATCATAATAAAGGCAAAGTATCTGATAAAGAAGATATCAATTTATTAAACAAACATAATATTTTATAACTTATTCAATCTTATTGCAGATCGTAAGCGGAAAGTACCGGAATCCGAGGTTCTGGTTCCTGTAATTACTAGGAGCTCCAGCGAAGATCATACTTACAGTTGTATTACCTCAGTCAAGCAAGAAAGGTAATCATTAACAGTTTTTGTTTATTAATATAATATTATAAATGATAAATTGCGCATGTTTATTTTTCAAGTAAATATCCAAGAAAGGAAACAAATCCCGATTTCGATGAGCAACGGAAGATAGCGGAAGGCGCGGACGCGCTTTTAAATTTAGCAGGTGTTACCACACCACTCAATCACAATAGGACACATCACGTACAAGGTATTAACTCGACGCCAAAGTCCGATGGTACGTCAAAGCTGAAAAAACGTTCAGCTGCGAATGATTATTCGAACACACCTGAAAAAAGACGTAAGCATTGGCCAAAGTGGAGTGAAGGGAAGCGGTATTTAAAGCAAATTATATAAGAATACTTTGGTTGTACGTACGTATATAGCATCACAAGTTTCCTATTTTTCTTTTCCATATTCAAACGTGAACTTTTCAAAATTCTATCTTCGGTATGGATTTCGAGACTGTGGATTTAAACTTGCGTTGCTGATAATTAATTTGTTGTCTTTTGAATAAGATTAACGTTAATGAAGATTTGCATCGAAGTTATCGCCATTGTTAGGCATCTAAGATGAAAAAGTGAGAAGAACACGATATGTTCTGTCATATTAGAAGAAAAAAATTTATCAGGTGCATTTCTATTTAAAAGAAGAAAAAAGTGTTGAGACAAGGGGAGAGGAGTAAAAGAAAAGAAAACAAATTGGCGGTCGCTCAGGGTTCAGAACTCGCTATATGCCAAAATGAATTCAGTAGCACTAAGCAACAAGCAATAATAGAAGAATAGTGTTAAAAGAAAGAAAAAAATTACTTTCTCAACGTTAAGGCATGGATACAACTATAAATGGTTCATGGAACATCAATGACGAAAAAGGAGAACAATATCGCGTACTAAAACTAAAATAACGATAAACTTTTTAGACCTGTTGTGACAATTATACATATTAATTCATAGAGAGTTTAATTAATGATAATAGAGTTCTATATTAGGTTTTTTTGTAGATATGTATAGAAATATAATTGATATCTATTCGATAGAGAAATTGATAATATATTTAAAAAAAGATTATATATATACACACTCATATATATATATACATATATAAATCTATATATATATATATATATATATATAGATGCGCACGCGCGCGTACCCACACATACATACAAACATACACACAATCACTCTCACGCACATATATACATGTACACATGTTCATGCTCACATGCTCATTAATTTACACTCAAAATACATCTGGTCATGTACGCAGCTGTATGTGTGCAAAATGTGTGCCGCTGAAAACTATATAACAAAAAGAACTCTAAAAAAAAGAAGTCAAGGTACACTGAATACGGATTTGAAATGAATAATATTATCATTTCATGCCTTTTTCTACTCTCTTTGTGGCTTTTGAGATGATTTTGAACAGTGCTGTATATATGTAGATCCTGTAATGTATGCAGAGACCAGTTTTAAAAAAAATTTGTTAAAGCATCGATATATATATATACGTATATATATATATATGTATATATATATGTATATATATATGTATATATATGTATATATATGTATATATATGTATATATAGCGTCGAATTGATAAATATCGATTGGAAGAAATGTAAAAAGGTATAAACCAAGAGTGTCATCCTATTTTTATAAAAAAATAAAATAAAAAACAAATATATGTATAATATTAAGGAATCTTGTGAATACCTGATAAATAATGAAGATGTATATGGCGGTGAAAGAAAAATATTGAATATGGATGAACTGGTCTTGTATACATTGATATTGTAGTTCTATATAGAGAAAACGTATATTTTTACAGGGCACTGCCCGCGTGATAAAAGCTCTTCCTAATAATTGCTAAAAAAGGATATGAAAGAAATACAGTTCATTAGCTTAAACCATTTATTAATTATATCTTGCGTGACACTACAAACACAGCATGGTAGCGCAGCCTGAGTATTTCCATATGTTTATATGCCATATATAATGTAAAGCCTTCGTTAAAAATGGTAAAATATGAAATACATAGTCTTGATTTTAAATAATAAAAAAAAGACAAGACAATAGCAAGCAAAAGCAAGCTCATAGAGAAAAAAATGATCTTGGTTACCAATTAAAAAGTGGCGAAATTTTGTTCCATCGGAGACGTTTCTAGTCTTACGATTATACTATGTAAAAATGGAATGATATCAGTTATTAGGTTGATAATGATATTTAAGCGTCACAATTGCGATTAACAGTAAATTGTTATTTGTAATATATGTTACTGCTGGCTCAGATACATTTCAGACGCGAGACTCATTATTATCGCTTCTTAAGAAGGTGCAATTTAGTTTAACTTATTAACGATATATTGTTTATTCTCTAACGTTTACTGTCTAGTTACTCTCCAAGTCAATGGGGTAATGATAATAATTTTCAGTCAGTAAAGTTATTGCACTTAAAAATATTACGCTAAACTGTTAGATGTTATTAATGTAAAGAACAGACAGCGGTGGGAAGGAAACTAATTAATTTTAGCATCACAAAAGCGGATTAAAGATACTATAAACTTAAAAAGAAAAAACAAATGGGCAAATATCGAATATAAGGCGCGCTGCCAAAACGTTTTGTGTGATTGTAGCTGGTCAGCTACAAAGGGGAAAAAATCCAAGATTAAAAGAAGGGTGCAAGGAAGAATGCCATGTTTATACGCAATCGGGGAAAACAGTTTTGAGAGAAATATTATATATATTTCACGTGAATGTAAAATTGTTCTATTTAGCACATATGTATTTATACACTACACATATTACATAAATATATGTAATATAAATGCTTTTAAATTAAATATGCTTTAAAAGCAAAAAGCAAGTACGTGATCGGTAGCGGGGACCTTTTTTCGAAATTTGTATATGCACGAGCAAGACCAGTTTTTTGTAGACTTTACGTTTTCTATTGTCTGTGATATTATTGCAAAAGTGGACACACCTTGTTGTTGTTGTTGTTAATTATATTTTGGTGAAACAGAAGTTTTAGAGCTTTATAAGTTTTATTCTTTAGAGGGAGAGGGGAAGAGAGAAAGAGAGGAAATAAGAAAAGAAAGAGTAAGTGTTCTTGACACTTCTCTGATATTAATTGGCATTCTTGCTGACACCTAAACATTCTGATCTAGATAGACGAAACTGGCATCTTTAAAATTAGCAATATATTATAGATATTCTATTATATATATATTGAAAGTAATATCACAAGTTTTCACACTATTTGTTGAAATTTTTAGTCCTAGCTTTTGTTTGCTATGACTGAAGATCTGTTCTTCCATGTAGTTTATTCTAATCTAAATAAATTAGGGGGAGGGATGCCATTTATAATAATAGTAACGTAGCTAATCGATCACCGTTACAAATTAGAATAATCGATTAGCAAAGTGAACATAAAGCAATATATACCAGTTGATCCTGACATTGGGCAGAATACTCGTTAGTCAGCCGGTCCGTACAAAATAAAAACGATATACATTCATCTACTATGATACAAGTCAATGTTACATCGCGCGTTTGTATAGAGAGAAATAAGTATAAAAAAATTGTAAAACTTCAATTGTACAAGATGGTTAACTTATAGAGTATTTTTTATGAAGTATTATTGTAGCGTATATTGCGATATAAAATCATCATTTTCGTGAGCCAGCGTAATTCTTAAAGGCATACAAATTATTATTTAACGTAACATTAAAATCGTCGTTGTTTCCTATATCAAATGGGGCCGGCTGATATACATAAAATTAAAACACCATCGACAACACCGAAAAATAAAAAAGAGAAAAAGGAAAAGAAACATCAAATATAAGAAGCAAATCATAATAATTCATTGTATCGCGACTAGCCACGGACAATCAAAATGTAACATGGTGTTTAATTTGCTTCCATTACATGACATCGTGCCAAACGCAGAAATCATTTATTTTGAGGAACAGATGTTTATTTATATGTATATCTACAAGTTGTATATTGTACGAATTTTGTTGGCGTAATATGTAATATTATTATTATTATTATTATTATTATTATTATTATTATTATTATTATTATTATTATTATTATTATTATTATTATTATTAATATTAATATTAATATAATTATCACTCATTTTAAAACGGAATACATTGTAAAATGTTTGTTAAGTTTTTGACCTTGCTTACATAATTGAGTAAAGAATATTTAATATTTTAGATTGTAACCAAAACAGACCTTTATTAATGAAAAGAATGTGAAAAAATTAAACGTGCGCAGAATTGGTTATTTAAATTTGCATCCTTTTCAATGACATGCTACGACATGCAACTACCTATATATATAATATATATATAATCATGAAAGAAATTATTAATCGTAAAAAAAGTGTAAGAAAGAAGAAGACAAAGATCAATTGTTGTTAATTAATGTTACTTTGAATACAATATATTAATATATATTTCTATATTTCAACTCTTAAATTATTTACGTCTATCATATTAATAATTAATAATTCTTTCCGTTGATTAAAAGTGACATACAGTTTTTATTTATAAAATCGTAGTTGGCGCGTTTCGAATTTCGAAGGTGGCGCTATGTACAGAAGCGTACCGCGCAGGATATCTGAACCTACAGTGAAAAATTCCTCCTTCATGATCACCCTGAAGTTAACTAAATCATATATAAACTCATAATATAAACTAAATTTTAACTTTTTCTTTACATTCGATCATTTTTAGGGTGTTTAATTTTTGATGAAATGTGTCCACTTTATTGTCAGATTTGAAATGATAGTGAGTCACGTGACTGCACCGCAATGTACCAACCTGCACGTGAGTACCTAGATCGAAGCACACGTCGTTACTATACTTTATCGCGGTTCAAAACCTGTCGGTCTGCATTCCAGTGTGCTGGTGGACGCCAAGCGTCGTGTTCTATAGGAGGTCGAACTCGGTGAGCTTAGTAGCGATCGCTCTGAAAAAATGGAGTGATTTATCGGTGAAAATTATTAACACGGACACTTCGTTTTCCTCCGATGAGGAAAATTGTGATCGATTTAGCGAAAAATCAAAAGGATCTGATAAACGTATAGATCGTACGGCTGGATCGAAGGAAAAAGGGTGAGTGTGCTAAGCATTATTATTACTTTTGTTTTCTTCTTCTTCCGTCGCTGATCTTTTGCCTTTCTTTTATTTCTTTTATTCACGTTTCTGATTCACCATCCCGTAAAACCATAAATATAATGGGACCTGTATATACTGTTCGTCATGGAAAACTTTTGTCGCGATGTCGCTGTGAGAGATCACCTGCCGGAAGGGGTGAGCCATCAATATTTTTCGTGAAATTTGAATGCAGTGGATAATGCAGTTAATAAATCGGATACATGATATTATTAATAATAGCAATTGTTAGAACTATTGACAATTCGGAAAACGCTCATTCAGATGATACCGCGCTACTTAATGCGCCTGCGTTGTAATAAGATACATATGCATTATTGTTGGGTGAGATATAGCAAGATCGTAAAATCGGAGATATTCAAGTTTATATGTATTAAAAACCGAGATAATAATTTGAGACATATAAAAAAAGATAAGGAGCTGAACACCTCGTTCAGAATCGTATGGTGTTAATTGTGAGTTTTCTTTCTTTGTAGTTTTGTGTATTTAAAAAGAATTATATGTATACAACTTTATAAGAAAATTTTAGACGTATACAATTTGCTATTTTTCATACAATACATGTATTATAAAAGAATTTGGTAGATTGATTGAATAATAACTTTTATGGTTAAAGTGCTTCTATGAAATGCATGGAATCATTATCGATGTCGCTAATATATATTAATACTTTAATTTACAACCTCATTGCATGTCTTTCACCAAGTATACGTTGCATACTTTTTGATTAAAGTTTCGTACGCATTTTGATACGCGTAGTCATGCGGATGAATTGTCAACTTCCCGGTAAAGCTCATCAAATTGAACCACTTATAATTGGTACAATAGCAATGACTATTAGGGGAAAACATTACTATTTCTTAAATATTGTTATCGTTTAATAAATAAAGATAAAATGACATAAAGTATTTATTTACTTAAAAGTTATAACGTTAATGGTCGAACAAGTAGCGGTTATGGGAAGTAGATTAAAATAGCGTATGACACATATACGGCCAAATATTCGTCGCTCGTTTTACTAAGCAATCGCCATGCATGCCGAGCAGGGAAGTTAAGTTAGTCATGTGTCTTGTATCGGGATGAAACACGACGATGTGAAGAGAATAAAAGTTCACGTGATTAATCAACGATCAACAAAAGGAAGGATCCACTTGTCAAATGCGTTCGATCAACGGGAACCTGATCTTCCTGGTTCCTGTTTGTTACACATAACGGAATACCATGGAGTTTGCTCGTGGAAAAGTAACGTCGATCTCAACCCTATTCTAAAATTATGACACAACTTCAAAGTTGTTCAAGAGGATTTATTAAACCATTACTAGAAGAAAGTTTATATTAGACCAAAGATTCATTATCATTAATAAATGGATATATAATGCAATATTAAAAGAAGTTCAAAAAATTTACAAACATCGTAGTATAGATCAATATATTTTTCGATACAATCTTATTCTCTGTGACAGAAAATCTCAGTATCTTTTCATTCAGTTAGACTAATTTTTTGGCTATTTGTAAAACACTAAATTAAAAGAAAAAGATGTGTTCTGTAAAATATTTTGAAATATTATTAACATTTTAGTGAAATAAAAAGCTATCATTGGTCATAGAAGTTATAAATCTATGTAAAAGTCTATATAAAATATTTTGTATAATACGTCTAATAAATATTTAAAAAATGATAAAAAGTTTCTATAAGTGTTCGAATACTTTTTTAAGCCACTGTGATTGTGTAAAAGAACTCAAATCTTACTGTATTTTGGCCAACGGGAGAAGAGTCGCGAGTTCGTGAAAGTGGAACTCAATTCCACTGATACATCGTGATCTGATCTATCTATCAGGATCACGAGTGCAAAAAGGATTTCGGGGATTGAGTCTGTTCTCTGATCAACGACAGGTTGTAGAACAGAGTCTAATTCTCGTTTGGCTATATGCTTGTGCGCATGTGTGTTGTATGCGTGTGCGTAACTCGGGTGGCATTGGCCCGTCCGTAAGGTTAGGTTGGTTGGAGGTGCGCGAGGGGCACAGGGGCTTGACAACCACTGCTTTGGAATTCGAGTTCTTTATTTTTATGAGAGCCAGCGTCGGAAACCAGCCTCTTTCGAACCCTTCTCACCTGTTACATACCACCGGCATTTATGCTACCATTTAACCAGAAGTTAAGAGTCCTCCTGTGCATAAAACACGTTCAACTATCTTGCCAATGGGTCGAACGCGTGCTTTTTGTCCCTATGATTTCAGCTTCGATGAAAAATCCCTCCTCTCTCGACCGTCAATCCTTCGAACCACTCCTCCGGTAAATTCATTTCTTCGTAACAAACAGTGAGTCCTCGTGAGAAATCTTACGTATATTTTCATTCTTTTACCTCGATAACAGAATTCTATTTGTTGGAATGAAATGTCAGCTTGTATTCGATTAAATGAATTATCAATTGAATTTATTTGGCTGAAGCATAAATTTGTACTGTACAAGTGAAAAGAGGTTGTGAAAAGAATCAGTGAACTTCTAATATAAATAAAGTTTTATTGTATTTACTGTTTGTTGCTATTGGGTTGTAACATAAATTCGTTCTATTTTTGCATTTGTCACAACATACGTAATACACAGTCGGTGACAAAAATAAGTGGACGTATAGTAGAGGTAGGTATCAATGAAGTTTAATCGAACTAGTACTAGTGTTATATATTTAAGTTTTATTTATATTCTTATAATATATAGATTATTTAGTAAACAATTGAAGTTAATATCTACATTTTTGTGTAAACAGACCGTATTTGACGAAACGTCATTGATACCTACACTACCGGCTATAAATATGACACATACGCGTTACATTCATTGAAGGACTGTAAACAAATTTTATTTTATTTAGTATCTTACATTATGAAACACATAATACGAATGAAATAACAGATTTATGATACAATATAAACAGAAGATAGAAAGAGTAAAAAGAAATTTATACTAAATATCAACTAGTATCATAATACTTACGATCAGCACTGTATTTCCAATTTTCATTACCTGTCCACTTGTTTTTGTCTCCGATAAGATGTATAGGTATGTGTGTACGAAAACAGAACAGATTTATGTTATAACTCAATAGATTAGTACTAATTTAAGTAACAAAGATATTGAAAGCGAAATTTTTCTCTTAGTGCACCCATATACATATAATATCTATTTAAGAACGTTTGAGGAAATATGTAAGCTTTCTGTGGAACAGAAAATTCTCTGTATTAATTTCAAGCGTTAAATTATCATGTAAGCGAACGATACAGCGTAATCCATGAATGGATCTACCTACATTTGACGCGTATGTTAGCCAACAAATAATTTCTATTAGTATTGGACGTGTCAGCGCGGTTTTCTGATCGTCACTCAGGACGGTCAGCCGCTCGCACGTGGGTGGAAAGCGGTGCGCGCAATGAACGACGGTTTTCGACACCGTATATGGTCAATTTCATATTGTCATTGTGGCACCTCTGTCGGCTTCGTTTCTCACGATGCAAATGGATTCTGCATTTCTGCTTCCTTTAATATCCTTTTTCGTAATTTTTTCAATATTCAATCGAACGAATTCTAAAAATAATTGAAGATTACGAAAAAAGAACATAATAAGAAAGCTACGAATATTTATGCAAATTCATATTTTTATAAGTAGAGCTAATAAAAGAAGAACTTATATAGAGATTTGTTTCATCCTCTAAATATTATAATAAGTATTTTACATATTTTGTATAATTGTACATAAATTACGGATTTTTGTGCATTTATACAAAATTTTAATACATTTACATTTTCCATAAATGCATAAAAATCTCTAATAGGTCATTTCATTTTTACTTGTATCGTATTAAAATTCTCCTGTTTAATTATAAAGTGATACAGAGTAACATAAAATCGACAGAAATGTTTTACTCGTGTGATCTTCAATTTGGAATTTCTTCCATTATTTGTCGATTTATCTTCATAAGTAGAAGCAGTAATAATGCCTTTCGTGCATCCATATTTGTTTTGTATAGATAGCAGTCAGTTAAAAACAGTATTTTGCTAAAAGGTTACTTATAGAGAAAGCTATAATTATATTTCTAAGAAATGCGGAGTATCTTCTTTCATTGATGAGTACGATTTTACAAATGAGATACGGATACTTACCTGAGACTGACACGTTTTGTTATCTTACATATTAACATACGAGACTCGCTCTAAGAAATCTGTTCCAAGAATTGGTAAAGATAGCGGCGGCCAGTTAGTGCAGCGCAATTGTATACTGCGAATATTTTACATTGAAGAAATGAAACTTAAATAGAAATTTATTTCACCATCTAAAACAAGCATTGTACTTTAAAATGTGCATATTGCATAATTTAAATTCCCTATGTGCATAAATATCCATAGAGTAATAATGACACAATTATGAGATATTGACAGCTTATAATCAGAATCACAAAAAAATATAATCACAAAAAATATGTTTATAAATATTTTATATTTTATACTAAAATTGTGTAATTGCTATTTATTAAATAAATATTGATACTAATTAAGAACCAATCTAAGCAAGAATTATAAAGAAAGAAGAGGTGTTAGGATCGGTACAAAATAAAATGCAATATTTTTTCTTAGATTAAGAATAAAAAAATTGTATAAATCCAAATCCATTTTGTAGCTAATAAGGCACAAATTAATAAATTATATGTACAGTCATATTAAATAAACAGAAAGTGGCTACATAACTGGGAAACATTAATATTAGCTAGGGTTAGGTTATCCTCTGTTGTCATAAAAATCAAGATTTCATGCGCAATCTCATTTCCACCACTGTTTTCTAAGAATCCTCTTGATTGCTGAGAGCTTTAGTGCAGCAGAAGCTTTTAAAATGAACCGCATTTGGAAACGAATATAAATCGTGTTATACTGTATCCCTTTGGGACTGGAATGCGCGACCCATTTGGTGGAGCGGGGATCGTTCGTGCCGAAATGACGAGCCATGATCAAAACTAGAATGAATGCGTTCTATTTCCACGTGAACTCGCCATGTTCTATACTTAAACGTGGTGGTTGGCCGGCATTAATTTTAGTGGGCCCTCTCTCTTTCTCTTTCGAGACCGGCGCCTCGCATTTTTAACCGACAAAACCAAGACTAAAAATCGAATAACAAGAATGAGAGCGACATATGTGACTAGCTTGTACTAATTTTTGTTTTCTTTGATTGCAGAATGAGTCAAGATGCGACCTGTGCTTTTTCTATATGCCGTTATCACGGTCCTACTTCATGTCCTAGCCAGCCTTGCACATGGTCAGTTTTGTCTTACATATTTTTTATTTATAATATGCATTACATTTTAATATACAGTGGTTAAAGGAAGTATTTACACACTATTTTATTTATTACAGCATCTACATGCTGATTAATTACGTTCAAGTATATTACAATTTGTATCATTTTTAATAGTATTTTCGTGCGACTACAAAAATTGAATACTATGAAAATTAAATTATTCGTATAAATTACAGGACAGAAGCAAGAACTAGGCATGATCTTTACTAAACACCCGCAACCTTTGGCCGCGCCAATCGGGGATGATGTGAATTTTGAATGCAATTTGAATCTAGGAGCAGAACGTTTCTCCTGGCGCCATAGACCATTAGGTTCGGATAGGTGGTTGCAGGTTTTCCACGTATCTAGTAACGGTGGCAAAACGTCCAGGCACGTAGTGAACTTTGACAATGAATCTAAAGCCGGAGATTACCGTTGTATAGCATTTTATGGTAAATATTTTTGTATTTCATTTTATTTAACATCTTTCACAATGTTTAAATTACAATTTGGTAATTTGATTTTACGTTGTTAGGTTCGAGTGGTTTAGCTTCTGACCCGGCAAGATTGACGCTTGCTACGCTAGAGAAGTTTACCGATAAGAGCGAAGTCATTATAAACGTTCCAGCAGGGAATACCGTGCCTATCACTTGTCCTGTGCCTTACTCAGCCCCAGAGGCGATAGTTGAGTTCTACAAAGATAATAATCCTGTAAAAAATGTTAACGTAGTTGGTAGCAAGACCATGGTCATTGAAAATGTTAAAGTATCGGACAGTGGATCTTATCACTGCACTGCTGAAAATTACATAACTACTCAGTTATATCGGAGTAACCATAAGACGATCCTAAACGTAAACACAAATACCAGTTTTCGAGCACCATACTTTATTAAACAACCACAAACGGAGTACAAGGTTTTGAGGGGTAAAAACGTAACTTTGGAATGCTTTGCCGCTGGTTACCCAATCCCTTCTGTCACGTGGACTAGATTAGGTAGTTCGTTACCACTGAACTCCATTAAAACTGCGATGGGCCTAACGATAATTAACGTTCAATCGGCGGACAGGGGAGAATATGATTGTATATGGAGTAGCCATGCAGTAAACATCAAGTCTGTGATCATACTAAAAGTTATGGAAGCTCCAAAGGTGATTAAGCCACCGAAGGCGGCAACGTTCTCCGAAGGTGGAGAATTGGACCTCTCTTGCACGGTAACGGGCGAACCACAACCGAAATTTGAGTGGCTAATTAATGGGGAATCTTTGACGCCTGGTGGTAATGTGGAAATCGAAGGTTCGAGTCTTTCTATCTCCGAGGTTGAAAAAAAGCACGCTGGAATTGTCCAGTGTGTCGCGAGTAACGAATATGGATCTCATTCTGGTTGCAATTTGCTAAGAGTGAACCCTAAACAACATATTGGGACGACTGAAGCCAAACAGGATTATGGAATCTCTAATTCAAGACACAAACATACAAGGGGAGGAGGAAGAAGAAGGAGTAAGGAAGGGAAGCGTAAAGGCACTGGTAATTTGTTGCACCGTACATATTGCTTAAGTACTTCATGTTGATTTTATCGGGTTTTTTATATTTGTAGCTGTGTTAGTACCACCGAATCTACCGAATGTCACCAGACTCTCAGACGTATCCGTGATGGTTAGGTGGTCTGTACCTGAGAACACAGGACTGCCGATTCAATTCTTCAAAGTTCAATATCGAGAACTTGGACAGAAGATGAATGGCAGACAAGCAAAATGGATGACCGCGAACTCGGAGATACCGAATCATGTGCGATCGTTCGAAGTAACCGATTTACAGCCTAATCATACTTATCGGTTTCGAATCGCTGCAGTTTACTCGAACAACGATAATAAACTTAGTCCAAACTCCGTACGTTTTCATCTGAATAAAGATGGCGGAATCGAAAGCAATAGGATGCCAATACCTTTATTAACGAACACCGAGGCTTTGAGCCCACACGAAGTATTACTCATTTGGCAGAATTCGGATAATTCGGCGAACATCGATGGTTTCTATGTGTATCACCGAGCTTCTACCACAGTTAGCGATTATATAAAAACTACGGTTGAAGGAAAAGACTCTTTCAACATAACTATTTCTCATTTGCAACCGGATACAACGTATGAGTTTAAAGTTCAGAGTTTTTCCGTAGACGCAGCTTCGGAATTCTCTAAGATCCTTCGACAAAAGACGAAAAGAGCTGTAAATACGAACGAACATGCTAATCATGATAATAAAAATGATCATGGCAGCAATTTAACATTAGATAGTCGAGTAAGGCCTGCAGATGATAAAAACGTAAATATGTATGCCATAATTGGCGGAGTTCTCGGAGGATCGACTCTGTTGGGCAGCTTAATTGCAGTCGCAATAGTGTATAAGAGGACGAAGCACAAACAAAGCCGGGAATCATCGCAAAGCGAAGGTAAATTTAATTTGTAATATCATCGTACTTTGAAAAAAGACAGTGTACACCTTATAATAGATTATACATTAATTTTTTATTTTAGGAAAACCGATAACGAACGGAAGAGTAATGAATGGCGGAGTAACTGACTCGAAAATAAATATAACGTCAAATCCACTTGCTGGTCTCGATACATCTGAAGATATCATACAGCCTAAGGTCGGTATTTGTAAGTAACAATATCAATACTTTCGCCTTGTCAAAGGAAAAGAATGACTGAGGGCTATTTCAATTTGAGAAATGGACAAAGATGTCATACCAATATTTTCTATTTCTGAATTAAATATCAATTGTCTACGGTCATTCAATTTCCCAATTCTACTAAACGAACAGAAATATAATCTTAACTGCGTACATAGTTATCTCTATACGCCTTGTCGATATTTTTATCGCAACTATTCGTACTGTCGTGTGTGTGTTCTGTCGGCTTGTAACTCTGAGGAGCTCGACCCTAAAGTAGCCAAAAAATGAAAAAAGAAGGGTTCTATATTATTTTTTTAATTTAAATTATATCGTTGATATTTTTACAAGATAATTCCAATGTAGGAAGTAAACAAATCACACCCTAATGGTACGCAATAAAATCTAATCATATAATGTCTATATACATAAATGCTTCACTGCCACTAAAGGAGATTTCATATTTAACTTTCCATTAATGCTTTTATTTTTCTGCACACTCGATAGATTGACACATAAGACTCTGGGCGCTAAATCACTATGTCCATCTATATCCTCAATGTCATTGCACGAACATAGCACATTGATTCGATCATTATTGCCATCAAGCCTGATTAAGTCCCATTTCGATGGCCTATACTCGATAATCGAGTCGAATCACGGGCTCCACTGGGTTACAGCTGTACGCCACTTTTTCTTTTTTTAATATTTCTTTTTTTTTTACAAGCGACTACCATTTATTTTCCTCCCTCCGCACTCTCGCGCGCGACTGTATCTATATTTACATTCAACTAACGTATTTCTGCTTTCAGACTATTCGATATTAAGAAGACTAGTCTTTTCTAGCTTTAGCAATTGGTCGCGTGCTGTTCTTTAAAATTCTACTTGTACACTCTCTGCATTCTCTCTGGAAGCCGCTTTTCTTTCGTATTTTCCGAACACCACACACATACGTTATATATTACCTACATGCCTGTGCCTCTCTGTGAGTGAGATCTGAAAGAAGCGAAACGAACACGCATGTTTCTAAACAGACCGGGCAACAGTCGCCGATGGAAATGGCATCGTTTCTTAACGGACAAAACAACAGCAACAACAACCATAACAACAGCGACACAGCTGGGACTGACCAGTGAAACGCATCAATAGACTGAGAGTCCCTTCCTCCAGGAATCATTGCCTATCGAACAGTCTCTCTGCGACCAACCATTTTCCACTATGCTTTAAAAAGACTTTTATAGTGCTCAGAGCGTATTTCCAGATGTCAGTTTTATCAAACTTTTATCAACTATGTTGCGACGGGACTATGCGAAGAAAATGATATACGGACGTTGTCGCTTCCAATGATGCTTCTTTTAATAGTGAGAAACTTTAGAAACTTTAGTCATTCATTAGGTTTACAATGAGTGAACCGTTTTAAGACATTTACAGGGTGTCATAATAGGTATGCTCAAGTGTTTCAATCAAGATTGTTAGATATGTATTCGTTTAACGATCGTATCCTATGTAATCAATTTTAGGTTTTCTTCTTTTCTCTTTAACGGTAAACTGCGACTTTTTTCAAGCTCAAAATAGAATTAGAAATTCACGATTGATCATGAAGTGGGTAAAATATGCAAAGTACCTGTCCGCTGTCTTCTTCGACCTCTTCGTTCTTTTATCTCTTTGTTGCTCTCTTATATTATATCTTCGTCTCTTTTTGTATCCACTTGATGGTCGACAATTAGCGAGTTTCATTTGTAATTAGACACGCAAGAACGAAAAATTTATGAGCTCGTAATTTAAACTATATTCGTTTTTGTAACATTTAGCTTTTACCGTATACTCGCCTAATTTTATACTAATTTTAATCCAGGCAGCTTTTACGAGTTACGTTTGTTTCCTCATTTAAATTAATTAGCGTCCATTATTTTATGTTGTAAATACGCGAGATATTAGTGATTATGTTGAATTTAAAGGCGAATGATTTTGTGCCTGATGAAAAAGACAGCTGTGCTATGTATTTTATATAATACTACATGTTTTAGGAAATATTATCGGTGATGCTGGAATTTTCTTTGGAAATTCTTGAATCGCGATAGAATGGATTTCGTTCAAATTTTTTCTCTTTTTTTAATGATTATTGTATCGTTATCTTATATATTATGATTATTCATACATTATCGTCGTTGATACTGATAAAATAATGACTTTAACGGAATAATTTTTACGTTAGAGAGCGAACAAACCTCATACGAATTGCTACTAGAATAATAGAAATAATTCAGTCACACATCGCTAACAGTATTTGTTACGTAATATCAAGAACTTCTAATAACAGTATTTTCCTAGCTTCGAGTTAGATGCAATTTCTTTTAGAGACCGATATTAGATTCCAGACGGTAATCAAGCTTTACGATAAATCATGCGTTAAAAAGAATCTGAGAATTATATTGAAACATGCTAGAATTTTTAGTCAAAATTTCGATATCAAAAATAGGAAACAAAAATTTGTAAATAAGTATTTATACAATTTTTTCGATTTTACATCGTTCTATATATAACATATCTTTTAATGTAGTGTTAATTATTTAAATTGTCTATTTTAAAAGAAAACAAAGTCAGAAGATCAGTTTGCAAGCGGGACAAGAACAAATTTTTGTACATATATACTAGAATGGGTCAAATTTTATGAAGGAGCATATTGTGCCTTAAATCTTGCCTATACAAACTAGTGTTAAGACTAATTATTTATGTATCTATGTATGCATATCGACATTTTGTGTACTTAATTTTTTTTTTTAATAAATATGCTGAAAAAAAGATTCGACTTCATGTTGAATGTTATGCGTTAAAGAACTTTAAATTTGAATTTTAGTGATATTTCTAGTAAATTATTCCTAACGTATAATTCAAATATGGAATTCAATCCGACATAACCTATAACTGACACATGTATGATAACACATACGAGTACATTTGTAAAATTAAATGTTTTTTATTTTTATTGACAAATTGAACGAATCTATATAATGGATGCGAATGTTAGTATGACTGTAGAAAGTGCTATAGAAATGTTCACATCTATCATGTGTTCTTTAAACGATATTGGTAAAGAAACATTTTTATCGTTCATTGCTGATAATTGGAAACCACAAAATGTAAAGATAGAATCTCTTTCAAAGAATGCATATGGCATGGCAGATGATTGTCACAGCAAACGTAGTTCACAGGAAGAAAAGTTAAACACTATAAAAGATATTATTCTCAATATCAGAAATAAAGTACCAAACAATGGTATATTTCCATCAGAGGACATTGTATCACCAACGACTGGACAGGTCTGCTATTTTCTAAATAAGTAAAACTATGTATTAATTTTTCAACCTATATGTTACAAAGGAAATATATCATAAGTTTTGTAACTCTGCAGAACTCAGACTGTGATCCTCATTCAACAAAACATGTTGATGCATTTCTTTATGATGAGAAAGAAGTAGATGAACTTATAGAAAGTGGGGAGCTGAATACTTTATATTGTGCTGACTGTGGGTCCAGCAATACGAAACAATACAGTAAGAAAAGCTCAACATTTTTCTTGCATTATGTGATTTCCTTAAATCATATTTTATGAAAACAAAATGTATTTGTTTTTAGATATCATTTCACACTCCTTATCAGTGGCTGCTATATTGTATATATTTCACAGTGTTTTACCAAGTTTAAATGAAAAAGTTGTACTTGACATAGGATCCCGATTGGGTGCTGTTTTATATGGAGTAATGATTTTTCTTCTTTTCTAAATAACAGTTCAATAATTAAAAGATGTATGTTATTATTTAAAAATCTGTCCTTCAGGCACATATATTCACATCTGCCAAGAAGATTATTGGAGTTGAAATGAACAAAGAACTTTGTTCACTCCAAAATGACGTAGTAAATAAATACAAAATGAATGATCGTATTGAAATTGTGAACAAGAGGATTGAGGAATGTCCTGAAATCATTCAAAAGAGTAATATCATCATTATACACAACCCATTTGAATTTTATGTTTCACACTCAGTACATAGAGACATTTGGATTTTTTTGAAAGCCACTATCCAAAGTGGAACAATTCTAGTTACCAAACCATCCATTGAAACTACTTTTAAAAATCTAAAAATTAAAGAAGTAAATAAATGGGTAAAGCCTTATGAACGAGAGGAGAGTATATCAGAACCTCACACATTTGCATCATTATTTTTGGACCCTACTGAATATGCAGATATTAAATTCTATGAAGTCATCTAAATTTAAGGAAACTATTAAAATCGAAAAATAATGACTGAAAATTTATATAAAACATGATACATAATTCGATTTCGCAATTTATTAAAAAGAAGTTTGTTTAATTTCTTGATTTGTTTTGCATAAAGAGTTAATAAAAGTTGAATTTGTTAATCGTAAATTTCATAATCTTTTCGTTTTTTGCGAGATAAGAGGAAGGAAAGTAAATCGTTTAGGAATCGTACGAAAGCTAACAATTTACGATACAGATGCAATCGCGACAATAACTCTTGCGTCAATTGTAGGTGGAAAGCTTCCCTTCTAGGAGACTGATTTCAATGCAATGGATCCCCTCCTTTTACACAGGAACTCGAGTATAGGTGGTCACCGCGGTATGGTCAAGTTCAAATCTCGAGTTCAGTCGGCCATCAGCTACGATTGACGTACAATCATTGCATACATGGCTTTTCTCAATTACCACAATCAGAAATTATTATCCGTGGATAGCGAGCAACAATGAACATAAAGAATGTTTGGTCAAATTTCTCAGACCTTAGTTTAAAAGTTAGGTTGTTTCGTGACGTAAACGTGTCCAAAATTAAATACAATAAATTTCCTTTTTTGTTTTCTTGTAAAAAAAACTCTGTTGCAATTACAAATTTTTTATAATAATTGTTTATAAAATTATTTTATATTACCAATCTGGAATAAAATGCAGAACACGACATCAATATGGACAGGTAAGAATTGTACAGTGAAATAAGAAATTTAGAATAATAAATATCTCTCTCTATCTCAATTCTATGCATGTTTGTAACAATATGCATTTTGCATGAATATTTTCTAATAATTCTTATTGTTACTCCATTATTAGAGTAAAACATTTTCGATTCAATTGTAAATTCCTCAAATTGTTTTCTAAACATTATCCATCTGGAAATTAATGCGGGCACATGATATATGTTATTACCTATTTAGGACGTACGAGTCATTAGCCTTGGACCGACACTGACCTGATTTCGTCACAAATATGAGCCCGGCTAGTAGGCTTGGCTATAACCTTCCATCGGTCGTGTCATCTTCGACTTCCTAAATAGAAATTATGCAATTTCTTCCTATATCATCGACTTCTCCTTTGTCCCAATAAAATATGAAAATCAAACAAAAATTATTAAAACGACATCCCCCTTCTTTCAGTAATGACACGCATTGAAAACGATGTTTACAAATATATTCTTTATCTTTCTATTTATTAAACACCATCCGTTCTAATATAATGTCAAATCGATGAACATGAATTAAGAAAAACAAACTAGGAAAATATTACTCGATACTTTTAAACTTGATATTTTTCCAGACCTTGTAATTATGTTTACGTATTTTACGTCTCGTTTCCTCTGATGGAGAAAAAAAAATAATACCGAGGATCCTGTGTCGTAATCTTATCTTCCCCTGGACATACTGCCGCCTGTGTGCAATTAGCGGGCACTCTCAACCGATAGAAAACAATGCGTGGGCGATACTAAAAAAACAAGACAGAGACAATAGAAAAGAGAAAAAATGTACATTATATTACGCTCGTTGCGGTGTGCACGGTTATTTCGCACAATGAACAAGAGAGTCGAACGAAACGGTCGCAGCACAGATAGGCTCAAGTGGCCAAGGGGCACTTGAACTGACGAGATAATGGACCGTTTGTCGAGAAAGAGAAAGAATCAAACGATACCGAGCGGTACGCGCGACGGTTGCTGCAACCGCGATCATTCAATCGCACTTTCTTGTTTCTTTGCCTCCAATGACGCACTTATGACGTCAATCGGAGAAGCAAGAAGCAACCCTGGCATACCTTCCACGCATCTTTCCCTCCGCATTTCTTCGACCCGGATATACGATCCTTGACTCATCTTTTTCAGCGATTCTTCGTTTTGCAAAAAATCACTTTCACATAGAAACAAATATATCATAGGTGTTTTGGCCCATTTTTTGGAAAATTTCGAATTTATTTTAATATTCATCATAGAAAACTTATATGTATATATTGTATCTGTTATAGATTATAAAATTATTTAAACAGTCGATTATGTATTATATTAATAAACGATGATATTCAGTAAGATTGTCTTTAATACTTGTTACATAGTTTAAGACAATTTTTGTATTAAATGTTTGCTTGCAATAAATACATTTTCAGATTAATTTCAAATTTCAAGATGTTCTATATAATACACATAATATATACATAACAGTTTTCCATGGTAAGTATTCAAATAGTAATACACATGTATTTATAATATCGTCACTCTTTTGTGCATCTGTATGGCTCATAATATGTATATGTACATAGTATATCGAAATAGAATCACAGTTACCGTCTCATATGGGGAATAGCACTATGTGTAACTATAATTCCAAGATTAGATAAGAGTTTGTAGTGACATTGTTAGTATAACAAAAATTTATGTCGTTTGTAATATACTGTCATAAAGGTGGTTTATAGTGATATTTCTTCATGGACGCCGACGTGTAGGATGAAATGATACCCGTTGAATAAATAATTCAAACGCCACATTTCATATTTGAAAATCTATTGAATTCTTACAAACAATTGTTACTTATGAGATTGTTTCTCCGTTAATTCATTAAGGATCAGTTTCATAACAAATTTAAGTGGAAGACACAGAATCGGGAATAGAAATATGAATTGAAATAAGAATAGAAATAGAAATATTTCATAACTAGAACGTTAAAAAATAAAAAACGATGAGGTAAATTGATTACAAAAAAAATTACGAATAAAATATTAACGCAATATTGGGCTTTAATGTGTTACTATCTTTAACGATTGAATTATCATACTTTACAAACACTCACCATTTAAACTGTGGATGTTTATGCGTTTTTAGGAAATTTAAAATTCCAAAGATCTATAGAACACATATAATATGCAAAAATATACTCAAAGTAGAGCACTTATTGTGATTTGTGATATTGTGTATCCATTTAAATTCCAATCCTTTGATTAAGCTCATAAAAATATGAAATTGCATGAATATGTGCAGTCTAGGTCATCATAAGAATTCAGAGATCGTTCTATGAATTTCCCTGCATTCCAATTTCGAATCATATGTTCTCTCATTCATGTTCTAGTCAGGCGATCTCATCGAACGATGTCGTCATCGCAGGCCGATTGCGAAGCAGCATCGGGAGCAATTTGATAAATCATCCACCAAAGAAAAGGGTGAATTTTCCGAAGATCATGAACTTAACCTACATATCGAACATCGACGAAGATCAAATCCTCTCAATTCATAATGATCTACTTAAAAATGGAAAAAAAAGTGAAAGGAAGAATGAAAAGAATGACAATTCGGAAGATCGTAACAGGAGTTCTTTTAAATCGAATTGCAGCCGATTATTTAAACCGGGTCAGTTGATCAAGCTGCGTTTCCCATCTATCTCTCACGTGGTTCACGGAAACGAACATGGCGACCTCTACTATCGTCGGCGCCGTGGCCGCGATTGGTTTAGAATCAGTGCGCGATGCGTCTCCTGTATTTCAAATCGAACATCAAGCAACCGAGTGCCTTTGAGACAATGCACGTATCCTCGGCGGAGTAGTCGATGTGAGGTTCAATCTTCCTTAACTCCTGAAGCGACGCAATTAAAACAGCTGCTACGAGGACGAGGCTATACCGAAGAGAAGAACAAGGTATATTCCTATATAGCAAAGCCACGTTTCACCAAATACATACAACATATACATACAGGGTGGCCCGTAATTCATGGTACAAATGGCGTCAGGTAGATTCTATGGTGCAAAATAAGATGAAAATCAAGGATAAGGAAATTGTGTTGACGGCTTTGTTTTCGAGAAAATTGAAATTAAAAGATTGTTTGGTATATGTGAAGTTGACCAATTTCCGGCTAGACAGGAATAAACAAATGACAGAAGGTTATTTTGCATACGTAAATAAAAATGAAAATATAGAGTAAAATTTTGTCGTTTAATGCTTCTTTTTGGAGAAAGCAGAATTGGAAAGTGTTAGTCAAGAATTAAGACGGTATTTGTGTTAAGGGAAATTTTCAAATTTGATTTTCAATTTTAATTTTATTATTTTTGATTTTAAGCTATAGAATTCCACTGACCCAATTTATACCATGAATTACGGACCGTCCTGTATTTTATACAGGGTGTCCTAGTATTCATAGCACAATCGGCAAGGAGATGAATAAGTAACACGAACATATAGAATACAATTTGTTCATATGATAGTTCGTCTTGGAGTAAATTGAGTTTGAAAATTTGTCACTATACTTGAATTTGATTAATTTCGAGCTGGACAGGATTAAATAATCGACAGGAGGTTATTCTAAGTGTGAAAATTAATCGAAAATGTAGAATAAAATTTGTCTACAGGTCGCTCAGTTTTTGAGAAAACAAAATTTGAAAGTTTATCAAGAACGCAGTGTCTCAGGTTAATCCTTAACTAAACACTATCTTCAAACACTATCTTCTTGAAAACGAGATCTTAAACATAACAGCTTTATTCTACATTTTTCACTTATTTTCGCATGTACAATCATTTCTTGTCGATCCTGCTTCCTCGCGTTCATTCGGTAATTCGCCAAATTCGCATATACTAAACAAATTTTCAAATTTAATTTTATTAAAGACGAAGCGTGGTATGAACAAATGTTATTCTATATTTTCGATGCATTTTTCGTATATAATTCCCGAGACAACTTATATATCAATTGATTCGTTTAAAGAAGTAAATCATAGAAAATTATTTCGTCGTAATAATCTTCGTATTGTATACACTCGAGTTACTTTGTTAACTAATTTTTTACATTTCCAGATTGGTTTTAAATTTTACCAATATAATCATAGTAATCGTTCGTAGTAATCATTGTAGAGCCAATGAAATTTCAAAATGTCTTAAATTGCATACATAAAATTTTGTATGGTGAATTTTCGTTCATAAGCCACTATATATAATATGTTATATTTCACGAAATGTGGCTTTACGAGAAATGCTCTAAAATATCAGTCATAAATAGAGCAGAAAGTTCATTTATTTTCTTCATATATTTATTTAATGTATATTACATATATATCTTTTTTATTTTAAAAAAGTTTATTGTGTATCAAACATTTGTCCAATACTTCGATAAGAATATTCAATTTTATATTCTTGATAACTAAGACTATTTAATTTATATTCTTGATAACAACTTTCCGCAAAATAATTTTGTTTCCATAATCTACGCATTAAAACGAATCAATCGATATGTAATATATTGTATTTTATCAAACGTGGCTTTTCTAGGAATATTCCGACATATCAATTATATACATACACATATATAACATATACGTATATGTATATATTTATTTACTTTGTTAGGGATGTTCGAAGAATAATTTCCTCAGCGGTGAGAAATCGGAAGTGGAGCGTCGATCTTCGAAGCAGAACGTGGATTTATTGTCCTCGAACGCGGTACAGACGTCGCGAAAACGGCGCGTAGGCATCGTGGAGAATCAGTACGTCGCCGAGAGTGACGCCGGCTCGTCGGTATGCGATTTGGTTCAAAGCTTGGAACGAGTGCTCGGTGAGAAGAACAAGGGGGTCACGATGAAGTCAAAGAAGCAACAGAACGCTCTGGAGGGCATCGTCGACCCTATAGAAGAGAATGAAACCTATGACGAGTTCGACACGGTGAGAATGCCAGTTGTTAGATCCCTGAGCAAGAGTCCACAGAGCGATGAAGGTATTGAAACGGACACGGATCGAAGAAGAGGATCGATGGCCCGATGCTGGAGCCTCGATTCGGCCGCGGCCAGTGACGAGGACACATCTCTGACTACTCACCAACAGAAACGACACAAACTACGGGTTACTAGATGCTGCAGCTCCGATAGTGCGGTGCTCAGCGACGAGGACCAAATAAAAGGTGAGGGGGATGGAATCATGCCACCAGTTGCTCTCTCACGAAGACAATGGAGAGGGGAGAATCAGTTGAAAACACGATCCTGACCACGCGTGCTGTGTCAATGACATCACCGTTCCTTTCCTTCTTTTTTCTCGCATCGTCTTACGTGTTATTCGTTCTGTTCTGTTGACCCGTTGTGTTTCTCTCCTAATGGCGGTATAGTTAAAATTTTTTGAAAGTTCTGCCTTTTGAAAATTGGTGATAAATCTATGATATTTTATAAGAATAATAGCAGTTTGATTGTTAATTTAACTTAACTCATTGAGGAGTAAAGCTGTGTTAACATTTGCAATATTTCATTTGTGATTTTTTGTTTTTAGTCAGTTTATGTTATTGAATTCTATTAATCCATTAAACATCAACATTGTGTTAATATTTGCAACAGTTTATTTATAACTTCTTTTTAGCTAATTCACACGATTGAATCATATAGAATTCATATTATGATTATGAAAAGGAATTCTAAGAATTTATTTGAAATTTTTTTCATGATTTTTTTTTCTTCTATCTAGATTTTCTAGATTCCATTATATGAAGTTTGAAGAAATTGAAGTATTTAATAGTGCTATGATTATGAATATGAAGTTTAGAATTCTGAGTATTTTACAAATGAAATTTAGTTTATTTTTTAATAAATAATTTTTTGTAAGATAGGGAATTGTTTTTAAAAATTAAAATAATTATGAAACATTTTTTGCAGGATGGGATAGTACAAATGTGGTGGAGGGAAGCGAGACTGAGCATAATGAGGGAAGACCTAGATATTGGAGAACACCCAGCGTAGTTGTTAGTGATTACTCTGATTATTCTTATTTAGATGAAAAACTAGAGAGAAATGATCTTGATCTTGAAAAGTATGAAGGGATCAGTGGCACTCCTAGCCAAGCAAGCAGCTGCTCTTGCTTGGATTGTGATGAAATACGTGAATCTTTAGATACTCAGTTCCTACAAGTCTGCCGTAGTAGACGACATTCAGACTCTTGCTGTTTGTGTCTTGACTCTATAAATGCTGTTGCTGTAAGGTATTTATTTCTTAAATTCTCCATTGTTCTCTAACATGATCGATACTTTACTAATGAATATTCTGTTTAGAAACCTCAATGAGACTGGAAATAGAAGAAATTCTTGCCTGGGTTCCACTGACTCCTACTACTCCAAGCTCAATACGCAGTTTACACAGTACATGCCACGGAACTCTTCAGAGTTGCAAGAAGATATAAAAGTTGGCTTATTGAACATTCCACCAGCACGAAAAATCTCAGACTGTTCCACTACATCTAGCCTTAGTGGGGACGAATCTGACGTCGCTGAATTACAACCAATCAAGTCCACCAAGGTGAGTGCTAGTATCTAAAAATTATTTTTCATCTTGATGTTTTGATAAACACACAATATTGTACTACTTCATGAAACAAATTGATGCCCGATTTTAAATTTGTTTCTACACCATAACTGATTTTTAAAGGAGGTTGTATGTTATATAGTTGGAGCTGTTCTGAGAAAAATATAAATTGCAGAAGAGAAAAAGTGAAAAATCAATAAATAGAATTTATGGAAACCCATTGTTCTATCTTTGTCATTTTGACATACTTCCATTCCAGGTGTATAAATATTTCAATGTTAGACCGATGGAAAAAGACTATGTTTTGCGCGACACATCGTCACTACCAATACATTGCCGTTTCTGTGAACAAGCACGTAATTTATCTTACGCAACGTCATGCTTCTTGTGCTCCAGTTTGCGAACAAACGGACTATTCATTCGTCGAAAGGAATGGAATTCGTCTCAGTATGTAGGAAACTTTAATGAACTGACAATGTGCCTGCACAGACATCAACTTTTTCCATTTGTTTATATCTCTTCAACAATATTTCATTCTCCTGTTTTTAATCTGCATTTGCCTCCTTTTTCTGTAGCCTTGAAGTTTGTTGAAAGGATTGATTGTTCTGCCGTAAGAGAGATAAAGAATTTGAAATATTTTTGGGAAATCGATATATTTTCGAAGATAAGTAAAGCGTGGGATCTTCGATGATTACAAATTGTTATTCCTGTCGACGAAGGACGCAAGAATGTGGCAACCAGAGAAACGTTCTTTTACGCGTTCTCTTCTCTTGGAATCTGTTATGCATGCCTCTCCTTTGTACGTACAAATGTGCATACTTATCTTTATCTACCTACTCATTCAACATACGGATCATCGTGTTTACAAACCGTGTTGTGCACGTGTACGCTCGCTTTGTGCATTCTTTGCGTAGGTTCAATCGATGTTCGCTCTATGCCAAGACATAGTCGAATGGAATGCAACTCTTATAGTCACTATTTTCCTCATTCCCTGTTTATAAAATTGCAGGCATATAAAATTTTCACGATTTCTGGGAAAGTAAATTTATCTACAAGGTATTCAATGTAATTAAATATTTTACTAAAATTATTTTGAAGAATTCATATTGGACAAAGTTACTGGGTCAATCCAAGAACATTCGTAAATGTTCTACCAAGATGTTTTTCGTCATTCAACTGGTGTTTAAAAAAAACGATGTTTTAAAAACACCAACATTGATGTAAAAAGCCACGGTTCATAAACACCGCTGTAAATTTTATAGTTCTCCGTCGATATCTTTTTTTTCGAGCACGTGGAAGATTCATCGTTTAGACGAGAAACTGGATCTGTTTATTACATAAATTTACACTCCCGATTTAAATCAAACTTTCTAAACAATCATACAGTTCTTCGAAGATATTTCTTCTAAATTCTCATGTTACACCTGCGATTTCCTCAGTAATTTTATTTTCCACTAAACGTACCTTCAATTTCCTTCACAAGATCTTCATCATCGAGAATCACAAAGAAGACAACGCATCCTGAAGGTGTTCAAAGAACCGGCACGGAACTTTTACTTTTAAATATCGTTCTATTCTGTGATGGCGTGTATTCAGCTGTAAAAGTGCAAAATATCTCTCCAGGCAGCCAGCATTCGACTGGCCGCGGTAACAGGGATCAGACAGTCAGTCACCTCAGTTGGAATCAGTGATAGTGGTCAGTCAGTCGGTAGCGTCGGTTTCCAAGGGTTCTATCGGCCAGTGTCAGCCACAGTATACTTGCTATACTGATTATCATTGTCAGGGTGTGAGGCGCACGATTTCATCTGCGAGATTCGAAACAGAGTCGTCATCGCTAATGGCTCGTAAAAGTTGCTTTGCCTTCGTTCTATTTTCTGAAAAGTTTGTAATTACAGGAAGAAGCGTCCACCGAGTTTCTGAAGTCACAAAATGACACAAGAGAAACAGGAAAAATAGAATTCCAGTGAAAGTGAAGGAGCAGTTTATTGTTTCGATGAGTACATAAGAGAGGATGCGTTTCAAGGAGGAAGAGTTTAAATAAACCTAAGATATCGTGTGTGTATATGTGAGCCTGGTGAAATCAAGTAGGAGGCATTTTGGATATTTTTAACGCGCCACATGGTACAGTATACTTCTACGATGATGGGAGACGAAGATCATTTTCTGTCTGTGCTATTCATCGTCTTTGAGAACTTTATTGGATTGTCGAGATTCTAGAGGTCTTTTCTGTAAGACTCTATTTTGTAGACATAAATCTCTTTAACTACAATCACCAATTTCTGACAGCTACTAAAATCGTTCTTCGTTTATATAACAAGAACTTTTCTTTACAAGTTGCACGTTTCCGAGCGATTAGAAGTGGGAAACAACAAAGTTGTTCAATTACTCGTGGTGTTATCTTTTACTCCAGAGCAGGACGATTGTTTTTAAGACAAGTGGTTCTCAGGAAAAAGAAACGACAAAGATAAAGGTTTATTTGTATAGGTTTTTCATTCAGTTGTCACTCAACAAAGCTTAGTAATTTATATTGTTCGCACTAGACACCACGATCTCTTGTCATCTGATAAGAATCTAGTTCCCAGAAGGTGTTTCGCGAGTTAAAAAAATTATCGAAAAATTGTCACGCGATAAAACCATGCAACGTGTTCACAGTCTTGAAATCGATGTCAAGCAATCAGTCAGTTTCTTATTTACGAGCTACGGAACCAGTTATGCGAACCAGCGTATTTCTTGTTTACGATGAAGATTTTGTGCGGCAATAGTTGTATTCGTATGTTTTCGCACACGAGGAAACTTTTTCGACGTTGTGCAAACGTGAAGTATGGAAAATATTCTGTAAATTCGCTAAGAGTCAATCCTGAAGATGAGATAAACATCAGCTTTAAGGAAATTCTTCCTAGGAATATCGATCACGATTATCACAAGGTATTTGTGAAAAGCTTTTTATAATTTGTATGATTTATATCGTTTAAAATTCAGAAAAGTATCTTCGACCATATGTAACTGAAAGATATACTAAAATTTGTTGAATGTTTTTGTAAAATATAGGAATTGTATATTTGTTGAATACCGAGTCTAATTCTAATGCGGTACCTGTATCTGTCACACTTTCTACGTGGAAGGTGACCCAGAAAAACGAGTAGAAGAATTCAGTGATATTTAACTGTTACGGAATAGACGAATATTGTCCAGTCTTGTAAATCCACGAATTGATCCAGAAGGAGATAAGAACAAATAAAGGCTAATGTTTATTTTAAGTCTTGGTTCTTATTTCAGTTGTCTATGATATGGCCAAGCTGGCTATAATTAATAATTTAATATCTGAGAAATCTCTTGAACCATCTCTTCTTCAAGAAGATTTTTTAAACAAACAACTAACTAGGACTTCAAAAATTTGTAAACTGAATCTAGTGGATATTATTCTTATCTTTAAATTTCCACAAAAACTTATTTCTATATCCTTTGAAATTACTCCATTTCCAAGCTATTAGACAATAGTTTTTAAATTTCGCAATTTTAATTCCTTGCAGAATCCTCCGGAATCTCGTTCGAATCCTATATTATAGATTAATGGAGCCAGTTGTCAAATCCCCTGAATAATCACTGACGAGAACGTTATCAGACCGTTGTTTTATCGACGTGGATATCAGGAATGTATTGAAGATAGGGAAGACGGTCACGAGAGATCCGTCCGATAAAAAAAAAGAAAAAACCACGCGGGCGCAGAGACTGTGTCAAACGCGTTATGAATAAAACATTGGTAGCCGTGACTGAAAATAATATCGCGAGCGCTTGAAAATTCTGCTGCCGCCTGTCGCTTTCGAAACATTCACTGCTTCTCGCGAGCTGACCCGAAAAAGGCGATAGTTCGTCCTGCCTTCGGTCGCAAAACCGTAACTTGACCTTTCCACGAGGGAAAGTAAATCATATACGTTCACAACTCACCTGTATTGATCCTCTTTTCATTTCTCTTCTCTTTTTTTTTCTAATTCATTCAGCTGCTTTGATTGGTAACTTACTATTTGTTGAAGATCAATTTCATTTCTTTCCTCTTTTTTGTTAACAATCTATACATCTTCCTTTTTTGATTAATAACGTACTATACCAATTATAGATTTTGTACATTTGAAATTTGGTTTTTATAATTTGGTTTTAATAGGTGGAGACATTGAGGGTCTCCTGGTTTGATTTTCATTTTTTTTTGTTCAAACAAAATCTTTTTATTGCTGGAATTTCCCTTTATTTGAAGAATTCCTCTTGGAATTTCATATGGAATAGGATTGTCCCCCCAAATGTAGCTAAATAATTACTCTTCTTTTGACTTTTTATTCTTCATACAGAAATGTACTCTACAAGAAGAAAAGAAGAGTGGCATTATTAGTATAAATGGAAGACATTCTAAAAGTTGTGAAATTCACGTAAGAATCATTATATCTCTATCTACCCAAACCCAAACCATTAACAATCTTTTTTCATTATATTTTCCTTCCTCAGAAATTGGAACGCACGTGATCCTTGTTGACAACAACAAACACCAAATATTGCCTCTTAGAAAATGATAACAGCGACAAAATTAAGTGATTTGTTGTCCTTATCATGATGAAGATATGAACAAAGAAACTCATCATCATTTGGATAATAGAAGATTCGTAGAGATCTAAATTAGTGTGTTCAAGTGGAACGCCATTTTGCATGTATCAAGTGGTCATCGAGTTCCTTTAATGGTAACTTACGGTTTTGAATAGTTTTCTCTTGAATAGTTATCCGTTCGTCGACGTGAGTGGATATTTATTGAGCAGCTGTTCTACACGGCTCCTTATCCATCTTTATGTTAGATTAGAAATCACCAGACAAACCTTAATCGTTTATTCGATTGAATTATTATCAGTTGTTTTGATAGGAGAATCGCCAATTGCGACGCTTCCATATCAAGGAACGCGATAATACTTATTTTCTATTTCTATTTTTCTTTTTTTACTTTCATATATGGTATTTAAACTTTTAGTTGGAGGTTTAGTGATTATTCATCTTATTCATCGAACGAAGAGATGACAGTTTGTCTAATATTTTTAAGTATAATTCGCAGAGAAGATATATGACTATCAAATGACGTTGTTTGGCAGAAACCAATATTATAATAGTTCAACGTGGTGCAATCGGTTTCTAAACACACAAAAAAGCATAACAAAATAATCAAGCGAATGATTAATATTATCGACAACATCGAGAAAGGCAAAGAGTTCGAATCAGAGAGATCACATCCTATATTCTTGATTTATTCCACGATAATATTATCGTAGCTGTTTCTGTGTTTTTATTGTAGTATGCAAAATGTCTTTCAATCAAGCAAAATTATCATTTGCAATCTAGCTTTCGTATCTTCAGTTTTCTTACTATTAAAGATTAATGTTGAAGAAAATTTGATGGATCTCTATTTCAGTTCATCTTACAAATTCTAGAATGTTGATCAATTGATCGAAATCCTTTGCATCCGTTCGTTTATTGAAATCCTCGTACATCAGTGTCTCAAGTGATTTCAAGTATCATCTATGAAAAATCAAGTCGTTTCCATTCAAAACAAGATAGAAAGATATTTGCGGTGTCGAGGAGCTAGACAAACACATTATTACGTCAATCAGCGAATCGAATACTGGCTCATTACGCAAGAGGACGGTAACGAGAGGATGTAACCATACACCTTTCGTTTCCTGTCCAGCCGATTCACCTAGTCGATTCATCTGAACACTGGCGACGAAAACAAGCGTAATTTTCTTCGAAACAAAGAGGAAGTTAAACACTATTTGTAACTCTTGGAAATTATCTTTTTTATGGCGTTTGTTTTCTCTACTACTGATGTTGCTTCTGGTGGCATTATTCTGCATTTTTTTCTTCACTGAAATTTTCTCTTTGATGTTCTTTTATTGAATTATTCTATCCCTAGAATGTTTCTCTTGATTTATTGCTAGAAATTCTATTTTATGCCTCTGTATCATTTTCTAATTGATCGGGAGGGGAGACTTCTGTTAGGTTTTCATGGCCTGTACCTTAGCCTTGATTCGGTCCCCACTAAAAAGAGCAGAATACTGCGAGCGGCCGTGAGTGATACTGCATCAATCGAGGCTTCAATTTAGAACCACGCTATATCATGGAGACTACTGTAACAGGAAGCGGTCAATTCGGGTCAGTAGAGGAAAACTGTGCAACCGGGGCTGCCTCGAGCACGCTGTTCCCGATCCTCCATGTCCTCGGGCTTTTCTTTTATTCTTCTAATTCGTTATTAAGTAAAGTCGTCATTGATATCAATAGTAGTTATTGATATTCTTCTATGAATAACTTGAAAACAATTCCCAGAGAATTCTCAGGAGGAACAGAAATCTTAAAGTAAAATTGCACTTAACGAAGTAAGGTTTTCAAGATTGAACTTCATTTTTTTCGTAAGGAGGATTGTTTCTGTAATAATTATCAATAATGGAAACACATGTGTTCGGATGAAGACACAAGGCATTGAAATCAAAGCCAGTTTTACCGAAGACAAATGAAGACTTCTGGGAAGAAATATGATAAGTCACATCTTCTGTTTTTTATAGAAAGACAATTTTTCAATTCAATATACTGCGATGAATATTTTATAATACAGACTGTCAGAACACCAATCATTCCACAATATTAATTTTATAGAAAACTTCTTGGATTTGCTACTTATTTTTAAAAAGTAATATATCTTCGCACATAGCAAAGTAAATCAATTTCCTTTTCAACAATAAGTCCTATTAAAACATGAAGTGATATAAAAATCAGAAAACCTACAGATATATATTTATCTTGCTTTTGCTGTATCGTCTTTATATACATTTGTCGCTCAGTTAGTTAATAATTTACTAAAGTTATGCGTAGCAATAGTGTATATTTGCTCAAGCGTGAAAGGATTAAATTCAGCCTTCTCTGGAGGTCTTTTCTTCTTTGGAGCTTTTGAAGTTTCTTTTTTCTCGAATATTTCTGTTAATCGTGTCTAATTGAGTCATATTATGTAAAGGACGTATCGAGTTACGGCGACATTTTGTAATTCAATAGTTGTTCAGAGTTGTTTGGTTTTCAGAGTTTAGTAGAGTCTCGATTGCGATGAAGAACAGTCTGGTAGAAACTGATCTTCGTAGTGACTCTCACGCGGCACTAATCAAAGCCTTGATCGCGTCAAGGTTGACGATGAGATGTATCATTAGAGAGAAGAAATACTATAACAGATCGGTGACAAAAGTTCGCAGGTGGTCGTGAATGGCAGAATGGTGAAAGGGATCGGACTAGTCATTGTTCACCTGAGATGTGAACTGGTTCGTGGTGTGGATTAATGAAACGTTTAACTGTGACTAAGGCTGCTGTCTTACAGGATAAATGGTGCGGTACTGTGATTAGTTATTGCTCTACCAAATGTCTGTTACCAGTGTCCTGAAGTATATTTATATATTATTATCCTTTCTTCTCAATTATCAAGAAATAGAGAATTATAGATGTAAGGAGACCCTGAAGTCAGAAAGAGATTGGATTTTTAATTATTTGGAGAAGGATCAGGAAGATCTATAGTATGGAAGATGCAGAGAATGAAAAGAATTGAAGATCTGAGGAATTTGTAATTTAAGAGAGCCAAGGAAAAGTACAAAAGGACCTAAAGTCTGGAAGATTTATTCATCTGTTTCAAAGGAATCAGGAAGCTGTGGGATTTAAAATTCAACGATGGATTTAAGAGAATGTAGAATCCAAATGAGAATTTGGAGTTAGGGAAGATACAATTTCCAAACGATATAGGACTACAAAAAACTCAGGATCCAAATAATTTAGAATTAAAGAGAATCCAGTCCACTTGGAATCCACTGAATGTTTGCTCTACAAAGATTTAGTATCTAAGAAACTTTGAGTTCTATAGAATTCAGTTCAACTTTGTTTCAGTTCAACTTTGAAACTTGAAACTAACAGATATAATTCTCTCTCCAACCCGCGTGCATGTGTGCGACAAAAAGCAAGAGAAATCTGAATTGTAAAGATATTTGAAGGCCTGCAGATTAGTCTGAGCGAAGTGAACTTATGAGCAACATAAATCATCGCGAGGCATTAATATGGATCAAGAAAAGAAGAACGAAGCCGAGAATTTAAAAGAAGAGGCTTCGATGACCCCGGTATCGCCTACCTTATTCACACCACCGACTCTGAACTTGATGGAACAGATTTTACTGGCGAAAATCGAGAAGCAAAATTTTCACGAAGATGATCGTGAGACTGATGCTCGACTAGGAGGGAAGAAGAAGAATTTCTTTTTAAGAAGGACAGATTCGATGGACAGTCAAAATAGTGCCAGCACCTATAATTCATTTCTATCTAGTGATTCGGCCTCCAGTGGGAATCTTTATTGCAAATGCGACGACTGCTTGTTGGGAATCGTCGATGATTATCAAAGGAGTCCTTCAGTGATTGATAGGAAAAAGGTATGTCTTTTAAGAACAGGTTTCTTTGAAATCCTTAAGATGAAAATAATAATTAGAAGTTGGTTTATAAGGAGCAAGAATACTGTATAACTTTTTGCAGCAACATGCAACTTTCAGAAATTTGTGGAAATTCTTTTAACATAAAGATTCATGTTAAATACTATAGTCATATGTATACTGGTGAGAAGACTAAGATTGAAGGAAATTTATGTTAAGTAATATGTTGTACGTATTACCTTTATTGTTATTGCTGTGATACGTAGTTGTAAAAGTGCTTCAAATACTTTTCTATAAACGTAACTTCAGCTGACACAGTCGACTTCTTCTTGATCAATTCTTTCCTCCAGGCTCGTCTCCACTCCTTTTTTAATTACCGCCTATTCACTGCCATTCTGGAGCTCTCAATCATACCATAACTAGAAGGACCGATATACAAGTCATCCAATAATTAACTAGGAGCTAGGAGCAATTTACTACAAACGTGCAGTGGACTAAAATGACCCAAGGAATAATTCTCATATCTCTTAATCTTATAAGATTGAATTTTATAAGACTGAATTCTGCCTCATTTATCAATAATATTCCTCCTTAAATAAATAATAATCGCCTCGAGGTACTTTTTGATCTATAGATCGAAGAGTAATTTCGTAATCAATCGATATCGGTTTCATTCTCATTTCGTATGCCTACAATTCGGCGGGTAATTAAATGCAGGCCCGTCGACAGCCGGATGATCGATTAGAAAACCGATTGACCCAATCCTGTTTAGTTCGACGAACACTAAGTCCTCGTTAAGATTAATCAAGTTACCTAAATTCAAGCCAACTAGAAAACTTGAAATCCCATCATCAGTGTGATACTGTACATTTATTTGACTTGAAGTATTCAAACAGTCTCTAAATTCTGTATTCAATGTTCTTATTGTATTGTAGCTATTTGATTTCAAGAAACTTGAAGCATTTTATTAATATAAACTTGTTATCTCGTTTGATTAGAAATGTGCCTCCAAGTTTCAAACAAAGTTGAGGTTCTTCCAATTTCTTGTCCCAACGATCTTGTCGTTTTGAAGCAATTGAATCTCTTTTGAACTTTATATTCACTCACATTTTGTATGTATAACATTACTGTCATGTTTATAAGCATAATTCATATTATAATCAACATTTTTACATACATCTAACATAACTATAACTTACTTCCTTTCTATTTTCTATTAGGTATACTATCGAAGTCAGCTGAAACAACTTGAACAGAAGTCATTCGACTAATTTGAACGAGGCTTAAGGCCTAAATTCTTGCAAGTCCCTGGTTGGACCTCTGTCGGCTGACTTTTTCTCCGAAGTTCACCGAGTTTCTGCAATTCCAGAAGGAGCATGGCTGGTGGTCCCAACGAGGCGGTGCAGCCTCAATTAACAGCCGTTCCCTTTTCGATCTTACGTTACCTAATCGATCGCCATTCGATCGCGTTCTAGTTTTCTTCAAAAGAGGAATGCCGACATAGTCGAGTCGAATTCTTTCGCGTTCTGGCCAATTAAGCTGGAAAAATTTTCCATTTGCAGGTGGAAGTAGATGTTGCTGGATCACCTAGCTGACATAAAAGTAGGGATTTACTGTTATTTTTAGTATAATTCTGAGTAGAATGTTTGTAGGCTGAATTCAAGCCTAAATGAGAAATTCTCTATAGTTGAGATAATAATTCTATTTATAATATGATACGTGAGAAAGCATTGGTGTATATGGCAATTAAAAGCATAATTCACCTTCTGAATGCAAAGTTTGAGAGGGCTGAATCTAGTTTGTGACGCAAATCAGTGTTACTGACGCGAAAGTTTTTTTTTAAGGCGTGGGATAGATATAATGTACATATATAGCATGTTCTTGTAGTATTTTAGTACAGATAATTTTTTTTAACTTCTGAACACGGCTTTCAGTGGTGACACAGTCTACGGAGTTTCTTATATGGTTGGTTATTTAGGTCGAACTTATCTTAAATTAGTTTTCGTCTGCAAGTAAAATTTATTATCCAGACATCGTCGTATAGCCATTTAATTGTCCATTTTTACCAATCCAAGTGGTTTTCACGACGTACGAGCCTTGGACCACGTTATCGAGTATTTTTTTAAATGTATAGCATCTGGGTCAAGGGTTTCTCGCTTTCGTTTCTTCGCCTTTTTATTTCTTCTTCGATCCAGCTTTTCCTGAATTCCGTTTCTTTCAAAACTCCTGAAGAAGTCCTTCCAAATCGTGATTCCAAATATCTTCTTTCTCCTAGATATACTACGTATTCTTCTTTATTTCGTTTCTTCTAGAAGAATATCTTCCTTCTTACAGTTAGTCTCTTGTTTTTATTTCTTCGGTAGAAGTAGCTTAATCTTTTCAATGACTGAATGTCTTTTAAACTTTCAGAAAAATTTATTTTGACCAATTCATCATCATAACCAACGCATCAATAATGGAAACTATTCTTATCTATCACTATAATCTACTTTAAAAGCAAATCCTTTACTACGTATGTCTCTTATTTTTGGATGAAATTCATCCAAATTATTTCTTCTTAAAATCTTGATCCTACATTCCTCTTTGACTTCTGTCCTTTTATTATTTTTCTTACTACTATTTATTCGTGAAAAATTCCTACTACAAATTCCAAAATTCCAGATCCCATTCAAGCTCATCTTCGTCAATGAATTTGACTTCCAAGAAGTTAGAGGACTAGCCGATGCTTTGCCTGAAAGAGAAGCGATGAAGTTGGTGAATCGAAAAAAGAAAAATGACGAGACAAAGGACTTGGAACTTGGAAAAGAGGAAAACTAGAATCAAAAGTTCTTCTTCTAATTTTCATATTCATTTATCCGTGAAAAATTCCTATTACAAGCTTAATCATACAAAAATTCCAGATCCCATTCAAACTCATCATCATCGATGAATGTGAATTCCAAAAACTTAGAGGATTAGTCGATGCTTCTTTTAAAACAGAGATGACGAAGCAGATTAGCTTTCGATGAGATGACGAAGCGGAGAGGTTGAAAGACAGAAAAAGCGAATGCGTGTTTAACCCTGATAATAAAGCGCGTATGAATTTATGAATATCGTAAAATTTCCATAAACGTAACGCGTGCTCGAGCGCGAGACCCAATTTCTACGCGATCATTACGCAATCGTACGAGACACGCCGAGTACGCGAATTCATCGTTCGAACGTTTATCGTTGAACACGTGAAATTGAATAATTAAACGTCTCGTTTAAAATCAATTGCACTCGTTTAATGCGTCACTTATGTGGAAGAAGCTTTTCGCGAGAAAACGAAGAGAATCGATGGAAATGGAAAAGTAAGAAGCAAAAGGATGCGATTATATGCAAATATTTCACGATTATGTTCATTATGATTCAATCTCGTTTCTTTCTCCAGACATCGTAGATATTTCTCCTCTGATAAGTAGATTTTTCAAGTTTTTGAAAAGAAGAAGAATTTAGGGACTGTTCTCTCTTATAAGGATACGTGTTAAGTATTTTAAACTTCCTCCAAATAATTGATCTCTTTTCTAATTAAATATTTATTCTCTACATAATTATAAGTAATTTTAGAATTACCCAAAGGATCTTTAAAAAGGAGAGTTTCCGTCTGTTATGCAACATCTACAATGCTTTTGAGAGACACCCTCTCTAAATATAATTCTAAAATTCGAATCTCGAATCAAGAGCACTTTGAAACAAAGTTAAATAAATCTATTGATCTTCAGATAGGAGAGTTTCGACAGCAGTGATCAAAAGTCCTTTTAGGACCGAATTATTTCTTAGACTGTGAAAAAGTTTCTTTTTTATTAGTTTTGAATAATAAAAAAATATTTTTTCAGATGTTTTTGCAGAGGAGATATAGTACACTAAATTTAGTATCATCTGACGTATTTATGGCTTGGTTAATTAATGACTTATTAAAATACAATGTTGAATATACAAGGTGGTACGTAACTGATGGTATAATTGTGAGCAGAGTGATTCTACGTAGAATAATAAGATGAAGATATAAAATAGAATTTTTTCATACGACGTTTCGTTATCGAGACAGTCGAGTTTGAAATTTTGACAAATATACTTAAACTCGGCTATATCCCGAACCGTGGGAGTAAATAATCAACATGAGTTGAACGGATTGTGAAAATAAATTAAAAACGTACAATATAATTTTCCTCGTAAGATGCTTTCTTTTCGAGAAAGATAAATTTGAAAACGTAGCACGCACGTATACCAAACCAGTTCTTAATACGTTCAAATTTTATTTTCTGGAAAATGAGGTCTCAAACGGAAAGATCTTATTTCACAATTTTGATTTATTTTCGCACGTGTAATGATCTCCTTTTGATTGTTTACTCGTATCCAGCCTGTATCTGGCCAAGTTCAAGTATACTTCATAAATTTTGCAAACTCGATTTTCTCAGAAACGAAACGTCATATGCAAACATTTTATCCTATACTTTCGACTTCATCTTTCACGTACAATCAGCCAGTTGTACCCAAATCCTATCGCCAGCTTACGGGCCATCCTGTATATAACGTTGATCGCGAAAGGATTAAAATTATCCATAGAAATAATAAAAACGCAAAGCAAACGGTGGAGAACGTTGACTTCCGGCAAACCGTGTAGGCCCACCGACCTCTGGATCGCCCCAGCGTTTCGTCCACTCCTGATAATTACGCTAATGACGCTCGCGAACGTCAGTTAATTAGTCGATGACGCATTTCGATCGTCGTCGAGTCGGCTGTACTCTCCTCGAGTCACCGCCGTGCTGAATTTGCGCCTCGAAACAAGAAAAAGTTGCGTGACTCGTCCGGTAACCGCTTACATCAACGAATTAAAAATCTACCCGTCTCTATCGTTCGCGAATATTGTTCCTGGTCTCAGGAAACAGATTTGGCTCGAGATCGAGATCGAGACGCTTTTTACACTGTTGATTGTTTTTCGCGATTTACGACGATTCAACGTGCAGTGGTCAAGTATACGTAGGAGAAGAATTGTTATTTGTTGTTCAGCACCGGATCAGTAGATCGAAGTCTTAATCAACGAAGAGAAGAATTAGTATATGATGATGCTTGTGGAAGGGGAGTAATCTGGAAGAAGCAATTAAAGGAAAAAATTCTACATGTTCTTTACTTGTATACATATACTTACATATTTGTATACGTGTACTCAATAGATTATTAAAATCTATAGATAGAGTATAATTGTGCTGTTCGGAAGAAGTTGCAGACTCATCTGTTGTTCATCTATCGTTGGATTGAAATTTGTATCAACAAATAGTGAAGCATTTGCAAGTGGAGGAACAGAAGAGGAAATTTAAGATTCTCGCCTACGATCGTGTGATGGATTACGTCATCCTGATTTACACTGTTAAGAAAGTGAAAACGCTGCAAAGTTACCTGTTGTTCATTCATCATTCGATGAGTGCGTACGTTGAAATTTCCATCGACGAAGGGAAGAGTTAGTAGACGTTGTTGCTCTTGAAAGTGGAGGGATCTGAAAGGAGTTGAACGAAGAGATTTATTCTAAGAGAGATATTTTCACACGCATGATAAATTATCAAAGGTATCTTGGTAATACTGTTTTAAGAAATTGAAGAAACTATAGAAGCTATCTAAGGATTTGATGAACTGAAATACTTGAAGATTATTTAAAATCTACATTTCTTTTTATAGATCCTAAAACGCTTACATTTTATTTTAAGAAACTTTATCAAGCAATGAATTAACTTTAAATAGATACTTTGTAAGTTTGTGACATTCCTTGTGAAGATCTACGAATGAGTCGAACGTGTATGTTTAAATAGAGAAGAAGAATTGGAGAACGATTGTTGCGTCACGTATCCGTGAGAAAATAAGACCAATTATCGGACTAACAATCGGAGGTTTCATAGATTTGCGACCGGATGCGCCTTGAGGTTTGCGTGGATAATTTTCGCTAGGTGATACGGTCCAGAGAAACGCCACTGTAATTCTTCTTATGTAAGAGCTGATAGAGACGAAGCACGTGCTCTCAATGCACTATCCTGTCTCGACGTTTCAAGTAATCAACCAAGAAAGATGATCTCCTAATGAATAATCTTCTTCCACATTAATTCACATAAATCTTAAAGAAATGGATAATAAATAAATCTCTAGTATTATTCAGATTGATTATAAGTCAACTTTCACTCAATTTTTCAGGATTTTGTGTCTAATTTGAAAGAACAGCTTGCAAGTATTTCCTTGAAGTTTCAAGAGTTTGATGAATGCTGAAGAATTAATAAGAGAAAAGATCTTTGGATTTCGAAGAATTCTATATTCATTTTGGAAAAAGAACTTGTTACAAATATTTTACAGAATTTCAAAGATTTTCAAGAAATTTTTGGTTTCTAAAAAACTACAAATTCAATTTGGAAACAACTTATTGCAAATATTTGAATTTTTTAAAATGCCAAGAATTCTAAGAGATTAATAAAGAAGAGAAATATCTTTAGTCCTCAAACTACTGCATTTACGATTATTTTGAAAGAGGAAACCTCCAGATATAGCTGTGGATTTCAAAGAATTTCCTATACAGTCAATGCAAAGGAACAATATCCGGATGTATCTTCGTAAATACTGTCATGAATGAATAGATCAATGAGAGAATGAGGATGCTCATCCATAATAAATTATCCGCGATTCTACAATAATTTCTTCCTCTGAGGGAACAGAAGTATGTGAGTAACGCGAGGAATCTGAAGCGGCACGGCGTTCCGCTTGCGTGAATGTATCACGACTGGAAAGCGTCACGTTTGCTTACAGTGATATTACATAATCGGTTGATTGTGGAACGTAAACGGCGACGATTACTTGTGAGATGCGTTGAAATTCGACAAACGTAGCCGTACGGTTATTTATCCAAAGTGACTCGACTGTGAATCCTCTGTAAACAACTGTTTTCTTCGTTTAACAATTCTACCTCTTCAGACACTGCCCTGTCACCTGATTGAATTAATTATGTGATTTATTTGCGTCATTAATTAATTACGTAGACTGCGTCATATGGTCGGTCGATGAAAAGTATTCTTAGAACTCAAAGGAGTCTCAGTTATATATGAAAGAGTAAGACGACAAGTATTGAAGCATAGATTTGCTAGATGTGAAGAATAAGAAGTTGGTGCAAAGGATATCGAAGAAACATAATATTGTAGAAAATTTGTAGATACGTTGGAGCGTAACAGAAAACAATAGAAAATTGCAACTATAATTTTCATTCTCTTTATGATTATAAACATAATTATAATTAGAAGAAGTATACAATTGCAAACCGACTTTATTAGACTGATTCAAGTGAAGGACGAATTGTTTCTGAAAGACCAAAGTGATTATTGAAGAAATATACAGATGATAAATCTGTGTGTTTATAAATAACAATTGCTATGAACAAATCTTCTTGAAGTTTATTATTACTGCAAACAATAAAGATTATTTCCTTGGAATCGTTCCAGGAATTCGCCAGAAAGAGCAAAATACACTATATGATACTTCTATAAAATTGGAAACAAGTAATCATTATTTTAAAAATACCTTGTTGCACTTCCTTGTCAGAATCAACGAAATAGAGGTAGAAATCTATTAACAAAATCCTATTAAAAATCGATCAAAGAAATAGAAATTACTGAGAAGAACTAATTGAAACGAAAAAGAGCTGGAAATCTCGTTTAAAGTTTATCTAGCATTAAATTGAAGAATAATTAGTGCATCGAACAGACGAAGAATTTCGTGTAACGGACAAGCAGTGGTATAAAAAAGTGGCACACGCATCGGCTCGCTTTCCAGCTCGCCTTCGTCTCGAGGAAGAGGCCACAACGTGGGTGGACGACGGGGCTACCAGTCGATCCAGGTGTTTCGATTCGACCGCAGCTCGTGATTAAGATAATTACCGTTATCGAAACGCTTGCCAATTAACCGAGAGCCGCGTGGCACGATTCGATCACCCTGAGGAACGATGATCACGGGCGCGTTCATCATCGTCGTGACGCGCAGAATAGAGACTGGTTAAAAAAGAGAGAAAGTGTCTCGATGATTACCAGTTATATCGGGAATAATCACTGACCGTTGAAACGTTTTTTATTTCAGTGAAATCTACAGACTCGAAGAAAATCACTAAGACACTGGCAAATATTTCATCTTTTTTCGAGGTTCCTTTAAATTAGACGAGAATTCACAGAGAATTTTGAATTAAAGGATTCGAAGAAAATTGTCAATTAAGGGAAGATTTGAAGGAAGCTGTAGAGGACAATTTTTCAGAATTTTTGGATTTTCTTGCGGGAATTTTTTAAAACAAGAGTATTACACTTTTTAAGGTTGGAGAAAAAAATTCCAGTTAAAAAGATCCTTGAGAAAGAACCTTATAGAAAGAGTTGCTATATCTTTGAGGAATTCAAAGAAAAATTCTAAGCAGAATTAGAAGATTCGCCCGAAAGATTTTAGATTTCTCAAGAAGAGTTATTCTTGAAAGTTGTTAGAAAGAAGCTCCGAGTTAATGAAATATTTTAAAAAACGACGTTCCGAAGCAAAAAAGAAGAAAGGTATGACAAGGTAAAAGGTTCCTTGAATGAAGGCGTGAAAGCCTCCTCCGAGAATTTCCATTGACGTGCGACTCATTAGCATCCAATTCGGGATTCGAAGAACTGGGACACGTCGCTGTTTACGTCCAACCATTGGATTGGAATTGTCCCTCTGACAATACGACAGAACCATGAATCTCTTCAAAGCCAGTAGCCACCGTACACTTCTATCACGTTACACCTTCGAAACAATCTATTTCGGTGAGGCATCAACTATTTTTACATAGAAAGATTCGGAAGACATCGCGGGAAGATTTCTTACATTAAATAAATTCTTCGTTATCGTTGATAATTGATTTAATTAAAGATGCAAAAGACTTACGACAGAATAACGATACCAAAGATAGTGATCTGCTCAAAATCGACACTGGAAGATTGCATGGAACCTGAAGAATGCGACAGGAAGTCCTTAATTCAGAGGAAGATGATGAGGTCAAGGAGTAGAAGACATTCGAGGCGATTTTCTTCAAACATCGCCGAGCGTCGCTCACCTTCCTCTTCTAGAAGTCCATCACCTTGCTACTTACTTTCTCAGTCTAAAGAACAGACCCATAGTGAAGAGAAATCCGAGGATAATTATGATAACCAGGATTTTGAGAAGGATAAGTTGAGTCAGCTGGAAGTTAAGACTGATAGTTACAAGGAAGTTGATAACAATGATGAAAAGAAAGAAAACTGTATAGTTGAGAGACTACAAAATGGTAGCCTTGTTGAATGTGAAGATAACGAGAGAAGTGATTCGAAGTTGGAAGGAAATAAAAGAGATAAATCTTTGAGAAGCAATGGGGTTGAGGATCATAAAAGGTGTTCCAAGTGCAACAAGTGCATTAAATGTCAGAATAATGGGGAAGAGACTTGTTTGGAGAATTGTTCAGGATACCAGCAGTATTTGAGACTGCTAGAGGTGCCTCAGATTAACTTGGAATGGGGAGAAGGCAGTGGTGACGATTTGAGCTCTGAATGGGATTCTGATCACACGGATAGGTCGAATGAGAAAAAGACGTCGAAGGTAACGACGGGAAACGGTGTTCATCCAGATATACTAAATGTTTCTTTCTATTACTGAACAATAAAGTTTTTTCAGAATCAATATTTCGGTTAAAGTTAAAACTTAATTTTAATATTAGTGATGGTGGAAGAGGTAAAAGAGCTTTTTGATGAGATTTTCGCTTAATTTTGTTTCAGTCGTCAGGATGGAGAAAACTTAGGAATATAGTTCACTGGACACCTTTCTTCCAAACCTACAAGAAACAACGGTATCCATGGGTAAGTTATTTTTATTTTTTAAGTTCTTCGAAACAAATTAAAATACTTCAAAATTGGTATCAAATATTGGTTGAAACATTAAAATTATTAGTTAATATTAAAAAACTAAAATTTACTTAATTCATCAATTTATCTTATGGCCTTTTGCCAGAAAAAAATTCATAAATTAATATTTTAAATAACAATTCTGATATGAAATTCTACTAGTAAATAGTACAATTAATGCTAAAAAATTTTTAATAAAAAATCCTGCTATTAATTTTAGGTGCAACTAGCGGGTCATCAAGGAAACTTCAGAGCGGGGCCCACTCCAGGGACGATTCTAAAGAAACTCTGCCCTCAAGAAGAAGCTTGCTTTCGTCTGTTAATGAACGACGTATTGAGGCCGTACGTTCCAGAGTTCAAAGGTGTTTTAGATGTAAACGATACAGAAGAAGGGAATGTCGAGGAGCATGATGCAGGGGAAACACATCAAAAGGATGGTAATGGTGACAATGTGACTAAGAGGATCGTAGTGTCCTCTTACTTGCAGCTGCAAGATCTTCTCGGAGACTTTGAACATCCTTGTGTGATGGACTGCAAAGTTGGAGTCAGGACGTATTTAGAATCGGAACTTGCGAAAGCCAAAGAAAGACCTAAGGTATGATATTAATTTAATATGAATTAACATCGAACAATATTATAAATAAAGTTTCAAAGTTCAATTTTTATACTCTACATACTTTTTCTTAACTTTGCTATTCTTCTCGGGTTTATGACCCGAAATAGATGTTGTACTTTAATAGATATTATTAAAATACAGATATGGTTTTTAAATATTTGGTTTAAATATTCAATATAATTTTTCTATCTTTTGTTTATTCCACAACATTTATAAATAAAGCACTCGAAAAACAAGGAAGATATCTGAATGATCAATGAAAATATGAAGAAGTGAGGAGAATAGTAGGATCAGGGTTCTTCAATTCTTGAAACTCAATTTCAATTTTTCAAATCTTTAATTTCTCAATGTAGTTACGAAAAGACATGTACGAGAAAATGATACAAGTGGACCCATCTGCACCAAGTGCTGAGGAACGTCGAGTGCAAGGAGTCACAAAACCAAGATATATGGTCTGGCGTGAAACGATTTCCAGTACAGCTACGTTAGGCTTCCGCGTAGAAGGTATTAAACTTGCTCATGGAGGTTCGTCGAAGGACTTCAAAACGACGAGGACTCGGGAACAGGTTTGTTGATAGCGTACCAATAAATTAAGTTGATAGATCATAATAGTAATTTGATTTTAAAATTGGCTTATTAATTATTTAGGTTACGGAGGCGCTGAGACGTTTCGTGGAAGGCTATCAGCACGCTGTACCCAAGTATATCCAACGTCTAAAGGCGATTAGAACTACGCTGAAAGCATCGCCATTCTTTGCCTCGCATGAAGTTGTCGGGTCTAGCTTGTTATTCGTTCACGATGCCAAAAATGCCGGCATTTGGATGATTGATTTTGCTAAAACGTTACCTCTACCACAACATTTGCCAAGGATTTGTCACGATGCTGAGTGGAAAGTAGGAAATCATGAAGATGGATACTTGATAGGTGTGAACAATCTAATAGACATATTCCAAGATATATGGAACTCCGAGGGAACATAATTATACGGACCATTTCTTTTGGAAATAAGTTGACGCTACAACGAAGAGGATATTGAGTTAAACGAACATCATGCACTCTTAACTTTGTAAACATAAATGCATCTTTTGGTCAGGTGCTTTTTCTTCTGTATCTTTTTCTATGAGTCTATACTTCGTATTTCGTGAAATTTTGTACATAGATCAATGACTTTTGTTATGATGTTTTTCGTATGATATCCTCTTACCAGAAAACGGACCAAAGACGCGGTGGCTATTGCTGCCTAGGTATTTTATAATTAAACTTTCCTGCAACGTAGAGACGATGCACAAAGAGAACGTGTAAAATATAATTTAAATGATATACCGTTATGTAGTAAGTTTTATTTATGCATTATATGCAACGCTGCAAGAATCTTCTTGATACAAGAGAACGAAGGAACGGTGTTTTTGTATTTAAAATCGTACCATGCATTTGTAAATAATTCGACACTTAATATAAAAAAATCTTCATGACCACGTGTGTTTTCATTTTAAATGTCCTGATGTAGCACTGTACCTTGATCCCCATCAACCTGTCAAAAAAACTGCACGATTTTCTTTTTTCATTTTACCGAACCTAAAATATAGTACATAACGTAACGCAATTCTATGTATAAGCTTTACTGACTTATTACGTTTTTCATTTCTTCTTCTTCTTCTTTTTCTTCTTCTTCTTCTTCTTCTTCTTCTTCTACTTTTGCATTTTGTTTTTATACATACAAATCGTATGTTCATCAGAAAATTCAGAATTACAAGAGATTAAAGTAAGTTGGAACGAGAATAAATGAAAAAAGACAGCGACATCAATTTTGTCAAGGTGTGCTGTAGTTATTATTTCTCGGTGGTTGCGTCTGAATAGTCTGCTGTTGATTTCCCGTCGATTGAGACGAAGTTATGGTGGTTGGAGCAATAACTCGCGCATAGACTGCTGCACCCGTAGTTTTCAATCCGGCAGGAGTCGGTATCACCTTCAAACCGTGCAACGTTTTGATGTTGAGTAACTGACTTGGTAAAATGATAGGTTGTTGCTGTGTCTGTTGCGATGATTGTTGCTTTCCAAGTACTACGCTTCCACCGCTGCTCACTCCAACTCCTACGTTTTTGTTACCACTTGCTAAAACTATTGGCTTGCCAGCTAACTGAGCTGTCACCATTCGAACGGTTTGTGCTTGCTGTGTTTGTTGTTGTTGCTGCGTACTGGCTATGATCTTCGACTGACCTGAAGAAGTCTGCGCTTGCGATACTACCTAAGCACCACATTGAGAATATTCCATAAAAGTTTAATTTAGAATTAAAATCAAAAATTATAAAAATTTAGATTGAGAGTATACCTGATATTGAGTTTGTATGACCTGCTTCCCTTGTCTATTGAGTTGATTAGCATGGCCAGTTGTGGTCGCCAACTTCAATCCTTTCTGAGCAAGGAGATTTTCTACCGAGATAAGCTGGCCACTACCAGAACTGGTTAGAACCTTTGCCAATATCTTCTGCTGTTGTTGCTGATGCGGTGACTGTTGAATCTGTACTGCGATTGGTTTCCCTCCTATCTGCGCAATTATGCGTTGCATACCAGATGTTTGTATCGATTGTTGTTGATTGGTAACAACTCTCTGTTGGATTTGCTGTTGCTGTTGTTGTTGCTGCTAAAGTGACATGAATATATTAAATTGTTAAAGCCATTAATAGTCATTAAAATAAAAAATGATGACCTACTCGAACAATTCGTACCTTTAATTGTTGCTGTTGTATTTGTTGCGATTGATTACTAGATGGCGATGATTGTTTAATAAATATTGTCTGACCCTGAAGCCCATGACTCGTAAGAAGTGACTTGATCTGTCCAGAACTGACCAATTTTATTTGAGAAGCTAACAATGTCTTTCCAGGTAGTACATGTTGTTGTTGAGATTGTTGCTGTTTTATATTAGCAGTTTGCAAGATACTTTTTCCCGCTTGATTAGTCACTATTGTTTGTTGTTGTTGTTGTTGTGTTTGTTGCGATTGTTGTTGTTGTTGTTGACTTGGTACTTTAGTAGGAGGCAATATAGTGGTTAAATTGGTGGTTACATTCGTTACATTAGAAGCACTGCTGGCTACTACAGACTGAGCAGAATGTAGCACAGAATGTCCAGATAATCTAATAGTTTGTAGACCAGCGGATGTTGATACTTGAATTTGATGATGCGGAAAATGCTGCTGATTTGATTGTAGTAAACTTTGAGCACTGGTTTTTACAACAGCGACCGGTTTTCCACCGATGTTCGCTGCCTTCTTCGCCGGAGCGTTTGTAGTGATTTGTGGTTTTACATCACTAGTTGATACATCCTTTTCTACGGTAATAGTACTAATAGAGGTAGAAGACGTAGGGAGAGACGTAACCGGAACGGTGGTCCCTGACATAGAAATTACTGAAGTCGCTGGCGTACTGATTGTTGTCACTACGTTTGTGACCACAGCCGATTGTTCTGTTGTAGCGGAATGATTATTGATATTTTTCTCTTCAGTTTTCTTCTGCTCTTTTCTGTAAAAAAAAAAGAAACGTACAATCGATATGCTGTTCAAAACATTTTTCACACGATAAAATTTAATATTTACCTCGAAATAACAGGTTGAGTAGTAGATGTGACCTTTCTTTCTTTTTTAGGTGTAATTTCTTTACTGTTATTAGGAGATTGTTCTTTGTTAACATTAGTAGGTTTTATCACTGGAGGAAGTGCCTTTCGAGACATACTGCCACCATTCTTCTTATTCTTTGCAACACCTTGTAGTTGTTGATGATACATTTCTATAAGAAAAGAAAATATATGACATCATCTATAAAATATAAAACATAAGAATAATACATTTCAATAAGGTACAAACCAAACTCTGATTCTGAACGTGCTCGATGAAGGTATAGCCATTCCTTACGTCGTGGATAATATCGTACACAGGGATCTGTTTCGTAGTGCAATCTATCCAAAGCTCCAGATACCACAGAATGTAAGTATCCTTCCTTGTCATCACTTTCTGTCTGTTCCCTAATGTATTGAGAATCTTTCAGTAGCTGACAGATGTCAGCCCGAGTTCCTTCGCCATTGGGAAGCCTTGCAGTAGCGTCTCTGACTAAGGCTAAGATAGTCACAAAGTTTGGCCGATCTGCTACCAACAATGAATGTCCACGAGCCTTGGTCAAACCAGAAGCTGTTATACGAATTAAATATAATATAAATAATAATTTATTTAATTATATACATATATCTTTTTTATAAAATATTATATAATCAAACGTACCAACATTGTGTTGATAAATGCCTTTTACCGGACCTACGACGGAGGCATAACCGTGCATTCTATATGTAAATGCTTTATGAGGAGCAGCATAACGCATACGCTCTTGCCTTCTAAATTCTTCTCGTTCTTCCACCGTGGATGGTCGAACCTTCCATTCCGTGGGCCACAGAGCACGAGGTGGCTCCCATTCTGCGACAGTATTGATACATCCACCATCGACACTAATCGATTCTATCGCTGGACTACTATCTCTGCCGCTCGAATTTACATTTCCACTTCCAGAATTACTGTTAACGTTGCTGCTACTAGCTTGAGGCACTTGATTTTGTTGCTTCACAGCTACTGGAGAGCAAGTGGAGATTGCAGACGGTAGACCTAGTGAATCTTTGTGCATTAAGAATTTCGCACATAAGTCCGACAGACGAGAGTCCGAGTCTCGTCCAGCTCCGATCCATGCGTAGACTCCATTTCCCTTGTTTTCTAAATAGGGAACAAGTTCTGATTCTCTTTCTTGTCGATCAATTATCTCTTGAGAGTAAGTGAGTTCCCCAGCAAGAAATCCTAAAGCCAGTGGAACCAACGCTGGCCAAGAGGATGCCAGAGAATACCAATCATTTAATGGTGAAATGGGATTTCCTTGCCACTGAGTAATAGCATCCCTCATTTCTCCTGTGCTCATCCTGTATTCACCTTTTGAGGTAAATGCATCTCTTAACAGTGAGAAGAAACAAGCATGTGTCTCCTGCATTAATTCTGCCCCATTGTTAATGTCGATAGCGTCTTCATTAGATGGAACAGCGATTTCTTTATCTGGTATCGATATAACTCCTTCATCTTCGCACTTCACATCATCCAATATATCAATTCCATCGTCGAGTTGTATTGGAAGCTGCATCATGTCGATGCTATCCAAATCAAGCTCTTTCTTATCGTTTTCCTCTTCCTCTTCTGTTTCTAACGGTGCATCTTCGTTCACTCCCGTACTTAGTTCTGTTTTTATGTCGTCGTACTCCATGTCTTCCACTTCTTTCTTTATTTCTGGCATAACTATCATAGAAGATTTGTTAACTTTCGGTGTAATGGGACTTAACTTCTTTTTAGACATTTGATGCATCTCATATGCATCTATGGGCTCTGACTTAATTGGCGTTAACATTCTATGATCTATATCCAATGTATTGGAATGTCTATTTTCATCCGTCGTATGAGAATAATCACTGTTATCACTCTCGTGCTTTATCGAATTAGAATTAGTTAATCTTGGCGCTGGTGGACAAAGTGGTGATTGCTCCAATTTCATACGTTTCTTCGCTGGTGTGATACGTATGGAAGGACCAATTGATAATTTCTGCTTCTGTCCAATTTGTGCTCTTTGAGTTAAATCAGCAAGAGCGATACCTTGTGTATTTAATTCCGGATGAACCTAAAGAAATATGATGAATATTAGTACTCTAATATGATTGAATTTCTTATTCACACAACTTAATTTCTTAAAAAATTATTTCACGTACATCACGCCGAGCTCGTCTCTTTTTATGTTCAAGCAACATTTCGCGATACGTCTCCTCGGTCTGTTCACGAATAAATAGAGACCTATTCGTCGCATATTCCGCTCGTTGCAGCGTGGAGAAAACAGGTCGAATAGTTTCATCCTCGTGATTTATTTGCAAACCCCGAATGGACAATCCTTGAACTCCCACCAAAGAGCGTCTCTTCTTCTTCTGCTTAGCTCCGGACATTTGATAGTGAGGATAGTTCTCTTCATTCTCGGACGTTGTGTCGGCCGCTAACTTTGCGCTCGCTCCGAGCTCTGTCCTCAGTGCATTCAGTTCCTCCAAATAGCGCAGTTGCGTTTTCTCTTCAACTGTCGGTTCATTGCTTGTTAGTATTGTCCCTCGGAAGTTACTACATACTTCTCTGCCAAACGGCTGGAGTGTGGGGGAAGTATAAACAGCCAGAAAATTTTTTACAATCAATCACAGCAGAAGCTTAACTTACCCATAGCAGGTTTTGGTTTCTTCCATTGAACCTTTGACAACGTGCGTTGCGCTGGTTGACATAAACCTTGCTTATACGCGTTAGACAACAAACTTTCTCTAGATTTCAGTAATTGACTGGCTAGTTCATAAGATCTTTTCCGTTCCTCGAATAGTAATCTTCTCTGCTGTGCCTTACGGACTAAGCTACACATTCTTCTAATATCTGGGCGGTAATGACCAGCAGATAGATGACTGTGAAAGGCATCCAAAGGTGCAACACCAAATCTGATGTAGATAAATATAAAAACAATATTATAAGAAAGATAGATTTCTTTCAAAAATTTATTGGAAATAATTAGTTGTATCTAACCTGTGATTTTCACGTTCAAATAACATACGCAATGTTTTCTCTGTTTCAGCTTCTACATCACAGTCTTTTGGGAAAGCTGGTAAAAGGTTGCAGAGAGTTTCTCTTTGATCTTCGGTAAGGCATTCGTTCCATATATAAGGATAATCCAGAAACTCCTTGAAAATAGCAACATGTTCGCAAAGATCTTGTGGTAATTTTATCTTAATGTTTACAGCAATACATGTTTCCCATTTCTAGAAACGAAATTTTTGTTAACAAAAATGTATTTCCACAAAATATGAAATTTCAGACAGCACCAAAGTATCTGGACTCTCCGCCTTGACAGAGTATTCTGTGTTCTCATTTTCATCTTCATCTTCTTCGCCAGAACTATGACTTTCACTGCCACTTGTGCCATGTTCTTCTCCACTATCATCCCCACTATCAGTTGAAGTGCTACTTCCACTTATGCTGCTACTACTACTATTACTTCTAGATCCATGAGAAGATGCATCATCTTCATCTTCTTCAGCTCCACTATCACCACCAGCTGAACATTCATCCACCTATAATCACAATATATGTACAAAAATATATAGCAGAATAAATATCAGGGTGAGCCAAGAAGAAATCACATAATTTTACTAGTATATTTGATAACTTAATCTGGACCAAACAGATCATATTATTCTATAAATATAAATTTATTTGATATTTTAATGATTCTTGCCATTTCATTCTAGAAATTTCATTTCTGATGCTGTCACTCGTAATACATGTTATTTGTATTAGTCCTGCACATGTGTCAAAAATCATAATAAGCATCATAAACAATCTGCTGTTTATCTTTAGTTTACATTTTATATGGTACTTGGTAGAATAAACAATTATTTGGAAAACGAATGAACCAATATAGCATATAAAACTTTTTTGATTGACAATGATCTACCAAACATATTAGTAAAGTTATTTATTAGAGTTCTTCCAGGACATCCTGTGTCTTTTATGAAATTAAATGATTTTCGAAGACAATTATGAAAAATCTAATTTATCGTGCTACATTCTATGTCACAATGAATACACAAAAATTAAAAAATACAATATGAACGTGATTATTATTTAATCAAAGATAAGAAAACAATCATCATATAATAGCAAATAACACGTCAGGAGAACATACGTATATTCTACGATTAATTATTTAATTTACTAATTATCTAATTAGAAGAACTGAAATAACGAATATACCAGGAATAACAGTGAATGTTTTCTTTTTCAGGAGTAACATGACACAGGGTATGTACATTGCGTTTCCAGAGGATACAGTGTTATCGATCATACGGACATAAATTTCGAAATAATTAATCGTAACCAACCTCCATTATTTTCAGTTTCTGCGCTTGCTCTCCTCTTGTCTCCCAAGTTCTGCAGTTCCTACGAAAATAGCAAATCCTCGCCGCTAACGATAATTCACGAAACACAAATAACGAACTGAGGATAAATCTGTCAACGTTGTTACGATACGAGAAATCTTTCGAACGAATGAATATTAAGTAATTTCGCTATTCACCGTTTGACCTGTCACAGCTACTGCACTCCTACTCTTCCAACAAATTTTAGTCATGGCGTGGAATACAGCGAACAGAACCACGGTGTTTGTATATTGAAAGATCTCGAGCGCGCACCTTCTTCGCCGGTTTAGTACTGTGCCCATTCCGTGGCAGAGATTTTAAGACCGATCCGAAAGCAATTAACTCTTACAAATAATGATAAAAGGACCAAGAAAAAGAGAGATTATAAATCTTTTTTATTAAATCAACTACAAATATTTATTACATTTCTTCTACGTTAAATATAAAATTGAGTATTCGAAGTGAAACAAAAGCACTTCTAGTAACATTTGTTCGTTATGTACGTTTAGTTGGCAGCAATGCAGGAGGGTAAAATTTAATTCAAATTTAATAAAGATCGAATAACAATTAGAATTTTATTTCACGGAAATGGAAAGATAAATATTAATTTTTTATTGCATTGCTTTTTATTAGGGAAAAATATTGTTTTAACAAATGAAGTACAGAAGTATGAACGGCCAAATATATTAATGAACTAGAACGTCACCTGCATAAAATTTTAGAAACTGTTATTTGAGCGGCTTATGTACCGTAACAAGGTTATACCAAATGAAGCATATAATGAATGTTATTATACAGGTATTGCAACTACCAATATCGAAGATAAATAATTTATACTATCATTCTCTAATGATATAATCTATTACGAAAGCTACATCGAAATTAAACTTGTACTGTAATTTGTAATACTATATACGTACGATATTTCTTAACAGTTCGTAAAACTCTTTTTATAATATATCTTTTTGTACCTAAACGTGTTAATGGTATTGATCATACAGTTAACAATGACTTATTAAGATTATGCAGTAAGGTCTTATCTTCGCGTTTAATCCTACCTTAATTTAGAACTATCTAAAACTATAAATTATATAGAAATAATAAGAACTTTTTTACACATATACCTCCACAGAATCTGATGAATCGTTTCATATGCAAGAATACTGGTTAACGAAAACCTCGTTGTATGATATATGTAGTAACTGCAAAATACTTTTAAGAAGGAACGTTTTGATTAGCATTTTGTACTACCCCGGTGCAAGTTGTTTCCGCTGGTACAGATAAAATTGGTGCGTACTGCATATAATGTGGTTGACCAGCAACAGCATACCAGTGTTCAGGTATATTTTGTGGAGGTATATTATATGGGGTTGGCGGAGGGCATAAGTACGGCGGGCATAGGCCAGAATAAGCTTGTGCGTAATCTATTCCAGGACACAGATGCGGCGAGAACGGTTGCACACTATTGTTATCATGTATGTCAGAATGTGATAAGCATGGAATTGGTATAAAACTTGGATTAAGAGAATAATAAGGATTTGCGAATGCTTCCGCTTCATTGCCATAATACGGCAGTCCGGAATACATGCCTTGTTGCATGTAAGACGCTTGATAAGTATTCATTGCATTTGCAGGAGTGTGTAGCTGCTGATGTATTGATTGTGAAGGTTGAACATTCATACTATCTTCTTTTGCATCTCTATCCAATTTGGAAAGTTTAGAGTTTGATCCATTGCTTGAATACTGATTAGAAAAATGCGAAGCAGATCGATGTCGATCTATATAAAGGACAAGTATTTATTAAAATTGTGCATACGGACATAATTATTCAAACTGTCTATTACTTACTCTCTGAATTTTTCTTATATCGTGGACCTAATCCATTTCTATTTAAACGAGAAGATTCCTTATTTGCATATTCTAATTTATTATCGCGAGACGAATACGATGTTTCTTTCCCATCATTTCCTCTTTGAACTTCAGTCTTCTGAATCTGTGTATTTTTAATATCATTTACGTATCTATTTTCGTTTTCTTGGTACAGTGATTGCGTGCCAATTTCTTTCTGATCATTGTTAGGCTCTTTCTTTTGTTGCGTAAGTGTACAATCTTGGATCATATTCGTGATATTTGTAATTTCTTCTTCATTCGGAGATGCACCTTTTCGATTAATAAATGAATAAATATATGGTTAATATAATAAGTAAGATTAATATAATATAAAAAATATAAAAATAACATACCTTGATACCACTGTCCAAAATCAGGCGACTGTACATTTGTTAAATAATTCCAATTAGCACCACCACGAAAATACTGCAAAATAGTTTGAAATAAATAAATATGTAGCTACGAATTGGTTTGTAACAATTGATCCTTACCTCTAATCCTAAATTGTAAAAAAATCTCAATGTGAATGGATCTACAGGAATGCAAAAGAGGTTATTTATGAAATTCATTATCAAATTATGTATATAAAAGTAATTTGCACAATTACCTGATAGCGGCAAATCACTACCATTTACATCAATACTTTTTTGTACAGAACAATTAATAGAACGTAGCATATGATCTATTTGAGCATTAGAATCTCCTAAAATATTGTAAAAAAAAACATAAGCAATTCACGATATAGAAATGGCAATGATAATTTAAGTGAGTTTTGTCTTTAATTACATACCAGCATATGGTGCGTAATATATATCTTTCTGCATCTTCTGTTTAGAATACGAGTTAAAACTGACATTATTATCATTATTCGTTGCACTATCAGATTTTGAATTTCTTATACTATTATTTTCGGAGTTTTTATGTGAGAATGAATCTTTTTCTTTACGTTCTTTATTATTTTCTTGCCTTCCAATATCTATTGTAGAAGACTGAGTGTTATCAAGAACCATTTTTGTAGAAAACATTTCAACAGAATTCTATAAAAGAAAATATTTTGCTATAATAATTTATATGCATTTAGATTTTACAATAATTAAACAATTTTTTATAGCTTACATCAATTGAGTAATTAGCACACTTATCCATTGAATAATTCTCATATTCTTGATGATCCACTTTTCTACAATAAAATAGAGACTTGTAATACAGAAGATAAAGATAGATTTATTAAATAATTATCATAATAAGATACTTACAATGATCCTTCCTTCCATTGAAAATTATTCTCATTAATATCACTGACAATATTATCATTGTTTTCATTTTTATCAATATTATTTGATAAAATGTTCATACTAGAATCTTTAGTTTTGCGTGATGATGCACTGCATGCTTTTCTCCATTTTTGATCTATTACAATACAGAATAAATATTTACAAAAAATATAAAAATTCGTTTCTAATACGTTTAATTCGTTTCTAAGGTTACTAACTTGAATCTAAGAGTAGATTCTTTTTGCAAACTGGTAGCCAATTGGCCTGTTTATTTTTCTTTAGGGGTAATGGTTTGAGAGCTGAATATGGCACAATCCTTTTTTCTCCTAACTCCTCAATAAAGACTAATACAGGTCCCTGACTTTTACCCATTTCTTGAATATGTCCATAGTAAAATATGGGATCATTGCTTTTCTTTTGCAATATTTTTGTATCATTATCATTAACGTCCTTTCCAAGAGAAGACACATAAATGCTATTGTTATTGGTTTTGTCAAAATCTTCCTCATTAAAGTCCACTTGTACCAAACATTTGCCACCAATTTGGAGTTCATGACTATTGTGCCTAGTCCATCCTGCATTTTTCACTTCTAAAATATGATTTATTTTCTTCTTTTAATGAAATTATGATACTTTTAGTACATATCAATTTTTGTTACCTCTTCTAATTTCATGCCATATATCGAAGTCAGTATTACGATAGATATTGGGATCAAGAGCTTTAGCAATTCTATAAGGAAAAGGCGGTATATTTTTTATTACGGCCCGTGCATCATCAACCTCATCAGTTCCATTGTCAATTTTATTATATATCTCTGCGGCTAATTGGCTAAACATAAATAAATTGAACCTACAATAACATTTTGAACCATGTATTAATGACATAATTATTATTTGACTTACTCTCGGATCTCTAGATTGCCTTTAAGAAAAAACTTATCATGTCTAAACGTAGCTGTTCTATCATGTAACATTTTATGAACAGTACCCTCTATATTAGCCATTTGAAAAACATCTTTATATAACACTTGATAGACAATAGCTACAAATAATTTTTAAAATGTTTATAATTTATATTTATATTATAAATGAAAAAATATTAAAAATCTAATAGAACACATACATTGACAAAAAGCAGCGTTTGCAACAAAGTCCTTTGTATAAATACTTTCATACTGCTTTTGTGGTGTATGGCATAAATATATTATATCCTTAAAACCATTATTTGTAACATTATGATTAGCTTGCTTTTGACTACTAAATATAATGAACTCTCTTTTATAAAGTAACGACATAGCTTGGATTTCAGTCATGCCACCCCATTCCGTAAAACATATCATTTGTTCTAAATAATCTTCAAATGGAATCGATATACCCTACAAAGGAATATGTATTAACTAAAATGTTTATATAGATATTAATTAAGGATTAACCAAATATAGCATATCCACCTCCGAAAATAAATGTTTTGTTTTTCTCATGAACTCCACGCATTCTTTTCTCACTCTTATATGATAGTGTTGTGTCAAGTAAACTTGTTCACTAACTGCCCTGAACAAGCAAGTTGGATCTCTAGGTGCATGTTTCCTGAAATATCCTTCATTTTGTAACCATTCATCAATAGGTTCTTGCGTACGTTTCAATGGTTTTCTAGGAGATATTTCCATCTTATATCACTAAAAGAAATAATGAAACTATTTTTCTTTTTTGTTAAAAATACGAATTACGCGTATTTTCGTTAAACATAACAAAGTAATAGTCGTAAGTAGTCGTCTAAATATTGCGAAATTCTTAAGATTTTTTTTTATCAACTTATGATAATAACTTCCATTATTAGGAAAGTACGAAAAGATGTTTTTGTCTATCGTTAATCATGAATACTTACTGTGGAAATAAAAGACAAAAAAGTTAGTTGTAAACAGAATTGTACCTGTTTGAAGAGAAATAATTAATAGGTCGAGGAATTTCTTCGATTCGAGATTATCGAGCCACACAAAAATTTTTTAAATTGTACAACGTAACTGTTACTTTGCAATTATCGTCGTAGCATGGCTAACAAAGGACTAGCAACAGGTTCTCTACATTAGCTTCCTATTAAGATAGATTTCTCTAAGACTATTGGACGAAAAGATCTTTTCAGCCAATCATAATCTTTCATTTGGCACTTTTGGTTGTGTTTATGTTATAAAAGGACCTTTAGTGAACTAATATACACATTTCCTTTGTTTGTATTTTCGCGCGACGGTTCGAATTTTCCAAGATACATTATACAAATAATGATTCTTATACATTAATCTTTTATATATAACTTTAATTAATACCAAACTCGATAAAAAAGACTTCAAAAGAGGTTCAAATATTACAAGACACATTCTTACAAATTACTTTTTTATTCGTCATAATTTTCATCGGAATGACAATGCGATGTGTACGAAATATTAAAAAAGTACAATAGCCCCTTATATAAAATATGATTTTTACAGAAATATAAGATCAACCGCTGTACCATTGCGATATTCTGTAACGCATGCAATGCTACCAATTTTGTTGCTATCGAAAATAACGTTTTGCCTGCGTGCAGCTTTCTTAGTATAAAAAGTACATCCTTTGGCGAGTTAGTATTAAAGACGAATGTCGATGCAAGCCCAAAGTTATTTAATGCTGGTAACTTTAGGAATCAGATCAATGGCTTGTGAAGTTTTATCGCATATTTTTTTTTCTTTTTTCTTGTCTTTTAAATTAAATTTGGACCTGAACCTTCATCGTCGTTCCGTTGTTAATAGTTTTGTGTAAAAATCGACTTGTGCGTCTCGCCGAAAGGGACGCTCATGGCGGTAGGATAAGTATAATCATAAGATTACATTAACACAGTGTTTCGCATTCTCCTTTTTTCTTGTCGACAATGTATGAATAATTGTTATAAAATGTCACGATATAGAAAATGGAAGAAATGACGAGTCGCTGCTTCCTTTCTTTTCCGTTCTTTTCGTTTTAAAAGCTTTCTTTAAGCAGCTATCTTTTCTGCGTCGATTGCTAAAACAAAAGAAAACATCATCCTGATAAAAAAAAGATTGTCTTTTATTAATAATATATTTACTTCGAATTCTAGCTCACCTTCTTTGGTAGGCAAGGGATTTTTCTCAAGCGTTTCCGCATGCTTCAATTTTGCGGGATTGAAATTCTCAATGTCAGAGATCAGCTCTTGCTTTTCTTTTTCCTGCTGGATCACTGCACAGAAAAATTTGATTTGTTAACATTTTCCTTGGATCAAATTAATAATTTCTCTCAAAAATTATAAAAGGTAAACAAAATATATGGAGGTCATGAAATACAATACTGACCATCCATATCAGGTAGGAAAATCTTTTCTTGAGTTTCGGTATGCTTCAGACTGCTTGGGTCGAATGTCTCGATGCCTGACATAAGCGTTTGTTGAGTCTTCTCCGCAGCTACATCTGTAAGGCATAAATCGAGGTTAAAGAACGGAATATGAAACATGTAAGAGAAAATTATGAAAGGTAAGGTTATCGTGGAAACCAGTGAAATTGCACCAACTATATATTTATGTAACAATTTCACTGTGTCGCTATACCATGAAATTATTTTAAAACCATTGTAGTTGCCCAATTTTATCAAAATTACGAATAAATATAAATTTTTTACAGAGAACTTATTTATTAATGCAAAGAAAATATATATATTATTTTTAAATAGTTTCCTCTAGCAAGGAACATTAAAGCCTTATTGTTATTGGGATATTTCAAAAAAATGTTTATCGCTATAGTGGACGTAACATCGTATTGTTATCGTGGACGCAGTACAGAGTACAAGACTACCGACAACTGACAACCTAATTGGACATGCAAAACAATTCCTTCTAAGCGGCTGAAAGCGAAAGTGAATAAGCTTGGTTTGGTCACGTATATTTTGGTCACCTCGAAGCACCAAAAGCAACAGCATACCCTCCTTTTGATCCCGTCCAAAGTAGAAGCAGGGAATCTGAGAATCAAGTATTCCCCTAAAAATCAGATAAGTTTCTATGATACCTTTGGCATTGGGTAATATGATCTTCTCTTTCGTATCGGCATGTTTCAATTGATCTGGTTTAAACGTCTCCACATCGTGGATTAATTCAGAATGTTGTCGTTCTTGTCGCACGTCTACATATTACAGTATTACATGCATTATAATCGATAATTTTGAGAAACAAAATTATTAATATTAGAGTTCTATATGTCTACAAAGTTACAGGATATTGAATCGTAAGAATTACATTAAAATAATTCTGTAATACAATGATTTTGGGAGAAAGAAATAACAAATATTTGCATTGTACCTTCAGCGGAAGGTAGAACGTTCTTTTCAGCGGTCGCGGCTTTCTTCATACAGCCATGATTGAAACCTTCTAACTCGCTTTTCAAGTCTAAGGCTACTTTTGGCAGGTCTTTCAACGACGGATTCGACATGGTGATGTGTTGTACTCTTCAATCTGAAACAAGCAAACATTTCTTTATGTTAACAAAAATATTTCATAACATCAATTGTGTATCATTGATTAAGTAAGATATAATAACTGTGTATTATAATTACATATATTTTAATTACAAAAATAATTTGTATATTATAACCTCGATAGATTACTTGTTAATATCCAAAAACGTCACAAATAAATTTATAGCTATTTAAGAAATTATAAGATTTTATAACACAAATTTTCCGTCTCTAATCTAAAAGTAACAATCTCTTTTATTTGTACTTTGCTACCCGTAAGAGTTTCGTTTGAATATCGATGTCCAGAAGAATTTCCAATTATAAAACTGACATCAACAACTAGAATTACAATCTGAAATGACCTGTCGGGTTTTGTCCGTGGACGCGATATGTCTTTGTTTACCGTTCAGTTGAACAAAAGCTGCACAGAAAACGAACAAGTTATATTCATAACAAAACAGAATCCAATTATTTTTGAACTATCTCTAACAAAATTTTAAGATATTTTATATAATATACACAATATATACGTACAAGTTTCCTATGGTAAGTATTCAAATATTAAGGTTGCTCGAAAAATTCGTAGCGGAAGTTAAGAAAGATTTAATTAGAGTTAGAGTGTTTGCCATCTACATACATATAAATTACCGAACCTTTTCTTAAAAAATTGTTTATCTTCTTCACACTAACAGAATGCAGCTTTTTATACATTTATGGGAAATTTAAAAGTGCAAAAATTATATTGGAAAAATTTGAACTTAATCTGAAAAAATACATAGAAGTTGTAAGATATTCATTATAAAGTTATATTTAATAAAAAATTAATGTAGTTTACTAAATAAAGCATGTAAAGTATAAAATGTATTTATTACCTTATTTATCATCTTAAACATATATTGTGAATTAATAATTGAAAATGATCTCATTGAATACTGAGACTTACTAATGTTGCTGACGATTACTTGTTTATTGGCTTTATTATTATTTGGAACTGTTGTATACGTTTCCAGAATCATTTATGATTCTATCAATATAATCATGATAGTTGGGTGTCATTTCGGCATTAATACAATTTTTAAATGTTTCGTATAACATACGTAATATGTTCATAAAAAATGTAACAATGCTTTAGTGACATATGTAAACGATATACAGCTGTATATCGCTCCGAATCGCGATACTTGCTGCAACTTTTAGCCCATTTTCTTTATTCTCGGTTGAACAATGATTGAGCGTCGGATATATCGAAAACAAGAAGAAGCGAGAATCTGCAAGTGTCAGCGAACGAGTCGGTTCATTGTCATCGTGTTACCGAGAATCGAACGAAGTCTGTGTACACAAACGTGATACGCGCACTCGAGTGTGCGCGTCTATCGACCAAACATATCGATATCGAATGCGCCTCGCGACGCTTTCAATGCATATTGGCAGAAACGTCGGAATTTAAACGTTGAAAATTCTTTCATATAATGCACACACTATATATAGAAGGACTCGACGATACTAAAATGGAAAATTTCAAATTGGATTTGATTTACTCTATACTACAGTACGTTACGTTTACTTTGCCACCTTACAACCTACCATTTTTCTACCATTTTTTGTTATTTCTTTTCAAACGTATAAATTTGAAATTTTAACATTTTTGCATTATTATATATTATTATTACATATTATACATTATTTTATTTTCTAGATTCATAAATATTAAATATAAAAGATCAAGAAGACACAGAAGGATTATAAAGCAAAAGATTTGATTCACTCTACACATTAGGTTACACTGCATTTACTCTACCACTACATAATCTGAAATTTTTCTACCACTTTGTAGTTTCTTTCCAAACACACAATTTGAAATTTTACTATTTTTGCATCACTGTGTATTATTACAAAACTGCGCATTTTTATGCATTTATGGAAAATTTGAAGTCACAAATATGCATATAATATACATTATATGTAAAGATATGTGAAAATATTCAAAGTAGAGTACCTATTTTATTAATTATATTTATAAAAATATGAATTTTTACAAACATAATTAAGTCTAATTATTTTTATTGTGCATTATAAATGGTTAGTATATTATACATTACTTTATTTTCTAGATTTGTACATATTAAATATTAAATATGAAGAATTGAAAAAATACAGAAGGATTGTAAAGCAAGAGATTTTTCAATTGATGGAAGATGTAGACAGATACAAGTACTATAAATTCCGAACGAATAACGGCACCGTTTCTAATGAATGCAAAGGTAGGCAAGTATTTCTTGTCTGGTATTTTACAGTCTCTTCTTGTTCGTGTTTCTTTTTTCCTTTTTATAAGTGAAAATAACGGATTGGCCATAATTATGTCGGAACATAATCGGACACGTAACATCTTAAAATGCAACGTGTTACGTTAATTGCAATTAGTGGACTCGTTTAATCGTATCTAATCGGACTTGGTTTGTGTAAAAATGTTATTAGAGAAACGCAAGCAAGATACGATATCTCTTATTAATAAAATCTGTCTGGAGATTCTTTGTTGTCTAAATTTCGTATTACACGCCAGTAACTAATGCGTTACGAAGCGGAAGCTAAAGCTTGCTACTTCCGGTTCGCGTTTCTTTCCATTTCCTTTCTGGTCACATATCCTCCTCTGTGAATTCTTACTGAAACGTCGGCATTTTTATGAACCAGGATTCTCATTCACTCAGTTTAATCTCACAAATTATATTTCCTTTAATCAAACAAATTTATAAATTTACGAATTTATAAAATCTTTCTACTATACTGTACTATATTTATGTATTTTACCAAATTTTAAGAATTAAAAAATATTCATAAACAACAAATAAATTCATAATAGAAGTACTTCGTCATAAACTGTTTTGCAAAGCATTTGTATGTATTACATATATATATTCATAAAACGTAAATAATAAAATGGTTTTAATGTATGTTGAAATATAATTAATAATCCATGCACGTTCCGTCGTAAGGAACTTGACAGAGAGACTCGTCATATGTTCATACATCGAATCCGGCACTCACGGTTCTTTTACATTTTACAGTTGTTGGAGCAGTGATGTACAATCGACAATACTTCGCATTTACGGTACCTAAGCGATCTCAAAATCTTAAAAATCGCATGTTAATTTTTGTGTACAAGATTTGTCCTGTTCAGTATGTGCAATATTATAGCAAAATGAAGTATATTCGCGAATGAATACAGTTTCGCATGTTTGACCGGCAGGAGTGTACAATTAAAAAAGCTTGTGCACCACTGAAGCTAGAATGACTCATATTCGTCGGACTCTCCCTACCATTTCTTTACTTCGTTTTTTCCCTATTTACGTCGCTTATATTCGTTACTTTTAGGCATTCCAACGACTGTTTTGAACAGACGAAAATATCACTAGCCAAGAAGATTGTACTTTGTACTTTTACATCAAAACTTGTACTTCAGAAGAAACTTGTACATTTCATGAAGCGGACTCACTGGTTCAAAGTCGCAAAACCTTTATCAATACTTGAAACTGTTATGACTATGACACAATGCTTCTTGGAGTTCCATTATCGTTTGAGAGAAATCAACATTATTTATATTTCAAAGAACAAGTTGCGTTAAATGTGTTAGATAAAAGTTCTGAACCTACGATATTTTTTACAAGCATATTTTTAAAAAATCAAGAAACAAATTTCAATCTCTGGCAAAATCTAACATCGAAGTACTTTCTAATGAAGAACAGTACTCAATCTATCTTGAGAAGATATTTCTTTCAAAATTTCTTATGATTATATTCGTTCTAAAATTAGTTGAATATAGTCTAGTTCTGCAACAGGCATTAAGATATATACACAAGTGCGATAAGACAAAAAGTACAGAATGGAAGAAATTACAGATTCAAGAAGGATGAGAAGGCACAGATATAGCGTACATCAGTGGCTCCAAGAGAACGTTTCAAGGGATACGTTCCAACGGTGGGTCAGCATCGACAAGGCTGTGTATAGGTCCTTATATGGTAGCCAGCCGTATGGCTGTATATAGAGAGAGCTCGAAAGAGGCTGAATACGCAACTGTGAAACACATTCGTGTCCTTTACGTATCCGCTTGTTGAATATTTCTTCTCTCCCTATCGTCGGTACACGTGTAGGAGTCTTGCATCGAGTGCACGCATACGAAAGCACCCACTGGTCTGCGTTATGCATAACGGTAACAAAAGAAGAGGAGATTGCTTTAGTTGTACGGTTAGCACGTTTGAGTATGTCCACTACATACGAATTAATCTTCTCGAGGCTAGTTTCATTTTTCAAAATTGTATATAACTTTATGAAACAGAACAAGCCTTTATACATAATAAAGAATCTCATAGTGATGCCAAAATTAATGTAGTCTTATTCAAATGCTTGATACCGTACGATTTCACGGCATGTTACAACGTTAAGTCGGTCGATTTCACAAAAGTCAAGAAAGCAACGGTAGTTCTCGATGATTCTAAAAGATGTATCTCATTGGATTATCACGATACAACGAGGGGGAAGAGGGAGGCTAAAAACGGCTTCAGTACGCTAGTGTCCGAAGAGAAATCACGATAAATCCTACTTGATCTCGCGAGGAGAAAAGAGGTCTGCAAGTTAATAAGGAAACTAGGTTGCTCGCACCGACGCGCTAGCCGGTTTGCAGGACGCGTCGGTGTACGCTACGCTTCGACGAGCCATGCTCATCGCGAGATTGAACACATCATATGAGACTCACGTTTAACTGGGTATCTTGAAATCTCTGTAACTATAATAACCATGAAGAACGTTTAGTACTTTGTCATAAACAACAGTAATTATTCGAGTTTTGACGTCATTCATACATATCTTGTACATTGAACGTTTATAATATATATTTTTAGCTGAAGAAGATATGAACAACTGCAAAGGGATCGCGCGCATTATTCATAACTTCTACGTAAGTCTGGTGAACGGACCAGCGTGTGTCTGGAACCGATCGACTGTAAACGTATCCGGTGGAATCGATAAGATCAGTTAATCGTCCAAAGGTTTCTGGGCAGACATTGTCGTGGGTTCGTGGTAAAGAGAGATCTTACGGCTGACGACTAACGAGTTCGCGCGGCCTGCCAATTAACTTGGGTAATCGCGTTTAATGGAGGACCCTCAGTGGCGTATGCAGCGGTTCGTTTCTGAGCGGACTCGTGTGGCGTTTGGCTATTGCATTGACCGGTTAATGGTGCTGGTGGACTGCGCACACGCTTGGCCACCTACGTATACCGTCAAATACCCACATAAAAGCGTGCAGCATGGCTAGAAAATGCGTTTGCTTGCGATGATTCCGTGTTGCGCTCGCGCTCCGAGCAAACGCGATACAAACGCCCTCTTTTTCTCTCTTTCTTCTTCTCTTCCTCTCTCTTTCGTGCAACCGTGACGGCTAACGAACCCTGGACGCGCGCGTATCGTATCGAGCGGTGGCGCGTACGTTCAGGGACGTATTACGTGTTACCAAGCGGCTTGTCCTGCTCGCAGACTTGAAAATACACTTCTTTTTGTCCTTATCGTATAAAATGAATTTTTCAGGCTCCAAAAGTAACATAAAAATTTCTATTGAAGAGCCCTAATTTAATTTTGTTAATCTCGTTAATCTCATTAACCTTATCAATATTAAGGTATAGATTTCGATATATCTTCGTAATTAATAAATATTTAACTGTATTTATAGTTATAAGAAAAGCAAGAATTCAACGCGAACGATGAAAGCCACGTCATACATTAAATTATACCGCTATTTCAGCGCAGTAACCGATGCGGAAGGAATCCTCTTCAGCGGTCAAGATTTCGTGAACGAGTACCAAGGTATACACCGTGGATGAATAAAGAACTCTGAAGAGAACCCTCTGACCCAATCTTGATTGCAGATTGCTTTCGTCATTACGCTTCTGCATGACAAGCGACATCCCGATTGTGATACTTGACGAATAAGGGGTGATACAGTCGTGTTCGGATGGCACTCTTTTCGTCAGGCACGTACGATAAATCTTCTACTATTTGTTTAATAAATTAACGATACATTACAACAAATTTTTTTTAAAGAAAATCATAACATTTTATATATGTTCTACATCAAGCTTTTTAATAATCATCTTTTTATTAATCATCCCATTAGATTCTAGATTTAACTGTAGATTGTTTCCTAGGTTCTAGTCCAGAATCGACCTTGAGAGTGCTCGAAGAAGTCTTAGGATATTTCTCTTCCGGAACGTGAATGAAATAGCGGTGCGCGCACGCCCCTTTGGGGCTGTCGTGTAAATATATACGTGTCGGTTTTATACATGTAGGGTTGCATCGGGGGAGCGGTCGACTGGTGGCAGACGGTTTCATCGATTGGCAATGCGGGGGTCGAAGAGTGGGGTATCTGAACTCTTCACAGCTATCTATGCGTACTACATAACGTATCGACGACCTCGGCTTTCATGGTCAATGGTAAAAAGGTGATTTTTTAATACATCGCGTGGGATTCACCTCGATCCTCGTTCTTTTTCCACTAACACGCAAGCATTTGTAGATATCAGAAGTATATATTAGAATTATTAAAAGTCATAGATGTAAAACACGTGCTATTAGAATAGATTTTAAAAATGTATTTATTTTCAGGTAAATAACTGTGAATTTTCTTCAAAGAAAACTTCTAGTGGAAGTATGGATTTGTCATCAGATATTTATCTAGTTTGGACGCACTAGATTGCAAATACATACATATAAGTTATTATACTTGTTATGTTCAAGAGTAAACCGATGTATTATACGTATGAGACATCGCAAATAAAAATTGCGTCTGCTATACAAATCGATAAACAGAAATTCTAGTGTTTTACTTATTCGAAATATCTGCTCGTTTGCCTTGAAACGAGCCAACTTGTCCGAGACATGATAAGATGCAAATACCGCTGGATTCTCCCTTATGAAGATACCACGCATGAATATGTGTAGATTTAATTAGAGAAAAATGCAATTTGTATTGCATGTATTGCAATGTAATGAGTCCACAAAGGCAACTATTTATTAAAAAGAATGTTTGTTTCATTATTGTTTTACTTAAAATATTTACTTAATTACTATTATTTGTTTCCAAATATTTTCAAGGGAAAAATTAATTTTTCCAGAAATCCAACTCCCGACGAAAGACAGTAAATACTTGCGATTACAAGGACAAAAGCGTGCTTGCCAGTCGGCAACCAGAAGCGCATTTGTGTGCCTGATGCGCGGCGGAGTGCATCTGTCAAAACCACGCCCTTGTCCCATCCTATCATCCTAACGGACTCACAAGAGCCCAGCGATAACTACTTACTTGCTTAATGGCCAATGCTTCCAAAATTCGTATGACTCATTTATCCCAAGCTTAATTATTATTTCAAATGTTTACCGGCATATACAAAAATATATTTCTACGGATTATAAAGTGTGTAAAACACGAAGGGTGGTAATAATAATATTTCTTATTTTAGATATTCATATATCGCAAAAGTATAATAGTAATTTATACAAGACGCTACGATAAAATATTTTAAACGCCTGCTATATAAAAGAAAAAAAAAATGAAAAAATTTATTGTTTCGTATCAACGATTCAGATTCGTAGGTGTACAGAACGCGTATGGAGATTTGACCACACCCCTCCATTTTCGATCGGCGAATAATGAAGACGATCGATATCCTCAAAAGTATATTTTATCCTTATGGCGATTTCCAAGTTCAGGCGCAGGAAGAATGATTCGAGTGACTAGCCGATACCGATCGTCTTCGATCAGTTTTCGTCTTCTTAAAAAACATGCAAGTATACACACACGATACACGATACCGCCTTTCTTCGAACGGCAACGAAGAAAGCCGGTTCGCTTTGATACGTTAACGAAAATATCACCGTATGCTTTTTTATACACTTGAAAGCGCATGCAATTTAGATGATCGTAGATAGAATGCATCGGCGGCAAAGAGCACTGACCTGTCAGTTGTCACTTAGAGAGATAGGCAAGCGCAACACCGTCCAACCAAACGTTCAAGGGCAGGATGGAGGCAGTACACTGACTGACCGGCTAGTGATTCCACGGCACGTAACACCAGGTAACACCGGCGAACCACTCTTCCACTCTTCCTTCTGCCGGTCCTACGCTCGCACCGTTCAACCCCACCACAAATTCAGACCCCGAACGTTGGCCAATCACGCACCATCGTTTCACTCCCGCTCGCTACCAAATTCCTCCTTCCATCCATCGAACACTTCCTCCAATGGTCTCCTTGACCGTCATCGGGAGGGTGGCTGACTCACCCTTCGCGACAAGTATGATTTTGCATTCGATGCACGAAAAAGTTTCATGTTTTTTAAGCGTAAACTTGCTTTCAATACTTTTATTTCGTTATTAGATTATGTTCTTTTTCTCCGTTTAGCAATCATTTATACGACGGATATTATTCCTGGATGAATTGGAATAGCAGTCGCAAGCAAAAGTACCGAAGAAATGCACCGTTGCTATTTCTGGCACAATGGAAAGGGAGCAGGGCCGAAGGACGTTCTAGGGGTTGACGAGAGCTGGAATGACTCATCTTATAGTTATCCCAGCTCCACGTCATATGGCAGTCCCGTTGGGTGTTTCTAACACTTCGAAATAGCCCGGTATATTCGGAAAAATTGACTTATTTAAAGGAAGAGCAATACCGTCCATTAGGGAACTTTTCAATAAATGTTTCGTCTTCTATTTGGATCAAATAAGTATTAATTATAAAAATGTATTGAAAGAAAGGAAGTATTCCTATAAATTGAAAAATATCATATAAATTTTATTGTTTTTTATGAATTGAATTTTTTAATTAATAATTCGAAACTGTTTTAACTATAGAGTAAAATAAGCCGTAGACGATATGCAGAGTAGCAGTATGCATTACTAGTCACGCTAAGCATAATAAAATACATATGTACTTTAAAAACATTCAAAACGAAAATAATTTTGAATCTTTTGGTTATTTAAATTAAATTAAAAGTGTATATACATATATATATATATAAATTGTAAAGGATTTTACAAGATATAGGATGTTATTTATTCTATTGTTATAATTAATAGTTAATTTTTAAAAAATAGATATATACAATATTCACCTAAATTACTTAATTAATTATATTGGAATCGGTAAATCTTTTGCAACTAATACTAAAATTTGATCAGTATTCAAACACCAGTTCGCTATATTCTTTGATATTTTACACCAATTTTCACCATGGTGGGGTTCTGCAGCAATGCATCTTTTCTTTACATCTTCTTGTTGCTCTTCTGTACCGTTTAGAAGCTCAAATTTGTAGAAATATGCCCACGCGTCTCCCAAATCTGGATCTATCTTCACTGTTCGATTGAACCAGTCACGACACTTCGAAATTTTATGTTCACACCAGAATAATCTATGAAATAATTATTAGAATGATAAAAGATTATTCAAACAATCCGTGTGCCATTATATAAAAATATCGTAATAAACAGTCACTCACTTAGATACTGCAAGAAGCACGTGTGGATCATGCTCGCACTTTTTCAAAGCATCAACGCTTTTAGTTTTCCTCTGTGGTCGAGGTTCCATAAAAATCGCCTCTGCCCAAAGTAAACCAGACGTTGGACATTCTTGAAGTGCTTTTGCCATAAGCGTATTTGCCATATCTCTAACACCACCAGTTTTTAATTCATTTCTGATAGCTTCTAACCAAAGCTCTGGGTTCTTCGGATTTTTTAGGCGAGCCTTCTCCAGAACTGACCTAGCTTTAGTAACTTGACCCTTTCTGTGCTCTAATTGTGCTAATAAACGCCATAGTGGAATAGAATTGGGACATTTTTTTATCTGTAAAATAAATAAAACTAGAAGATTACTTCATAACTAAAAATGAATTAATAAAAAGGAAGAAGAGAATGCTTACAGCTTGATTGTATGTTTCCAAAGCTTTGTCCAAGTTTCCTTGCTGTTCTTCGATCTGCCCTTTCATTAGCCATAGTTTCGGAAAATCATCGAATGCTTCTAGGGCTTCTTTGAGAAGCAGTAAGGCTGCGTCAAGATTATTCAAAGCCCATTCTAATTTTGCGCTTTTCATCATAACTCTAGGAGTTGGTGCAGACGCTCTTGCTTTCGCGAGCAACCGTCTAGCTCTTTCGTATTCAGAATTTTCTGATTCTAGCTTCACGGCTGCTAACCAAATCTCCTCCGAATTTGGATTTGCTTGAAACGCAAGTGATAAAATACCTCTTGCTGCTGGAACATCACCCTTAAAATACAATATAACATTATACACAGATTATAAAAGCACTTTCGTGAAATTTCATTTTTCATGAATTTTACTTACAGCCAACCATTTAGATTTTGCGCCCATAAGCCAAAGTACTTCACTCTTTGGACAGTGAGCAACTGCTCTTTGAAGCAAGGATTCTAAAGACTCTCGTGTTCCATAAGTTTTCTCAAAGTAAGCTGCACGTAACCAAATAGACTTCTTACTAGGGAATGTCGATAACGCATAAGCGTAGACTGCTCTAGCACATTCTAGTGCCCCTTGTTGAGCGCACTAAAATAATAAATGCAATAAGTAATTGCTCGTATGACTATAAATACAAATATAAAATATTACGGTTTCAGCGTCTTCCATCCATGTATGTTTTCTGTCTTCTTCCTCCACTCCGAAACCAATAATTGCTTTAACAATAACTTGACATGTATGTACTGCTCCAGCTTTTTCAGCCTCCATAGCTTCTTTAAACCAGTGTTCTCTATTAATTTCCACTCCGTTCGCGCTCAAAGAAGATATCGCACGATCGATAATTTTCTCCACCATATGTTTATTCCCGTTCGCTTCTTCCAATTTTGCGGCTGTTGTCCAGATTTGTCTATCTGTTGGAATATTTTCTCTTGCTTTGTTAAGAACTTTCCTAGCATTATCATAAGTTTCCAATCGAGCAAGAGCAAGCCATAGATCTACACTGGTTGGACAGCACTCGACTGCTCGACTGAGCAAAATTCGTGCGTCTTCTGGTTCTTCTAATTCCACTGCAGCTTTCCATAATCTCACTGAATTTGGAATATGCTCTAATGCTTTGCGATATACTCTTCTTTTTGCTTTTGTTTCTGTTTCTAAATCCGCCGCTTTTATCCAAATTCTAACAGACGTTGGTATGTGCCGTACAGATTGAGCAATTACAGCTTTAGCTGTATCTGGTGGCTGCAGCCTAGCCGCTTCTAACCATAAATCTTCCGACGTGGGGTTCACTTCACAGCCTTTCATTATTAAATTCCGTGCAGCTTGCACTTTCCCAGTAACTTCTTCTAAACGAGCAGAAGCAATCCATGCTGGTGGATGATTAGGATTTGTCTCCCTTACAGATTTTAGTAACAATCTAGCTTTCTTGATATCACTGAAATTAAGAATAAATATTAAGTTCATTGAATTATAATTACCATTAAGATACATTTGATGTTTCTTTAACTCACTTGATATCACCACCATATGTTGGTATCATACTTTGCAAATCTGTGAGATAACCCTTAGGATCAACAACAGTTTGCCCTTCTACAGAATCAGAAACCTGATTCAACTTGACATTCATTAAAGTATTTCTAGCCTGTCCAATTTTTCTTAAATCTAAGTCTCCTGTTGGTGTTAACATTCCGGGTGTTGCTACACCAGGCATCATTGATGCCAAACCACTTGATGGATCTATACTGGTAGATGTTTCGCCTCCTAAATTTCGTGCAAGGACGGAATCCGGTAATGGTGTAAATTTTTCCGCCCGTGGGTTTCGTTGCTTTCGATTTCTTGCGTCACCGACTTCTGGAATATTTTTCCATTCTTCCTCGGCTACATTTACTAATTCCCTTTTTAAGTCAGAAAACTGTTGTTGTATTTTAGGACGTTCTTGACGATACCTTTCTAACTCTTCTCTAAGCCTTTTTTCTCTGTATTCTTTACGCTTTTCATCCATTCGTTTGTCAATTGCCTCATAAATAGCATCAGCTTCTTCATCGTCTTTATCATATGGATCCTGCAAGATACTTAATCATTTAATAAATTGAATCATATAATTATAAATATTTAATAAAGTGTTCTTTCATTGTCCTACTTTACTGAACAAAGATCCTCCATATCCAGAAAATTCATCATAATTACAATCATTCAAATCCTCTTCATCTTCTTCTTCTTCTTCTTTTTTCTTTGTTCTTTTTGTTGGTGGAGCATGTCTATCATCCCTACAAACAAAATATGAAACATTGATACGAAATACTTCAATTAAAGGAGAAAAGGTGGAATATAATATAGTACTTACGAAACATCGTTAGCATCACGAGCTGGACCAATATCAGATCTAGTTGTAAATCCAGTAGCTCTAAAAAACAACGTGTTAAAGCCATATATTAATATTTTATTTCATTAAAAGGGGTTAGGCTAGCTAAATAATATTGCTTTTTATGTATTACCCTCTTCCAACGCCAGCAACATATCCTAAAGGTGCCGGAACACCCAAAAAATGTTTTTTGTTTCTCGTTGATAACGAAACCGATGGATTTGCCATTCTAACTTTTTGTTGATCCACTTATGTAAACACAAACAAAATTCTGTTGTACACCTAACCTCTAAATGATACAAACGTCTGCTTCAAAAGGTTAAAAGGTGACTTCTTAATGCTAGATGGCACTTTGAAGAAATTAACATTTAATAGGGCTAAATTTATTAGTCCATAAAAAAATAAACTGTAGATAAATAATTTTTAATAGTTTGATTACTTTATGTTACAGTAGTACAGTTGATTTACGCCAAAACACTACATAGTAAAATAAAAATCCAGTACAATATTAAATGTTCTCTCACAATTTTGCTATCCATTAGACATATAACATAGAAATTTACAAAATGTATATAATCAACAATTCTTTGGGCCTTGTAATTCTATGGCACAAATATAGTTACAAGAAAGATTTAATAGACTGAAATATCTTACATTAGTCGATAAATTATTGAAAGTTTCGGCATTAATTCATTAACCGTTTGAGTTCCAAGCAGCGTGATCGCGCTGTTTAGATTTTGTATCGAAAAGTCCCAGTACATTTGAACGCTACGGACGACTGACGGTATTTTGTATTTCATTATTATCTTCCTAATAATTTTTATTGAACAAAACTTGAAATATTTATAAACTAATAGTATGCATATATAATAATATAGATATATTTCATAAAGTAACAAATATGACGAGCGCTATTGCACTTCTTGTTGCACTGTTTGTTGATTTTTCGACTCAGTTTTTTCAATGACCTCTGGAACTCAAACGATTAAACTAGAATTAAAAATATAATCTAGATTTATAATGGGAACTACAAGTCATTGCAAACATATAGTTTAATATGTACATAATTTCGTTCACAATTGTTGAGCAGTCATGTAAAATATTACTATACCTATTGTACATATTAAAATGCCTAAAATCCAATATTTTCTATAATTATTACATGTCTCATTTTGTAATTGTTTTTTATCGAATTTATCCTTTCCCTTGCGACGGGGTTTAAATTTTCGTTCAAATTTCTCTATTTCTTGTTGATTACGTATTTCTTCAGCTTGCCGCTTTTGTTCTAATAAAGCAGCTTCGGCTTGACGTTTTTCGTTTATTAGTTTGGCACAAATATCATCGCATTTTATACAAATTTCCTCTTTCTGTACCACAGAACAGATAAAATCTTTCTTAATACGTCTGCACGCGCAAAACAGCTTCACCTTCTTGTTGCATTCCTTTTCATTCTTGCATGGACCAGGATGACAATCATTTATACATCGATGTCCACAAGGATACTGAAATGGAACATAATTAGCATATTTAACATTATAGTACATTTACTAGTGGTGTGTGTGTGTGTGTGTGTGCGCGTGCGCGCGCGCGTGTGTGTATATATATGTGTATATATATATATATATAGACTGATTATTAATCTACGGTAATACATAATTTAATTAATTACATTTTTGGGGCATTGATTCCCGCATTTGAGCAATTCATTACGTCTTTCAGCTTTAGCCGATGTTAATTCAGAACATCTATGATATAAAGTGCTTATACCACAATGGCATGAAATTTTAACTAATTGTTTGCAAGGGCTACATGGTGCAGGATGACAAGGTTCTGAGCATAAATGTGTGCATCCTTGTGGTCGCGGAAGTAAACATGGTTTTTCACACTCCATACACGGGGTACCATTCTTATTTTCTTCAGAAGATGGTATTTTATGACAAATCAATTCGCATGTATGATTCGTGCATAATAACGTTTTCCCGCACAATCTTCCGCAAGACGTAGGTCTAGCCATGTGACAAGGCCATGGACGCGTTTCATGTCCTCCTAAGCATGTAACTTGTACAGAAACTTCACATGGTGGACATGGTAATGTTTTTAACTGATAAGTTTCCTTTTGTATGTCCCATGGTCCTGCTGGTTGCGTCTTTATGTCATTTTTGCTCACCTTTAGCCACACTTTAGTATGGCAAACAGCTACACAAGAATGACCACATCGTTTATATACCATGCCGCAAATCCTTTTGCAAGGTGGGCAGTGACCTTGATGGCATTTGTGGGTTTCTCGTTTGGGATGATGGCAAATCGGAGATATTTTACATGGCTTATTGCAAGATGGTGGTTTGATCTTTTTTACTGTACCACATGGTACTGTTATCTTATTATATCCGCATTTACATTGAATAACGTCAGTTCGTGCGCACGGATAACAAGGGCCACTATGACAAGGAGCAGCACATTTGTGTTTGCGGCAGTTTAAAGCATTATCGCATACTTTTTCGCACGCGTTATACGTGTTTTTAATCAAGCAATCGCAGCATTTCTTATTACACAAATGTCTTCCGCACAACCGCATTTGCATGCACTTTTTGTTGCAATGAAATTCTTTGCCACATGCAATTTCTTTCTGATAGCTGCCACATCTACATGATTTTGTGACTACCTCTAAACACTGCCCGCAACGATCTGTATGACATCTCATATTACAATAATGCCAACCGCAATTTAATAATTTTCCACATGTATCTCCACATGTGGGTAGCTGTTCTTGTTTGCAAGAAATGGTATAACGTTTTTTCCCACATGGACATGTTCTATTCTTTTCCAATGGACAGGGTCCACAGTCGCCAATTAAATGGCATTTACTTTGACATATGTGAACATTACAAGAAAGAGGTCTACCACAAAGTTTATTACAAGTCCATAGACCCTCAGAGCATTGCTTTAATTCTTTGTTACTCTTACAGTGGCATTCTAGTAATAATATTTCTGGACAAGGTGGACATTCCCCTGAGTGACACACTTCTTTGCAAGTGTGTGAACATAATTTATATTCTTTGTTACATTCAGTACCACAACTCCATTCTTTGGCATTGCATCGTCGTTGTTGAGGCATCTGTTTGCCACAGTAGCATTTAATAGATACTGTCTTTGCACAAGGAGGACATGGTCCAGGATGGCAAAGCAAAACACATTTGTGACCACATTCTGGTTGCAGCAGTTTGTCGCATGTTTCTTCACAGGAATGTGGAATATTCCATGGACTATAGGGGGGATCTATGGTTTTTTTACAAAAGCATTTATAGTTACGAGGAATGTCATCTTGATTATATTCCATACGACATTTTGGACTAGAATAATATTCATATATAATATTTAAATGAATGTATTATCAATATACATATCTGCAGAACATTTTAAATTATTTCTTACCATGCCCATATTGATGTGATACCTTTCTCGCGTTTAACATTCAAACTATCCTGTATCCAATGCAAAATACAAGACAGATGTAGGAAAGCAAAACACTTGTTACAATTCCAAATCTAAAACATTAACATATATTGTAATACAAAATGTATAACAAATTTTGCATACCATAAGTTTATATAGTTCTAAAAAAACATACTGGATCTGCTCTTTTTACAGTTGAAATACATATTAAACAAACAGCATTGCCAGATTGAAAAATATTAATTAAATATGATAAAATTTTTTCCGCATCTGCCTCTTTGCCTTGGTAGGCAGATATTACTTTTCCAAATATATTTTGTATATCCTCTTCATTTCTATCATCTTCATCCTCACTGGAAGATTCTAGATAAGCATTTGCTTCTAAATGTTTGTTTATTGCTATTTTATTTTCTGCTTGAGCTTGTCTAAATTTCTGCATCTTTATTTAGAATTTTATCTTACTCATAAAATATGTAATAACTTTGTCCTGTAATGATGAAACATAAAACTGTATACAGAGATACAATAAATGATGTTAATAATATTACAAAGATGACAAAAAAACATATTTTTCATATATAAAATAATAATTTGTATTTACCTACGCATACATTTAAGTGAAGAAATATTTAACATGTAAGTAGCTTACTGTAGCATATCAATCCCGCGTGAACGATATATTTGAGGAAACAAATAAAGTATTTTCTTTGAAATGAATTACATTCGAGTTATTCAAAATATCTGCCATATCCTTGCCACGCACTTCTTTATTACACAGTTAAAATATACAAACAACTCGCCAATACATTTATTGGTTATTTTGCGGAAAATAACAGCATAGATAGGAATCAATCATTAACGATGCTATCACTGATATCGTAAATTACATTTGATTGGTTAATTCAAACGAGATAAAGAATTGGTGAATTCAAAGAGATATGTTTTATGATTTAACGAATTCAGAAAGATTCGTACAACAGTGTCTTCCAATAACCTCTTTTTACTAAAGTGTATGGTTTGATAGTCATAATGCTAAACAATTTACTCAATTTACCCAATTTACTCAGAATTACAACCACATATGATTTAAAATTAATTCAAATCATATTTACTTCTTTTGTAGTAAGCTATATGCAAAGCAAAAATCCAGCGAATGAGTTACGAAGGATATATGAAAATTTTAATCATCATATCATGATTGCACCAGACTCATGATATTTAATTAATGAAAATCAAATTTCATATTCTACGCGATTCAAATTCTGATAAAAATAAAGAACAACGTACATTATGACAGTAGAGCTACAATGGCAGAAGAATTTATATGAAAATTATGGTCTACCGGATAATTATACGGATAGCTCATTCTTAGAACAATTACGCAAAATAAAACCAAATAATGTAACATTAATCGAAGCAATAACTTTCGGTGCCAGCATATGCATTCAGTTAAATATTGTCATTCTTTTTGTTATCATGTTTATTTGGTTATACAATGAATGGGCCAGCCCTGATATTATATTTGTATTTGGGGTAATATTCACAATATTGGGTTATTTTATATATTGTTTGAAAGAGGCAAGTACTTTGATAGAGTTCACAAAACATGTTAGAACTGTATTGATTTTTCTTACATTTGGATATATTTTGTCACCTGTTTTGAAAACTTTAACGGATACCATCAGTACAGATACAATTTATGCTATGACAATATTAATGTTTTTGGTACATTTAATATTTAGTAAGTACGGTCCTTTACAGATCTCTTTGTCCGATTCTTTGTCCATAACATCTTCAATATTTGGCTCTTTAATGCTAGCATCCAGATTGGCATCTCCCTTACATGCCTTTTCTCTTCTCACAGTATCTGTTCAGTGTTTTGTTTTATTACCGTTTTTAATGCATAAATTAACTAGCAAAATACTGATCTCAAGTCTTTTAACATTAAATACATTATATTTTCTTCTACTAGTTTCACAAACTCTTTCTTATGTATTTATTGCAACTATAGTATTTTTACATTTTATTTGTCCCTATTGGTATGTAAGATGCCAGAAGTATAAAGATAATATTTATGGGCCATGGGATGAGGCTGTTATTACTTCTTAGAAAATATTTAATATATTTTCTTCCACTTGTAATATATGGAATTGTAAATTTTAAAAAAGGCATATTATAAATACTTATTATTAATACACAACATAATTTTAATGTAGCAACAGAACATAACTATGAAAATGTATTTTACATATATATTATTGTGCTTAACAAAATTGTATTTCAAAATGATATACATCAACAATTTTCTAAATGTTCAATTATAATTCAGGAATGTTAATTAATAAAAGCATGAAGGTACTTTTTTAAAGTAAATTGTACTTCTATATAAATCATTTATTGAAAATTTGTATCTGTCGAATTATTATAATAAATACTGTCTACGAGAGTTTTGGCAGGTGTTTGTAAATATACAGATATATAAAAAAATATGTTATAAATTCGAATTATAGACGGGATGTTATTGTACAATTATAAACTGTAGTAGCCTTTTAATTCTTCTAACAAGGGCTTCAACAAAGCTGTGATCCACCGTATTTTTTGCATATTCGTTATGTGTATCTAATAATTGTGTAATAAAGTTATCTGTAAATGTACAAACAAGACCTTGTTTTAATTCCATTAGAGTTTCTGAAGATGCTTTCCATGCTACCATATCTTCATCTATACCTGCTGGAGATACTAAAACAGAAAAATTTTTAATATTTCACTTAATATTTACTTAATATTTGAAGAATCGTTAATTATATTGTACCATTAATAGATGTCATATTACCTTGCATTCGGCTGTACCGTGACATTACTTGTATCATATAAAAATCTAAATGGCTCCACAGAATATATAATGCGTGTTCTATTATTAAAGAACAATACTTTATAGTTTGACGTTTTTCTTTCACCCACCGATTCAATCGCTGTTCCACTATTATTCGTTGCTTTTGCACATCGAGTTCCGCTTCCTCTTCAGACATATATTCTTTCAATTCGGTTGTACTCATTTCTCCTATCATTGCTGACTTGCTAATGAGAGTATCAATGTGAGGTAATTCGGTGTGCAATAAATTCGTAACAGATACAAGTTGATCAACGATCGTTCCTAAATGTACTCCACCAGAAGTGTCTTTCATTCTGTTTTCCCTTCCTCCTGGTTTCAGTGTTAAATGAGGCTCAAACAGCACATTCCTTATTTTTTGATCCATTCTACTATGTTGCATCTGATTACGAGTGTATAGCATTATATTTGCAACTATTTGTACGCAAGAAATATGTTGCTGGTTTGCTTCTGTTTTCTCGTGGCATAAACGAACAGGAGCGGGCTGCAATTGAAATTTATACAACAGTGACAGCATTAATCTTTGTAATTCATACAAATGAGCACGAAGTTCTCTCATGCCACTAATGTCTCCTAATTTACAATCATCGAATTCAGATCTAGCCAATTCGTCATCTACCAGTTTGTACATATCAATATTCGCAGATCGGGATATTACTCCTGTAAGACAGGCGATCTCTTTCAAGAAAAGTGTATTCGCTTTTGAAAAGGCATTTTGTAGTATTATTTTGACAATATCCCCATGGCTCTGTAGAAAGCCACAAACTTGTATGGCACACGACTGGTTCTCTGTTCCCAGAGTAGTAAGCAGAGCATCGCAAAGGTACAAAGCTGGCAAGAAGATTTGCTGATAACGCTGACCAATGGAGAGTATGAAAGAATAGTCACCTTCTTCAAATCCTATGTGAACATCGGGATGTCGATCAAATACAATCATATTTGACATACATGATAAGATCCTATTTTCTAAAAGACTCTCAGCACCCAATCTTGTTGAGGCCATCCTACAAAATGTTGCCATTTTTGCTTCATACAAGTATAGTGGTCTTAACGTCTCAGGTTCGGGTTGTAGCATACATCGTAACATATTATCAGATTCTAAAAGACTGTCTATCATGTGCTTTAAATATCCTCTGCTAGCTAAATAAATGATCCAAGCATTGTCGTAATCCAACTCCAAGATTTTGTCTAGACAGGACAATGCTAACATTTTACAAACGTCATGACCACCTGAACAATTATGGCATAAAATGTCCATCAATTTATTTCCAAAGCTATTTATCACTTGTATCGTCGCGTAACGATGAGAACGTTCTTGAATAGGCATTACTCTGTTCACTGAACTATCTAATTGACTAACGTACATTAAATCAATGATGTTCGTACTTTCTGATTTTTCTAAACCGACCACACAGAGAAAATTTAGCAATGCTGCATATAAATGGGTTATTACTTTCTGTGAGGAAGCTCCTGCGTTCAAGATCCATTGCAGGATATGACTCAAAATGATCTTCATCATCGTTGTATTCGAGGGCGACGAAGGAAATGATTCGTTATCTATTTGCGTGAGAAAACTGTTTCGCAAATGTACAAGTAACATCAGAACTGTTCCAGATACTAAGGTTTTTATCTCGCTTAAAGCTTCGCAGGACGTCATTTTCTGTAACAAATCGTGAGATAGATTTAACAGCAGATTCTGTTTTTGTGGTGTAGGAAGTTGTTGATTCGTTGCAACACAGAACAGTATTTCTGTTGTTTGACACCAGCCCTCTACGAATTTTACAGTGGCATAAGATAAAAGCTTTGTTTGATTCTTTTTCAAAGCGTATGTCAAAATTTTCTGTACTTCTTGTTGCATGAGATTGCGCTGAGTCGCGGTTGCACTACTTTGAGTAACAGCCAATTCTTCTGTGATAAGAGAATGTAACTTTCTTATGTCTATAAGTCGAGGGCCCCCTATCAATGTAACTGGAACGCTACATCGTCCTAAAACCATCTCTACTTGTGATGGATCGAAGAAATCTAGAGATAATGGTGATTCCAATTGAAGTTGAAATTCGATATAATGCAGAAGGTCCATCAGAAGTTTCTGTGATGGCACAATTTGCCCTTTTTCTTGACCAAAGTTTCCAACTAATCGCTGAACCAGAGAATTCTGTAAGCTTCCACCAGCGACACGTAATTCAATTGCGGCTATCTTTAATAACCACGACATACAACCAAGCTCTATTGCTTTGTTCTGTCCCTCAAATGGTAATTTCGTGAGATGTCTTTGTACGAAGTCTTGATTTACGCTAGTTCGCAAAAATCTCAATACAGGAACAGATGTCTTGTTATTTACAGCTAACGTATGAAGGAAACAATAGCAAGCTTCTGTTATTTTGTCACGGCCACGTTCAAGAGACTGCTCTAAAATTCCTAATATTGAATGCAGACATGTTCGTGGGAAGCCCAGAATACCAGGTTGCTGTAGAACGGTTTTTCTAATATCTTTGGTAATCTCAAATCCTAACAAGTAGTGAGAAAGATTTGGTGTAGGTCGTATAATACTTTGCATCATCAAAAGCAAAATACGTTCTTTGCAGCTACCAGTATACTGCTTTTCGTTTTCCGTATCTTCATCGAAAGTTGTATCTGCATCTAAGCATTCCACGAAACCATGCCTGATATTTGTGGCTAAAGTAGGAGTAGCTGTAAACGTAGAAAGCAATTCGGAATCTGCTCCTGGTTCGTTGGTCACTTCATGAATAACTCCAACAGCATGAAACGCGTGTTGTGGAAGCCAAGAACTATACGAAACATATTTAGCAACATTGATCATATAATCAGGCTTTTTCGACTGTGGATCCACCTCTAAAAGTAATCTTGATAATCCGGTCAAAATTTTGTTTATTGATTTCGCAGCGGCTAATTGAGCCATGTAGTTGTGCTGCGTTTTTAATCCTCTTTCCAATATTTCCAAACAATACAATGTGCCGTTTTCAAGATTCTTTTTAGCAGGAAACTGTTCATAAGTATCAAAATGAGTACAACCTTTATCAAGAATATATAGTATAACATGAAGTAATTCGGATTTGGAATGCAATTGGGTCATTATATGATAACCAGGAGCAGAATTAACTATTGTAACTTCTCCGTTCTGGAGCTCCATCTTGCATCCAATGAAATCTTCTACAGCTGGTTCATATTGTTTAATAAGCTTTGAAAATATTTTTAAACAAGCTTCTGCAACTTCCCATTTTTCTCCTGGGTTCTTGTATGACCGTGTATGAAACTTTAAAAAGACAGTATTAATAATAAAATGTAAATACGGATCAAAGCCCGGATTACGCTGCCCCATCCCTAATAGTCGTAATACAGGAAAATCAGTAAGAACGTCTAAAAGTTCTAACATTGCTCGTGTTAATGGATATCTTTCATTCTTTGATTCAACCTCCTCTAATTCACTTTGAACTCCTCTTGGTTGATAGCTGCTTATCGTTGGTATAGTTGAAAGTATTTGCGCAGCCTCCAAACTTTGCCATACAGTGGATGAACTTTCGGGTGATCTAGCTAACGCAGCGAGTGTTCGTATTAAAACACTCTTCAGCGGAATCGGTATTCCACAACTGACTAAACCGATTAAAGATGGTAATACTTTCCACCCTGGATGATCGCATATTGCTATCCTTGATATTTCATCGTTTTTCGCGATCACTTGAACGACCAACAGCACTGCTTCAAGACCTTTACTTTCTTCGGGTGTAATGCCTTTGGGATGGCTCCTTTGTCGATAAACAGTGTCTTGACTGGGAGGTAGTTCTTTCCTAAGATTATCATAGTACTGGCTTAGAGATTTAAAAAAGTGATCCCACGAAATTGTTGTTGATCCTGAAGATCCTATGAATTTTTTTTACTTTTCAATATTCCTTTATTCATTCAATAAAAACAATAATATATTTTTGAAACACAAATTACTTACCATTTGGTTTAAGAAAATTGAATGCTTGCCGTGCTGCTTGTGTAGAAGATGCAAGAGATGCGATCATTTTAAGATATGGAACAAATAATCCCGCCGGTAATATTTCACCAGCAAGGCGTACAAATTTAAAGAGAGCAACTTGTCTAGATGGCAAGCGATTAATGTATGTAGTGGCAGATGCGTGCGTAGAATCATGACTGGAGTGATGACACCAATAGTCCATAACTAATTCCAGTTTTAAAGGGTCTTCTTTATACAATTCCGCCACAGTTAACATTAGATATCCAAAATGATTATCTAGATTCAAGGGTGGGTTGATACCCTGTTTCTGGTATGCTTGAATCCAACGCATAGATTCGTCCACTCGACTCCGTAGATCCTTAACTTTTAAGGGCATCAATAATATAAAATCGGAAATAAGAGAGTGGAAATAACGGATATAAAATTCTTCGTAATATATGCTCTTGTTTCTAAATAATAATTCAGCCATGAAGTGAAAACATTTATTTGTTAAAGCTGCTTCCAGTAGTCTCTCGTCTTCAATAGTAATATTCAAGACCTGTACGTTAGCTGTAGTTTTTATTGTTGTGAGGGCAACTGCAAAAGCAAATTGTATAAGTCCGCGTAATTTAGCACACTCCCAATTGATGTTCATTGATATTAATTTTTGATATAGTTCGTCGTGTGCTCCTCTTTCTGCAATTAATGGCATAGAATTGATCAATTCTGAAATAAAAAACTCTATATAATATGACAAATCACAACATGAAATTTATATTTATAGTTGATTAAAGAATATACCTTCGCCATTTTCATGACTATGTAACGAGCTAAAATTGATGGCATTTAATACACTCATTATAATAGCAAGTGTAACTTTATCCATACCACCTTCATACGTTTCATCAATTTGCTTTGTTTGTAATAAGGATAATAAACGAAATAAGATTGGATTTGGTAATGAAGATTGCGCAGACCATAAATATAATATATCTGCTAAATCTTGTCTAGAATCATTGTAAAGTTTCATGACCATGTATCGATGCTTTGATCCACCTAATGCCCGATTTTTTTCTAGTAGGTCTTGCTCCTTCACAGGATCCATTTTTTCTAACAATGATAAAATCCTATCTAATAAACCATCTTCTTGTAATTTATTTGTATACTCTGTAATATGTCTCAGAAGAGCTATTGGGGCATCAATATTCCAACTATGTCCCATTCTTGCCTGTATAAGCATTCTTAAAGTTGATGTAAGTGCTTTCTTTCCATCATAATATAATAAAATAGCTGTTAATCCTCTAGGTAAACCAGGGTGATGAGGCATTTGTAGTTGAGCAGTGCATAAAAGATCTAATGCCATGAACTCATTAAGTTCATACATGTCTGATACAATAAGGGTTTCATCGACCAATTCTTTTGACAATAATTGATGTCCTAAGCCAGGAAGTGTAATACCATCTGTTGCTCCCTTTGTTATTTCTTCCCTGCTGTTCACATTTTGCGGCTGGAATATAATATATCTTAAATCATATATTATGCAAATTTGTAATATTTTTGTTGCCTCACATAATCTTAAATACATGATATCATATAATCACTTACAGGATTTTTTAAAAGAGTTAAAAAATTTTGCCTATGGTTACGTAAAGCTTCTGTAAATTCAGGATATTGAAGATCATAAGTTGTTGGAGAAGAAGTAATATACCGTTCCACAAGACTCTGTAGTTCCTTGTAAGGAGTCCACATATCCTGTGTAATTTCCTTTTCTATAAAATTCATAAAATAACATTTTGTTAACAATTTATATGATTATTCAGAATATAAAAAATAAAAAAGAATATATATATATAATTGATCAAAAATATTTTCTATATAACACTATAATAAAATGCTAAAATATAGGAATTATTGCATTATGTTAAAAGGAATATAGTTCAAATATCTATTAATCATTTATATGATGCAGGTTAAATTTTTCATGTGACGTTAAAGATATAGATCAATCATATAAATTAAAAATTACCTTCGGTCATTTTGTTACGATAAATAAAATGTTATAAAAACACAAATCTGGCGGAACAAAATATAGTACTTAAATATAATGAAAGGAAAGAAATCTCGTGCAACATAATACAAATACCGGTCCTCTGGCGGGAACGATGGATTTATTGATAATCATAAACCATTGAACAACTATATACAAGATGCAATTGCCATAAACGTATCTTATTTTTAAAAATTACACCAGAGGACGTATTCACGTTAAAATTTTTTTTATTTTTAACTTGAGAGTTTAATTTAACCTATAATAACCTATAATCAATATTTATTTCAACAAAGAATAGTTTTAATTCTTTCTTTCTATAACGTACTTATATACTCGAATACCAAATAATTTGCTTGGTCTTATTTCGATCGTAGGTAGCGCAACTAGCAGCTGACTTTAATCTATGCTTTTTTCTTTCGAGTCGCGATGTTTCTCAGTTAGTAATTTAAATGACGTTGTTATTTTATTACTTTTCTTGTATTGTAAAATTCGTAAATTCGTAAGTTTACATCACGGTTTACGTAACATATATAAAACTACATAAATGTACGATGCGGAACGATTAGATATGTGATATAAAATATACATATGTCACCGGCCGGTAATTTTGTGTACGTGGTCAGTTAAGAGGAAAACTATCATTTAAATTCATGTAGTTCATTTAGCATGTAATCGCTATTTTTTTTTGCTGAGGCAATATGTTTATTATTTCATTCATTTATCTCTTAACCACGTACGTTCGATATTGTCTATTCTACTGTCTCTTTTCTATGGAGTATCATAACCTATTGCTGACAATGACAAAAGCCATGTGTTTTTCGTTATAGCTTTTATTGATATGATAACTAGGGTAGCTCAGGATTTAACAGCCGAGCTTTGTCAGTGTAATCTATGGGTATATTCAAGCAAAAAATGTTATATAAGCATAACTCAGTTAAAACTTTATTAAAAAGTTATAATAAAAATACTTAATACAATAGGAACAGTAACAAATTTGTAGTTACAATGCTGTAAAACAAGAATAGAATAAGTATAGATTAGATAAGTATAAGACTCATTTTGATTTTACTTCATCTCAATGTGAACCAATAAACCCTTTATATTATTTTATCACATGTATCAATATTATTCAATATATTCTTTTTCCTGAAGTTGTAATTTGTTTCAATATAAAAATATATTGACAAAGTTTGGCTGTTGAACATTGAGACATCCTGTATAATGCATTGAAGATTTTAACATATAATTTTTTTAAGTATTTACCTGCTTTCCGCATGTGATACAAGTGTAGTTTTTATCACAAATAAATAAATATAATATCAGTATGAATGATAGTATATTTTTTGTAGGTAAATTTTATAAAGGTGGTGTTTTAATTATTTAAGAGTAACACCTCATAGCCTCATCAATATGGTTACATTGATGAAGACAAGAGGTTTGCGTATGTCTGCACAGAAGCAGGAGACTCTTTTGAAATTGACTGTGTTATCTCTTGCAGCAATTTTATGTAAGTTTCCTAAATTAAAATAAGAAGAATTCTTGTAATATTCTAAGTAAATGTAATCTTTTTTTATAGCATTTGCAACAAGATTGTTCTCTGTCTTAAGATTCGAGAGTGTTATCCATGAATTTGATCCGTATTTTAATTATCGCACAACAAAGTATTTAGCAGAAAATGGGTTTTATAGTTTTCATAATTGGTTTGATGATCGTGTTTGGTATCCTCTTGGTAGGATAATTGGAGGTATGTTCCTCTGAATTAATTTTTAATTACATAATATACTTTAATCATTAATTATTTCAGGAACAATATATCCAGGATTAATGATAACATCAGCAGCATTATATCGTCTTTCATGGTTATTAAATATTACCTTAGATATACGTACTATTTGTGTCTTCTTAGCTCCATTATTTTCTAGTTTGACAACAATTATTACTTACTTACTTACCAAAGAACTGAAGGTAAAAATATATTCAATATGTATGTAGTATTTTTAGTATAATAAACCAAAGATATATTACTTCATGTATGATTTTAAGGATTCTGCATCAGGATTGTTTGCTGCAGCTATGATAGCAATTGTACCTGGTTATATATCACGATCAGTGGCAGGATCTTATGATAATGAAGGCATAGCTATTTTTTGTATGTTATTCACATATTACATGTGGATCAAAGCAGTTAAAACTGGAGCAATTTGTTGGGCAACATGTGCTGCTCTTGCATATTTTTATATGGTGTCTTCTTGGGGTGGCTATGTATTCCTAATTAATCTAATTCCTTTACATGTATTAACTTTAATGGTGACTGGCAGGTTTTCTCATAGAATATACATTGCATACAGTATTGTATATTGTTTAGGAACAATTTTATCTATGCAAATATCTTTTGTTGGTTTTCAACCTGTTCAGAGCTCTGAACACATGCTTGTAAGTATAAAATATAGTACCTCTGTTTTGTAGAAAATACTCTCTAGACAAAATTAATTTATATTTTGTACAGGCATTGGGAGTTTTTGGACTTTGTCAGATTCACGCACTAGTTGATTATCTGCGTAGTAAAATGTCACAAGATGACTTCGAAATATTATTCCGTGGTCTTGTCATTTCTGTAGTTACTATTTCATTTGTATTAGGTGTTATCTTAACTATTACAGGTATATACAATAATGATAATATATTTCTTTAGATTAAAAAATTATTAATTTTTTAATCATCCTAAATTGCAAGGAAAAATATCTCCATGGACTGGTCGCTTTTATTCTCTTTTGGACCCGTCCTATGCAAAGAATCACATACCGATAATTGCGTCTGTTTCGGAACATCAACCAACATCATGGAGCTCTTTTTACTTTGATCTTCAGATTTTAGTATTTCTATTTCCCTCGGGTCTCTACTTCTGTTTTTCAAAGTTAACAGATTCAAATATTTTCCTCATCTTGTATGGAGTTACAAGTCTATACTTTGCTGTGAGTAAAAAGTTTTTATTAAAACCGTTAAAAATTGATGTCGAAAATTCGAACAAGCACTTAAATTTTAATCTATACAGGGTGTAATGGTTCGTTTAATGTTGGTTCTGGCTCCAGTAATGTGTATTTTGGGTGGCATCGGAGCTTCCTCTTTACTCGTCACTTATATGAAACAAGTAGAAAGAGGAAAAGTTACAGATAAAAAGTCGAAAAAATTTGAAAGTAATTATATACTCAGAAGTGAGGTAATTACAATGTACATCTTTTCTTAACTTACATTTTTTACGAAATTTTATATTGATATATTGATTTGCAGATTGCCACACTCTTTATAACAGTAATGTGTATTCTCTTCTTTTCGTATACTATCCACTGTACGTGGGTTACAGCAGAAGCTTACAGTTCGCCTAGTATCGTGTTATCGGCACGTTCTCCAGATGGTGGTCGCATGATCTTTGATGATTTTAGAGAAGCGTATTATTGGTTACGGATGAATACGCCAGAAGTAATTTTATAAGTCAACCTAAACAATTTCCTGTTAATTTGCAACATTTAAAATTACGTTTCTTAATTGCAGAATGCCAAAGTAATGTCTTGGTGGGATTATGGATACCAGATCACGGCGATGGCAAATCGTACCATTTTAGTAGACAACAATACATGGAACAATACTCACATATCAAGAGTCGGCCAAGCAATGGCAAGCTCTGAGGAAAAAGCTTACGAAATAATGAGAGAACTAGATGTTAATTATGTTCTTGTTATTTTTGGAGGACTTACAGGCTACTCGTCAGATGGTATTACAATTAATGTATAAACCTAAATGAAGCTATAACTTAAAATTGTCTAAGAACTTGTTGAATTATAATTTCAGACATTAATAAGTTCCTATGGATGGTGCGTATCGGCGGAAGCACTGAAAAAGGAAAATCTATAACAGAGTGGGATTATTATAACTCTGCAGGAGAATTCCGAGTTGACAAAGAAGGTTCTCCAATTTTGCTCAATTGTCTTATGTATAAAATGTGTTATTACAGATTTGGTCAAGTTTATACAGAAGGGGGTAAGTTTTTTATTATGACATGAATATAATTTATACTAGTTTAAAATAAATACAATTTGAATAATTTTATGATTAAACAGGCAAACCCTCTGGATATGATAGAGTTAGGAACATGGAAATTGGTAATAAAGACTTTGAGCTAGACATGTTAGAAGAGGCTTACACTACAGAACATTGGCTTGTACGAATTTATAAAGTGAAAGATTTAAGAAACAGAGGAATTTAAAAAAGACATGGACTAATAAGAAAAAAGTAACATTATCACATCTCTGTAAACTGTTTCATAATTTCACTTGCTTATAAGTTTTATAATTGTCTATAAAATATCAACATGGCACTAAATACAGAATTACAATTTCCATCAAATAGTGTAATTGAAACTTTTATAAAAAATATACTCAGGCCTCATTATATACATACATTATTTTAGTAAATATAGTTATATCCATTTATGAAATAATTTTGGAAGTAATCTTTATAATAATCAAAAAGAATCCAGCAGCATATTTATTTTAATAGCGTTTATAAGAACGTACTATTATCTGTAACTTAAAGAATATATATATTCAGGGTATAGTTTATCAAGTTGAATATTCTTAGAGAAGCATTTATTTTAAACGTTAAATTATTAAACGATCCCTGTGTTCAAAGATAATGATCATCTTCGTAATTGCTTCCTACATACACATAAGTAATTACATTTAATAAAATGACTAAATTTAATAAAAAATGTAATTTTATTACTTATACTTACTGAGAATTAATAGGATAAAGATTTATTATGCCATTAATCATGTGTTTATGTGGAGAATAAATTTGCATTAAAGAAGATTTCTTTTGTAACCAAGGTATATATATATATCATAAACTCGAAACCTGTCAGGAACATCAGTAGTAGTATACGATGTAAAATAGTACCAATTGATTATAAAGTGATTTCGAATTGTGATGCATGTATATATATATGTATGAACATATGTATATTAGGAATACGTACCAATTTATCATCCATATGCTTTAGAAACGCATGCCTTATATCGTATGTTTTGTGGATGTGTATGGACATATGTGATTTTCTGGTGAAGATGGAAATAAATGTAAACAAACAGCATTTCTTTTTTATACATACATTTTATTCGATATATTTTACAGATTGTAAAACCATTAAAACTTAAAGATTACGAAACTCCTGCACGATAAGTGTCGTTTGTTTCAGAAATATCGAGTCATCTATGTGAATTAATACGAATTGCAATGTTTATACAATTACCATAATTATTTTACTCTTAGCAATATAGTTAATTTAAAAAACGTAGGAATGCAAACGTTCATTTAAATAATAAATTTATTGGTTGGTGCATAATAAAATTTTACTTGCAAATTTATTTGATTATCTTCTAATAGACCATAGAGGATCCAGTTGACTTAGCGGATCGATTATTCCTTCTTTAGGTTTCTCTTGAATCGATGTCGTAGTTGAATGTATTGAATTAGCAGTAGAAGCTTTTTGTCGACCTAAAGTTTAAACAATATCATTAAACTATACTTTGTAAAAAATATTAGTTTACAATACCTTGGTCAACATCTGATCGTTGGGTATTTATGCCAAGAGTTTGAAGGAAATCATCAGAAGGATGCATCTTCCTTGATGTTTTGTCCTTATTTCCCTTTAATCCTTCGAAATTTTCAAATGTCGAACGAGTAGACGATAAAATTCCACCTAAATATCCGATAAGAAAATTTTATTTTGGATTAATTCGATCAAATTATATAAATAATTAGAGGAGAGATAGTTCTTACGTTTCATTAAAATGTCTTGAGCGTGGTATAATACCAACTGATACGCGAATAACAAGGACTCCTTATTTACAATTTGTTTACGGCACTTCAGAAGACCCTTGAATACAAGAGGTACATTGACTATTCCGCAACCTGCACGTATATGGCATACTGTTGCTGCTGCTACTAGGAATAAGCTGCTTAGTGCTCCACCATCCAAACAATGTACCACCACTGGTTTCGTACAACGTCTCAGTGCTTGTTCTGTCATTACATCCGTTGAAAAAGTAAGCAGTGCACCTGGACTACTAGGAAAACCACTGAAAAGTAAAAAAAAATTATATACATAAAATGATTGAATATTATTTATTTTGAAGACATACTTGGAAGGCCATGTGAGAAATTGCATGTGCACGACAGTCTTTTCTGAGTTCTTTTTAGTATTATGCACAGAAATAACTCTTTGGATGTAGGATACATGGTTTACTCTCTTTTTTAATGATATCGTAAAGCTACCAATGTTCAGAATATCTTCTTCGTTTATAGGCCAGTATATCTCTCCATTTAATTGTGCATCGGATACTAAACATGCAATTATTTCACTTTCTTGTTCCCATATCATCATCCAAAATACTTCTAATTTGTCCAGCAATGGTGCTTGAGTAATAATAAATGCTGTCGGTATCCATTGTGTAATTTCCATTATATGAGAAGCATTAATATAATTTGGAATATCTGTCGACGATATTTGTACCTTTGTTGTATCATATGGGATACATTCCATTACTCTATTTTCCGAAGAATGAGCTAGCGCTACTGTACACGATTGTTTTCCACTTTCCCTTTCCTGAAATTCAAGTATATTATTTTATAGTGTGATTAACAAAATAATATTTTACACTATACAAATAATTTGGAATTCACATGATCCTACTTCAAATTCTTGAACTTCCTTCCATTTTATATCAAGATTAGTTGCTCCACTTAATGTTTTAACAAGTAAGCTATCTACAAATTTCTCATATTTTTCAACTTCATTTATAAACTTCTGCAATGCTACTGGATCTCCTAAAGGATCCTTTTTAGGCTGCACGTCATTGTACCACGTATCCCATACAATCTGCAAATTCTCGTTTTCCGTCTTATCTTCGACAGTAATAGTGTCATTCGACTTTACTTTATCATCTTCACTAACAGTATCTTTTGTTTCATCTTTTGTCGTATCTTTCGTTACAGCTTCGTCTTGTGCATTGCTTTTATTGACAGTACGTACTTCTGGCACTAAAGGTGCATGATTTATAGTGACATCAAGGTCAGCAAGCAAGTCCACATTAGATTTCTCTGACATTGTAGCGGGTTTAGTAGGATTTGCACTTGTCGTTGTATTAGTTCCATTGTTAGCAGCTTGCATGTATGTTTGATTGTAATTAGTGTAGTTTTCGTTCCTGTTAGAAGATGCTAGAAAAGTTAAACATAAAATTTAAATAATTGCAATGTTAATATAAGAAAATAGTTTGATATTTACCTTGAGTACTTTGCATTTGGAGACCATATGGTGTAGTGTAATAAATGTCAGCTACACCTTGAGGCTGATAAGTCTGTTCTGAATATTGAGAAGATGGAGTTTGACTAACCATAGAATTATTACTAGCATTTGTGTATCTCGCACTACTTTCTTGTTGTTGGCATACATTGTTAATGCCAGTATTTATTTGCAGTGTTGATTCAGAAGGTTGCTGTGATACTTGAATTGATTGTGAAGTTTGAACATTACTAGGATTGTATTCATAACATTGATTGGTGGAATTATAAGTGTATCCCATTTGGCCTTTATAAGATTCTGTCACTGGCATAGTTATTTGATTTCCTTGGATATAATTGTATCCTTGATTGTATACATGAGAATAACCACCATACCCAGGATACTGTTGTGGGTACTGATATGCTTGTGTGTAATTTTGCATACTTGCCAAAGGCTTTGTATGACTTTGAATTATTTCTGTATTAGTAGAACAATTTGAGTATGCATATGTATTAGAAGTATCTGTAGGTAATATAGTTTGTGTATATGAAACACTGGCATGTTGTAAACCATGATAAGTATTAGGGTAAGTTAAAGTGGTATCACTAGCTGATACTTGTGATCCATATTGGTATACTTTATCTGTATAAATTTGTTTAGTTTGTTCTGTACTACTCTGCTGTGAATATTGTACAGCATTGGAGCTGTGCAAGTTAGAAGAATATGAAGTCCCCATATTATTTACTGGAACAGTTAAAGAACTAGTAGAATAAACAGGTTGAGGAATGCTTGTATTCATATATTGTGTTTGCATATAGTGGCTAGAGGCAGGAATATTAGTCGTTTCGGATGTATTTGGATTTGATGTGACCTGTTGAGCATGTAACTCGGATGGATTATAATACATTGTACCAATGTAACTTTGAGTACATGAAACTTCACTTTGACTAATTTGAGGGAGGACATAGTTTTGCATTTGAGTATTATCCACTGGTAGTACATGTTGACTGATAGTTGAAACAGATTCTTGAGAAACAAATTTTTGTTGTGATTCAGGTATATATTGTTGCCCTTGTTGAGCTAGAGTAGTGTAAAGCTGTGCTTGTACATCTGTTGTTTTATTAACTGTACTTGCTAGAGACACAGACGTTTGTGTCATCGATGTTTGAGGTATCTCAGCTTTAGTAACACTAGTACTAGCAGTTTTATCAAAATTAGGAGGATATTGCTGTGCAATATTATATCCAGTATAATCAGCAGAAGGTTGGTAATTTTCATATTGTAATGTATTGGTAGGATAGTTATAAAGTGTTTGAGGATTAGCAGAATACTTATGCTGTCCATCTAAAGCTGTAGAAAATTGTCCATTGGATACAAAAGAATTTACTGGATACTGCGCTGCAGTGTTTGCTGTCGTCCCAATTACTTGTGGATAAGTATTTACAGTATCTGAACTATTTACTTGCATATAGTTTTGGCTTAAAGCAGTATTTTCGTTATATGTTGAAATTTCATGTGTATAAGGTACATTCGTTTTGTAATCCGTATATGGTGTAGAATAATACTGCTGCATAGATTTCGTAGACGACATTGCATCCAACGTAGTCACTCCACTAGAATGCATTGCATTTTTATTCACTGTGTCATTCAAGTATGACTTTGTTGCTGCATCTATCTGAACTTGTTTACCTTGCTCTTTATATACATTATAATACTGATTTTGAATATTTTCTTGCCTACTATTTAAATAATCCTTTAACTTAAGTCCACTACCAGTTCGATTTCGACTCTGATCATAAATAGCGGCTGTTGTTGTATCAATCCTTTCTTGAGAATTTTTATTGCTATCCTGTGCAAGTATTTGTTCACGTTCTTCTTCCTGCACCTTACAAGTGCTTTTCACTCTTTGAAGTAATTTTGAGACATTTATTTCTAATTTCCTATAAAATTCAAGACCTTTGCTAGACTTTGCTAATAGGTCTTCATAAGCATCGTAAGATGCAATCAAAGAAGAAATAGTATGTTCTCGGCGTTTTAATATTTCTTCGACTCCTTTTCGTACATTAGCAGTTTGGGCATATGCATCTGTCAAAGCTGCTAAGATGTTATCTTGTGCAGCAAGATTTTGGTCTATCAATGTTACTAGAGTTTGATGTTTACTTAGCTGATCTGCAAATAAACGATCCAAGGGTCCAGAATCGGACGTGGCAGTAACTAGTAAGCGTGTTAGATCATCTTGTGAAATTGAATCTCGTAACTTTGCATGCAATTCGTTTCTTTGTCTACGCATTTCGTCAACCTTATTCAAAATGCGCCTTAGTTCCTTAGTATGCATTCGTTCTAATTCGATTGCGCTATGTGATTTTTCAGTATTTTGTTCTGATAGGTACGCACTTGGAGAAGGTATATGGGCCATAAGGTCAGCAAGCGGTTGAGAAAGTACTTTCAAATTTTTTACATGCATCGTTACTGCTTTATGAAGAGCATGATTACTTTCTGAAGCTTTATTATGAGCTTCTTCATATTTCTTAGCTTCTCTGGTTAAATCAGTGGCGACTATAGACGGAGGTCTCTTTCCAACCGTATCTTGATATTCTTTTTCTTTTTGTTCTTCATCAAGGAGAAGTTTCTTAATTTCTTTCAGTATTTTTTCAACATCTTGGCTAGTATCCGATAATTTTCCCATTATATCGAGTAACTCTTGAATAATGTGTTGCTTTGCATTTAGTGCTGCGCATCTTTCAACCAATTCATCAGGAAGAGGTAACCGCTCCCATTCCGTTGTTTGAGCATCGGGATCCCATAAACTCATATGTTCCAATTTTAAGGACGTTAAGTAGGTATTGAGTTGCTGATCTCTCTCTTCAATTTTGCTACCGACGGAACGTAATATTTTCGCTTTTTCTTCTGAATACAAAGAACTTGCTTCGTGCACTTTCATTGGTATTAATCTGGCAAATATATCAGGGCCTGAAACTTCAGGATCATTGATGCTAAAAGATATTCCTTTAACTAAAGGAGCTCCCTTTACTGTAGGTAATGTTTCTTTTTCTGGGACTTCCTCATGATATATGTACTCATTTTCATTTTTAGCTGCTTTACGTTTCCCTTCTATCACGTCGTTTGTAAATGTAAGTGCTTCTTCTATAGTTGCTTTCTCTCCAGGAATATTTGAATAAATTAATTGTGCTTCATTTAAAGAAGCTAATGCAGCATTATAAAATGCTACCCTTTCTCCCATCTTTCTTTGCTCCTCAGCAGCTAATCCTTGATATAAATATGTAACTGCTAAATGATAAGCTTTCTTGAATTTCAGGTAATGCTTCCAGCTCTGAAAAAATATTTTTAGAACAATGTTTCATTAATAACAGTAAACAATATTTTTAAACTTTACCTTATAAATTTTAGTTCCGACGGTATCTGATATGGTTCCATCCTCACTTCCACCTTGTTCAAGTGTAGTTAATGCCAGATTGAAATAGTCCACTATCTGTCTCGCAACTTTTGCTACATGATACATATATCTTGTAGAATGATGTACAAGAGTAGAGAATTAAAGCCACAAAAAATGTAATATATTTATGCAAATCTTATTTCATTTATACTTACCTACGATTGTGGGTTTACGATTATCAAGCATACTTTTTTCTAATATACATTCTTGAGCTTGGGCTAAGCAAAGCTGGTGCATAAATGTCATAAGTTCTGGAGCTAAGTCTACACCAGATGGCTGTGGGTAACTATTTTTTAAATGCTCAAATGCCCATGCTGCGCATTGAAAATGGGCACAAGCCATCTTCATCCCATCAGCTGATGTCCTTTCTGTAAGTGCTCCCAACTGAGTATGCATTGCACCAATATTATACAAGATAGAAATTATTTCAAAGCGAATATTTGCCAATGAGCAAACCATGTTTGCATATGTATCTCTCCTATTCAAAATAAAATACATTCAATTTTTTAATTCTAATGATAACTATTCATCACTATCTCAATTATTTTACCATGTGAATGTGACCGCTGCTATACCATCTTTTCCCATAGGAAATCTACTGTGAAGAAAATGCAATTGACAATAATATCTTTTCAACAATGAACAACCAGCTACATCAATGGGTGGTCGTACAGCCACTGCACGTAAGCTTTCTAATTGATGTATCTCGTGTGTAAATGTTGCTGGATCTTTATTATAAAAATCACATATATACTAAAACAAAAAATGTTTATAGCTCTAATTAGATTAATTGACAAACTGAAATAAATTAACGAATGATCACGCGGTTCATTTGCAAAATGGAAATATGGAACTACAATTTAAATTTGTAAATAATAAAAATAAAAATCGAGTATTAATTTATGATAAAAAAAAGTTGCAGTGTGATTTATTTATCCATACCTGCTTTAACTTTGGTCCAAACGTAGTAGGCTCCGGGCTAACTTTTAATTGAAACGATATCATCGGCAACCTCGGTACTGCTTCCATTGTAAATTACTTAGTAATATGTTATCTTTCCGAGGTTTCTAAAAACTGACAGTCGATCATCTGTCAAACTTGTAGAAAATGGATTTAATCATGGAACATATTTTTCTTTATCACGTATATACTTACTTATGACGACTGAAGCGCCGTTTATGAGTAGATGTTCATGCGTAAGAGTAATTCCATTTACAATATATAAAATATTTTTCTACAATTTACACATTATTTCAGATAATATTTTACATTCGTTACATCATTAATTACAATATAAAATGTGAGATAGAATTAATTAAACTATGATGTACATAAGAAAATTATTTTCCGTACATTGGTCAAATAAAAATGCCTTTGACGATAAGGCACACTGGAATTTGCTAACGTTTGTGTGTGTCTATAGAAAAAAATAAACATTGGAGGTGATGCATTAAATCTATTCTCGAGATACTATTTGTTTATTTTTTCGATTAATAAATGAACATTGACAAAATTCGTTGCATTTTTGCACTGCGGTTGTTGAAATAATGTGTTACGTATGTAATTAAATCGATTGTGGTAAATCTAATGAATGTTTGTATTTCATGGCTGTTTTATTCGTAACTATATACATAATAACTATGTATGGTGGACTATCAATACGAAGTGAACTTATTTACTTGTAACTTGTAGCTGCACGTAGTTGCTTCTAATTACGTGTAATATGTCAAAAAATAGGTTATTTTTGAATCGTTAGATTTCTAAAGTTAAGACGTGCATTTTTGGATTATATGTGTCGAAAACTATCATAATATACAAAAGAAGTCAATCATTTTATGTCCTCTAAAGTAAAATACAGCTTTGACATGGATATTGATAATCAAAGTGAAGACGGAGAAATAAAGAAAAGCCCTTTGAAGGATATGGACGATTTCAGGTATAAAATTACATGATGCTTTATTAACTAACCTCAATTCTCAAACTGCATTATTGAAATAATAAGATTTTTTCTTAATGCAGGTTGTTTCAGAAAGTTAGTGCCAAACTTCAACTCAGGAATATGTAGTACTCATCAAAACAAACAAAAATATCTTAATAAACGTGGATCCAAATGTCATTAGTCTGATATCATCTGACGACAATGGTAGAAGAATGTACTTTATTGTTTTATTGTTTGTGTACTATCCATGTGATTATAGAGTTATTCTACAGTTTATTTTACATTATTTAATAGTCCTATGAAGAAATATATTGAATCGTGTGTTGAAATGAAAGGAAATTCTATGGAACATATGTTGTAGACAGAGGTAGATAATACTTTATCGATTAAAACATTTTATAACTCTAAAATTAATATTTGGACTCATGTTTACTCTCTTGAGGTTTGACATCAACTTTCTGGAACACTCTATATATGCAATTGTACTGGTAGAAAAAAGTCTTATAGGGAAAGTATGGGTTTCATTGGTTATTTCTAACATATTTAGCGCAGTTATAAAGATAAGCACACGTATTGACAGAAAGTGTCGTATATATAAATAAAACAATATAGCAACATGTGATGGTAAATAATGGAGAACAGTACCTCCCTTGTCTTTGTCCCGCCCTAGACTTTTTTTAGCAGTGCATATATGCACATATTGTTTTCGTTCACTTTTTAAATAAAGAAAAATAAGGTAATAGTGAGCAATTTGGTGTGTGTCCATAATTGTTTTCAAACTTTTGTATATTATAAAGGACTGTTTAGAGAAACGAAGTATTGCAAAAGACAGAGTTGTGAACAAGTATAAATACTTTTAATTTGACTATAAAACTAAACCTAAACCTAATCTCTAACTATATGAAAGCAATTGAATCGGAACTAAACATTAAACAGGTAAAAGAGCAGTTTAATTTAATATTTATTAATAAAATAGTTACAAGAAAGAAAATAACAATACATGTAACGAATATACAAAAAATGGAACTTAGTAATCATCTTTGTCGCTATCAGTATCTAGCTATTTCAGCTGATCTGTGTTTGACGATTGATTAATTTTAATTTAGCTCTAGTGGACGAATCGCGAAATACAAATGACGAAATTTAATACGTTTTGGACTAGATTGAGGTTAGTTTAGGTTTAGGTTGAAAGTAAAATTAAAAATATTTATAATTGTTTGTGACACTTTTTTTTGTAATATTTTGCTTGCTTAAGTAGTTCCTTTTAATATATTAAAGTTTAAGTATAATATCTAATATGTCGTTAAGTTTTAACAATAATATTTTTCATTATTGACCTATCTTTTCTTTAAGTTAGATATGTTGTACATGCATTGCACGTATATATTAAATGAAAAAAACATACATATTCTACCAATTCAGTTTTGTATGCTTAAGCATTAGTTGTTTTGAGAAAAGTATACTTAAAGCTTTTCAGAGGAGGATGGGGGAGATACAGCAGACTCATTGGATATAAAACCACCACAGGCTGTAGTCCGACATCACAAATCTAATTCATCACGAAGAAGAGACAAACACAGTGATAGAAGAGATCGTAGGGAAGAAAAGGAAAGAAAGTCTAGACATCATGATCGTGGGGAGGATAGACATAGAGATAAACATAGACACCGTAGGCATGGTATGGATATTTTGGAAAGATCAGAGCGTTCAGAAGGTTCCAAAAGAGATAGGGAGAGGCTTGAAAGGCTAGAAAGAATGGAAAATCACAGAGATAGAGAGTCTAGACATGATAGGAAAGAGAGAAGTACAGGAGACCGTGTTTTGGAGGATCTGAGAGAAAGGTATGAAATATGTCACATTTACTTTGACAAATAAAGCTATATTTTCTATTAATATGTTTAACTTACAGATTATTGGATAAGAGAAGGGAAAGACGAGAAGATTCGCGAGACATTCGGGATTACAAAGTGGAAACTCGTCGCGAGATTCGTTTGGACGATACTCGGGAATTACGCGAATCGCGTGAGCGTAGAGATATACGGTTGGAAGATATGCGAGAACGTCGCGAGACTCGTACTATCGATGATATTAGAGAACGACGTGAAATTCGAATGGAGGAACATAGGCATATGAGAGTATTGGAAGAGCAGTACTCTGAAACAGAGTTAATGGAACGGCCCGAAAGAAGTGAGAAACGTCATAAAAGATCACACAAACATGATCGACTTCGTGAAAGAGACAGAGAAAAAGCAGAGCGTGAAAAAGAACATAGAGAAAAACAATTGCGTGAGGCAATGGAAATTGTCACGGAAGAGCCAGATGATATGGAAATTAATGAAATACCGATACAGCCGAAGGATCCGAAAGAAATGACCGAACAGGAACTTAGGAAAGAAAGGTTACTGGAAGCGGATAGAGAAATGGCGAGGAGAAAAGAAGTCTCCAGATTGGAGTTGGAAGCGCGACGAATGAAAAGAGGGGTAAAACAACCTCTAAGCCCAGACAACAATCAAGATCCATCTATCGTGGAATTATCGGACGAGAGTCCGAGTCCTGCTCATTCGGATGAAGTTCGTTCTAAATCTATCGAGTAAGAATTAAGGCAGAACATCTGTTGTAATCGATATCATGATATTCCATTTTTGATTTCTAAAACACCTTGGTTATTTGTTTACAGATCTAGACATTCATCCGATGGAGAAAGAAGTATGCGCGAGAGGTCCTCCGATAGACATTCTTCCGACTCATCCGAATCTAGCAGCGATGATGACGATGAATCTAATGATTCAAATAAAGGTTCTAACGCCGATTCTAATGATGGTTCCGATTACAATAATCCAAGCCCCTTATCTGTTGATCGGTTGGCTAAGTCTGATCATTCTGATGGAGAATCGCCTGGACACGTAGATTCAAACGGCGCGTCTAAGAATGTGGAAGAAGAAGAAAAAAAGGAAGATCAAGAGCCTGAATTACCTCCATATTTACCAGCAATTCAAGGTGCATAATTGAGTCTGTTTATTTGCTTTGATTTTTGTGTTGTGCAATAAACTTTTTGGCGTTGCAGGTTGTAGGAGTGTAGAAGAATTTCAGTGTTTAAATCGTATTGAGGAAGGTACATACGGTGTAGTGTACAGAGCACGTGATAAACGTACAGAAGAAATCGTTGCTTTGAAACGTTTAAAAATGGAGAAAGAAAAGGAAGGTTTTCCGATTACCAGTCTCAGAGAAATAAATACTCTGTTGAAAGCTCAACATCCAAATATCGTTACTGTTCGAGAAATAGTTGTTGGTAGCAATATGGATAAGATATTTATTGTAATGGATTATGTTGAGCATGATTTAAAATCGTTAATGGAAACGATGAAACAAAAGAAACAAGTTTTCATACCAGGTAAATACAACGAAATAATTGTATTATTGATCAAAGAAATAAAACATGAATATTTTGCCCACAGGAGAAGTCAAATGTCTTATGCAACAATTATTACGAGCAGTAGCTCATTTACACGATAATTGGATACTTCATCGAGATTTGAAAACGTCGAATTTGTTACTAAGTCATCGAGGTATTTTGAAAGTTGGAGATTTTGGTTTAGCACGAGAATACGGTTCTCCTTTAAGACAATATACTCCGATTGTAGTAACACTTTGGTACAGAGCTCCTGAATTGCTATTAAGTGGAAAGGAATATAGCACTCCTATCGATATGTGGTCGGTGGGGTAAGAAAAAAATATTACAGAATCAGTATTTTTTTCATTTAAATATGTTTGCGTTATCAATGAAATTATATGTTTTTTTCCAGATGCATTTTTGCAGAATTATTAAGAATGGAGGCACTTTTTCCAGGTAAATCCGAAATTGATCAATTAAACAGGATATTCAAGGAATTAGGTACTCCAAATGATCGGATATGGCCAGGATATAGCAAACTGCCGATGGTGCAGAAAATTCCATTCGCTCATTATCCTGTAAACAATCTGAGACAACGTTTCAGCTTATCTTTATCAGATTTAGGCATCGAGTTATTAAATAAGTAAGATTCTTTAAGTAATGTCTTTTAAATCTAACGTCATTTTTCTTTTTTTGTTAACTTAAAACAAAATTTTCTTTTTAGGTTTCTTATGTACGATCCTCAACAGCGAATCTCAGCAGAGGATGCTTTAAAACATGGCTACTTCACAGAAGCGCCATTACCAATAGATCCACAAATGTTTCCTACATGGCCAGCCAAGTCAGAGCTTGGTGTACGAACAGCGAATGCTTCACCAAAACCACCAAGTGGTGGGAAAGAATACAAACAATTAGGAGACGGAGACGATGCTGATTTAAGCAACTCCGGTTTTCATATGGGCCTTACCGAAGGCGGTAGACAACCACCAATTGGTGGTGGATTCCATTTAAAGTTTTGAACATATGTGACGAATTCTTAATTGAAACTAGAATGATTGTTTTTCTACAGAATGAAGTTTGTACATCAATTTCGAAATATTTATGTTTTGCATTTGAGATTATATCAAACGAATAAAAAATTAAATAATTAAACATTATTCATGTTTTTTTATTTTGTGGCTAATTAAACCTTATCTTTCATACGGGCTTTATTTTATGTAACAGTTGATACCTTTTGTTGCCAGGAAGAGATAGTTGGTTAGAAGACCTCCAGCAAGAACTTAATTCTATTGAGTTTATTGAGTTTAATACATTACAGGCTTAAAAGATTCTTTGAAATGTATACATTCGATAAAGCGTAACTTCATTGCCAAAGAATTTCAGCAATTTTACTTTCCAGCGTTGTTCATGTTTTTCGGTAGACCTAGCAGCGAGTTTATGAGTTCAGAGTTGCGCTTAGAGTGACAGAGGCAGGGTGGCAACATCAGCAGTCTTGCAAATTGTAAATCATTATTCTAGAAACACATTTCACATATTTATTAGGATCATTAAAACTAAACAGAAGTCATATTTTATATTTTCTTACCATTCCTCTGCCATATGGAAGATTCAATCCCAACAGATTCCTATAAGAATCTTCAGTTGCTCCCAATGTTTGGTACGTGATTCCCAGCATCACAAGTAAGATCAGCACGTATTTTACTGGTGCCATACTTTGTATACAAAACCATATGAAAATTATTAATTACCTTCCTTAGTTTAGTTTCCAATTTAAAAAATTTTATACAATTACCTGTTTTCCGTACTGTAGGAATTGATGCAAGTGCAAATACTGTTTCTGTTAGCCGGGTAAAGCGAAATTGCACTGAGAGCTCCAAGCTACGGTACTTTTATACGGGCGATGTTCGTGGGGGTTGAAATCTGGTCACGACAGACGGATCTGTGAATGACAGTTATCTCCTTGAGGAAATATTGAAGAAATTCATCCATTTTCTTTTTTAATTATTATGTAAGCTCTAGCATTGTTTATGACAGAGTTTTTAATCCACCTCGTCGGCAGAAGATATATTTCTTCTCTTTCTTACTTTAGAAATAACTTTCTGATGACATATCATTTCATCATAACATTTCTTCACAGGATCACGACGAATCGAAATTTCTGAAGATTATTATTTTCTCATCCAAAGATGTTGGCCATGGATTTCTTGGACACCTTGATCCTTCTCCTTAATTTTTCATGATGGTTCACCATTCTCCTAAAAGTTCCTAAAAGGTTCCCCTTTTTTCTTTTTTCGCAACAACATCCTCTTTGAGAATTTTATTTTTTATGTACAATAAATTTAACACACAGATGTGACGAAAGTAATGACAATTGTAGCGGATATAAAGGAATCAATAGGACTAACAAAAGTACCAATATGCTCCGATTAATATGCATTATTTTCATCATTACTGTTATTCTGGTTCATTGACGCTTTTCCTAAGTTGCCTTACACATTGAAAGAGCAGATCAAAGTCGAGTAAGAATCTTACTGAAGGTATCGGCGCTCACATTTATACGCCCGCGCTTACGATTAGTAACGTTCACAAACACGCAGTGCATGAACGTCTTATCTATATTTACGACGCACTGCTTTCCAGTTAACGATACGATAACGCAAACATATGCAATTTATGTATACATTTACGTCGTAGAAGAATATTGGAGCTCTCAGGTGTTCAAATTTACGATTATTTACAATGTCTTTTGCTTTTGGCTCATTAACGACGCCTCGCGCGATTTCTCCCTTGGCCTCCCTTTGCAGACGAACACGAGAAAAGTTTGCTTAATTCTTAAAGGTTAAGGCTTCAAGAGGATGTCTTATTTGGACGAACTGAAAAATGCAAATCATATATTGTAATTTCAAGATATATGGTAATATCTTTTGTTTTTCACTCTTTAACAGCGTTTCGTGTGATTTCTCATGTTCTCGTTTCCCTTTGCAGAAGAACAAAAGGAAAGTTTCGTTAATTCTTAACTCTAGAACTACCACACTAGTCAAATCGACTGGTTTTAGAACTTTATTTTAAAATTCCTACTTCATGTTATATTTTTTTTCCGCAATGATGTAATGACTTTTACAACGATAACTAAAAAAATAATATAATGAATTTTATTTTGTTTTCTATATATTCAAACTGAAAATAATTTTGTATCAGGCTACTTATACCAATACCAGTCAAAACGACCGGTACTTGTCAAAGTGTAAAAAGGTTCTACAATCTGTTTATCGAACCCCAATTAACCAGTTTCCTTGTTTTCTACAACATACCACATGTTTTTTAAATGTCACAGCAGTCAAATTCACTGGTTCTACAATTTTATAAATATGTCAACCCTCGTTTAGGTCGATCATGATCCCAGATGGATTAATAATACCAAAAATGTACTACATAATATGGAATTCCTTCTGTAAGAAAGAAATAAATCAATAAATATACAAATATTCTATTATTACGTATTTTTTAAAGATCAGTCATTTTCACTGGTTTTGGTACAAGTAGCTTCGTGTTAACTACCGGTAGTTCTAGTGTTAAAAGACGAATCTTTAAAAGGATATTTCATTTGAACGAATTGAAAAATTACATTGTAATTTCGTACATGAAAAATATATAAAGATGGAAACGAAATACGTAATAAATCACAATCGTAAAGTAATGCAATCTTATTATACAGTTCCAATAATTAAGGAATTGTATTTATTCATGAGACGCCTACACGAAGATGAAGAACGATAAATAACGAAGATAGGTTCGATATCCTTCGCGGTTGGACAGTTACGAATAGAGGGGAAGAATGTGAGGACAAAGGAAAACGAAAAAGTAAAAGAAAGAGAAGGAAAGAGGAAGGAGAGGAAGAGAGCCTAGAGTTCCAAGAGTCCATACACGATAATCGAAATCTTTGTAACCTGGGATAGGTGTGGGTCACTAACCAGCAACCGGCAGAAAGCTGGCTTGAGACTGGTACCGTGGCCTTGATTCTTTCTTAAGACCCTTCAATCCAAACTTGAAGGCATGTGTCGCGTGTCGATCATGTTACAATTCAGTTTTCCTCATACGTGAGACTTGCCTTATACGTTGCGTCGGTTCTTTGAAAACCGCCAAACAATCTTCTTTAGCTATTTGTCCCTATCCCTAGAAATTTCTTTTCTAGAACTCTCCCTTTTCTTTCACTTCGCATCTGTAACTCGAATTCGTCGAATAATCATGAAATTAACGCCATTGATGATGTAATTAAAAGCTGTCTGATTTCTTCGCTACAAGTATCGTAACTTTAACTGACGAATGGATTCCCGTGGCTTTCCCAAGGATTCCACTCCTTTCCAACGCGTGTTGTGTAAATCACATAGGCAATGTAATTAGAAACATCGAGACACGGTCCAAGCGAAACAGACGTTTTGGCCTCCCGAATTATCTATTGGTCTCCTGTTAATAGCTTTCTCGTGTACATATCCGTGGCAAAATATTAAACGATCGTCCAAACTGAGGTTTCTAGGAGGAAAGATGCATTAATGGTTTCTATTAGTTACATGAGACAATGTGTTATTCTATTGGGTCAAGGCTCCTGAAGAATCGTGGAATCACATCAAATTTCGTTGGTTATCTTCCATACTTTCCCTTTCTTAAGTTTTCAATTTCTATTCTCTTTTTCGTGAAACCAGCGCGCTATTGATCGTATCGCGCGGCTAGATAGAAGATAAGAATCTTTGTAAAAGGGACGACGGTACATCTGTGTCCAATTTTGTATCTATCATATATAAACAGTTTTGTCATACGACGTTTCTTGCTGTGTGACTTAATTATGCATTCCGTTTAGCCGTTAAAGCGCTTTAACAGGTTTTACGTACGAAAAACTCATACAACCTGTATCGAAACACATTTGACTTCCCGATGCCAATGAACTTCAAAGACTACGTCAATAATCCGTTCCCGCCGTTCTGGCCCCTAGTCCTCGAACGCAACCTGGATCTTTCACGCCGAATTCGTTTGGGGAACGAAGAACAATTAATCGATTGGCATTCTGAAATTTGAATACTTGTCCCGTCTAACTCCTCGTAGCTACGCATCTGTCTCCGTTCTTCCACTTTTGTTCTCTCGTCTCTCGTTTCACCAAGAAACGTCACCTTCCCTCGTCTTTCACCAAATCTAATCGCGGATCGACGGGTTGGAAGTTCGTTACTTAAATGTTGGTTTTAGTGCAAATGATCTTCAACTCTTTGTTTCTTCTTTTCGTCATTAGAAAGCAAACAAGCCGATAAAACAACCGGTCGCAAGTTCAAGGCGAATCGGCTATTCCTTAAAGTGCCTTATTTTTAGGATTCTCGAGGACACTACGATCAATTCCCAAATTCTCCAATGGGACGAGTCTTTTCTACGCTTCACTTCCAACTCGCTACTTTTTCTTTGTTCGCCACTAAACTCGACACAAAGGTTTGGAAGCCTTCGTTTCTTAACGATCCTATCAACGTTATCCTTTTTTTCCCCGCTGTTCTGCCGCTTTATTATCGCGCGGGCTTTTATCTAACACGCGAAAGCTATAACAAGGAGAAATTCATCGATTCGTGGAACTAATAAAGTTTGTTTTTCTGAACTTACATGCCACGAGGTTGTAACTGAAGCATTGTAATGTAACGAAGGCATATTTCTCGTTACCAGGTTATTAAAAGAAATATTTTGTGTTATTCAAAAACTAGTACTTAGCTTGATTAAGAAGATAAAAAAAGAATGCTATTACAGAGAGAGTCGAGTTGAAGTTTTTTGCCGAGTATATGTAGGTATTCCAATATCTGGCACACGCTGTCCCATCGATAATAAATTTGCAAATTACGATCGTGAGCTTCGTGGCGGAAGCATTCACGGCAACGGGTTTCCAGTATCATTGAAACCAAGGTATACTAAACAGAGAACGAGTATGGCATTCGTAACGGATCGCATTATCCTAGAGACACAGTATCATACTAATCAGCCCTAGTGCAAACCAAAACACTGCTGCATGGGATATTGTTGCGCGGACATGATACGATAACACTTCCACTTGTACTCGAACTGATAATACACTTGTTTATCACAATGCACTAATTTAGTGATCGTCGTACTTTTTTGCAGCAGTTAACGCGTCGTAATGGAGCGGAGTGGACGCAGTTATAAATTGTAAGTTCATTCAATTCCAATTTCCGGCATAAAGAATTCTATCGCAGTCGTAAAGCGATATGCGAAATTGTCAAGAGTAGGATGTATATCGCATATCTACTTTGAAAGTGTCACAACCCAAAATAATTTAGTTAAAAGAATACTAAGCGTGGAAAATTACAAAAATAATACTTGACCATCGTTTGTTAAAGTCTATTCTTTTTCCCAATATTATGTATTTAGCAAATAATTTCTTAAACGAAATGATTTCTCCTGAGAGACTTGATTGAGTCGTGTTACTTTCAAAATACATGTACATCGTAACGTTATCAATAAATTTCCTTTATATACGACGAATAACAATTAAATAGAAAAGAAAACAGTAAATTACGTATACACACGTATCTTTTTAAAACAACCTATATCCGAGTTCTAATGAGAGACTTAAAGCATTCGTTTTACTCGATAAAGCATTATCGAAAAAAGCTTTACTGCTAATCGGATCCATTTCACGAAACTATTGCACGAGATAAGGGTTAAAAGAGGAACAAAAATGACTATGCGTATGTGGCGGGGAAAGATAAAGTCATATATATCGGGATTAGGAGCTACGAAACCATGGAGATGCAAGTTAAGGTGCAGGATCACGCACACAAAATCGCTGGACGGTGTGTCGTTGCTTCGAGACAAGGCGTATCGCGCCGCGTTGAGAATTGGTGTACGTACACTGTCGTGTTCTTCGTGGTCAAGGACGTTGGAGACAGGGTCTCTGCGTAGGGTGCGGGAGCCGAGGGGTCCCTGGGCGATGGAGTAGGTATATATGGGCGTCCCCGCGCGTTCAGAATACCAGATTCATGCAAGTTAGCCCTCCCCGCGAAGCGGGTGGTGCGCTTTGAAAAATTCATCGCGAACGACCTGACGGAGTAGTTGCCCGGAGGGGCCCGGTCGCGGCTTCTCAATCATCATCGGTCAGTGCAGTAGAATCGGCTGCCATTCACGCTTCTTCGGATCGGTCAGTTTGTAAAGCGCCCGCAACCTGGACACCTTCTGCTGCACAACGTCCCTTCGTTACTCGCTTACGCCAAGGTTCGTCCGTTTTCTTAATTAAATTTGTTTCATTCTTATTAGATATGTATTATGATGAGATGTATATTTTTTATTAGATAAAAATATAGTTGCTTTCTCGCGACGAAGAAAATTATTGATGTTCTAGGTCGCAGTTGTTGAGTTTTTGAGACACGTTGCTTTCAGAATGTAAATTTAAACCTTTTCACGAGTTTCCGTCTTCCCTGTAATTTACACGGGTCCGTTATTAACCGCAGAAAATTACATCTCTATATGCGTGCGACCATAATTTACTACCACTGGAACACGCTTCTTGACGATAAACTAAAAAAAAAAAAAGAATACCATGTAATATTCAGTCTATTAAGTAGTCGTTAAAGCAGTTTGATTCTCGTTAAACATCGATCGATTGACTTATATATAACTGCCTTATATGTATTTTTAGTATCGTTGAATATTTTACAATCTTTGTCTCGTCTAAACTTGTATTAGAAACTAATGAATTCTTGAAAACGTTGTGAATCTGTTCGAGTTCAGTTGTAAAGTTGTTCAGTTGTAAAATGCGTAGAAGAATACGAGACCACTGAAATGTATGATAAATGGCTTGTCATCGAAGGTATTGTCATTGATATTTGTTGTATCGGAAGAGTGGTAGTTGAAGACTGGCTAGCAAACATTGTCCTCCTTGCGGCCGCTTCCACCTACGAGCGTCGCATTTTTAATGACTAAACACCATTGCGAAGATTCACATAGCGGCGCGTGTCTTTGTCCTCGAGTGAATCAGCGCACGGTGTTCGCATAAATTTCGATTTTGCGGTTTATATTGTTAGAAGCATGTCCCCTATGTCCGACGATTCGTCATGCAGTTATCAAGCAATCTGGTTTAAGTAAAAGTACATGAATATCAAGGTTACTGTCTAGATTAAATTCCATGAAAAATCTCTCGTTTATTTGTTTTCCTCCTTACGATCGTTCCTAAGGATTCTTCTGCAAAAGAAATATTAAATTTACTTGACGACGAATATAAAGTTGACTCGTGTGAAATTTACTAATAGAAAAGTCTACTTCTACTTACGTTTCGCCGTGGCGATTTTAAACGTTAAATGTGTGAAGCACAGAAAAGCACGATAAATCATATTTCTTGTCTTTGGTAGAAGATAGATTCCATAAACGATTTCACATTACAATTATCTTTGCATTCGATCTAGAACTAAATATGTGTTTTTATCTTGAACATATCGATAACATTAATTATGCAGGCCGATATTAATTAAGTTCGACTAACATTATTCGTTTCTCACAAGATATTGTAAGTCTACCACGTATTTTGAAAAGGCTTATATCTTCGAATCTATCGGATTATTCCATTCTTTAACTATTTCATATTAAAATACTTCTTTTCTAGCCACTTAAATTAACATAAAAGTAAAAAGATCGAGAGAAATGGACTTTTTCATATTTATATGGAATCTTCAAGACTTACAATATACTTCGCTATTAATTATCAGATATCTAAGTGTGTATGATTATATATAGTTTTATATAAAAACTTCCATTCCGAGCTCGTTAGCATTCCAGAAAGCCAAGAAAGACGCCCTTTAAGGATATCGTATATGTTAGCGCTTGAAGAATGATCGTTTTTCAACGTACCGTGATCGACTGAGCTCGCCGAAGAGCAATTATCGCAGCAGTCAGAGCCCTTATAATGCGGAGCACATTTCGTTCTATATTATTTTTCAGTGTCTTGAGCGCAGGACAGGTTTACCGATCAACATGTAGATACGTAGGTTGTAAAACTGCGTCTGGATAAATCGCCTAGCCTGCATTTAGCACCCGATAATTCACGCGTAAAGTATCTCTACTCGTTAATTACCACGTTTTGTACTTGTCAGATACGTTGTCAAGTTTAATCGATGTCGTTGCTAATTTATCCGTCGATCATTCAAACTAAGTTTGTATCTCTCCACGCGAATGCTTTTACAATTGATGGTTGTTTTCTGTTAAAACGAAACTAGAGTTGCTTGACACAAACGTACATGGTTAACGACTAAGTCACTAAGATAGGAATTTGAAAATTAATAATATCATATTTATAACTACCGGTTGCAGCAGAATTCCATTTATCTGAATTTATTGGAAGACAGTTTATATAATAATAGGAATTCATGTATTAAGAGCTTTTCCAATTTTCTTCGTTACTTATTATTTTTCAGAAAAGGTTCAATTAATCGGACAATAACTACAATTTCGTTCCAGTATATGGAATTCTACTGTAGTATAGTTTTAAAAGCTATGATTTTATGCCAGCAACTAGGAAGATATCGTATTCATCGTTCATCACTTTTTTCCTTTCAGCGATGATTCCTTGGCTGATCCTGCTCCTCGTGGCCTCAACGGCCGCAGGATCATCCTACTTAAAATCTATTCCTGATATATTACAACCACCCCCATTGGATCCTATCGAGAGAGAAGCAGATGCAGAAATCATCAGTCTGCCTTCGTTTCAACGAGGCGCCGTCGAAGGTCCTCCGATGATCGAGAACCCGTTGATGGATCCTTCCATCACCCATGCTGAATACGGATCGGAGAGATTTCCCCTGCGTGACGCGGTCGAAGCGTTGCCCGCAAACAAGATCGGCTTTCAAGTCGTCAGTCTACCTCTACAAGATTCCTCGCAGTTAGTATTGCCATAAAAAATACACATTACATATCTTGTTTCATAAGCGCGTTCTTCTTCGACATGGAATTTCATTTGCAAAGAATCGGCATTCACCTTGTACTTACCATTCCATGATTAATTTATTGACGATTGCTCGTCGAGGTTGCAAATCGAAGCTGTTAATGGGCCTACTTCCGGTTAACTGTTTGTCCATTGGATAATTAACAAAGGGTGATTAATACTGGTTTAGAGGCCGAGTACCTTTAAGGGACGCCGTGGAACATCGGGAAGCTCCTTTCTTCGGTAATTTAGACCACGAGTCCATCTGGATCGAGCCATTGGCACCACCAACTTTAACAAGGACCGAGCAAATCATCAATCCAAAAGTGGTATGCCATTTGGACTCCAGCGCGGTTCACAGGATGGAGCCGTTCTCTTTGTTTCCCCAATCCGTGCCGGACCATCGATGCAGTCATCTGATTTATATTGCTGCCACTTTGGGTACTTCATCTTTTGACTAAAATAATTAATAAAGCAGTTGATAATAGCATTTACTTGTAAATTATAATTCTAATAATAATATGTAAAATATAATGATTGAAAAGTGTGAAAAGTAATGAGTGAAAAGTAGAATATAATGATTGAAAATAAAATGAACGAAAGTAAATTATAATAATAAGTAAAATATAATGATATATACATATATTTATTCATGATACATAATATCTATTTATTATAGCATTTGCACGCTAATTAATTAGGTCTAAATATATTAAATTTCGTATCATTTGGTAATACTTTCATATGACTGCAAAAACATAATGATGATAAAAATGATATTATATAGATCCTGATAGAGCAAACGCTTTTTGTAGCTATTATAGATATACAATATTACTATTTAGTAATCAGTGCATACTTATAATTAACTAACACAGTGCTATTAATGGTAGAACAAGTAAATAATTTTCCTATTTTCAGATCCAGAAGAGTTGGTTGTCGTGTCAAGGGACCGCGAATATGACGAGATCAAGGGTAAAGTGATCAAATTCCATTAATTCGCGAATAAAGAATGAATATATAGTTGAAATCGCGAGTCCCGTTAATTTATTCCATCAATTCGAATAGGTGGATATAAGGCAGTAACGGGACATCGATCGAGGGATCCAGCATTGCGAGTGCTCGTCTCGATTACGGCCCCAAACCGGGGGAAACTGTTTTCTGAAGTGACCAAGAACCATTGTTCCCTGCACTGTGAAAAATTTGGAAAATCCATCTTAAGCTTTCTCGAAGCGCATGACTTCGACGGTGTTGAAATCGATTGGGATGGTTCGCCAGATCGTCTCAATGACTTGAAACTCTTGTTGAAAACGATTAAGAAACTCTTCGCTGATCGAGAATATATTCTCGCGGTTGTTCAAAAGCCAGACGATCCTGTGGATCAGGAAATCACTTCCGCAGCCGATTTAGTTCTTCTGAGAGCTTGGAGGGACAATCCTGCGTTCAGAAGAGAAAAATTAGCTCTTCATCCCGCACCATTGAAGTATGTTGTTCGAGTAACGAACAAATGGATCGATCAAATCTCGACAGAACACAGATCGAAAATTGTTCTTGGCTTACCCGTATTTGGACAAGGATATACTTTAAAATTTGGAAATTTTACGGACACTGGTGCACCTATTATCGGGCCTGGGATTGAAGATGTTTATACCAAGCAGAAAAATGGAAGAATGGCTTACTATGAAGTAATTATTAATAGCTGTATCTTACCTAAAAAAGACTATTATAAGCTTTATCTTCTTTCACTTTCTTATTATTATCTATAGATCTGTGAGAAATTGGAAGATGGATTGTGGACCTCTGGAAGAGACGAGGAGGGGCCATACATAAAACGTGGTGACCAGTGGGTTGGTTACGAGGATCCATTGTCGGTGAAAATCAAAGTGGCTTACGTTAGATCAGCCAGACTCGGTGGAGTTTCTTTATGGTCTCTTGATTTGGACGATTTTCAAGTTAATATCATGCTATTTCTATTACAGAATTAAAACACATGAATATTATTATATGATGCATTTAATATATATTTTCAGGGTATTTGCGGTAATTCGTGGCCTATGTTGAACGCTGCAACCGAATCGATAGGCTTGTACGATGAGGTAGAACTGAACGAATGTTCTACTGATGGTCTATCCAGTGACCCAGAAAATTGTTCAGGATTCTATTCCTGTCACAATGGTAAACGAATCCATTCATTTTTGAATTCTTTTCTCAGAAAATTTTTTGGTAATTTTAAAATCAGATTGATAATTATATCATTCATATCTTCGTATGGAAACAGGAGTGCAATATCGAGGTCAATGTGGACCAGGAAGATTCTTCGATTCCGTTAATGGCCGTTGCGTAAAAGCGAATTCGAACATTTGTAAACCAGTACAATTCGATAAAATGCAAGGAAATCATTACCAGACTGAAATAAGGGAAACACAAGCGTTTCAAAATTTAGAGATTTCTCCGAAGAAAGGTCCCCGTGTGGTCTGCTACATAACTTCGTGGTCGCTCTACCGTAAAGGAGATGGACTGTTCGCTCCAGAACGATTAGACTCCCGCCTTTGCACCGACATAATCTATGCGTTCGCTGGATTAAATCCAGACACATTGCTCATCCAACCGTTAGATCCTTGGATCGACATAGAACACAGTAATTATATCAAAGTATAAGTATCAATACTGAAAGGAATCGGAATGATAGAGTTTTATGTAAAAAATTCTAGTAAAGAACTGTTTCATATGTATACAGATAATTTTTATAAAAAATTCAATCATTTCGCTTACTTTGAGTAAAACGAGTTCAATTCTTTATCTTTATTAAATAGAAAATAAATATTTTCAGATTTATATGAGCGAGTGACGAAGACCAAAGGATCAAAAGTGCTTTTAGCCATCGGAGGCTGGACAGACAGCACTGGTGACAAATACTCTCGTTTGATAAGTAGTAGCGTTGCACGTCGCAAATTCGTTGCAGCTACGATAAACTTCTTGAAGAAGCACAACTTCGACGGCCTATCCTTCGAATGGAACTATCCAAAATGTTGGCAGAGTAATTGCAGAAAGGGACCCGATTCCGACAAGCCAAATTTCACCAAATTAATCCAGGAACTGAAAAAAGAGTTCGATCAACAGGAACCGAGGCTCACGTTAGCCGTAGCATTCTCAGGATATAAAGAAGTGATCGACAGAGCCTATGAAGTCCGTGAAATTTCGGAAATGGTGGATTTCATATCAGTGATGACGTATGATTATCACGGTGCTTGGGAGGCAAAAACGGGTCACTTGTCGCCCTTATTTGGAAATACTGACGACATCAATCCATACTATAATGTCGTAAGTTTTGCAACAAGGTACATTCTGTGGAACAAGAAGAATTTATTATCAAATTTTTTTTAGAATTCCACCATGGAGTACTTGATAAATCTTGGAGCAGACAAATCGAAACTTTTGGTAGGCATTCCTTTATATGGACAAGCTTATCGACTGTCTAGTGAAAATTTAACAAGTCTTGGAGATCCTGCCACTGGACCTGGAACTGCTGGAGAATTTACCAAACAACCTGGCATGCTGGCCTATTACGAAGTTTGTGACAGAATCAGAAACAAGGGCTGGGAGACAGGATTAGGTAAAAAGCCAAAAGAAGAAAGAAAATATCTATCTTTTGTCTCAAAATGTTCCATTTTAGGGCCAAGTGCGTACCGCAAAGACCAGTGGGTAGGCTACGACAATCAGGAGAGCGTTTTCGCGAAAGGAGAATACATTTTGAAACGTGGTTATGGGGGTGCAACACTGTGGACAGTGGACTTGGACGACTTTTTAAATCGCTGTTGTTCGGAATCCTTCCCACTATTGAAGAGCATAAACCGTGCACTAGGTGAATTGGTTCATTCACGAATCATCTTGAAATCGAAATATAAACCTCAAGTACTAGAAAAGTAGAAATGTATATGTTAAATTGTAGGTCGTTTAAAGAATAAAGCTTCCGAAGGATGCGGACGACCACCAGAACCAGTTACACCACAACCTCCAACGTTGACGACTCACAGTGACGCAGTGGGAGACACTCCTCGACCAACGACGCCAATGGCAAAGCCAACCACATGGCCAATGTGGACTGAAAAGCCGAGTACAGGCAGTCACCATACAACTACTACTTGGCCCACTTGGACTTGGAAACCAAGCAAACGACCAGAGTCAACGACTAAAAGTAGTACCACGGTCTGGTGGACTCAGTCAACCAGCACTGCTTCTTCAACATGGACTTCAACCAAGTACTACATAATAAATATATTATTTATAATTAATAAGTATGTATTTTTTATTATACCTTTTACCATAAAATAATTGTAGAGCACCGGAGCAATTAACAACAGAAGCCACCCAAGGTATAGAGAAACCAACAGACTCCTCAAAACCAGAACAGCCGTGTATGATAGGAGAATACGTGCCGGATCCTGATAACTGCAACAACTACTTTAGATGCGTGCTTGGTGAATTGCAACGCGAACAATGCGCGCCAGGATTGCACTGGGATGCGAGACGACGCATTTGCGATTGGCCAGCTGCGGCGAAATGTCAACCAGAGACAGGTAAGTTTTCCCATTTTCATCATATGCATTTATTCATCAAAGAAAACTATTCAATTCAATAAAGCGAAAGAAGCTTAGCTACCAGAATAACTTCTTGCGTAAAGGTATCCCTAATGACATTAAAATTTTCTGGTATTTGAATGATGAATATATTTCTTGTCAATCAAATACTTTATTCCTTGGTCAATTGGTTTCTATTTTTTAAAGCTGACAATATTGTCTCTTTAAAAAATGTATATTATGTTACATATAAAAGATTCAACTTACTCTGCTATCAATGTTCCATGATAATTATACAATGTACCCTTCTACGTAACTTCTTGAGACGTTGTCATCGACAGACGCATCGGTTCATTAGGAATAACGCAAACCTGTTTATCCCCGTGCAATATCAGTAAACATCTTCATTTCTGCATACATCTTTCTACTAGTTTTGCAATCGCCGCCTCCAGGCAAGCATCTCCCCTTTGTAATCAATTCGATTCGTATATGACGCTCAGTGTCAGCGAGAGTTCTGCACTATTCGTGTCTTTCTTCTCGTTGTCTGGTCAAAAGATGATTTACGTTAATCACATAATTCTCATTCTAATCTCAGTAAATCCCACGTTGATGCAAGTGTACAAAATTTCGCGACCATTTGGTATAAATACATCCATAAATATAAAACAAAAAAATTACTAATTCTAAAAATACTTTGTGGTGAATTGTAACATCTTGTACTTCTGTTTAAAATAGGTTCTGTGACTCAAAAACCATCATGGACCACCATGAGAACCACCACTACGAAAAAACCAACTACGTCATTCATACCTTCTTCACCCAAACCTATCACCCAAAAACCAATTATGGGTGCTTCGAACGGAAGGCCACCAAAAAATTGTGTACACGGCGAATATTATTCCTATCCAGATTCCTGCTCAAGTTTCCATATCTGTGTGAATGGAAATTTAATTTCTCAACAATGTGGACCAGGATTGAACTGGAACAAGGAGAAGGGCATGTGCGACTGGGCTTTCAAGAATCCTTGCATCGAGAAGCCGAAGAAAACCGCCTCGTTGGTTACAGGAGGTACCAAGTCAACTGTAAGTAAATTATTATTAAAATTATTAATATCATTAAAATTACAAGTCACGAAGTTATCGAAATAACTCAGAATATTTCTTACTGTTTTCTTTTAGTCGTGTACGCCTGATAGTTACACCGGCGTTCCAGGAGACTGTGAAAGCTTCCAAGCATGTTTATGGGGTCGCTATGAAGTATTCCGTTGCGCTCCAGGATTGCACTTTAATGAGAGAACTCGAATATGCGACTGGCCATCTAGAGCTAATTGTCAAGATAACTCTGTATCAACAGATAATCAAGATTCCAACATACCTAGCGATAAGCCAATTAATCATCCAACGAGTACTGAAAAACCTTGGGAAGCAAGCACCACTCAAGCTACGACCACCTTGCCATCAGCCGTGATAGATGCTGACAAAGTTTCTCCATTGTCTGGCCATTACAAAGTAAAATCATTATCGTAGTTAAACTGCTGACAGTTATGCAAATTCATACTTTTACAAATACAACTAAAAGAATAGAACCTAGACAGAAATTTCTTTCTCTTATTAAATATTATAACAAGTACTATACTTTGGATATTTTATATATTTTTGCATTTACATCTTTAAACATCCCGTAAATGCATAGAATCCGCAGTTCAGTTATTGCTCATGTACCAATGCCATGTCTGATCACTTATTTCTTCATTGTTAGATCGTGTGTTACTTCACGAATTGGGCCTGGTATCGAAGAGGGGTGGGTCGTTATCTTCCTGAAAATATTGATCACACCCTCTGTACCCATATCGTTTACGGATTTGCTGTTTTGGATTATTCAGATCTAATCATCAAGGCTCACGACTCCTGGGCCGATTACGACAATCGTAAGTCATTTGTTAAAAACATATTGACATTCCCAAACGTGGAGTGTAAATATAAATGTAAATCTATGTCGAACAGATTTTTACGAACGCGTAGTCGCATACAAGAAACGTGGGTTGAAAGTATCTCTTGCTCTGGGAGGTTGGAATGATTCAGCTGGAGACAAATACAGTCGTCTAGTGAATAATCCTACTGCTAAGAAAAGGTTCATTGAACAAGCAATCCAATTCCTGGAAAAATACGATTTCGATGGGCTTGACTTGGATTGGGAATACCCAGTTTGCTGGCAAGTACGTGTATATCAACATTAATAAATATACATGAACATGCATAATGTATATCGTATAAAATATACATAAATATTCTAACTCCTTACATACATATATAAAAATTAATGAACATTACATTTATTTTAGGTTGACTGCAATAAAGGTCCATCTTCAGATAAACAAGGCTTCGCAGATTTGCTTAAAGAACTGAGCAACGAATTGAGACCCAGAGGATTATTACTCAGTTCGGCGGTTTCGCCGAGCAAGCAAGTGATCGACAAAGGCTACGATGTTCCAGCACTCGCTAAATATTTGGACTGGATTGCAGTGATGACATACGATTTCCATGGTCAATGGGATAAGAAAACTGGCCACGTAGCGCCGCTCTACTACCATCCTGATGATGACTACTATTACTTCAATGCAAATTATTCCATCAATTATTGGATCGCTAAGGGAGCTCCTCGTAGAAACATCGTTATGGGTATTTATTTCTTACTTTACAATATTATATTATAAGTAGACTGCAGATTTTTATACAATTTTATATCTTTATTTATATTAATGATATTATATTCCAATCACTAAATATTATAAAGAGTACTTTACATTGGATATTTTGTATCTCTTTGTATATTATGTGCAATCTCGCACTATTAAATTTCCCATAAATGCCATAAAAATCCGCAGCCTAATTATAAAAATACGAATTAAATATTCATCTAACCGACTCATCCTAATAACAGGAATGCCATTGTACGGACAGTCGTTCTCCATAAACGACCGCAACGCAGGTACAGGATTAAATGTGCCAGCTAGTGCTGGACAAGCAGGTGAATTTACTAGAGCTGCAGGATTCTTGTCCTATTACGAGATTTGCGATAGGATTCGGAACCGTGGATGGAACATCGTTCAAGATTCAGAACACAGAATGGGTCCCTATGCATATAAGGGCACTCAGTGGGTGAGCTTCGACGACGCTGACATGATTCGACGAAAAGCTGAGTATGTTAGGGACATGGGTCTTGGTGGTGGAATGGTGTGGGCGTTGGATCTCGATGATTTCCGGGGACGCTGCGGCGAAGGACCGCATCCGTTGATGCATACTCTTCAAAAAGTTTTAGCTAGTCCTCCCAACAAAGATGAAGAACGTAATTAATTTTTGTTCAGTTAATTTCTAGCTGTTTATCATGTATATATATATATATATATATATATATATATATATATATATTCTTTTTTTATTTTGGGTTTCCTTTATAGTTGAGAAGCCACCAATTACAGTGGATGATTTAGATCAAGGTCCGATGGCGCCCACGGTAACATCCACCACTGTTAAGACACCCGTGCCATCTTCAACGTCGAGGGATCAACTTCAACCTGAAGATAAATTCAAAATGATTTGTTATTTTACAAATTGGGCCTGGTATCGTCAAGAAGGAGGAAAGTTCTTACCAGAAGATATAGACCCTGATCTGTGTACTCATGTTCTATATGGTTTTGCGGTACTCGATGGATCGCAGTTAACGATTAAACCACATGATGCATGGGCCGATATTGACAACAGTAAATATCGAGATACATTCCATACAATTTTTCTTTTTCTCCATGTATCATTGTATTATCATTTCTAGAGTTCTACGAAAGGGTCGCGGCTTTAAAATCGAAGGGAATAAAAGTATTAATGGCTATTGGAGGATGGAATGATTCAGCAGGTAACAAATACAGTCGTTTGGTGAATTCACCATCAGCTAGACAAAGATTCATCACGAATGTGATCCAATTTATCGAAAAATACGAGTTTGAAGGCTTGGATTTAGATTGGGAGTATCCAGTATGCTGGCAGGTAATAAACTCGCGTTTATTCATTTATAAATTCGATCTGATTGTTCGATTAGCAAAAAGTAATATGTCGATAAATAAATTTTAGGTCGACTGTAAAAAAGGTCCAGCTACTGATAAAGAAGGATTCGCTAGTTTAGTGAAGGAGTTGAGCGAACAATTCAAACCAAGAAGTTTACTGTTATCCGCCGCGGTTTCTCCGAGCAAACGAGTCATTGACACAGGCTATGACGTACCAAGCTTGGCGAAGTACTTAGACTGGATATCTGTAATGACGTATGATTACCATGGTCAATGGGACAAGAAAACTGGTCACGTGGCGCCTCTATATCGACTGCCCAATGACTGGGAGCCAACTTTTAACGCGGTAAGAACACGTCAGAACTTAAAACCATTAACGATGGATATGTATATCGATAAATCTATTTACATCTGAATCTTATTAATTTTTTAACAAACGAACTGTAATAAAAACGAAAAATTCTTATCCATGTTTTTCATACAAAAAATTACATATGATTTTTATAAAATATTCTAAACGTCTGCATATTATTTCTTTTAATATTATTTTAATAATTGTATAGAACTTCTCAATTCATTATTGGATGGAAAAAGGTGCACCAGCGAAAAAACTTGTAATGGGAGCACCACTGTACGGTCAGTCCTTCTCCTTGGCAGAAAGAAGTGAGAGAGGATTAAACGCACCGACTTATGGCGGCGGTGAAGCCGGCGAAGCAACAAGAGCCAGAGGTTTCCTCTCTTATTACGAAGTAAGTATTCTACTTTCCTAATTTCTTATTTTTCTCTCTCTTTCTTTTAATAAATATCGATGTAATATTATGCTCTTAAATAATTATAGATATGCGAAAGGACATTAAAGAAGGGTTGGACCGTGGTCCAAGATAAAGAACGACGTATCGGTCCCTACGCATATAAAGGTGATCAGTGGGTCAGCTTTGACGATACCAGACAAATTAAACTGAAGGCAGAATTAATAAAGGATCTTGATTTGGGCGGCGGCATGGTGTGGGCTCTCGATTTGGACGACTTCAAGAACAGATGCGGCTGTGAGCCTAGCCCGCTTCTGAGAACCATGAACAGGGTTCTAAGAAATTATCCCAAAGGTCCATTGTGTCCAGTAACGAATGGTAAATATTCTGGAAGATGAAGATTCATTTATAGATATATTCGAAAGATCAAAATAAATTTAATAATATTTTAAAAACAGAATTTCTGACCATTGACGCTGGAGAATCCATCATGGAATCTACGACTGCTGAACGACCAAGTTGGGAACCTACTACTTCTACTAAACCAACGTACTTGCCACCAACGTCTACAACCGCGGATCCGGATTCTGATATTGATGATACTATTGAAATAGAAGCTGAGCCGCCAATAATAGGTGGTTCACCAGACGACTGCGGGGGTCGTGTATTTGTTCCCCACAAGAAAGATTGCTCTAAATACTTCTTATGTAATTTTGGAAAGCTTACTGAACACTCTTGTCCTCCTGGTCTGTACTGGAACGAGAATCGTTGCGACTGGCCTGAGAACACCAAATGCCAGGATTCTCAGCGACAAGTAAGAGTTTTACAATCTTAAAGGGCCTTGGTGAATCAATGTTTTATTAAGGTCGTGTTTTGCATAAAACTCTCCTCTTTCCTCCGAAATTAAGCTGTATAAGCGACATAATTTCGCCTTTTAATTTGCAGTCAAACGAGTTATTGCCATTAATCTCTGACCAAGAGAATAACAAGAAAAAGATGATTTGTTATGTAATGAACTGGGCGCGAAAGCGGCCTGGAGTAGGACAATTTCTACCAGAAGACATTGATCTAGATTTGTGTACTCATATAGTTTACGGCCTCGCGAAGTTGGATCCGGAACGATTAACTATACAAAATCCACAGGCTGCTAGACAGAAGGAATTTCTTAGTAAAATAGCGGATATTAAAAGCAGAACTGGACTGAAGGTTTTGCTTGGTTTGGGTGGCTGGGATGAATCTACAGATAATAAGTACAGCGAATTGGCACACAATTCGATGGAACGGAAAAAATTTGCGCGCCACGCTGCTCTTTATATTCAGAGTCGCGGATTTGATGGTCTTGACCTCCTTTGGGAGTATCCAGTATGCTGGCAGGTACGAAAAAGTATATAGAAATGCAAAAATGAATTAAACATTTCAAATTCGCATAAAGAAATAAAATATAAAAAGATATAAATAAATAAGTAGCTACGCTTATATTACGTTTTATATTATCGTGAGTCATTCGTGATTCACTCGTATTCTTATAGATTATAAAATTCTTCTGCCGTTATTAATCATATTTTCTTCTCAAACATCGAAAATCAAAGTTGCTTTATCTATATCTAAATTAATGAATCATTTTCTAGGTTGATTGCAATCGTGGACCATCAAGTGACAGGGAGGCTTTTGCAGCCCTGCTAAGGGAACTAAGCATAACCTTCAAACCTAAAGGATTGCTCCTTTCCACTGGTGTTTCTGCTAGCAAAGAAGTCATCGACGTAGCTTACGACGTTCCAGCGTTAATCAAATACCTCGATTGGATAAATGTTATGAGTTATGACTATCATGGCTATTGGGAGGACAAAACTGGTCACGTCGCGCCGCTTTATCGTAATCTGGATGAGCAGACCAAATACTTGAACGTGAACTTTTCAATAATCCATTGGCTGGAACAAGGTGTGCCATCGAATAAACTGATAATGGGCATACCAGCATATGGGCAAAGCTTTACGTTATCGAGAAAATTACAAGGAAAAGGAACACCGGGCCTTAACGCACAAGTTTCCGGGCCCGGGCATCCAGGAGACTTCACCAAATCAGCCGGCATGCTTGCTTATTACGAGGTATGTATGAATTTATTATTCGATAGATTAATCGTATTTGTATGATGAATAGTTAAATAACATACGCGGTAAGTGTTTGACTTAAATTGCTATTGCAATCGAGTTAGATTTATCTATGGAAAACTTTCCTATTTTTTCCATAATCATGTTTACATGGATTGCAACATTAATTAATTTTTATATCCGGAGGTTAAAACGAATGTTTTCCCCTTTAATAAACATTTTCTCAGATATGTAACAACGTAAAGAACAGAGATTGGTCCGCGATTAAGGATTCGAAGAATCTGAGTGGACCGTATGCTACCAGAGGTGACCAATGGGTCAGCTATGAAGATGTATCCAGTATAATGCAAAAGGTAACTAACATCTATGAATCATTGACGCAAGAATGATGCATGAAAATATTTGCGTTGCAACGTTGTACTCTTATCGCCCAAATACATAGATGTCCACTTGTTTTCTTCCAGACGAAATTCATAAGAGATCTCAATCTTGGTGGCGCCTTGATATGGTCTTTAGATGTAGATGACTTCACAAATCTTTGTGGCTGTGGAAAATATCCTTTAACAACAGCGCTTAGTCAAGGACTTAGAGGAGAACGAAATCTCAGAATGGATTGTACTTGAGATACACGTACTTTAGACAAACACGGATGACAATTCATTGACGTTGCGTTCCACTTTCACGGATGACCATAAATCTCGGATCGACCGTATCAGCCAGCATAAGTACTGTACGGCAAGAATTCACAAACGTAATGTCTCAGGAAGAACAATACAATTTAGAGAAAAAAGAAGAGAACAGCGTTTACCTTGATTCTTGTATCGCGTTACAATTGCCAGCAATGTGATTGTATAGAATCAAACAGGATTCTATCATAGCATTTTCTGATTCGCCTTATTCTCCGTTTCATGGTATAACAGTACATATCTCTGTAACGAGTGATAGTGATTAGATCATCTGCTTTAAATCTATTTACGGATAAAAACATTACATTGATAAAAAAAAAAAGAATAATTTTTCTGTCCAACGTTTGTACTCTTTTTTTTCTTTAGTGAATTAATTAACTCGTTATTGATGTAATGGGGCATTACATACGATGAATCGGGAGATAAATATCATATAATAATCCGATTCATTATAATTAAAAAATCGATTACGTATGTTGTGTTTAACGCTTGAACTTTATGTTTGAAATAAAATAAGAAAAATTAACGAAATGATAGATAAGTAATCGCATATAAACAAACAAAAATTGTTAGCCTTATTTCATGCAGCGATACACGTACATATATAATACGTGTATGATAGATACCGATTATACACTCTTCATTATAGAATCAAGTGAACGCTTCCATAATGAACAGTTAACATCTATATCCATCATACATGTATCGCCGTGTGAAAGAGGCGTAAATTATCTGAAAAACTCTTCCGAGTGACGTGCATAGAATTTTCTTTCGCGCGCAAAAGTAGAGAACATGAAATTATTAGTACGTTCCTCGGGAAGACAATTTTAATCAAACTCGGAATTGTATGCATGCACTATGTATTATACATTATATATACATATATGTATAATAAATACAGGCAATTTTCATAAAATTTCTATAAATTATCAGTATAAGATTCAGTATAAGATAAAGAACAAAGTGGATTATTGATCCCAAAAGATAAGAGAAATGAGTAATTAACGAGTTTCATTCTGGCAAAGATTTTTATAGCTTGACTCTGATTTGACTTTGATTCAAATTCTGCAGAAAAGTTTGTTTTATATGAAATATTGGCTTGTTAACTGGCTGAGACTTAGTCTAGTCAGTTAGCAAGAAATAATTTACAGCGATAATCCTATCTTAATGTGGAATGAATAAAGACATAGAATGAAACAGTAGTATTCTATATCCAACCCGAGATAACGAAGTTCTAAATTCATCTATATAAAAATAAATGGCTTTCTTGACTCAGGACAATGGAAATGAAAGAAATATATTGTAACACTGAAATTTCGCTTCACAGAGATACTCCCTCAAATGATAGAGATAGCAACGGCGAATTATCAAGGCAAAATTCTGACCAATTAACAGTACTATATATACTTGTAAATTCATCTGTATTCATTTTTTATTATAGTAGATATTTTACTATATCATTTAGATTATTGAGATTCGCCAATTAACGCAAAATTTTCGAACAATTATAAATTAAAATTAAAATAATGTTGAGCTCGTTGAAAGTGAAGTTTTTCTCGCACAATTTCTCACAGGATCGATTGTTCAAGACTGGAATTAATTACATGAATAAATAAGAAGTACGTAATGTAAACTCGGTAGGAGAGGATAGAAAAATGGTGGGGATTCCCACTTCGGAAATCATTTACAGCATTTGAGCTAGTCCCCCGTGAACAGTGTAACGAAGTAGACAAGCAGTCGTGCATACTAGGATTTGGGATCATCGAAAAAAACTCTACTGCAAGAAAAGGCTAGTAAGTCATTTAAACTATGTAGATTATGCCTCTACATTATATGCAATCACATATGAAATTTTCTACAACTTAATACTAGAATTACTAGAATGATCAAAATGACCAATTTAATTGAAGCTTTTCATAGAAACTTTATAGATTTACAACAATGTATTTTGATGAATTTCAATGATTTCTTTTTTGTAAAGTAAGAATGTGTTTTCGGAAATTTTCTTTTTATCTTGTATTATTTACCTTTCATTTTAATTCCTTTGGTACAAAATACTATAATTTAATCGTTGATAGGTGTAGTTAAACATTGCGATGTCATCGTGGCACTGAAAATACGTAATTGACAAAAATATTGAAATAGAAATAAATGAAAACTTTCTATAAAAATAAATTATAAACGTGTAAAAATTTCATTATTACCGAGAAAGTAGAGTGACATTACTTCTGCACAAGTGGCGGTCAGCGAGTAATTTGAGAAGTATATATTCTGGCCGTTATCATGTTGGTGAAAGAAAAACAAAACGTTTACTTTACGAATTAGAAACTTCCAACTTATTTTGCTTCAAATGAGAGAAGACACTCGTTAATATCTGATTTGACTGTTCGAAAAATTTATTGAACCTGTCGAGAATTCGATTGGCGAAATCGATTGATAAATTTCGATAATTGAGTGTTATCGACGCGACACTTACTAAACCTATAAAAAGGCGAAACGGAAACCATTGAAACGTACATAGATACTAAATGGATTTAGACTAATAGATAAAAACGTGTAGAAAGCGACTAATGCAACGATGGTATTCGATTCTGAACGGTCTGTGATCTATTTCTTAAATTATTTGAATATACAAGTTGACATGTTATTTTAAGAATTGTTTTTCTTTACGCAGTTCATCATATATGCGTTGTGATTCCGAAGTGGGAGACATGCTTGATTATAGAGGTATGTAAAAGCTAATGAATTATATTTATTTATTTTATTTGTTTATTCTCTATTCATACACCGTATGTGTTTGTGGACATATATAAATCAGGTAATGAATCATTTATCATTAAAAACATGAAACGTTGGTTAATTTAATATCATTTATTGAAATCTTGCATGCATCGTAATGATGAATTATTCATTCTTATTAGTTACGCGTTGGACATTTTGATTTAGTTTCCATTCTATTGTCCGATTGAAATTAATATATGTCTGAAATTAAATAGTGATGAAGTGGTTGTAAAAGTATTGTCAATCTGAATGTAGCAACAATGTATAATCACTAAACTGAAGATGTTCATGCATATTCGTATTTTTACAAACCTAATGAAAGAAATGCAATTGAAATAGAAATTTCTTTCTTCCACTAAATATGATAACAAACATTATATCACGTACATTTTATATGTATATCTTTTTGCTGCTTTAAGCCTATCAATGCATAATCATCCGCAGTCTAGTAATAACAAATTACTTATGTCAAATTCGATAGCGAAAGTCTACTTAAAATATCGAGCATTATCATCTTGAAATTTGATAATATTTAATATGTATTAACTACAAGACGAAGTAAAAGAGCATTCCAAAAATTTAGTCGACACTTTTTTCTTATTTTACAAATTCGTGAAATTCTGTTACTGAAAGACAAATTGTGAATTCTAGGAATTGTAATACTGAAAATGTAATACTGAAACACATTTTAGTCACGGTTTTGCATTTAATACACTTTATTCGTTGACATTGGATCTTTTCATGTGAGATAATGTATGCACGTGCTTGAATATCGTCGACCGTCTCTCAATTCAATATTTACATTTGTAATACCGCCTTCTTTGTATGATGCAATTAGGTAAATAATATCTTCATCCAGGAAGCAAACTTTCAAGAAAGACGACATTCCTCTTTTAAAAATAGAAGACACAAACCGCGCTTCGTACCATTCATATTTATCGTAAATAAGGATCATGTCATAGAAGAATCGATGATCATTCGTTCAAATCGATCTGCAATTTATGGATTGACCGGATATTATTTAAAGAAATTGATTACTTCTGAAGAATATTTTGAGAAGAATTATAATTATAATTGAATATCATCGCAGATAAATCGATTGACTTTATTCTACGCAAATATTGGAACTCAATTGTTATTAAATGATATAAAGCGAATTATATTTGCAATGTGTATATATATATATATATATATATACAGTGGTTCATGAAAGTTTGTCAAAAGACATAGACAAGAAATAAAATACTCTAGAAGCCTGTATTGAAAGGATATTCGTTACCGAAAAAGGCGAACTATTTTTGAAGGAAAGATTCTTGAGAATACAGATGGTAAAAAGTCTAATTCCAGTAAAATTTTTCTTACACTACGAATTTTCCGAACACCTAATATTCAGAAGAAGTTTTCTATGTATAAATATAAAACATTTTGAAACTTCATTAACATTATAACGAGACACGATTACCACAATTATATTGGTACAATTTAAAACCAATCGTAAAATGTATATAGAAGTTACAAGATATTTACTGGAAACAAACATACTTAATTAAAAGTTAGTATACAGCACAATAACTGTAGATATTTGTAGTAATATGTTATGTGCAATATTGAAAAGTTTATAAAATTTGTAAACTAACTCCTATTCAAGGCCATCATCATCATCACCAGTATAAAATAAAACTGTATTTATTTAGTATACAGCATTAATAACTACTTATCATATAATAAGCGTAATAATGGTATGACTAGTAATACTGAATATTAAAGCTTATTAAATAATAGAAAATTGACTGTCTAAATACTTTACCAATGTAATGTCAAAATGTTTCGTATAACATACATAATATATTCATAAAAGATTTCTATAAGTGTTTAAATACTTTCGTGAACTTTATATATTAAATAATTATTCCAAATCAATAGTTTATTTAATATTAGTGGGATTGTAGAATGCGCATTTACCAACTATGTAATACTTATTAAAGAAAAGCTGATTCAATTAAACATCTGAAAGTGCACATTTGCGTATTTCAAACATTTTCTGAACATTGTTCTACCTCTCTAAAGTTGATGCATCTACCTTAGAAAATGCATACGTTCTCACCAATAATTGCTTAAATAAAATAAAAATTTCTTCATTCTGTTTTTATATATAATAGCATATACATACATATTGATAAGTATGTATACAAAATCAAAGCCAAAGTTCCGTGTTGCCAATCCATTTTTAAGTTTCTAGTGTTATTTGCCATTTTGACATCGTGTGAAGTCATGTCAGTGACACAGTGACACGTGTTATACAAAGTATGGCGTTAGGGTTAGGTAATATTTTCGAAATTTTTCAATAGTTGCTCTAATTTCATTACCTATTCTCTTCATAAAATATTATTTCTATAAAATTTTTGCTTTAGACAGCAAGGTATTTATTTAAATTTATTTTTCTAGATTTATTTAGATTGATTGTTTATTCATTAACGTAGCATGTTCATAGTGAAAGTATATCTAACTTTATTTTGATATGATAAATATAATAACTAATCATAATTATAGATAGTCATGCCGCAGTACTCACGGACCCTGAGCGATCTAATCGTCCATCTAATTCGGATAATCGAAACGAAAGATCAGTAAGTATAATTTATTAAATGAAATTCGAAATAGAAGCGTGCATCATTTAACGATTTTGTACGTATCGAATTTCAAGCTATATCCTTAATTTGTATATTGATGAAACAGATTATTTAAGATCTGAATCACGGATAGTGTAATGAACATGTAAGACTCGAGCATTTCATAATATTTGATTAAAACACTTGAGTTTATGTATGTTATCCTTTGTACATAGCTCCCTTGTTTAACTTAAGTACGAATGATATGAAAGTGTGTAAAAAATAAAGAACAAGATATACAAGCACCTTTCTCAATTATGCATTGGAATCAGTCTACATATTACTTCAGTTATCATTGCTTTATCATTAAAAGACATAAGCAGAGATTTATTTTTATTTAAAGGTCAAATTGTTTTTTGTTATCATATATCTCGTTTGAATTTGTTTTTTCTTCCTTTTGATATCGTTTCATTTAATATGATTTCATAATGATAATATTTCATAAGTATTCAGTTTATTAATTTTATAACAGCCACTATGTAAAAACTAATTACATGAAAATCATTCAAAAGAGAAAAAGTAGAATATTATATAAAAATAATTTATAAGCAATCTATTCATATTTTGTGATCCATTTTTTAAGTCCACATTTGATTATTAATTCCATTCTTGATATTTCTCCATCAAAAGGTTCTCTATATGAGATATTTTTGTATATACACATTTGCGTAATTGAAAAACTGAGACTAGATCTAGATCTACTTTTTATAAAGTTTTAGTAATGCATGGTTGGTTGTCTACATAGTTTCCAGGTTTCCCAGTGATGTGTGGTTTTATTGAGTTTTATTCCATCATTCCATCCAGGCTTTTCCATTATATCACTGATTGGTCTCCCAAGGTGCAACACATTATTGCTTATGATGCTTAATTGTTTCAGTGGTATGGTTTTCTGGTTTTATATATATATTTTTTATTTTCCTTCTTTTAAGAGAAATGCAAACTTACCAGTGTATCTTATATTGTATTACTCATAACGTTGATCACATAAATTATATCATATGATTTATTGTGCTGCACCATCACATATCCTATGGTACATGCTAAAGTGCCTTAATATGTGTTGCTGGTATTTCACGGATTTTTATGTTTCACAAATATATTTTTGACTATGTGTTGTTATCATTACATACCATTTTTTCGTATTTTCGTTTAAATTCCATTATTTTATTACATTCACATATTAATGTGATACAACTATTAATAAATCATCAGTGACATTAACATGATCACACTGTTTTGTAATTTGCATTTTCTTTGATTTCTAATGAACAGGAAACATAGGAATTGCTATATTGTTTTACATTAAAAAATGAACTTCAAGTTGCAAGTGAAATATCTATGAGTATGTAATACTTTCTACTTTGCACTGTAAAAGCAAACAAGACAATATTTATTTTTCTTAGATACCAGGAGGATGGACCATCACATTAGCTTTAGCAGCTGTTACCTGCTGCTTAGGATCAGCTGTACCAACAGGATTTAATATAGGAGTACTAAATAATGCAGCCCATGTGAGTGTCCCAACTTGTGTTTTATAGAAACTTGTAAGTATATTTATTTATTAAATATATTTATGTTAATTGTAGCTGGTGGGTGCATTTTGTAATGAAAGTATTAGAGAAAGATATGGCATGGATGTATCCGAAAATGGCCTGAAAATAGTTTGGTCTAGTGTTGTCTCAATTTTTCTCATTGGAGGGGCAGCTGGTTCATTCCTCTCAAGCTGGGTAGCAGATAGATATGGAAGAAAAGGAGCGCTGTTTGTTGGAAACATATTTGGCATTATAGGAGCTGCAATGTTTTTTCTAATACGCAAATTAAATTCGATCGAAATTTTGTTAGCTGGCAGATTAGTTGTTGGTAAGTTTTAGGATACTAAATTAAAAAATGTGAAATTATTTGTTACATAAAAATTTTATATCTTTCCAGGACTATCTGGAGGTTTCGCGACAAGCATAGTACCAATGTACATGTCAGAAATTGCACCACTTAGGCTAAGAGGTGCAGTTGGAGTAATATGTCAACTAGGAATTACATGTGGAGTATTTTTAGGGCAAATTGCTGGGCTTGATACAGTTTTAGGAACTGAAAATTCTTGGCATTATATGCTAGGAGCATTTGTTCCATTATGTATATATGCCTTGGTTTTTACAAGCATTATTTTACCAGAAAGTCCTAAGTATCTATATATAATCAGGGAACAGAAGCAGAAAGCTTTGGATGGTTAGTAAAAACACTAGTGTTGTAGTAATTGGTATATTCACAATAACATTCAAAATTATTTTAATATTTCAGAACTCAGTAGAATACGTAAAATGGATATAATGTTACTAGAAGTGGAAATTTCTAGTCTACAGCAAGAAATAGAAACAAAAACAACAGCCGAACCTTGGACTATCAAGCGCATTTTTAAAGATCCAAATCTAAAGCTTCCTGCATTTTTAGTTTGTATAATACAATTCGGTCAACAGATGAGTGGTATAAACGTTGTATTTTACTATTCTAACTCCATATTTATCAATGCTGGACTTGGCATTACTGGAGCACAATATGCTACTCTTGGTACTGGCGTGGCTAACATTGGTATGGCTCTTGCTTCAGTACCAGTGATGTCAACTTTGAATAGGAGAGGTGTCCTACTTACTAGTATATATTTGTGCTTAGGATGTTTGATAGTTTTATGTACTTCCATTTTATTAATTGTAAGTAAAATTATCTTGAATAGAATAATTTATATTAGAAGTTGAAAGTTTAGCTTGTAAAATAATTATTTGTGTTCTTACAGCATCTGTCATCGCATATGCCAATAATATGTACGATAGCCGTTCTGGCTTATGTGATATTTTATGGAATTGGCCTTGGACCAATACCATACTTCATTGGATCTGAATTATTCGACGTTGGTCCTAGACCAGCAGCTATGGCACTTGGTAGTGTTTTTAATTGGGGTGGAAATTTTATAGTAGGCATGACGTTCCCAACAATAGAAAGTATCATGGGACCATATACTTTTTTAATATTTGCCGTATTTCTTTTATTATTAGGACAAATTGTTAGGTATGTAAGATCAAATTTACAAATGATACAATCATTTGTAATTACTTACGATATATCCTGTAATAATATAATATTATTCTATATAGGATATACTTACCTGAGACTAGAGGAAAGAATACAATGGACATAGCAGCATCAATAAGTCAGGGATTTAACTCTAGACCAAATTCCATCCGTCACGCTTAAATTAAAAAACTGGTACTTTATATGGTCTAATACTTCTTTCTAATGAATAGATAGGTTTACAATTTTTTCGTTGTAAGGTTTATGTAAATATTTAATTAATAAGGGTTATTTTTTTACTATTTAAAGAAGAAATTTATTATACTTTTATTTTTTATTTTGTTAATACTGCATTTATCTAAACATCTGTATCCAAATAATTACAAATTTTGAAATATTCAATTTATTAATATAATTACATCATTTAATTATTTTCGAATACATGAAAAGATAAATTGTTAGATTTTACATTTGTTAACGAAAATTACAGTCAGATCACATTGACACTAAGTTTCCGATAAACGAACCAATGTTTTTAAATATGTAATTGTTACTCACGTATAAAGCATTTCACTGCCCACGTAAGAAATTTTATTTTTTCATTCTATAGCATACTTAATACAATAGTTCAAAAGTTATAAAATTCTTTGCTACGTATTTTACAAATTTAAGCAATTGTTAATTTTGTAATATGTTATATAATTGGTCTAATTTTTCATAAAATACTAAACAAAGCACTGTGTGTGGTGCTATTCTCATCCATGTTGGAAAAATTCCTTTATATAAACCAGAGAGTCCTTCTGTTCGTAATATTTTAATGATCGCGTCCAATAGTCCATTATACAACGTACCTTTCCCGCTTACGTCCGTCTCTATGTTTAATTATAAAATTATCAGTCCTACAAGTCCATTAGCAAAAGTTACTTTTGAAATATTTTTATTAAATTACACTCACGTTGATTGTAGAGCCTTGTTGCTAAGACATCAAATGGTTGCATAGTGAGAGCTACACAACTTCCACCGATTATGGAAGCCAGAAAAGTCAGAAATATCGGTTGATCTGTAAACACCTTAAAAAGAAATATGAAATATTGTAATTTTCATTTATACTATTCTGAACGTGATATCTATTCAAATATTCACTTGTAATGAACGTAACCAATCCGCAGCTAAACCAAAGGTAGTTAACTGCGTTGCGGATCCTACAAAAACACGTGGTATATTTGCATACCAGCCGCGATACAAAGCCACTATTCCACCTTCTTTCCAGAGAGATTTGAATGCACTCCAGGTTCCTGAATAATTATGCTGATAACCAACGGCTATGTTTTGTGCTGATTGCGCTTGTAATTGTGTTTTTATCTATTGCAATGAGAAAGACGAATGTAATATAAAATTGCTCATTGTCAATTAAAATACTGTAACGACGTGTCTTGATAAATTAACGTATCAATTTTAATATAAATTACTCATCATATTATTGATATTTAAGGATCATCTTTCATACAAAATAATTAACAAAGTAATAAAGAAGAGTTACCATATAGAATGGACTACCAAGAACAGCTCCAACAGAGCCAGAAGTTCCAGTTAGTACAACAGTCTTTAAAATATCAGTATCCCCTTTGTCATTAGTGATTAGGTCGTACTTTTTTGCTGTATTGTAGATGCCTAATCGTATTCCATTGAGCACGAGTTGAAAATATAGGGCCGGTACGATACCGGCTTGTAAAGCAGTTATACCCTCGTGTTTTGCAATTAAATAACCCGCGTGTAAGGTGTTTTTATATATTTTTTTGTATGTGTTTCTTGCTTCTAGCTCTCCTTGTAATTGTAATCGTACTTTTATCACATCAATTGGGTTCGTAAAAAATCCAGCTCCTACCGCTGCTAATGCACCAATTGCAAACTCTATACCTGGACTAATAAAAGTTAACAATTAATAAGTATAATTATAGTTTTCTTACTATAACCCATTAAGGACCAAGAAATAGTTTATCGTAATATTATAGATATTTCAATATTTTTTAATTTCATAAAGTCGTTTAGGTGGAAAATATAATGATGAATAAATATTTAGCGAATGCTTGGAATTCTATTTTCTGATTAAAATGTTAAAATACAAAATTTAATAATGTAAATTGGTTAAGAGATGGTTGCGAATAAAATATTGGCCCTTAATAAACTAATTAAAACATAATCCATTTAAAATTTCGCGCGAATTATACTTATATAATTATACTTCAGCGGAAGTAGTATACAACGCTATTCAACTTTAAGTTAACTCTTATTAGTCTTGAAGTGTTTCGCAGAATAACCATTGAGAGAATGTTTAACTATATGTAAAAATAATGCAATAACGATATTTGTGTAAGCTTTATTATATTGCGGTATTATACGAAATGATTAATATGATGAATTACATGAATAATTGAAGTTTACGACAGTTCAAATAAGTACAAAGAAAATATTAGTAATACTATTTCACTAATGCACACATCTTAGTAAATTATTAGTGAGTAAAATGCTCTTTATTTTCTAATCTAAGTTACACTAAACACTAAACAAATTCAATTAATTTTTAATATGGAGTTTTACTTGCAGTATCAACGTGGCTAACATTCACATCAAAAAAGGTCCCAGTTATAAAATTAGAAATAATTCTATTTAAATAGAATAACAGTTATTAGTATTAAAAATTCTTACCAAAGTAAATGTTACATTACATTCATTGAACCAAACAAACAATAAAACACTGAATGAAAAACTGATCAAATCAATGAAATAGTTAAGTCATCACTGACCAAGGAATCGAATTCATAGTTATGATATAAAATAATCATGATCAATTGTTACAAATTTTATATCGTTAAAAAGCATGAGAGTAAAAAGACTATAGTAGACGTGAAAATTTAACTTTCAAATACATATTTAGGAATGTGCAATAGTGATATTAATCGACCGGCCGGTTTTAGACACGAAAAAATTCTTGCATAACTATCATCCACCGTGCATATACATACATATGTAGGAATGATATTGGAGTTAGCTTAAACTTAAACTACGTATCATCGGTTAGAAATGCGTAATCAGTATTAAAAGCTCACGGTCTGCTGATGCTTGCATTCGGCGCTGCGGTCATTTCCTATATATAACAGTAAAACGTTTCTGTACGCGCGATGCTAATTTAAATCTAACTTAATTACTTCAGCGAGTAACGATACGGTCCCTGTTTTTATCATGACTGATCATATTTTCTCTTAAAATTGTATAATCACTTGATTGCGTGAGGTTTATATTTTTTTAAAAATGACTAGTGTCAAGGTCAAAATTTAGAAGTCAGGATATTTTGTTGAGACTAAAGAACTTCTAGTTGGTATCATTATGCAATAGTATATATTAGAAACATACAGGAATTATATTTATATAAGCTAATGATTAATAATATGAATAATATCTGAAAAATTTGACAGGTCGTAACATGTTCTGAAGTTTTTGCGCATGCGTTGATAGGTATTCGCAATTAGAATTTGATGAAACTAGGAATCGTTTATTGTATATTTATTTAATAGAATTAGAATAACTAGTTCATAGAATTTGGTGATTATATCTAGTGAAGATTTTTGAAGATATAGTTTGGTGTTAAATAAAATAAGATACACAATAGTTCGCAGCTATAAGAGCTAGTAATAATACAGCGTTATTCGAACTTCGAACTTGTAAATTATTATGTGGTTTCATTAGAATTGCGAGACTACCTTGTGATCGATTGTTCTATAATAGTTTCTTTTAAAACTTGAATTCATTTTATTGTATTCTTCAGTAAGTATCTAGTCAAATCCTTTTTTTCAGTTTATAGTCTTTTTTTCTTTCGTCAAAATTATCTTAATAAATTATTAGTATTGGATTGAGAAAGGTTATTATTATCGTGATTCATGATCGAAACAAAATTTATACTGTCATATACATAGAGCATTATTGTTTAATGTATTCTGAAAGATCAATGTACGTTCATGTTATGCAAACTTTATTATTTACACCTAGATGTTAATTGCAATATGTACATTTATTTTACAATCTTTATTTGTTTTATAATTGTCTGTTATACTAAAACTGCTTCTTTTATTCCATAATAATCTTAGAAAACTCTTTAAATGTTTAGATTATGCAATAGATAAACTTCCACCAGCTTTAGAAATTTTAGCAATCTCTTCTTTAAATTTAGCAATTGTTTCCTTTGCTAAGGTTAATTTTTCCTTAAATTCTATGACTTCCAATCTTATTTTGTTTCTTGCTTCTATTATTGCTTTCATTGTAGACTCCTTTTTGGCTTCAACTGCATAATAGAATAAAAATAATTTTCATATATGAACATTAAATCATTAATTTAAATAAAATGACTATATACAATCTGTATTATGGCGCCAAACACCAAAAGTTGTAGGTTTACTGGAGTTCAGTAAATGTTGCATTAAAGCTGTTGGATCTTGGAAAACTATTTCTTCATAAAATTCAGACACTAAGCTCTTTTTCCCTAGTTGTATCTCAGGTGTTGTTTGAAACAGTTTTAATATATGATATATAGTTACCTATTTAGAATATAAATAATTTCAATAAATATGCATGATTGATATGCTTAGAATTATGAAGAATCTACTTACAGGACGTTCATTAGGGTCATGAAAATAAATTTTAATCACAATTTCGAATTCTCCCCAACCAGTTTCACTGAGTTCATAGGGAGCTTTGGTCATAATACGATTTGGATTGTTGTAACTTTCATGTAATTTAAAGTGAACTTTTTTGACATATGTAGACATGTCTTCATTGTGATATGGTTTAACATAAACTGTCCATTGATGTGTATGGCCATCTTCTTCCCTTTTTTTACCAAAATAACGGGCTATATTGCCATACACAATTGGTTTCACTATTGTAACACCCTGGTTCAATAAAATTTAAATAATTATTTTTCATTCTTCTCCAATTTTACAATAAATACTCGAATAATTGTTATTACTATTACGTTACATTTGTTTGTTGCTTTTTTCTACATGTATAGGTTAGGAACATAAAAGTGCATCGAACTATTCACATTATTTAAAGGAAATATACCTTAACCCTACCACCAGAGTCAGGGCCAAATTCGTTAGTTGTTGCCATCATCCTGATTAGTTGTACTGTTCATTACATAAAGACAAAATATTGGAAAATATCAACTAAGTGACATTACTGCCGATAATTTCAACGCTACCTAGTTTACATTAGCGCTATCTGGCATGGCGCCAAATATTCAACACGCTTTTATTATAGAAAAGAACATTTTTTTGCACTTTTTTATAATGCAATAAAAATATAAGGAAGCAATTAAATGTTTAACATTTATATTAATCTTAGACGCAAAAATGGATTGAATTTAAAAAACAGAGTATATTGTTCTCAAGTAAATGTATTTTTTCTCATCGTGAAGGGTATTAAAAAAATATGTACACTTCTCTTAAAATAAATTACACTTCGAAAAGTTCTCGATTTTCCACACAGCATAATCTTCTTGACAAAAATATTTTGGAATCTATTCCCTAATACCAGTAACTAGATTATCATATGAGGCGATAAATTTTTGAAACATAACATGATTCTCGCTCGGCACGATAGTTTCTGTAGAAGATTAAAGACAGCTGTTTCCTAATCGATAATATTGAAAACTTGATAAGTTCACAATTGCCAAAATATGTTAGTATCAATAAAACATTTCTATAAAATACATAAACGTCATTATATAACCACTATGTATGTTAGAAATACCTGCGGGGATTAATTTTTTTTTTCTTTCCTATCGACGATTTACAAACAACACGAAATATATAACAAATCGAGAAGTTAAACATGTTTAATGCGATACCATTTTTAAATATAATACTCAAAATATAGATATAGGATTTTAGATATCAGGAAATTCAGCATCGGAACAAATTTACGTATGTGGTTACATATGCATTTAAGTTTCATAGGATTCTTTCCGTGATTTCGATTGCATACAAACATCTGTATTTCGTCACAAGTCAAAATTTGTCACATTTTAACGCTAAACTAGCATACGGCATGTATTAGAAAATCAACAGAACAGAAAGGAACCCTTTAATCACGTAATTCGTATAGAAATAATGTCGGATGATATCGGACATATTTCGTGTATATTTGATTAAAATAAGGAGTTAAATGGATGCGCGTTGCATCGGACGTATAAAGGCAGCCAGCTGCCAAAAGAATGCGTCTTCAGCACCTCGTAACGACGATTAGATTTAGCTCTGTCGTGCTACAACGTTGTCGTTATCAGGTGCGAGGCAATTTTTCTTTCCTTCGGAATTGTTCCTCTAGATATCCCGGGATCTGAAAAGAGTTTATACAACGACCGTTATATCGTTTAGACAATGGTTTGTAGCCATATACTAAGCATTAGCTACTACATTTCTACTCCATCTAGATGAACAGAGATGTAAAAAGTAATTCACACATAAATAATTAAGCAGGTTTTAATGATAACTCTTATGGTCACGTCGTACCGTTAAAACATATATAAACATATACTTTATTTCCAGAGCACTTATTCACTACGACGATCAACGTTCCATTCGAATAAATAATTTACCATAAAATATACGATTTATTAAACAAACTGGACCATAAATGCAATCCTTCTGTGTGCTTTACGGTGACGATAATTACAAATATATACAGGCTACTGTGACAACAAATTTAACACTAAAATTGACATCTACGTGCGTGTTACGACGTCTCACATTGTTTATTACCCATACTATTCTAACAGAAAAGTACATGCGACGCACTGTTTAATATACAAAGCTTAGAATTGGATGACATTTAGGACACATTAAATCAAGATTAGATACGAGGAAGTAGTCCCAATCCACTAATGGTCAGGCATTCTGAGAACATTAAAACATAAGAAACTTAAGGAATTGAGGTATTTTATTATGAGTAAGCAAAATAAGAGTGTGTCAATTTTTCTTATTCTTTCTCTTTGTTTCTGTTCGGTATAAGGATGTATTTATAAGGAAGGAAAAAGAAACAACTGCTACTAGTCAATTGTGATTAATTCTACCTTTGGTTTTGGTCGATGAGTGTTCACTGCGTCAATTGGTAACCGAATATGTTCCACTTTACAGCCATAAGCAACTGGCGTTAATTTAATAATAGTATGTAGTGGCACTTGTAAATATGGTAATTCATCTGGAAGGAGACAAATATGATCAAAATTATTTTGTAAAGTAAAAAAAGAATGGAATCTTTGAATCACATGAAGTACAGTAAAAAAAATAATGTCATGAGAAAAGATAAATATTATTTACTTTTCAAATAGTGGTTTGAAGTATAAGATGGATTACGTATGTATTCGACGCGTATGAAATTGATTAAACTACTCGCAATTTATGGAAATAAAATTATGTAAACAAGAACGACGAGTATCTTGGACTTCCGTCATACGTATAATTTCGTCACTCCCGATATCTCACTTTTTGCATACATATCTATTTCGTTTAGTTCATTTCGATACGTCGAAGGTCGAAAGTTATACAACTTCGATATTCTCTGTTCAAGTATACATACGTTTATGTCGTATAACTATGATTTCTGTATTTACGATGTGGATGCACTTTATTCATCCTTTATTAATTTGATTAAGCAGTCGTTCTGATAAAGATATCTTCTCTCAATTATTTATATACTAATATCAACCATATAAATAAAATATTTGTAGATAAAGATATTTACCCGCACTTTTGTCTAGGAAGTAAGCAAATAGACATCGCAAAACTGCTTGGTGGCTAACAACCAAAACATTACCCTGTCGTTCTAATTCCATTATCACTGGTTCCAATCGCGCGACCAGATCTTCGTAACTTTCTCCTCTCGGATAACGATATGAGAATTTATTTTGATCTCTTGCGGCAAAATCTGTCGGATACTTTTCTGCGATTTCTTCATAAGTCATTTCTTCACAAATACCCTGTGGATACATATGGTTTAATTATTATTATAAATAATTTTATATACAAATATTTTTTTGTCATTTAATAACTTTTATTACTATAACTACTACAATTACTGTCTACAGGGTACGAAGAAGGCCATCTTTTATTAGTTCAACGTTAATCAAACATTTAAAAAGGAATCTTGAACGATAAAATGTAAGAAACAATAGTTTTTCGTTCTATTCAAAATCATCTGATAAATTTACATTGAAAACGAAAGTAATTAATTATTTCTTAGTTTACCGCGTCAATCTCATTTAACGCTTTCCATCTTTCTTGGGGCACATTCACGTCACTTGCCGTTTGAATGGTCCTCTTCAGCCAGCTAGTCCACACTCGCAATCCCTACAATTATGAAAAATGTTATAGTTTGCTCAAATACAAATCCAAGATTTTTTTCTGCCCCATGCCTGTGCTCGTACCTGAATATCCTGACCAGTGATGTAGTTAGCCAATGCTTTGGCATATTCCCAGCCTCTAACGCTCAACTCCGAGTCTCCGCCTATCTTACCTTCGAGGTTCATCACGCTCTCGCCGTGCCTAGTTAAATAGATCGTACGTGGCACTATATGGATGTTCATAAGGTAATAAACTATCCTACTTTGTATGTGACCCTCGTGCTTATGGACCAGCACTTTCTCGCCAGTGTTGTAAATTTTCATAAAGGATAAATCGCTTTCTTGATTCTCGTCTAATGGCTGATACTTTTCTCGATAGTGCTCGATTCGCAGCATGAAATCAGCCAGTACTTCCTCCTTGTTCATATTCGTATAATCTGGACTACTCACTTTTACCTACACGTTAAAAAGTTTTATTTTGTTAATTGTTAATCTTTCTTAATTAAAATGTTAATAACTTTGTCGCAAGAAATCAAAGCTAATTTATGAATTGATTAAAAAGGAAAAACTCTTTCATTTTCTGTGTATTTTATACATTATTCGGTAAGAAATTGAAATAATATTCAAAAATAAAACATCTGAATCTATGTAGATCAATACTTTAAGAATTATTACGAGTTTCAAATGAACTTAGAAGAACAATTTCCTTACTTCCATAATATTCTGTTCAACGATCTCAGGATCGTTGCAGACAGATTCGACAAAAAAGAGCTTGAAGCCCATTTTCTCGACCACGATGTCCCTGATTAGCTGTCGTCTCTCGATGGTCGAGTTGGTGGCGTCAAACACAGCCACTTCGCCGTCCCCGCTCTCCAACCATTGGCAGACGTCCTTGAGGGCATCCATCGCGCACTGTGTACGTATTGCCATTGCTTTAATATTATCAGGACGGAAAAATTCGTGGCATTGATAAGCAGTGGTTGCATGTCGCCTGTATTCTCCCAAGTTGAACACCTTTGTATTTATACCAATCCAATTGAGGTATCTACACAGCTTCTTTGAGATGTACGTTTTACCACGGGCAGGCAACCCCACCATAGCAATCACATGTGGCTTGTTTACACAATTTGCTCGTTCGCCTGCAATTATCAAACATATTACATAAAAGAAAGTTTCAAAATTATTTTTTATCGTATGCTAGTCATTTTCAAGAAAATATTTTTGATTAGATCTAATTTTATCGGATTAGGATCCAAATATCATTGTACATACACATCAACCAGTTATTGGGTTTCATTTAGATAGTCTACCTAACATGAAACGGAAATTAATTTTTTCAAATGCGATTGTCATTGTGCGATATCATTCAATTTTCACCCAGTAGTAGATGGCAACTGTTGGTTTCTAGTAATATTAGCCTGGTATTTCGTTCAATACGTGCACAATGCGTGCTTTATTTATCTATATATTTTTTATACATATGTATACATATATACATAGATATATCTTTTATTTGTCTTTGTTAGTTTTCCTGGTATACTAATAGTGTTCCGTCCTTCAAATACGAGAAAATTATCGTATTAATTTGTTGTCATTATTACTCAGTCGCATGTTCCGTTAAAATATCTGATAATTGAAGATACATAATCGTACGAAGTCTGGTCTCTGAATCTGTGTACATCATTCGTGCTCTTAACATGCCTTAGATTTATAACGAGAACGAAATCAACTAGCTGTCCAAAGAAATTTACGCAATTTCGGGTCAGTGCTATTAATGACTACTTGCCTATTTTCACCGGCTTTAAATACGGGAATAATCGATCCGGAATTGTAACCAAAATAACGGAAATTGAGTTGTGAGTTCAACGCATTTTTTACGATTCGATGATCTTCGCTAGATAAAAATTAGACCGCATTGTGATGATATGAACCGTGTTTGGTTCCGATATAGCTTTTCAAACGTAAACATTTTGTTATCTGACACTCTTTGCGAAATAACCTTATGGCTCGACAAACATGTAAACGCGTCCCATCATTTTTCATCTTTCGTTCAATATTCTCAGATTAACTTTATCGTTCAACTATTTTTAGTAATCGAGCAAAGACCAAAGTACAATTGCAGGAAAGATATAGCCACAAAAAATGCCTCCTTTGTAAATTTTCATGAGATAAAGAAACGCATCAAGTCGGCGATTTTTTCTTTGGAACTCTTACAATCAGTGCTGAAACAGTATTTATGGTACTTCATTGTTTATATAACAAATATTCTATTGTGTTCTAATAGATGTTTTTCATATTATGATTATTTGGGATTGTTCTCGTAAATTTATTGAAATAATATTTATACAATAGAAATTTTCTAATGTAGAATTTTCATTGACTTTTGAAAAACACTTGATAGTAGATACTTTGTTTCTATAATAAAATACTGATGATCGAATGTTTGTATGAACACGAGTAAACTAGAAATTCTGCAAATAAGGTGGATTGATCGTAGCAATGAATCTTTGCAATCAAGGTCAAAATTAAAGTCGTTCCTATGGTGTTAAATACAGCTTCGTACCGGTTTCAATCAGTTTCACGTTACCATAGATTTCAGTCAATTAATACGATCTCTTGTCACATACATATGTATCCTACGTTATCGTGTCATTCGTGTGAATGCGGCTCACGCGGTTCAACATGGAGTATCTTTTCAGGTTATGTTCTCGTAGGATAATGATAGAATACAGTAACAGTAACCCACGTGATAAATAGCATATATTTAGAGAAACCAATATTTCTAAAAATATAGTAAATATCAAAAAGACGAAAACAAATGACAAGTATTTTAATAAAAAGATTCATTTTGCAATCAAATGAGTCTCGCTTCTTAATTGTTTCTTCAAAAAACTTTAATACAACAGTTTCTATTACTTAAAAAAGTAAAAAATAAGCATTAAAAATATTTAAATTTAATTATTTATATTTAGGTTTCAATATTTATGGGGGAAATAACAATATTATTTTTCAGTATATCTTACCACGAATAGGAAAAGGCTTTGTTTGAATGGTGTCCGAGCTCGGTGGTGTGTAATGCATTTTGATTTTTGGATCAGTCATCCTACGACACCATGTAGATCTTCTTTTAGCCTCAGTAGACTCGTACAGATGTTTCAGTAACTTCTGTTTATTAAGAAAAGGAACACTGAAATCTCAATTTCACTAAACCAAAACACTCCACGTATGTGTCACTTATTAAACACGCATTAGAAGTTCGTCGTGTTAAGTTCACTGTCACTGCAACCTCATCCTATAATTCATATTTACAGAATGTCATCGTACGTTAAATTTAGTATATGTTATATAGTTATTATCGCAGAACTACTGAAACGGTGAGATTTGACGAAAGTGCTGCAACAGGGAGTCGCGACTGCAAGCTATCTCACCAATGTGGGAGAGAGAGAGAGAGAGAAGATTCTTCTTCAGGAGAGCTATGCGCATCTACTGTTCACCGGAGAAGTCCAGACTTTAGTACGCACCGCGCAACGCAATGCATATCCCTTGAATTTTACAGCGATTATTATTACGTACAGATCGTGGTGCGGGGAAATCTTGTCAGCAGTAACTCTCATCGTGTGGCTCCGTTTTCTTTTATAAAGCGAATATCGAATGACGTTTCACTGTGTTAAAAAATACTCTTGTTTTATACATAAGACATATCTTTTTGAAAAAGAATTGATATGCTGAAAGAACGATATTTATTTTAAGATGAAAACGAATCATAGATATATATTGGATTTGTGACAAACACCACTGTTATATGAGATACTTCTGGCCAGTCCGTAGCCTCGAGAATGATCACGCGACTTCTTTTGACGTCATTTATTGTTTTCCAACCAATTCTTCCTGGTTTGATATAGAAAAATATGAGACCATTGAAACGAAGGTGTCCCCTATACTTTGTCGTACTTATTGCAAATAGTTGCTTACCAAATGTGAAAATCTGTGGTCTTCCGTAAAAATGATAAGTTTGACCGAAACCCCGCTTATTTTATCACTTGCTTCGGTAACCAATAAGAAACATTCGCAACTAAAAATGTAACGAATAGGAGTATGTGATTCTGCAGAAGGTACCAGTTATGACGTGTCTCTTATAGATACGTAGATACATTAAATATATTTTAAAGGAGGAAAAGATTCTTTTCTTTAAAAAGCTAGTTATTGTATTGCGTGCCGTGTGGGGAGGGAGAGTTCTAAAAAAAAGACTAGATTATCATGCTAGGGATCACTAGCGTCCAGATTTTGTTCCTCTGTTAAATTCTTTACCTTGAATAAGATTTTTTATTTGTAAATGGACAGGTATAAAACCTTTATATTGATCAGAATAACTTACTAATATTACTAAATTTTTATAAAAGTATTATAAGATATACATTACCGTCTTTTTTAAGTTACAAGATTTCTCTTTAATATTAAAATTGAACGGAGAACTGTTGAACTACTTTGAGCGCCGGTATTACAGTATAGAAAGGTGCCGGTAGGGTGCATGGGTACCTCTATGGTTAATTATCGGTACTATCAATTGCGATCCAGTAAAGCAAAACGCGACGGCAGTGCTTTTAGAAAAAAACAGGAAGAATTATCCAATACCAGGAGTTTAAAAAACCTACTAATTCGAGATTGTCATCGATTAAGGTAGGAGATATTTTAAGATGTACAATGGTACATGCAAAATGAGATTTCGAGAATTTAGAATGAAATAGACATTCTTAAAATTGGGCGTGTGGCACCGCCTTTTTCACTATTCGTCACTCTGATACATTTACAATTTTTTTTTTTAATTATTTTATTGCTTTTTCCTCACAACTAAGTATAAAAATGTAAATGATACTTTAATTTTCCTTAAAAGATATATACCTTTTTAATTAATTTTTCTTATGCTCATATCTACAGGCTTAATGTATTAATATAAAAATATTAAATGCCACTATATATATCAAAATACTTCTTAGACTGGTTGGTCTTGCATTTTATAACTGTAAATATAAAAAAACATAAATCAATTTGGTAATTTATGAACATTACAATAACCTTTTTGAGTAATATTTTTTTAATACATTGGTTCTAAGAAAAGATGATTAGTGTGATATTTTTGAAGAAGGAAATTATTGGTTGCCCAGTTCTTATTATTTATGATATGTTTTAGGGTACTAGCGGTCTTACAAATATATATGTGTTTATGTATACATTATTAATTATATGAAAGTGTTTATCATGATAAAAGCTATTTTGATATTGTAGATATGATATCAAGTCAATAGATATAATTAATTTATATCTCATAAACAAGTGTGAAATAAACAGAATATAGGTAAATGTATACTCCTGACCCTGTTCTTGGATTTCCCACATACACAGTAGTTTCACATCCTGCCTTTGTTTAATGTAATGTCTTTCAATAGTGATCATTTGTAGAAAAACATTTAGTTTAATCAAAACATGCCAGTATTTGTATAAAATACAGTTTTAAGGTTTTTTTATCTTTAATATTAAAATTTGTATATATGATTTCAGAAGAATAAACCAAAATGTCCAAAAAGCCAGGTACCACTCAAGCAATGCATAAGGTTATAATGGTTGGAAGCGGAGGTGTAGGCAAATCTGCTCTTACATTACAATTTATGTATGATGAGGTACATTGATTTCATAAAAGTATATAAAAAAATCATGTTGTATTATTGATTGAGTGTTTTCTGTTTACATACAAATTAGTTTGTTGAAGATTATGAACCTACAAAAGCAGATTCCTACAGAAAGAAAGTTGTATTGGATGCAGAAGAAGTACAAATAGATATATTAGATACTGCAGGACAAGAAGATTATGCAGCAATTCGGGATAATTATTTCCGAAGTGGAGAAGGATTTCTTTGTGTATTTTCTATAACCGAGGATGATAGTTTTCAAGCTACTCAAGAATTTAGGTGAGTAACTAATTATTTAATCTGTGGGACCTACATGTATTCGATTTTCAAGGCAAAATTATTTAATTTTATATATTTAGAGAACAGATTCTTAGGGTAAAAAACGATGAAAACATTCCATTTTTATTAGTGGGGAATAAATGTGATTTACAAGAAAAGAGAAAAGTTAGTTTAGCTGAAGCTCAAGCCAGGTCACAACAATGGGGTGTACCATATGTAGAAACAAGTGCAAAGACAAAAGAAAATGTTGATAAGGTAATGATTAAATTATACGTTTCAATTTTTATAGACATTATATGGAAATAAATGTCTCTTAGAAAATTAACGTTATTAACAATTTTATGTTAATAATGACAAAATTTATATATTTATAATTGTATGTAAAAAAATGCACATGCATCATTGACATTTGTTATCGTCTCAAATTTATTAGAGTTTTTAGAACACAAAAATTGCATGAAATATATTTAATTAGCTTTACATATAATTTATTGTATGTTTTATTTCCTATGCTACACATACATCTTATAGCTTTTGCACACATAATTCTGCAATAAAAACATACTGATATAAATATAATACAATATATAAATGTATATTGCATTTTACTTTTTAAATTTATAAAGCACTTTCTCAAGCCTTGAAGCTTTGAGATGGCATCAATTGCACATTTGCAGGTATTTTTCGACTTGATGCGTGAAATAAGATCGCGCAAGATTGAAGATAAGTCAGCAAGCAACGGTCGCGGAAAGGACCGTGCCAAGAGGAAGAAAAAGAAGTGCAAAATTCTATAGGTTTGCTTTTTTTGCACTGTTTTTGATCTTTCATAAATGGACAACTGGATGATGATTCAGAAATTTTGTACATTGCAGTATTCTTTTCATTTTTTTCTGAAATTTAAATAAGTATTTATATGTGCAATTATCAGCAGGTAACAATTATACCAAAAGTATCAACCTTCTGCAAGAGTGTCTCTCAGGCATGTACAAAAGAAAATTACTTATATAAATTTCGCTTGTTATGTTGTTTCCAGCTTATGCCTGAAACACTGCATATGCATGTACAACTTCAATTCAATATCACAAATTACAAAGGCACAGACTGACTTTTTCGTTAATTTTTGAGACGTTTATTATGAAACGTAAACATTCGTAAAAAGAATGGGAATGAATTTATAAATTTTCACATGACATAGTAAATATAGCTCATTGATATGCATGTTTATTTTAGCGATGCAGATACCATACATTGTCGCACTGTATTTCTATTTATTCAACGCGTTTTATACTATATCTTAGTTCCACCAATTTAATAAATAAAACTTAAGCGACAAATACGAACAGAAAATAGATTTTATTTTTGGTCCTAATATTGATAATACATAGTAAAATTACTATAACTATGGTTTTTAAATATTATATAGAGATATAAAATGGAAATTGACAGTTTCTTTGTATTCTATTGCAGGTATTCTTTGACTTAATGCGTGCAATAGCTGCACGTAAAGCACAGGAAAACCAAGGAGATGGAAATGAACAGAAGAAAAGAAGTTGCTGTATTTTGCTCTAACAAATATAAAACAACGCGTATAGCGGCTATAATGGACCGTTCGACTTCTGATTGCAAAAACCTGAGTAAGAGAAGTGTATTTATATACATACATACATCCATATATACATATAAGTGCGTGACATACACATACATATGCAGAAGGAAGTTTTCTGACACTTTACAGTGAATTGACAGTAAAAATAAATATGAAGCAATTGTATTGAGAATGCATAATTTAAATGTTATTTAATAATTATCATATTAATAGGTGTAAACTTTGTACTCTTTTCCACTAAACCACTAAATAATTAATTTGTAATGTACTGGTGCATATAATTATAATTCGTAGATACTACTGTTAATTTATGTCGCAATATTTATTATAATGCAACAACAGTAACAAAGTTTTTAGCAATGCACAAAATTACATTATAGATATAGATGAACCCATTTAAAAATTTTTCATTACCACTAGAGTGCTGAAATATATATAGTTATTTAATTAAATGCTATAAAAATGAAAGGAAAAACCAGAAAAGGTGAAGAAAAAAGATTAATGTGTATGTATATGTACATGTGCATGCAGTGTATGTTCATGTATACATACATTATACATGTATACTAAGCACAATATTTCATGATGATTTAATGTTGGTCAACAAAAAAAAAAATGTTGCAAATATTTATTATAGGAATACTGTAACTGATTTTATTTGCAAATAAAATTATTATATATTCATTGGTGTATTTTGTATGTTTCTTTGAATCCTTGGATGATTTCAGCACTCTTGCTTTATGTTATCATTTATTAATAAAATGTTAATATTTTCGACTTGTTTAAATTTGTTTTAGAATGAGACAGTCTAAGCACTGTAAAGTACAGAAGACATACATGTGGTAATTAATCCACAGTTTATTTATCATTTGTAATATGTTATAAGACTAGTTTGCAATATACAGCTATGTACAAATGTAATACAATTTATTATTTTCATATTAAAATAGCTTTGTATCTCTTCTGAACAAGCAAATATAAATAGAATAATTATATTTACATCTAGGAAAACAACAGAAACATTGATTCTGATTTTCAGAGAAAGTAGTTCTATTTTGAAAAATAATATAACTTCCTTTTCACCTTTAACCTTTTTAACCTTTGGTTAAAAAGATCATTAAATATATGTATTTTATAGCACAGGTTATTATTCAAGAATACACATTCTTATTATTAAGCAAGTAATTAAAATGTATACAAAATATTGTGTCTATAAATTAATGTATTTCAATAGACTGAGAACGTTATTACTGCTAATTATCTAAAAGACTTGAACCTCTATGAGGTGCATTTATTCATGGAAAAATAAGAAAATCTTGATATTATATTTACATTTTACACCTCTATGTATATATATATATATATAACCTATATATATATATATAGGTTATAGGCATATATAGGTATAAAATGTGTGTGTGTATATATATACACACGCGCGCGCGCGCACACACACACGCATGTAGGTACTATTAAGTACTGAAATTTTACAAAATGGTTATGATTTGAAACATATTTATTAAATAACATTTTAGAGGATAAGTAATATTTTTTCTGCACTTTCCTTTTGATATTTTTGTACTATTGAAATTAATTGTGCCTTTTTAAGTGTTCACTATTAAGAAATTGAAATTAATAATATAATAAAATTTTTTAATATAGCTTACCAGTATGTATAAATTAAAAAAAATTTCATCTCATGAATATCTGTACAGGAGATATATTACATATTATAATTATTCATAAACGTACGCTATGCATATAAATATAAAATTGTCACTTTATCATAAATTAAATCATTCTTTATGTAATTATCATGTACTATCACCACTATAATTTAACTATATGTCTATAACTTTTGATAGAACCTATTTTGTGCAAGTTAGAAGAGCAATGTTGTATGATTTTTACACACACACACACACACATACATCATGCGTCTTAAGATAATGAAAATGTATTACTAATTAGTAAATTAGTCAAATTGTATGAAGTAAGTACATATATATGTAATGTGAGTGCAATGTTACATACATTATTTTCTCTGCACAAAGCTAAATAAATAAATATGAATATAAAATAATGTAACAAAAATAGCCCTGAATTTTTATTTCTTAATAATTTAGTGATTGTCAAATTATAATAAAATTTTAACTATCAAATAATATTTCATTAAATATCGAATAATTTTTGTAACAAATTATGATTATAGTTACCTGTACTTTTTGAGTACCCGTTATATGGAAGTACAAGTATTGGACAAATTTCACAAATATCCAATCAGAAGTATAATCGTATAGAAATTTTTTGTTGTCACTGCAATTTACTATTAACACCCAAAGTTACCATGAATCATTTGTAAAATAGTCGAAAAAAATGAATATTGAAGTGTCAGATTTAAATGAAAATGTTTGTTAAAAAAATATGTTCGAGGTTAAGGAACATTTTTTAAGATTAGAAAATAGGATCATAATGCATAGCCGCAAAACGCATTATCTTTTTTTTATTATTTTAAGCAAAAAGTTAGAGTAATGTATTTTATTTTTGTTGACAAAATTTCATGAAACTACTACAAAATGAGTAGTATTAAACTTGATATACAGTGGTCTCCAGTTCATGCCAATAAATTTATTACATGGGGTACAGAAATCTGTTTGTATGAAGTAATACAAGTAAAAGACAATAATAGACAATTATGTGAGTAAATGTCTCTTATAAAATATAATTGTATTTCATACATAGTTTAATAGAAATAGAATGTTATTCCATATCTTATATTTTTGTTACAGATACAAAGATTTCTGATTCTACAGTTGCTCATTTACTTGCAACAAATACTAATCATCATTATGTCAAATGTATTGATATATATCCACAATTAGAACCAGATATTCTATTAGCTGTTGGACAAGCAAATGGAAAAGTTGTTTTAACTACTTTTGGTCCAACAATTTTTGATTCCCAAGGTCTTAGTGGGAAGGAACTAGGTAAATTGTTTCGATAAATAAAATCTATTACACATTTATATTTTATTACATTTACAAATTATTATAGTCCCAAAACATGCAAGACAATGCAATACAGTTGCTTGGAATCCCATAGACACAAATTTAATTGTGTCTGGTTTAGATAAACATAGTAAAGATCATTCCATTTTATTATGGGATATAAATAAAGGTTTGCAAACCTCTGAAAGAGTGCATCACCACAATACAGTGCAGACAGATTCTATGAGACCTATTGCAGAAGTTGGTGTTTCAGAAACTATACATTCTATTGCTTGGTTCAAACATGAACAAAAATGTATGGTAGTTGGCACTAATAACAAACAATTAAAAATCATTGATTTCAGAGGTATTATAATAAAACAGTATCATTGCATATTTTTTATACTTAATGTAATTTGTTATATATACATTATATTATTTTATATTAGATTCTGCAAAAGTGGTCAACACAACAGCCACTAAAGCTGTTTATAATGTATCCGTAAATCCGCATAATAATTATCATTTACTTTCAAGTGTTGATAATCAGATAACAATTTGGGATACGAGATGCTTTGAAAAACCTGTTTTAACATTATCACAAACTAGACAAATTACGAAAGTATTATGGTGCCCAACTAGGCACAATCTTTTGGGTGCTTTACAAAAAGACTCAAGTAGAGTATCAATATTTAATTTTCTCTTAATTTAATCATAAATTGTATTAATAAGCATTGATATCATCTTTAATAAAGCGACACTGCATTTGTATGACATTCAACATTGTGGAATTGGAGGAGGAGAAGATACAGAACCTGGAGCATTAGAAAGAACAGTTGCACCACCTTGGCATAGTCCTGTAAGTTTCTCGTGGCATCCAACACACGTGAACAGATTATTGGCAATATCTCAACAAGGTTTGATAATATTATATTATAAACTTATACAAATTATAGAACAAAATGTTTCTGATTTTATTTTATCTTTTTAAAGGCCTTACAGATTATACAGTTTGTGAAAGAATTACAGTAAACTGGTCAACACGATCTCATCTTGCCTGGAATCATGCTTCAAAATCATTTAAATATATATGCAGTAATGATAATATTTACAAAGCCCTGAACGATATTTCTATCTTAACTAAAACACGTGCTGCTTCAGAATATGGCTTACTTGTAAGTTAAGGAAATTTATAATTTATATTTTTTATATAACATCTTTAATATATATATCTGTAGCCAGAGCTGGCTCAGAATGGGGAATTGGCTGAAAATGAAACTCTGAAAAACTTATGGCAGTGGTTGTACTTAAGTCGTTATTTAGTAGAGGATGGCACTATACCATCTGCAGATAATAAACATCCAGGTGTCAGGTAAATTAATGATTTTCTAATCATATATCTGAAAATTCACAAAATAATATCTATTAATGTTACATAGAACAGTTTTAAAACTAGATGGCCAACAAGGATCTACTAATGGTTTCTTAAAGTCAGAACTAATTCATCGTCCTTGGTCGGATATAGGATCTAATCATACCGCAAAAATTTACAGGTATAAAATACATGCAATGTATCATACTAAAGCTTTGTAACATAATTTAATATTTATATAATAGATCTGCAGACAGAGATAAAGGATTGCTTTTATGTGGTTGGAGATTTGATAAAGATACCAATACCCTTTACGATAATTTATTCTTAGAAAGATTAGAAAGAGAAGGAGCATATCCAAGAGCAGCAGCAATTGCAGTTTTTAATTTGTGTTTACGGCAAGCTATTGAAATTTTAAATCGAGGAGCTACTAAAATGTCGATGTCTACAAATTTAAATATCGTTGCTATGGCTTTATCAGGATTTTCCGAAGACCGGAATAGCATGTGGAGAGAATCATGTTTAAAATGTAGATCTCAACTTACAGACCCTTATTTGAGAGCAACTTTTGCTTTTCTAACAGCAGACGATTCTTATGAAAATGTTCTAGTAAGTACACATTGATCTTTGTTCCTTATGAAACATAATATTCATATATGAAATGAGAAAAATAAATATTTTTAGAATGAAAACGGTATGGCAGTTGAAGACAGAGTAGCCTTTGCACTTATGTTTTTATCGGATAATAAGTTAAGCGAATATTTAAAAAAATTAACTCAAAAGTTAACTGATGAGGGAAATTTAGCGGGTTTTCTTTTGACAGGTTTGCATAATTTAATCAACACATGCTAATTATAATATTTACTTATTATGTATTGCGTCTTAGGTACTAGTTTAGAAGGTATACAATTATTAAATCGGTACTTAGAAATTACCGGTGATGTTCAAAGTTGTAGTTTAATAGCTATTAGAGCATTTACACCAACATTACTTCAAGAAAATCAAGTCCAAGTTTGGATTACAAGGTACTACAATAAACAATGTTTACTTAGAAGATTATGGGAAGTAAATATAACTTCAAAAATTGCAATAAAGTTATAGAAATCTTTTGAATGCTTGGAAAATGTGGACCCAAAGGGCTCACTTTGATATCGCGATGAGGTCTTCAACGAATGAAAAGCCTCCGCAACAAATATATGTTTCTTGTAATTTTTGTGGTAAAAGTATATCAGCCTTTATGCAAGGTTTAAGTAGAGCAAGAGGACCTTTTGGCAGGTTAGGAAGTACACCCAATAAACTGAAGGTAATATATCCCTATTTGAATATTTGATAGAGCAATAATTAAAGTTTCAAGTAAAATAATATTTTATATTTATAAAATAATGTCTTTTTACCTTTTTGTAGATGTCTTCATGTCCGAATTGTAGAAAACCATTACCGCGATGCGCAATATGCTTAATGCATATGGGCACAGTAAGTGGATTGCAAATGACAACATCTAGTGTTAGTAGAAGCGAAGAATGTGATAATAAATTGACAGAATTTAGTAATTGGTTTACATGGTGTCAAACATGTAGACATGGTGGTCATGCTGATCATATTACACATTGGTTTCGGTAATATATTTTAAGATCATACGTATTAATTTCCTCTAATTCATATATTTTCTCTTTTAAATAATTTATTGTCTTATTTAAACAGGCAACATTCAGAATGTCCAGTAACCTCATGTACATGTAGATGCTTCTCTTTAGATGCGTCATGTAAAATAGCAGTGGGTATAACATAAACAGAAATCTAAGATTCTAAAACTTTTAAATAATACTGATGATGCTCATTAAAGTTTTAGGATTTCATTTTGTACATTTCTTGGAACAACATGAATGTTATAAACGAAGGATAATGAATCTTGTGAACAAGATACTATTTAAATTTATTATAAAAGAATAATTTACACTTCGACATATATATTAAAATAATCGTATTCTTATAAAAAGTTTTTAAGCATTTTTATAGGTTATACAATTATAAATTTAAAACCCTGTTTCATCTTCAGACATTTTCCATTTTCGTGGTCCTAATACATTCAAGATAACCATGAGTTGTTTATATCGATCGACATCTGTAATTAATATTTTCCTTATTTTTATACACCTTACGATACATATGTATATAAAATAAGATCGAAATTTACCAAAATTCTCTGTCATACTAAATGGGAATACTATATAATTACTGCAATTCATTGTTGATGCGGATTGTAATGTGCCATGTATTTCTATGTAACCCTCAGCATTATTATCAATTGGTACTGGTAAGGTTACATTAACTTGTACACCATCGGTTGTTTTTACTTCTATATTTTTACCGTTTGAACCTTTCTAGAAATTAAAAAATATTTCAATAAATTGATATAACTAATTCTCACGGAATAAATACTATAAGTCAGGAACAACTATTGATATCGAGTAACGTTATTTATGTATATTCTTACATTAATATCAAATAAATCTCTTACTTTCCCAATAGTGCCAAGTATAATTACTTGTGCTCCAACATTTTGTGCCAATTGACGACCTTCAATACGCTTTTTTATCATTTTCTTCTTTGTTAAAAATACCTCAACTCCCAAAAAATATTTTAAAAATTATACATTATACATCGAAGCACTATAGTAACATGATAGTGATGTAAATATGGTGTTTTCGGACAACCAAATTTTAAATCTAAAATACTAGATCTAACATAAGCTATGAATTTGTGAATAAAATGATAGAACTTATATTCTTATTTCTTAGTCAATTATTAAAACATTCAAGACACTATAATGAATTATATTTATATATTAAATATATCTCCGTATTAGATTTAATCACTACAGTGTAGTGAATTTTTACAAAATGTTGGTCAGTATGTTTATTGGACATATATATGTAGCTACGTAGCATTTTGAGTTCTACCGTCTAAGGTTTTTTGCTTCTATGTGCTGCACCTACAATCAGTGCGGCTTCTTCTATTCGTTTTTGGTTCTACGTTACGTCGCGTTGTATGAATGATTCTGAAAGGGATCAAACCATATTATTTTCATTATTTTGCGCTAGTACTTATCGAAAATAGAGTAATAAAGTTGCAAATAAACTATTGAGAAAGGTAAATATCTCTAATAACGTGTAACACATCGAGAAATATCGTCGATGTTTTATCGAGGATAACAATGGCTGCAATGCGACATTTAAAATGATTTCTTTCCTTTACTAATGCGTATGGAGTATGGAATTCTAGAATTAAATTTTATAATGAATTGAAAGCATCGAAATTTACCAAACTTTTAACGTTATCATGATTCTTAAAATTAGATCATGCACGATTGTATGATCTACATATTTTTCGTCATATATCGGCAAATAAAAAGATCTTTTTATAACATAACCTGATATATTGATTATATAGGTATGATATGCTTTTTACAGATTGATGTTATAGAGAAATGGAGCAAGAATCAAGACGTAAAGGGCCAAGAAGCCCTAGTGCAGACTCAGAAGACTCATCTCATAGAAGAAGATCAAGGAAATATGATCGATCTCCATCTCCAAGAAGAAGCAGATATCGAAGGTCCCGTTCCAGAGATAGAAGATCACGTTCCAGTTCCAGAGATAGAAGAAGGAAAGACTCTAGTCGTTCACAACAAGAATGGAAACAGCAAGCTGCATCTCAGTCTCAATCTTCTACTCCTAATCCAGCTAATCCTGGTGGTTATGTTCCAGCAGTTCATAATCAATACCAGGTAAATCAAATATGACTAGGAAAAAGGAAAGAATATAAAAGATGGAAATAAATAATATATATTTATTTTTTAGGCACCACCACCTCCGAACACCAGTCAACCACCACCACCTTTGCCAGCTTATAACCAAGGCTACAATAATTACAATTACAACTATGGGCAAGGCTATGACTACAGCTACCAGCAACCCACTGGTTATCGCAGTGTAAGTTTTTTGAAAGAGCACATTAGTTCAAAGGAGTATGTTATATAAGAATGATTAGCTGATATCGTAATAATTAAAATTATATTGCGTTTAAGGCAATATAATTAAATTTCAATACTTTTGGAACATTATCTATTCATAGGTTTGATTGTATTGTATGAGTTTGTAAAAGTAATTATGAAATTATTACACCAACTACCGAAATGTTTTTTAATAATATTTGGTAGTACTGTCCATTTTTTGGGGGATAAACATTACGTTCTTTTGCATCGCGAAGTATTGTGAATCCCCTCGTAAGTATAACGTTCGCGTTGTTTATTTTATTGGCATCGACATTGGAAACCAGTATTATTGACCAGATGATTTGTCTTCAAGAATCTTCCGTGTATTATCCAAAGTTCTGATTTGAGTATGGACAAATAAAGGTAAGGTTTGATAGAAGCATTGTTTGAGTATTTGACATCAAATGTATATTTATTTTGTTAGGATTATCCACCACCAAATTGGCAAGGGAATCAGGTAGCTTATAACAATCAACAACCACCACCTCCTCCCTCATTAACATCCCAGCAAGAATCATCAAGACCAGTGGATAGTGGTTCCTCTGGATTGGTGTCGTCCTTGGCAAGACCGGAAGATGCCAAGAAGGAAGGTGAGTCTTTTATTTTATTTTGATTTAAATTTATTAGCTGATATTATTTTAATGTTTTATGCCCAGCAGCAATCGCAGCTGAGGTAAAACAGCAGAAAGCAACTCTGGCTAAACAGCGCGAAGAATACGTTAAGAAATCTACTACATTACAACGCGAATTGGAGATTCTGCGACAGCAGTGCGATGAAATTGGTAAAGAAGGTGGAAGAGAGAATAATCGTATTATAAAAGAGAATCAGAAATTGCAGGTATGCAATATTACATAAAATGATCAACAATATATTTCAACAGCTTTGCATTGTATGTTAATTCTTAATTTGCAGATTGAGATACAAAATAAAATGAAATCAATACACAATGTAATCGACATGCTTACTGGAATTATAGGAGATAAAGCTACTGTTGATGATCTGAAAAGCAAGTTTAAATTAGAAATTAGCAAATGTTCAAGAAGTCCCAAAGAAGACTTTCCGAAAGGAAAATCGTTGTCACCCGACCGATCATCGGCATCCGACTCCGACAAGGAATCCAAAATTGAAAGAGATATGAAAGAGCGAAGGTCTCCCGAAGATTCTAAACCTATGTACAATTTTGTACATTATGACCCAGAAATGCACTGGTGTAAAGTCTGCGATATATTTCCTAAAACGGCAAAGGAATATTTGAATCATCTGCATAGCAATGAGCACAAAGAAGCTTGCTTAGTAAGTTGCCTGTTATTCTAATAATAGAATCTTAGTGAAACTCATTCAGCTCTGGTATAGGTACTTTCAATAACTGAATGTAGAAATTCCTAACTGAAGATCGTTTTCATAAATAACTTTTATAATCATTAGAACAGGACGCAGAAAAATCTAACTGATAATTGATTTACATTGTGAGAGAACAAATGGATTCGATTAAAACTATGTATTTCTAATTTGAACTATATTTGTATAAGGATGATATATTACAGTAACAGTCAACCTGCAGGTACTTGGTACATAGTCTGATTGATGTATCATAACAATGTCTCATTAAAAAGTACCACCGAATATTTATATAGTATTGTAGGAAACATTGTTATTAACATTTAATTCCCTGCAACAGGAACGCAAGATAGTTGACATGCCGTGGCATGAGCGGAATGGAGAGGGAACGGAAAAGGAAGTGCCCTATTATCCTGGACTGCCAACGAAAAGAACACCTATTAAAGGTATGGTTCATTTCAGTGGATAATTACTAATAGAATACAATTCCGTAGCTTGTGCACAGACACTGTGTCCGGTATGTATTGAAGAGATCTACGACTATGATTTGCTCAAAAATTTGCTTGCATTAACATACGTATTATCGACTTACATAGTCGAATTATATACGCGAAAAGAAAGATAATTAGGCTTCAAACATTTCTTGCTTTTTCTTTCTTCAAATTATTCAAAATAATATACATCAGAGATGTCCGTTATGGAAATGAATTGTTTTATAAATTTGTACACGGAATAATTTTTATTTTTTCCGTGAAGTGTCTTTTACACATCATAATGTTAGCAGCAAATTTTATAGCAATGATGTAAACACCATAAAGATGCACTGGATTTTAAATGGACTCGAGGAGCACACTTTCGGGCGATTTCAGATATTTCAGCTTCTATAATCGAACCATTTAAAATTATTCCTCGCAAGTGTACTGTTCGTCGATTCATCGTATATAGGTCCATTTACAGTCAAGAATGAACAAAGGAAGATCTTATCAATGTGAAATATATATTAATATGAATCAATGTTATTATAATGCTGGTGCGTGTATAAATACAAATAACGTATATAGTTATATGAAAATGTGTAAATTGTGATATTCGCTCGTGTCACTTATTTTATTTAGCATATATATTATATTATTAAATAGGTTTATGATATATATTATAAATCGAAATATTTTTGTGAAACGTACTGTAAATGCCGATTAATTTTTTTGAGATATATATAGGAGTTAAAACAATTATTAATTTTTAGCTTTTATATGATTAATAAAAGTTAAGAAAAGAGATCAAAAAAATACATGAGGTAGTTGCAGTATGTGTATAAATTCTATGTTATGTTGCTTTATGTAATTTCTTATTTTCATTTTACTTGTAATATCTTTGTGGTATATTTGTATGAATAAAACATGATTTCTTCCCATCCTTCTTTTCTTCTAGAATTCAACGTGGGAGACTACGGAAGAATATTTAATGTTATCAACCATTTATTGAGCATCTTTTAATATATATTGTTTTTGTTTTCAGTGACATGAATGTGTCGTGGCAGAATATAAGGTCATTCTTTATGAACTTAAATTGTTTACCATTTTCAAAGCTTAAGTAATGCTAAGTGTTAAAATATTTGCTTATAGGTTTACAGTTCTTCAGTGCTGCGACGGCATGGTACTGCAAGCTTTGCGATTCCTGGATTGGGGATCTCCATTGTGCAAGTTTGCACCTGAAATCTAAACAACACTCAGAAAATTATTCTGTATGTTCTTTATCTTCTAAATTCTGTATCTCAAAAAAAGGGGCAATATAAAATTAATTAGTTAACATCTTTATTTAGCGTTTCGTGGAGCAAAATCCACATTGGGAAACCGATTGGATGGCAGATCGTGAGAAAGCATTCTCAGAGGAGAAACACAAACAGATACAAATGGAATTGCAGAAACACAAAGACGACGACCCGCCACCAAAGTCAAAGAAATCAAAGAAGTCGAAGAAGAGTAAGAAGAAATCTAAGAAGCGAAGAAACAGAAGCAGTGGTAGCGACAGTTCCAGCGAATCAGAAAATTCGGACACAGATTCCGATCAGGATATGTCCAAGAGCATTCGTGTTGCTATGCGAAATAAAATGAAAGCGTCGACGCAAGCCATTCTGAATGAAGAGATAGATTATCATCGGATAAAATTGAAAGGACATTGGTCAAAAATGGCGCAACACTTGAATCAGTCACTGACCCCAGACCCTCAACCTGTTGAAACTGATGAAAGACAGCTGTTGAATTCGATCAGAGACAAATTAAAAGCGAAACAGGAAGAGGAAATGAAGTCTATTAGTAATCGAAGGCTGAGCCAAGAGAAGGCAATCGAAGAAGAGGAGGAAGAACAAGAACAGGCTTCTTTTTCGAACAAATCAAAGCCGGAGAATTTGGAAGCTTGGGGACCGAAAGAACCTCCTAAACCCTTCTGGATAAAGAAGGAAGAAGAAAAACCGCAACCCATAGCCAACAAACCAATCGAATTACCCAAACCAGAAGAAATGCCTAAACCGCATATGGGATTCTGGACAAAACAGCAAGTCAACATGACCGTAAAACCGCCTGAAAATAAAAATGTAGAGAAGGAGGATGAGAGACAACGAGAAAGCGATAGATACAAAGACGATCGGGATAGAAAGTATGACAGACGGGAGGATAAATACGATCGTTATAGCAGCAGGTACGAAAGAAGGCGCGGGCGAGACAGAGATCGTGATCGTGACAGAGAGAGGGATAGGGACCGTGATAGGGACAGGGACAGGGATAGAGATCGAGACAGGGATTATTACGATGATCGAAGAAAACGAGATAGTAATGAATCTCCTCGACGTGAAAGAAGTTGGCGCGACAGCCCAAAGAGAGGTTACGATAAATATGGTAAAGACAGAAGAGACGATAATTCATCTAACGACGAGTCCAAATTCGAGAAAAAAACAAACGAATCCGCGTCTAAATCTAAAAAGGGTAGTATACAGACTAAAAAGTCAACGCCTCAGGTATCGAAAGGTAAATTACCTTTCATTGGTAGATTACCGTTATTTAAGAAGAAAGCTGAAGAACCAAAGTTGCCTGAGAAAGATATTACTCCTCTTCCCTATCAACAGAGTAAATTCGAAGATACACCGAAAGTTCCCAATGAGATCATAAACCCACCTGGTGTTGTACATATCACCAAGCTTGCAACTCCAATAAATCTGGGTAATAACAATAATAATAACACTACTAGCAGCAGTAACAATAATAATAGTACCATTACTACTACAGCTAATAGTACAAGCACTCTACCTCCTCAAACCAACAAAAGTCAACCGATGAAAATATTGGTAGCTCCACCACCTCCGGTATTGAATGAAACGAAACCTACACAGCAGGTGGTCGATATGGAGATTGAAGATCAATCTGAGGAAACAGTAATAGAGGAACCAATAATAGAGCAGCAAAAACAAACGCACAGTATATCGAAATTACCTTTGCCTCCACATCCTCCTCCTCCTCTGAATAGACCACCGCCACCTTTCTCGACTACGTCGCAGCAGCAACAGCAGCAACAGCAACAGGCAACGGTGCAAAGCAGACCGCAATTCCCTACGAATCGACCTCCACCGCCATTTATGACAACTCCACCACCGTTCGTTCAGAGTCAACCACGATTTCCGCCTCATCAACCAGTACGGCCACCGGTGCAAAGTCATCCTCCTTTCATGGCAAACCCACCGCCACAAATGCCCACTGTACCTCCTTTCGTTCAAAATCATCAAAATCCACCACCACCTCCGCTACCAACTGTTGAGAATACTACACAAGATATTTCCGACATCCCGGAACCCACTGAAAAACGAACTGACCCAAGCATTCCTCTGCCTGATGATTTGCAAGAGGCCCTAAATATCATCTTCCCCAAAGAGGAAACAGAAACGAAACAACAAAGTCAACAAGAAAGTAACATTATGTATTCATCTATGTATAGTATGTTAGGGTGTGTTGGGTATGGGCCAGAATATATGGATCAACCACCACCTGAAATTACTCAGGCGGAGACAGAAGTAGATACTCAACCTGGACCAGATGATTTGAAAATGTTAGGCATTGACGAAGGAGATACAATCCTATAAAACTTTTTATAAACTCACAATGTTCTCTGGTTCGAATGTTTTTTTGATAAGGATCTAGCGTTAAACTCTAAGTCACGTTGACTGTCTATCCCTTCTTTGAAACAATTGTTATTTGTATTGTAATTTCTTGGCATAAAATTTATACGTTATGTATGTTAACATCGAATATTATGTAATTATGTAAACTAGTATTTTAAGTAAGAAATAGTAAATGTTTCTTTCTCATGTGCTAATAGCGAGTCAGTTGATACTAAAGCGTTACCTTAGCGAAATAATTGAGTGAAATAAGCTTACGAAAGATTTACTATTTTTTATTAACTATACTGTTTTCATTTAATTCTGATTGAAAAAGATATCTCCAGATTTTTATGAGTTTGTAAAAACTAAACAGTTAAGCTAAACGTTACAGTGTCATATAATTACTTTTACTAAGGTATAAATATATACACCTTAAAAACATGTCAAAACTTAAATTTTCATATGTGTATAAGAGTATTAAAAACACTTCTTTAGAGATGTAAGTGATCAGCCTATTTACTTTTTCAGAACACATTTGAATATTAGTAAGAACAGTATAAACACTGTTTAGAAAACAAATTCAAAATGTACATTTGATTTATGAATAATATTCCATTAATAAATGATGCAATTGCATGAAACGAAACGTGATGTTATAAAACTAAGGGATTCAAAGAAACGTGGACGCATTTTTCAACTATGCTTTGTTTATTCTTTTTCTTGGAATTTTGTTTTTCATTTGAAAATTATTTTATAGGTTTTTTTTAAATGCTATATCACATAACTTGACCCTGAAGCGCACAACCTTTCATACAATACAATATAATTCAATGCCTTGTTTTCGTCAGTAATACCAGGTAATGCTAAATAAGAAATACAAGTATTGCATGGCACATAACATGAATTATACAACGTGTCCCGTAATTTTTTACATAAAAGAATAAGTCGAAAATATACAATAAATTTTTTTCATATGACATTTTGTTTTCGAGAAAATGAATTTGAAAATTCGTCAAGTATATTGGGCATAAATAACATGCCTAATGCTGCTATATAGTATTGCCATATTGTAATTTCTCAAATGTCACTTAATTACTTAACAATTATTTTGAGACTCAACGATATTGTTACTACATTACAATGGAACGAATGGTAAAAAACTTTAAACTGTATGTACAGGGCACGCAAATTAGAACAATAATTAATTAACTCCAATTTTAAAGCTAGTTGTTGAAACGTTCCATGCATGAAATAAAATGACATTTAATTTTTATAATATTTATTATACTTTGTTCTTTTTTAAAAATGTCATTCGATATTATGCATAGTTTCAAACGCGTTTTTTATTATGTATAAGGAGATAAAATGCTTATATACTTTTTATATGTGAAAATCAGTATCTAAAGTTAGATACTTGAATAATTCAAATCATTACCATTATTATTTAATACTATTTTTAAGCCCTGTGATTTTTAACATACATAAGTACAACACGGAATAAAATATCAAAAGATTGCTGTTCTTTAACCTATGAACAACATCTGGATATCAGAAAACAACAACGAACGTGTTGTATATGTTGGAATGATAGCCCATGGAATGAATTATAATCTAAGTTTCCAAAGCTGTTGTGCACTAAAATCTAATTTGACTTCGTGAGTACCGTAGTAAAGTAGTACGAAAATTCAATATCGCTCAACTATCTTGAAAAGTACGAACAGTACATTAAATCTGTAGTACAAGACCCGCGCTTGAAATGTTATCTCCCCCACCAGCAGTTTGCGCTGCTTCGGTGCAAACTAATACTGGTGCCACACAAACTTGAATAATAACATCTTTGCTTTCTATTTTTAATGTTTCGTCCCAACAGGACACTGGTTTCTCAATATCTAGTGCTATCCGGGTGCCATCAACGATAGACGTCGAAAAGCTATCGTCTAAAATCAACGCAGCTTTACTAATATCGACCTAAAATTTCATAAGTTCATATATATATAGGCTATATTTAACTAAAAAGTATCATCTAAATATTTTTACTATTGTATGAAAAATCTTCTCAGAATGAAGTTACACTATTTCAAAGGGCACAAAGGACTAATGCTATGCTCGGTATAGTGGTCGTTTGCTGCAATGCATAATTCAAATCTTCTAATTAGTTTTTTATACATAGTTTCTATTTCATCCAATGTTATGGATACACCTGCAGCTGCAATTCTCTCCTTTATATCTTCCGGCGTTATAAGTTTGTCATGATAAACTACATTTTGTAATCTTATAAAATAATGACATTAAAAAAGTCTGCCCATTAATATATGTTCCCCTTGAAACAGTGAAATTTTGTCCTAAAAAGATTTTTCACACAATAGTAAGTAAAGGAGATATTTAAATGATTCACCCATATATTCATATAATTATAAGCTTATAATTAACAAAGTATAATCATATTTACTTACATGGCTCGTCGCGCACACGTGTCTGTGAGCTGTTAGTGACGCTTTGGCTGCCGCAGCCATAGTGTTTTTCCATATAGAGCCTTTTACAGTAAATATTGCTTGGTAGGCTAACGTGTGTACATGAATTCTAGTTAATTCTCGAGAATGCTCAATAGTCTTGCTTTTCATACGTATCAATTTGAATAACGTTCGCATTTGATCTAAGACTGTCGCTATACGTGGTGTTGAATTTGCCACTAATGAAATATTTCCATAATACATAGCATTATGCAAGTTGGCTATTTCTTGCTCATTCATCCCTAAACTATCGGCAAATGGAATAACCGAGTCGCAAAGCTCAAAAAGTAATTTATCTTCTACAAACGAGGCCATTTCAAAATGAATCTTAGTCGATGCAGATCGATCCGTCATTTGTTTCTTTACTTTACGTAAAAGTTTCTGTCTATCACCTGCATTTCAATAAACGTTTTTCTAAACAGATCGCAAAATTTATACAACTAAGAATAGTATTTCAATTACCATTAGGAAATGGATAATTATCCATCATTTGTAGACCACTAATAACAAGTAAGTTAGGCTCGTATGTTAACAGTAGTTTATCAAATGCATCGAGAGAACTAATTCTAGGATTATTGGCATCATTGTGAACTATATACCTAAAAAATAGTTATAGTGATTTAGGAGGATCTATTACAATTATATGTCTACAATATTTTCTGAAGCTTTTTAAATATTATACCTATTAGCTCTAGCACTGGAATATGGACCCCAAATATCTCCATGCTTGTATTCAATTACTAAATGAATGTCATCCCTTTTTACTTCACCACCTACAATATTAATAACCTGTGGTATCATTTGATGCAAGGACCTAGTCAGTTTCGCAGCAAGTGTAACATCACACCCTTCTCTTGCAAATCTTAAGGCCATAACTGCTGCGTTACCACCAATGGTAGAATATGAAGATGGAAATGAACGAGCTTTGACAACAAGATTGTCAAATAGTGTTCTATTTGCCATGTATCTCCTGATAAATGAAATGTTAATAAAATATGAAATAGGAAAAATATATTTCTCAATGAGAAATACAAAAATTCGATTAAAGGTGACATAGCAAGAGTAAGACTTACTCTGCAGCAGCTCCATGACGAAAATAATAAGCGAAGCTTTTTAAAAGTTCTAGCTCTGTGTTGATTTCATCAAAATGTTGTGGTTGTCCGACTTCATCAGAATAGTTGAGTAAATCTTTAGCGTTGACGTATACGTCGGTACACACGCCATAACCTATCGCAACTTTCGGTCGTGATGACATCACGTGTTTATTTTCAAGTCTTTCCAAGCCATGGATCAAAGCTTGCAAACGTTTCTGAAGAATGTTCTCTGAATTTCTATAATAAATTGCGACTAGAACTATTAGTACAGTGAACGCTGTACCAAATTTTAATCCCCTGTTGTACCCCATTTTGAGTTCCAATAACAATGAACTAAGCGCTGTAATCACTGGGCTCTTTAAAAATCTAATCAATGCAGAGTTGATACATAATTTTATTAGATTATGACTGATAATGACAAATAACTCTGAGCGTCATGCTATATCAATTTGAAACAAATCTTTACTTTTTAAAGAGAAATTTTAAAATAATATGTTGCATTATACTAGTTTGATTATATTGTATGCATGGTAACTCAGCTAAAAGGGATCACATAATATTTACCTTATTTATCATTGTATGAAAAAAGTTACGATATTTCAAGGGCCACACAATAATTTTTTTGGAATAAGAGATGAATAAACTTATAGGACAACATATTGACCTACTTAGAGTATACAAATGCTCTTCATAGAATAAAAGTACTTCCTATATATTTTTTTTAAATAATATTTATTTAAAAAAACAACACAATTGATCTCATTGAACATAGAACTTCTTAGAATACATACATATGTAAATCTTAAAAATTTGATCTTGATTTAGGAATTCATCTTCTATATTTGTACAATTATAATTTTTAGATTGCAATATGATAGAAAAAGTAAAAAAAGAACTTATGATACTGATTAGTAAAAATACAGAGGGCATACATTAAAATATGTAGCTGTATTCTTTTGAAACTCTGATTGTTGGTACCAGTCCTAATTTATTTAAGACATGGGGCATCTTTTTTTTCAAAAGAATAAAGCTGTTAAGCATTTGAAGCTCTTTACGAGATATAAAAATATTTGAAGTCTATAAGTATACACCAATCACATATATGATTACAAAAACAATTTTTTCGAAGTTAATCAAAAAGAAGTAGAGTTATCATAGATTGAAAATGGAAGCTTCTAATGTCAACTTCTTTTTACTAACGATATACGTAAGATTCAGTTTGGATAGTTTCATATTGAAACAATTCTATTCTATCTTTTACAAAACAATTACTTTACACTGTTTACTCTTTATTTTTCGTATGAAGACGCATATGTTTCTTTAGATTATCGAGTCTATTACATCGTCGATCACAGAAATCGCATTGATAAGGCATTAAATTGCTATGCACTACTACATGACCGTTTAAGTGACTAATCTGTTTGAACCGTTTTCCACAAATAGTACAAACGTATGGTCTTTCATTCATATGAGCTGATGCAATGTGGGTTTGTAAATTTGTTTTCCTTACAAACGTAGCTTTGCATACATCGCATTCAAATGGCCTTACATTTGCATGAATGGCCAAGTGAGATTTAAGCACGTTTTTATGTTTAAAATTTTTCTCGCATAAATGACACTGAAATGGGCGTTCGTCGTTGTGTACCTTTTTATGAACGGACAGATGAGCGAGCTGCTTGAACATTTTCGCACAAATCTCGCACTGATAAGTGCGTCCATCTTCATGTGCAGCACTTATATGCCGACGCAAAGTATCGGCTAAAGTATATCTTTTTCCGCAAATTTTACAGCGGAACGGACGCTCGTTCGTATGAGTCATTAAATGCCCGTTTAGATTTCTTTTTTCAAGAAACCGTGCACCACATACATCGCATTGATAAGGTTTTTCTCCATTGTGAACATACATGTGTTTCTTCAAAGAATTCGAAAGGCTAAATCTCTTTTTGCAGACCGAACATTCGAATTTTCTTTCTCCCGTGTGTACCAACATATGAGACTTCACGTGTCCCGCTTGTTTGAATCTTTTCCCACAAATGATGCATGGGAATTGACGTTCATGAGAATGAGTAAGTATATGTCGTTCCAAAACGCTTTTGGTGGTGAACACCTTTTTACAGTTATCACATTCAAACAAACGGAAAGTCTCTTTAGTTTTTGAAATGTAATGTCCTTTATGCGATTGAGCATGGATCTTCAGCGAACCTAAAGAGTCGAATTTCACCCCGCAAACCGCACAATGAAAAGACCGATAATCTTTATGCGTTAATGAATGTTGGCTAAGATGGCCCAATTGCTTAAAACTCTTATTACAAATTAAACAAATGTAGGGTCTTTCGTTCGTGTGAGATCGCATATGCCTTTTTAATACACTAGGAAAGTTAAACTTTTGATTACAATATGAACATTCCAAAGTTGGATCTCCATTTATTTTCATTGGACGATTATCTGCAACAATTTTCTTCCTTTCCTTGAGGAGACTTAAACTCTTTGTTGCTTTTGTACAATCATTTACTTCATTTGATTGTGTTTCATTAGCATTTAATTGTGAAAAATTTCTTAATTTAGATGTTTTTGTGTCTAATGTTGTTTCATCTTGAGAGTCTTTACTTCTTCTACTTCTGGTCAGACTGGATAATTTACTTTGTCTATGAGACTGCCTCATATGTTTTTCATATAAACTTAGAACGTGAAACGTTTTGTTGCATAGTTTACATTCGAACTTTTTCCCCTTTATATGTGTTCTCATATGATTTCTTAAGTGGCCAGGTTTCATGTATTGTTTCTTGCAGATTTTACATTTTAAATTGATTTGATTCTCCGCATTTGATGCTTTGTCATCTATTCCCAATTCATCCTCAAATACTGAATCTTCTGTATGCATGTTCAAAGGTTCACTCTTAACATTCACAAAATTAAAACCAGGAGTGCTTCTTTGAAATTCACTCCTGACTTCATTGCAAGAATCTTCACTCTCACAATCATTTAACTGACGAATTAAAATAATGATCAATAACATATATATGAATAACTATATTATTAATAATATACTTACGCTATCTACATCTCTGTTTGCAAAGGCGGGCTCATCTATAAGCTGCTGCGTATCTTCTTCCTTAACTTCATCTTCTTTGTTGGGTAAGAGGCTAATCCATTCTTCTTCTGCCCATACATTATCTTTTAAATTTATTAGATTAGTTTGTTTTTGGAATTCTTCATGTACATTTTTCCCAAATAATATATCATATGGAATTTTTCCATTTTCACAACGAAATGTTGAATTTTGAAAAATTTGTATATGTTTCAAAGCTTCGTACCATGTTTTCGTTGGATTTTCTTCTACCCAACATTCAAGTAAGGTTTTAAAATCTCTACTCTGTTCACTGTTCTCAGTGATTTCTCCATGAAGTATCATGAAATCTTTCCACAAAAGACGTATCTCTTGCACAACTTCTTCAGCAAATTTGCGTCCATTGCTGCTTTGTAAGACCTGTGGTGCTCCGATAATAGCCAGTATGTCTAACAGTTTCACAGCTACTTCATTTGCTGTGTTTCCATGTAAACCTTTCAACACAACAAATCTGGATACTTGATCCTCGTAGACAAGGAAATACTTGTAATTACAAGTTAATTGTATTGGCATATCTATTACATCAATTTGTCCTCTATGATACAACTTTTTGTCTGTGGTATTATAAAGTGAATTCATGTTTTCAATTTTCAAATAATTTATGATTCTTTCAGAGAGATCTAAAGACTATGAGATTTTATACCTTGTTATTTAAAAGAAAAAGATCTGTTTATCAGGAATAATATCTATAAACAATTTATCACAACTTATAAATATATGCTTTCTTCAGAGGTAAAAAGTTAAGTACCTCTTGGTAAATATTTATTTCATGTTTTAGAGATTTAATACTGATTCTTTCCAATGACAAATTAAATGTTTTCCTTGATACATTTTTTGCTTTCAGTGTGTCCATTGTTCACTTTCTTAACTCATTGGTATCTGTTAAAAAAGTAAAAAATGTAATACTTTTAGAAATAAAATATTAGAAATGCATATATGTACTGTACTTTCTTAGAAAAGAAAGGAAATAGTTATAGTCTTTATTAAATATAAAACATACCACATAATAATTCATTATCATTTGCGTACGGAGAACAAATTTCTTCTTGTATATGTGAATAAAGTTAATATATAATCAAACAAAATTTACATTTTCTTTTAAGTGTAAAATGATACAGACTTTTAACCTATATAAATCTTTATGAGATTCAGTTCATTTTAAAATTATGGAACTTTATGTCCATTTTCTATTGGAAACTGCTAACATTGTATTATTTTTACGTGACGACGGAGAAAAATACTCGTTTTTCTGTTTGTCCATTTAATAATTAATGTTCACTACACAATCGTAAACTCTCGTTTGTCATTTTCATAGCGAGTTCTCATCGCCTCATTAAACCAAGACTTGACGGTATCAGTGAAGGCACGGCTGTATTGAAGATAATGTTTATTCGTCCACGTGTCAGGATATCTAAAGGTTGGTTTTTAATTATATATTCTGTCGTAAACAAAACACAATTAATCTATCATAATATTGTTATTACTAATCAAATTGAACATTTCGTTTGAAGAATTATAAAACTTATGAGAAATATAAAAAATTTTTACTCGGTAGATAATTATCATCGATCATTACATATATAAATACATAATAGATCACAAAAAAATAAAAAAGAACTATTTTGCTGTATTATTATCAATTAATTACTTAAGTTGCAAGTTTCTTTATTACGTAAATGTAATTTCCTTATTTGTTCAGTAGCTTACTGAGTTTAATGGTAACATGATATGACGTTTATCCATCTTTGAATTATTTTTTCGAAGATTTTTTTTTGAAGTCGTGTCAAATTGCAACCATACATTACACACACAGTCGAATTAATAAGTCCAAGATGGCAAGCGAGGTAAACGAAATTGCTGTCCAAGCGAGTGAAAATATAACAGAGAATAATGAGGCGATTACTGGAAGAATATCATCGACATCTGAGGGAATGGTTCTTGCTTATGGAAGCTTGATAATTATGGCCATTTTACCTATCTTCTTCGGTAGTTACCGAGCTGTTAGACACCATAAGGAGCAGCAGGTTAGCCACGCGTTTGACATATGTTTTATACGCGTATGTCGGACAAATTCTTCGAACTTCCTAATAATTAACTGTTTAATTTTCATTAATTCATAATATTTAAATGATAATCTTATATTGCATAGAATATCTTCTTTATTATCATTGGATTATATTTAATGAGTTTACAGGTTGATAACTGTAAAGTATTTAATTGGAGATCAGAAAATCATAGTGATGTAAATCAGTTCACTGATGCTATTTTTCATAAAATAGTCTTCAATTATTGTTATAAAAAATTCATTATACTTTCTCAAGTCATGAAGACATATCGCAACACAGAATAAAGTTTTGCTTATAACCTAATTATAACTTTACTACTATAATTAATAGTTTAATTAATTATGAAACTAGAGGGACTATACTGTTTAAAAGTTGAAATATGTGACCAAATTCAAATTTTCAAAATGTTGACATATACCACTATCATTTTTAAATTAATCAGCATTAAGATGTAGCATTTTAAAATTGTTATTAAATGTTCTGTAGCATGTAGTGCTTTTATATTTTTTATAGCAACAATGTAAAAAAAGTGGAGAACAACCAGACACATTGTCGCGCAAGGAAGCAGCAATATTTCCTTTCATTTCTAGTATTGCATTAGTTGGACTATATGTATTATATAAGGTAAAAAGTATTAAATGAATGATCCTTGTATAAGGAGTTTATTTAATCCACATTAGAGTTATGTCAATGTTTTTCAGATATTTGCCAAGGAGTTAGTTAATCAAATTTTGGCTGCCTATTTTTTTTTCTTAGGAATCTTAGCCTTGTGTCACCTTACGAGGTATAAATAGTTTCTGATTTATTGGAATATATATAGTTAGCGTTCTGGAAATTACATATTATGATTTTGATTACAGCCCATTAATTTCATCATTGGTACCTGCTGCAATACCAAAAACTCAGTATCATATATCATTCACTAAAGGAGAAGGTGATAAGTCAAAACATATTATTAATTACAAATTTAATCTTCATGATATTGTTTGTCTAATATGCTGTTCACTTGTTGGAACTTGGTATCTTTTAAAAAAGGTAATAGACATTAAACAAAATCTTTGGTAAAAGTGTACCTTAAGTCAAAATAATTTTTTTTAATTTTACAGCATTGGATTGCCAATAATTTATTTGGAATCGCGTTTGCGATTAATGGAGTTGAATTACTACATGTGAACAATGTTCCAACAGGATGTATTTTGCTTTGCGGACTCTTGTTTTATGATGCATTTTGGGTGTTTGGTACAGATGTAATGGTAACAGTCGCGAGATCGTTCGAAATACCAATTAAATTAGTGTTCCCTCAAGATATATTAGAGAAAGGACTTACAGCCAGCAATTTTGCTATGCTGGGTTTAGGTGACATTGTTTTACCAGGGATTTTCATCGCCCTTCTATTACGGTTCGACAATAGTTTAAGTAGGAAGACAAATGTGTATTTCTACTCGACATTCTTCGCATATTTCATGGGATTACTAGCGACGATGCTGATTATGCATTTATTTAATCACGCACAACCGGCTCTGTTATATCTAGTACCCGCTTGTTTGGGTACTCCTGTACTTTTGGCATTGGCTAAGGGAGACTTAAAAGCATTATTTTCGTATGTATCAATAAGTGTTTCACTTATATGTTTCTACTTGAAATTGTTCTGAAATACTAGATTATAAATTACTAATCTTTTTCAGTTACGAAGATCATCCAGTTATTCCGAAACAAACAGAAGAAACTACACAAGCGCAAGTAGAAACTAAGAAGGACACATAATATTCGTATTTAAGGTGATCAATGTAATAAAACTGTCAGCATTATTATTATGCTGTTATCGTTTCAAATTTATCGTATATAGGGAAAGAAATGATAGTTTCTCTTATGCTCAAGCTGTACAATCATGAAATTTAAAAGTATCAACAACATATGTAATTATATCTTACATAAATATTGTGAGATATAATTTTATGCTTGGTTCAAATTTAGTTGACATTCATACATTCAAATTCGACTGAATTGATGATTCGTAACTTATTTTGTATTTATATTCTTTTTCATAAATGCCAATATACATATATAGAAGGATTAATATCAATAATTTATAGATAAATCATTCAAGAGAGAAAGCAAAAAGAAAAAGTAGTATTTTTTTTAGATAAATTGTTCCTTTATAAGCAAAATTTTAAATAAGAATTTATATTAATACGCATATTACAAGTGTGAATTAGTTTTTATTGGATCAGAGGACCTGAAACAAGGAAATAATTAGAATAGAAAATTAGGTTGGAATTTTCTATTTCTGTATAAAATACGACTTTTACCCTATTGTGAATGACTAGATTAAATTCCTATTCCAATAGATTTATAGTCTATAACATATGTTGTATTTTATTAGAGGTATGGATTACTTAATTGAATTATAAATTGTAATACAATTTTTCACATGCACAATTCAAAAAAATGATTACAAAAATTCAAATAATTTTTTGATTTGTCGTTAGTAACTTCTTTTTCCATTTCTAATTTTGTTAAATATATACAATTTTTCTATAATATAACAATATTTTAATTGATAAAATTTATTTAAAAAATGGATTTTATAAAGCGTGTTTAGTTAAAAAGTTTGTAAACATCGAAAACATAATAAAACTACATTTTTTTTCATTTATTCATTTTATCTTTTTTAAGCGATCGCCTATAGGTTTTCTATTCAAAAAGCAGTGATTAGCGATATTACCTCATTTTAAAACATTTATTCTTTGAATTGCAAATAATATTACAAATAGTATGAATAAAAATAGATACTTCATGCCTTATCAGCATCTTCAATAGCCAAGTTCTTTGCTGTGATAGGTTCCAATTCTTTTATACCTTCCTTAGATACCTTTTGTACCTTAAAGTTTGGAAGATTAACTATTAATCGCTTGTGTATTTCCCTGACACATTTTTTCAATAGTATGTATGCTTCTTCTTCCGTTGAATCTGTAATATAGAGTAGTGTATGCAGCATATTTTGATAAAAAATTTGTAATAATAATACCATATACAAAATAAACATTAATGTAAATTTGATCTTAATAGTCTTTCTTACCATATTTGTGATATCTATCTAAAATGGAAAGGGAGAAAAAGCCTCCATAGCCATGCGCCGCATAGGGCACTTTAACACATGACGCTAGATAATCAATGAAGTACAATTCTGGTCCACTATTTTCATCATAGCCAGCCATTAATAAATTGACAAAATATGGTGTTCTACTTCTAAGATAATCCGCTAAGTTCCTTCTGGTGAATGAGGCAGCTGCTTTTGGAGATAATTCATAGCCATTTCTCATTTTGTAAAGCTGTATATTTTTTCCTATATATTCTGAAAATTGTGTAGTATCCCCAGATTCTCCAGATACTGCCATAATAAGCTTATCAGACATTTTGTGAATTTTTTCTTCATCTGAAGTAACAGAATCAACGAAATATATAAAGTGACTTGCATTTACTATATAAATATCTTATAATTACAAATAGATATGTATGAATACTTCAAATTACAAATACAGATAAATTTGATACTTCAATAATACTTGTAACAGGAAATTAATAATAAAACAAATAATTTATCTGGAAGTACTGTTTAGGTTGTAATCAACCGTTTAATTTCTTACCGTTTTTCATAACCATAATAGATTGTGCTGTAGTCATATCAGCCGCAACTAAAACAAAATCTTTAAACTGTATTCCGATTAAACATTCCATTTTTAGGAATAATTCTTTCTACTGTTTTGAGTGCAATTGCAACACGACTAAACAACACCAAAATCTGCCTGTCACGAACTATGAGGTTAGGATCGCAACTGTTAAAGTATAGTAACGCGGCGGTCATCAATGTCTTACATGTTCAATGACAAATAAGTTGGTAACCGCAAACAGGTTCCTTTCTGCTAGCTGAGAAGAATTCTGTCATCAATAATGGTTATCTAGATTTACTAGATTTTACCTGGTTTCACATTTTATTTTTATTTTCATCTATTTCTACTTCATGACTTCAAACTTCTTAAAATATTTATAATCTTATATATATATATATATATATAATATGTACAATCTTTTCTTCTTTAAAACTTTCGTTTTCTATATAAAGCATGCATTTATTTTAATGAAGTTAATTTTTTTCTTTTCTTATAGAACTCTTTACAAGAGCAACTTAGTCTACGGTTTAGAATTAAAGGCAGAGCTAGATCAAAATCTGTAATTCAATTTATACTTTCTAAAATCCAATATTGATTTCATTATCATCACGTAACGGGAAGTTTTTGGTTCATTTTCGCATGAGAAGAGTTGTTTTAGCTTCATCGGTCGTGCAACGGAATTAAGTTATTATAAAATTACACAATTACACAAATTATTAAATGGAAAATTATGAATTCATTGTAAAATTATACATTTATTGTAAAATTACAAATTGAATTGAATAAAACAATCTTATTTTGCAAATGAACGAAACGTTTAATCATTTAAAATCTTCATATTCATCGAAAGCTTTCTTATTAATAGCGGAAGTAGATTGCCATTATCTTTATTTGATTCATCATTCATTGTTAAAGATATTGGGCATCTGTTAAAGGTTAAGGATATGAATTTTAATAAATATAATCTCGCGAATCCGAATAAAAGCTCTACATATATAGTATATTAGCAAGGGAATATAATATTACAAAAGTATTTCTATAAAAGTAGCTACATGTATATGTTGAAATATCACTCTAATTACTATATATTCTTAATGAGAAGGATATCTTTAAACATCCAATAGAACAATACCCCATTATTTCTAATATGAAATTCATATATCATTTTTCATTAGAATGAATTGCAAAGCAACAATTATTATGCACCGTGCAAGAAAAGGGAGGCAGAATACAAATGATAGAATACATTCAACGATTCCCGCTATCCTGACACTTTGTATGTCAAGTAGCTGTAATAGATATTCTACCAGTATGTAATACAAAATAAAATTCATTTGCCACGAAGTACCCATAAAAATGAATTTCTGAGTTAGGTTTCTGAAATTATATTATCCAATCTATATTTTCCGCTTACCTTACCTGTTTTACTTCTCACCCTGTATATTATTTCTTTTTCCTCTAATTATGTTTTTTAAGTTGTCTTCCACCTAACTGTACTTTTTTGTTGTTAACATTTTTTCAAATCTCGTAAAGTTATGGATGAATCGTTAGTGATATTAATTATGTATGTTTTTTTATTTCAAACTTGTACTAAAATTTTTCTGAAAAAATTTAAAGTCATTTTATTAAAATGTGAGCGAGACCGCCATCCAAAGGTTTCATTCATATTGTGAAGATCGTTTGCAGCGAAAGTTTATTTCGAAATAAAATATAAAGATAGTACATGCACTATAAATAAATATTATACGTAAGTAAAAGGTATATTAAATTCTCGATGTAGTAGGATTGAATTTATTAAAGGATAATTATCATCTTGGCGAGGCAAACGGTTACGAAGGAAACTGACAGAGAGGCAAACAGAAATGACTGGTTCACGCTCGTTAATGTACCATTGCATTTCTGTGTCAGTGGTAAAGGTCTAATAGCGGACTGGATCTCCTATTCTTTTCAGCTTTATTATAGACGCCGGAACACCGATAATTTTTCCAGGCTCGTTCGGGAGGAACGAGCGTGATGCCATTCGTGCACGGGACACGGCGTTTCAGATAGAAGCGAAGCTTAGCCTACAAAAATTTGAAAAGCTATATCGAAGCGAAGCGTGCACATATGAATTACCGTTTCTTTGTACCTAAAACACGCTAACGAACGTTCAAACAGTTCCCGTTATTAGAAACATCGGATTTTTTCCTGAGGTTCCAATTTATTGAAAAAGTGCGCCTTTAAGTATACAGGCTTTCTACTTTTCAGCGGAATCTACCTTACCGATGGTACTGGTACTAATATTGAACAGATAAAGAATATAGCGTTTTTAAGTTATTCAGAAAGTGAACAAACATTTAGAAAGTAAAAAATTCTAGTAGAAAACATTAATGATGCTTCGTACATACAGGCAATATTTCATTTCTAATGGTATGGACTTATGAGAAAAATTGGGACCGTAGAAGTTGCAACGGATTCTCGCATGACACTAAACCTATGTGGATTATTGAACAAATTTGAATTTGCGTATTGTGCTTTTCTGTAAATAATCTTCGTATTTAATATCTTTCTTTGATTCTATATCTTCCTAAGTGTTTTATTTTTCCTTTTGTTTTACAAAATTCATGGTAAACATTTCCCTTTGTCAAAATATTAAATCGAAGACGTTCTTTTTATTCGCTCCAATTGACACAAGAAGTAGGAAGAAAGGAAAGAAGGAATTAGTACTTCCGATGGATCTTTTACTTCTACGGAAGAATTAGTTCACCTTGTCGAAGGTCGTTTGTTAGTCCCGTTACATTACTATCCATCTATGACGTATATACATATAATATACACCGTGTTCAACGAACAACGTTTTAAGTATCTAATAATACTTCAATCTTGAAATTGATTAACAATTCCTACTGTATGAGATATATTATCAGATCATCGTCATGGTATCGATAAAGTTTGGAACGAATCTGAAAATATTTAGCAGCTACAAGATATTTAATGCGAGTGTGTACTCCGTAAAAGTAGTTTAATCATCTATGCTCGAGATATCTATCCAAGCTGTATACTAATTTTTATAAAATATATATATATGTAAATTCTATAGAATTCAAACTACCCGCCAACCGACATTTTTACTTTTGCTTTGTTTTGCCGGTAGCCATCTTACTGAATAGATTAGATCACAAGAGAAGAACGGTAATTTAGGACTTAGAAAATCGATTCTCGATTGGTAACACTTGTACGACAGGTAAAATCTATAGTAGATTTATTATTAATTGTTATTGTATATAATTTAATTTATTCCTAAAATAAACTCGATTTTCTAAATATCTCGTAAATATCTCGTAATTTCTATACATATTTCCAGATCAATTTCAAATTTGAGCCATGCTCAGTGGCGGATTTAACCCTTTGGGGCTCTGAGGTAAACCAAATTTAAAAGAAGTTTATCCTGACCAAGCGGATGCCTGTTAAACCAATAGGAAATTGATATTTACGTCTTCAAACGATCTCTTTAATCTCAGTCTCTAAATGATCTATATCCTCCGGGTAATCTGTCGCAAGATACGCACGATACGATGGTCAGTGTAGAACCGTCTTCAAAATTGTCATGGTAAGCGAGTCCCGTTCGATTCAATTGTTTTTCACGTATTCTAGTAAAAGCAAGGATCCTTCACAATACTTCAGAATTCAACATGGAGCTCTCGATGGTCGTCTCGAACATTCTATACGTGTTGATTCAACAGACATCGTACAAGCCAAATTAAAATCATTGTCCCAGTCTTCGCCTACCAACAAACGTAATTTATGTAATTCCGAAGATCGTTCATCAAGCTTTTCGACAGCCACCTCCCGGCCCCCATAGCTTTCCGGGATTCACAGCGTCATTAGCGTCGAGGTAAATTCGCCCCCGATTGTTCTAACGAAATTCCTCTATCGAATTTCTTTCACAGAACGTCCGAAAATTGTACACCGGTAGACCACTGATCAAAAGTATCAAAGAACGATGAAACGTTGAAAATCGAATACACGTACGCAAGTACGTTCACCGAAGGTCCGACTTATTTTTTTCGCGAATTGCAGGTCGCTCTTATACGCGGTGATTAGCGAGATGCTCCTAATAAGAAGACACGACTCCAGCATCCCGCTACTGAAACAGTTATGATGAATCGCGACCGCCTAGTCTAGGGTGCACGCAACGTGAAATGGGCCTTCAAGAAGAAAAGGAAAGCCTCCGGCCGTGGACGAGCGAATGGGTCAATCCAACGATCGATCGATGCATCGTCGTTTTATTTTGCGTCCAATTTGTTTGGCTGATATCGGCGCGAACAGGATATTCTAATATTCGCCGACACCTTCGATTACATTGACCTTCTTTAGATAGATAAACGATAAAGTTTCCAACATCTTTTATACGTTTGTTTTAGAAATCCTTCGTGCGGTTCTTATTGGAAAGAGCTAATGACACGATACAGCCGGAGAACGGTTGAAAAGTTTATCTCATTCACAGGCTTACGATACGTTTGCATTCTAACTGGCCTGTGTTAACCGTCTTGATAAACTCGATGGAATCGAGGAAAACAAGAAAGCTCGGAACGATGCCGCAAGTAGGTAGAAAAATTTTTCCATTGGAAAGAAAAAAACGGCTAGCGTCGATGATTACAGATTATTATGGTCTCGTGGAATTTGCATTTTCGAGTAAACAGTTGTGACTGGGTGCTCTCATCACTCTACTTTGTATTTGTACTTCTATAAATGCTATTAGAGAAATGTAACGCTCCCAGAGATCTATTTCACGTATTGAACGTCATGATGTTACACTTTGGATGTTTTATATATCTCTATTTGTTTCTTCTACTGTAGGCCCAGAGCCTATTACAAGCAGATCAATTGGATTTTTACTTCCAGTTTCTTATAGTACAGCAGATTCTTCTATCGGATTCCTAATTCTTATATAATGTTGCTATTCTGTTTTATTTCTCTTAACGGTTAATTAGTAGCTAGTATCTTGTACATCTATGCGCTATAATCTTGCACTTTGAAATTTCCCATAGATGCATAAATATCCACGTTCTAGCCATGGCAGAGCTACGTTTCAGAATGATGTAGCATGAATTCAGTTCCGGACAGTCGCGAATTATAATTAAGCTACAAGATGTATCCTTTGAACTTTGTCAGAAATAATGTCAGTAATCAAGGAAGCAAAACATAGGGAAAGAGGGAAAACTCGGTAACCGAACGTTCGTCCGTACATTGTTTTGTGCGAGAGTATTCGATCGCGATAAAAGGCTGGTGGAATGTCGAAACCGTAAAATCTGGACGAAAAGTATTCGAAAAGTAGACCTTCAGGATCGACAGCGAAGAGAAGCGGCAGAGGATTGGTCCGTTCCATTGAAAATAGTGCCAAAGGTGTGTGGTCATTGGCCGTGCGGCTTACCCCCACGTGAATCCGCAAGCTATATAGAACACCTCGCGTGGAATTTCATCTTCAGAACTGAGAGTCAGTGTCAAGGAAGTCTACCTGGAAGTAACGAAGTAAGTACCTTACAGTTTGCCCAGATACATCGACACTCGCGTATCACACGTTACCTTCCTCCGATTACTGCGATTTAACGTTCAAATTGTCGAAATTCTCTCGTCCGATCGTTCAACGAACTCTTCCATTTTTTTTCAGTTCCAATTCTGACAGATCATTTTGCATTCGTACTTACATCGTTTGGACCCGTGGGAGTATAATTTCAAAAGCTCAATTCGATCGCTCTTTCAATGAAAACAATTTTAAGCTCGATTTATAACACTTGTTCCATGGTCGAGAGTATCAACGTTCGATGTAAGGGCATCGAATATGGAAGATTCTTTCTGTCGTGTTAGAAATCGACGATACGCGAGCGAATTCGACGAGCTAGGAACGGGAATCAAATGCCTTTTACAGATGCCGGCTACAGTTAGAAATCGTTCGCGATTTTTCCGCCGCGGCAGGTACCGTTTTCGAGAGGCGTGGCTTCACGCTACGTCTTTTCTATTTGCTTTCGAAAATCATTTCTTGGAATTCCTCTATTCACTTACGTTCTATCATTGAATCTAAGAAACGAACGGAACGCTTTTTTAAATTCTTTCTTTATCTATGAATAATCATCGCCAAAGCACAAAAGTGTTCCTTAATTCTTTCTTTTATTTGTAGCGTATATTGTTATATATCGATCGTACTCAATTCTCCGCTTTAATTTCTTCGAACATTTATCAGAAACTTGTTCAACTCCCTTTTTAATTACCCAGTGAGATCAGATTTCTATGATTTCCTTTTGCTGGGTAACGTTCTTCCTTTCATTTTTTTATTTATTTATTTTTCTTCCTCAACTAACCAACCGGTACAGTCGAGGACGAGGAAGACGACAGTAGGTCGCGACCGCGTTTTCAGGTAACGGTACCTGCCGGGTTCAACAAACCGGTAGCTTCGATCGAGAAGTGGGCTACTTGGTGCTGCCAGGATGACCTTAACCGCTTTGACACACTTTCCTATCGCTGGATGCGTCGTTCCTCCGCTTTACGCCAGTACCATTCCGCTTTATTCGTTTCGCGTGCGCGCGATCGCTTCGCTTTTTCCTCACCAACGCTCCGAGGCTCAAGATCAAGGTTATCGATACCGGACTACCTAGATGAACGTAGCCTTCCATCGAGATCACGGAACCATCTAGATTATACGATCCTCTTTTTGTATTAATTAAGAGTATGTAGAATTTTCTCTGGCCACTATGTCTTTCTTTCTATATTATACGATATATCCAAAAAAAAAGAAAAATAAGGAAAAATTATTTCCCGCTCCGGTTACTACGTACTTCTGATTGAATATTTGTAATCGACTGGCAAAGTGCAGTTGCATTTACAGGAAGTTTAAAATCAAGAATATAGAAAATTTCCAAAATGCGATTGTATGATTATTTTCATTCATATTGAATTTTCATTCACCAGATTTAGATACAAAAATGTAAAAAGTATCCAAAGTACGATACACGTTCTAGTATTTAGAAGATGGGTAAAATCTTTATTTAAATTTTATTCCCTTTAATCATATTTCTAAGGGTATGAATTTGTATGGTTATTTTCATTCATATTGAATTCCCATTCACCAGATTTAGATACAAAAATGTAAAAGGTATCCAAACTACTATATTTCTTCGTAGTACGTAAAAGATGAAAGAAATCTCTATTTAAATTTCATTTTTGGTAATTGTGTTCCTAAGAGTGTAAATCTGTATAAACATTCGATATTTAGTAATCGACGTCGAAGATTATTTTCATCTGTTTGTAAGTTTGATTCTGGAAATTTTGAGAGAGCTCGTAGTTATTATAGTATTCATCCAATCATTCAAAGGAAAGCAGATAGAAGAATAAATTGAAGGCCGGAAGCTGCGACATATTTGGAGCGTGAATCGATATAGTGAATTTGAATTCCTCTTGATTCGGTTCTACGTTCTTGTTTTCTCTTTTGAGTCATTCGATGCTGGAGAGAGCGTGGCGTCAGTTATATTTACGCGTAATTAAGGACTCTCTTCCTTGAGAGAGTATATAATTGTTTAAAGGAAAGGAAGTAGAAAAATAAATTCAGCTTTGCTGTTGCCTCCTTTCATCGTCAAAAGTCTCTTATTGGTGTGTACAACTTCTACTTTATTTTAAATATTATTTCATGTTAAACATTCTTTTAAATTACTAAAAACCTTTTCATTTGCAATAGAGAGAGCAAGATTGAAACATACAAATTAGAGGATCGTAGCAGCCTTAAGAACGGAAGCTGTGACATTTTTTTGATTCCATATAAAGAGTTTGAATTCTTCTTGAAATTCGGCTCTCCATCCGTGTTTTCTCTTTTGAGTCATTCGATGTTAAAGAGAGAGGAAGAGAGAGCGAGAGTGTTGCATCAGACTTGATACATCTACTCGTGATTAAGGATTCCTTTTTCTAATTAATCATCGAATCGATCGCTCTTTTGGTATTGATCGTCGATGATGGAGAAGGTTGAATTTTCTTTTCAGAATGAAATACAATCAGTACGTGTCGCTATGCTTGGTGGCGCTTGTTCTTGGACAAGCAGCATCACTGCCACAGCATCCTCAATATCCGCAGCAGTTCCAACAGCAGGTGAGGGACGAGAGGAAATTCGCGGAGAAGCCAAACGCTATGAAGAAGGTGGCCCTCGATGACCTGGACGACATCAGCACCAATCAGATTCAAGTAAACTATTAGAAACATTTTCTAATTTTTTTTTAAATCGATACACTATGTATTTTAGTAACTCCTTAGTACAAAACGTTTTTTACCATATCGCTAACAGTTTTCTATCCCACAGGGTATACATACATATGTTATTAGACTGCGAATTTTTATGCAGATTCATATTTTTCAGAATATAATTAAAAAAAAGAAAAATAAAATAAAATAAAGAAAATTCTTATTTTATAAACTTTCTTTTGTCCATCACTATACATATGTAGTAATAATTAACATCATCAGTTATAATCGTATTGGACAAGTTTTTCTCGCTTTACAAGAAGGTAATAGATTCACAACATTCTCTTTCTTTTTATATTATTTTGTTGAATTATATATGATCCATTTTGTAGTAATAGTACAAAATACATAATTTAATATGATCCAATGTAATTTGCCATAAGCCAATGTATGATCCATTTTGTAGTAATAGCACAAAACACATCATTCAATGAAATAATATAAAACAAAAGATGTTGTGCATCTGTTATTTCCTTGTGAAACGAAAGGAACTTTTGGGACAACTTGATGTTTATTTCTTCTCATGCAAATTGATTCATTTCGAACTTCCATTTTCTCGATTTTAGACTAAACGTTTCTCCGTTTTATTCCACCAGGAAGGTAGTAGTACCGGGTTTTCGTGGTCGAACATGCTGAGCATGCTGATGCAGATGCTCTTAGGGCAAACAGGCGGTGTAGCCGGTCCAAGCAAAAACGAGATCGACGATGGAGCACCAGCCAGTCCTTGGGCAAATTTACTGTCAGTAGGACTCAGGGTGCTCACCGCTCTTCTAGGAGGTCCTCAACAACCTGTCGATGGTATCGACAAGGTTGACAACCAGAGCAGCCCCATGCAGGTACTCTTGCAACAACATCACATACTTCTTCTCTTTGATTACGGTCATTTCCGCTTTTACGTCAAATTTCGTAGAATCTTCAGTCCATCTATTACCTAAAAATCAAACGTATCATTTTTTAGGTATGTTCATGCTGCCATATGTTTCTTGATAACATATAGCGTGTTCTATCAATCACGTGATTATTGGAAAACTTTGTATATTTGATCGGAATTAATATTGGACATGTTCGCGAATAAGAAACAGAGTTAGAAAGCAATCGGAGGGTTACTTGAAACGGTTTCGCGCAACAGGAACAGCGAGTTTCCGAGACTTTCATCTTGATTCGGGTCGCGTAACGAAAGCAAGCACAAGCTGAACTGACTGTACCGCGAGAACCGATCTGGGTCAAACGCATTGTAGGTTCAACTGAATTATTCCATGGTAATAGCCACACAAATAGCTTTATAGAACTTTGTGTAGAATTTTTTTTCAAATTCCAGTAGAATTTTGTCTAAGATTCGATGTATTTACCATGGAATCGTTCGATCGACCCCTCCTTTCGTAGCATTTTGTCTAGATTCCAGAAACGCTGTACATTTGAATAGCTAAGGTCCGCTATCCACAAAGCGTCGCTTCATAGACGCGTATTAACGCGTTGATATCAACAGTGAAATGAGTCTCTACGCGTCGAAACATATTACCATGCATCGGTTAGCAGCTTTCGTCAGACATGTTACAATGTACGTACATCTGTATCGGCGGATCTGTATCGAAACTATTTCGTATCGATGCAGGAATTAGGATACCGAATACGATTTCGTAGGAAATAAATTTCCTCTCGAGGAAAATCTTTAATTTTGTATTTTTTTATAATCGACACATCGATCAATTTATAATTGGCAATAGTTTGACTGATGACGACAATACTGGAGTTGGAAAATAATCGGACAATTTGAAATATGTGTTTCAACGTAGGTTAAAACTGACGCAGATTTCGTGAAAGCTGAGTGTCGATGCATCGTGACATGTTTTTTCGATGTGCAGATCGAGCTTCAGTACGGTCGTCGTAATGCAACATGCGCCTGAACAGCGGCAAACCGTTTTTGTTTCTGCGCGTTTTTGTCATAACGACAAGTGTTTAACATTTTCAGTAGCGTACGTTGCAGCTGTAAATGAATGTAGTGACACAGGACGAAAGCGCATTTCTCACCGCTCGACATTTGAGACGTATCGTCATGTCTAATAGACTACAGTTACGTTTCTATGAAGCGACGCTTCGTGGACAGCGGGCTTAAATTAGAATTAGTAGCACGTCTACGCTGTAAACTGTACATCGCTGAGCATGAAACGAAACACGGAGAGACGTTCGTCTTTCTCCTAAAAAAATATTCGTTTAGAATTCGAGAAGAAGAGATCGCTGTTTTTCTTTCTATGATGGAACGTGTCGTTCGTGCACGCATTGTAAAATAATATCGTCGCTTCTACGTCCTCTTACTTTTGTACGCAATTTTTTTTAAAAGAGAAATCACAACGACGTACGAGTCGTTTGTCGACACGAGCTGTTACTTCCCTTAACGAGCTCCACTGTCTCCTGTTGCAATTAAGGGGACCCTGGACACGTTAACGATCTTCACGTTTTCTAAACGACTTAATTTCCCTTTCGATCCGGTTTCGATCCAATTTCGTTCTCTTTCGTTCGACACTTTTTAAAAATATTCTATGAATCCTAAAATCCTAAAATAATGTCTTTTCGAATTATCAATGGAGGAAGAACATACCTTTTCGATTTAACTTCGGTCTAACCTCCTTCCTTACCGTTCGTCGAAATATTTGTTTAATTCTAAAATTGTAAAATATTATAGAATAGTTTTTTTAATTCTAGCGTAATAGTTTTTTAAATTGTCAACGAAAAAAGATCGTACGTTGCTGTGATTTCGTGTAAATTATAGAATATAATCTGTTGCTTGGGGCAACGTTACAGACTCGACCTCCTTTGTAAATATATCATCAGAGAATGTTAACTTAGAGCACATGGCTGGTGTCGGTTGTTTAGGGCATTTTGACTGCGGTGCTGGGCGCGTTTCTAGGACAGGGCAGAGACCCCGATCAGGTGGCTGTCATGGCTAAAAACGCTTCCGAGGTTAGTACCTGATCGAACACATTGTACATGAATGATTTCACTTCTTCTGTCTCTTTTTCTAATTGACGTTTCGTCAAAAGATACACCAGAATATAGACTATGGATATTTATACGAAATACATATTTTTCTAAATAACTAAAGAAGCATAGTATTCTACTTTGGATATTTTATATATCTTCGTATATTTCCTTTTATTTTTTGTCTTTCATCACACGCCCTGCTAAGCTATTAACAAGTAACTACAATTACATGTATTCCATACATATGAGTAAATAATTAATTAGTTATTAGTTAGCAAATTAGTACAGTTTTATATACTTCTATAGGCGGTGCAAAAGATTTATCTCCTTTAGGAAACTTGGAGCATTTTTCACATTGTGTTGTTTTATTGGTTAGAAGCGATTGCATATCGTTGGATATTTTTAAGTTGCATCTTGTACCTTCGAATTTGATGCAGTAGCAAAGTAGACATACGATGGTGCTGTTGGTGTTGCAATACTCACGGGGTTCAGCTGTCTGTTCTACGTATTTTTTGTATCTTTGAATTCCCTACAGATACATAAAAATCCATAGTCTATTTATCACATGCAAATTTTAAAATAAAGTTTTTGTGAAAAATTTTATTAAGATCAACGACAGGGGAATTGACGAAGCGTCGATAAGCTAAAATAAAATAAAAAGTACGCTTTCCACGAGTAGAATAATGCTTTTGCTCTGTCGATTTCGCCTAGTATTATAATTCTTACACGCATTTAATGGATCAATTTCTCCGGAACAGTTCATTAGCATAGTGATCAATCTTCTGGACGCGTTGAAGACCTCGTTCTCTCATCGTTCCCTGGCAGCTAGGTCTATGGGAAGACGGGACACGGTTTCAGAAGCTGCAGTCGCCTCCATTTCCATGCTCAAGGTACTTGAAAAAATAATTTTTTGTATAAACCTACTCTATTTTTATCCGTTCTGAGATTAACGCGATTTTCATTTTAGGGCTACATGAGGTCAGTAAAGTCATTTAATAACGTTGGTCGTGCGGAAGATGAAGGTCAACGAGGCTGCGCCGAAAGAGCCCTCTGTGAGGCCAGTGCAGAGTGTGTTGCAGATGCTCAGGGGACGTCTTCTATCTTCTGTCAACTTGGATCGTAAGTGCCTCTATTTTTCTCGTAATGTTCTTCCAATTGAGAAGATTTCTGGGAAGAATGTATGTAGTAAGTATATATATAGGCAATGAATGTTCTATGAATTATTCTATAAACGTATAAAAGAACAAAGTTCTTCAATTCGTTTCTCAATGACACATTTCATTTCTAAATTTTCAAATTTCCAATGTTTAAAGTTCTCAAGTTTCCAAACTTGCAAGTCTCCTAATCCTCGAAGTCCAAGTTTTTGAACATTTAAATCCTGCAATCCTTAGATTTTTACATTCTTAGGTTCCCAAAGTTGAAAAGTTTCAGATTTTCAAATTAACAGTCGACACAAAGCAATTAAAACTCAGGTATCACAGTAGTTAGGAAGTGTACAAAATATTAAAAGTATTTTCGACACAATCTACTTATCTCGTCATTTTGTCGTACGGATTGGATTCCCAGAAAGCTCCTCGATTGTAAATCTACATAACGTTAACAAAGAAAACAGTGATTAATCGACACTGACAAACAACATAATACTTGCAATAATAAACGAATAACAAATAAAATTTCTTACATTTCCAAGGTACGCGACAAGTTACCTGCTCCAAAGGCAGAGCGGAGTAGGTTTCGAAGCACTGTATGAAGCAGGTCGACGTGGACGCACCGGTGAAGACTGCAGAACCCTGTTCATGGACTGCAACGCCGTATGAAAACCCTTTTCGATTCCTTCAAGTACGATTTAGACTTTCTGCGACGCGACTAACACCGCACTCGGTTATTTCTAACTTCTCTAAATTAAACTCAACGAGGAATTCCGTTTAAAATGATCGTTTCTTCGTTAAAAGTTTCTTTATTAACTTTTGGAGTGTTTTGACCGGGTATGTCGTGTGCCGAAGTTTAAATCGCACCGACGGAAGAGTAGCTTTATACGCGAGAACCGTGTCGAGACCAAACCAGAATGGTGATCCTCTTCTCGAAGCTCTCGTTCGACGAACTCGCCTCATCGATCGACCAATTTTAAATTGGAACATTTAGAACTAAGTCGAAGCGAAATTATAACGAAAGTAAGATCCGATCGGAATTGACGAAATCATAGGTTTTATTGATCGATTAATGATCAATCCTTAATACATTGTTGACCAGTCACGAGTAAACTCGTGTTTGCACGCACGGACGTTGTGGCTGGTGATACATGCGTTCATCTTTGCGTAAAATATCAAGCAGTATGCATCAGTGTTTGCATAAAATAGCCAATGAACAGTGTGTTAATTTATTGGTCGATCAACGTGTCCGATAGCGTTGCTATTAATTGGTCGATAATCCGTAACGATTGACGAAACTCTCCGAGTTCTCTGGGATGTGGAAACGTTCCTGGCGGATCCTGCGAGTTCATTTACGTAAAAGGAGTTTGCGACAGAGAGGAATACACGTGAGAAGAGGCCGTGCACGAAATAATAGCGAGAGTATAATACACTTTAAAGTAGATGTAGACTGAATGAGATTCCAGGGCCTGGACGAACTGTGTACCGTTTGGACAGGTCTCTACGACAATCACGATATTTATTTCTATTTATTGAACTTAGTGGACATAAAGTTAGCCCGTAGTCGAGACTAGAACAGCTACCACGCAAAGGGAAGACCCGTTCTTTTCCTTGAAAATCAATTATCAAACGTTAATTGTAATATCTGCATTGTTAATCCCTGTTTGAATTGAATTTACGTTTTCTTTTTGCCACGATCCGAGTCGACATCTTCAATATTTAATCTCTAGCTTGTTCGCATTTAGCGAGACAGTTTCTTCGTTTCGGGGAGGAAGACGAGCTTTGAGTTGTCGGATGTTTTACGTTTGGTAAATCAGATTGACGAGTATCTTCGAATCTTTTTCTGGTTTGTTTCAATGGGATTCGAGGAAATTCGTATGTTGGAATGCCCCTCCCTAGTTTTCTTTTTTACGAGTTAACGTCTCAGGATATTGTGTTTGTTTTATCACCCGCTCAAAATTATCTATTGTATATAGGTATTATATATGTATACATATAAACACATACACACAAACAAACAAACAAACAAACACAGGGGTGGAGTTTTTTCACAATAGCTACGTTCTATTTAGCTCAGTTAGCGTATCTCTTAAACGTAAGTTGTATGTATGATGTGCGGTACGATGATATCTCAATTGAAATTAATAAACGGTCTTATTGATAAATCTTAGTCCTTAAAATCCTTCAAAATCCTTAGTCTCTCAATTATGAATGTTCTCCTTTTACGAATTTTCCCGTCAAATCTTTTGTACAAATTTGTAATTTTGTTAATTATTTTTGCATGCATTCTCTACATAAAATTCTTTAATAACAATTAAGGCAATTAATACGTCGATTATTGGACCAAAGTCGCGTGGCTTCTCGTTGTGACAACTTTCTTTTCTTAAAAGTCCTCGAGCTAACCGATACTCTTTGAAAATTGTTTCTGACGTCTTTAGCGCTGTAAAAGTAGCGTTAGATCTTCATCAAAATACTCATTTTTCGAACCCAACCAGGTCAGTCGTCTCAGCAATCCTCTAAATTAAACGCAACGACAAATTTCGTTAAAAATTTCATTTAGCTTCATACGCGAGAACTGTGTCGAGACCAAACGAGAATGGTGATCCTCTTTCCAAAGCTGTCGTTCAACGAACCCACCACATCGATCAACCGATTAAATCGGCCGTCATTTACGACATCTAGCACCACGATTAAGTCGAATTTTCATGTAAAATGTAACGCTACATTTGTCTAATCTCTTTGATTTGGAATAGAAATCAACATAAGGCAGGTAAATAGTGTAAATTTTCTTACCACAATCTCTTTTATTGTCAAAGGTCGTTAATCCGTGTAATATCTGAATGACATTTTCTTTTATCTTTCGAAATTAAAAAATGAAGAAATCCAAAAATCTAAAGATGTGAAGATTCAAAGCATCGAAGTTAAATGTTGAGTCTTCGTCAAAATCCTACTTGTCCCTTGAACCCAACTAGGTCAGCTGTCTCAGCAATTACTCGATTTAAAGACTTTCCGTTCCTGAGATGGGGAACAACGTGTCTGGAGATCTTCATGATAACAAAAATTATCCTCGCTTCTGCGACAACGAGGACATTGTGCGTTTAACCGGTGCAACCAGCGGACAGGCGCGTGCGACGTTAAACAACGCCAAGAGATTCACAGCTGTGACAAAAAGCAAGAAGAATAAACTGTTCGTTCTTTGCACGAAACAGTGTGAATTAATACGCAAAGACGGAAGGTTGCGAAAGACGAAAGCTTGTTCGCGCGTTTATCGGTGATTCGTTGAAGGTGAGACACCTGTGACTCGAAAGTGTTTCCTATCAAGAAAACTCGAATTCTCCTCGATATTTACAATTCCTTTGAAAATCGAATATACCTATACATTATTAATTAATTAATTTTTACTGTTGGCAAATCTTCTTGCAAACGATGCTCGAATTTTTGATAAATTTCTTTTAAATTTACAATTTTTCTATTATAATTTATTTTCCTTCAGAATTAAATACGTTGCCATTTGGCAAAGTGCTAAAAACAGCACCATAGATAAAAACTTTTACGAACCGTTGAAATTATTTCTTTCAAAATTTATGACTTTTTCAAAGTACCAAACGCGGTAGGTACTTTTTTTTTTAAAAGATGATAAAAATGGTAGCTGTAGATGCATTTCTGTAAACTGTCGATAAACCTTCTTACAGATGACGTTTAAATCCTTGATGAACTTTGGAGGCTACAAGGATTCTTATTATCCTAATGTTGATAGGTACCATAGTGGCCCTGCTGGTGGCTACCACCACAGCGGATCTGGAGGTTACCATCACAGCGAATCTGGAGGATACCATCATAGTTCACGAGGGTGAAGAACGCTAATATCGATTAGAATTCTCGAGTTGCATAACTGGCAAAATCGTGGCATCTTGAAAGAAATGATAAAGAAATAGTTCTTTTACAAAAATATACAGCTTGCACTAGGAACTCACTTACTTTTTGATCGTATTACTAAATTATTGAGATAATCAATTGTTAGTTAGATCGTCGTTAAATTATTATTCTCGATTCAGATAATTATAATGGCGTTACGAATATTTTCAGTGGCAAAGGTAAAGGAGGCGACAAGGGAGCTGCACTTAGTGCTCTAACGTTGCTTGCTTTTCTCTTCTTACTAAACGTCATGCAGGTAACTTTTTTTCTTATTAAACGTCTTTATATCTGCGAATCTTCTTTGAAAAATTTCTATCCAATTAATTCAGAACACCTAAAATGAACATTCCTTCGGTGACTAATTACAATACAGATAGGACCATTATCATTCTTTCTGCTGCATTTTCTTTTAAATATTTAACCCTTATCGGTCGTAGGTCACCTCTCACGTGATAGCAGCACTTTGTCGCTACGGTCGTACGTCACGTGGGAGATGACAAGACGCAAATTGCTCTATGTGGAATGCGAGCTCGATGCCTTTTTAGGTTAGCATCAGCAACGAATCAGTTCTAAAGACTTTACGTGCAATATACCGTTTTTCGCTAAAATATTTAAGAGAGAGCGTTTTTTTTCAATTTTTTGGATGCTTCATTTACATCAAAATCAGAATAATAATAGGAATCCAATATCAAGATTTTCGAAAGTCAAAAACTTTTTGGACTATATTGATTTACAGTTTAGACAAAACTTTGTTTCGGGACAAGAAATATGTGTTGATGAAGCTTTAGTGCCGTTCAAAGGAAGATTCAGTTGTTTAACTTACAGTTTAACTTGATAAACCAACTAAATGGGGAATAAGAATGTAAACCTGCAATAGAAAACCATTCCTTCACGTTGGAGATTGTTTCAAAAAATATCATACATTAAAATCTTATATTTTTAATACTCTTACAAAAAATAAATAATTTCTAACAAAAATCTTATTCTTTTAGTATCGAAAACGTTTCGCACATTTACTGAAATTAACTACAACCTGGCGAAAATCACGTATATAAATCTAGCGACCGATAAGGGTTAATTTATCATATTGAAGAAAATGTATCTTTACGCCCAACTTACTGATCTATGCCTTATTTTCAGCAATCGATGCAGGACCAAAATTCGATGACAACGACCACAGTAGCAACCATTGTTCTGCGTGACAACGATCAGTCAGTGTTGGTGGACGCGAAGGAGGAAAAGGAGAATGCTAAGAGGGAGGAAGAGGCGAAGCGCGTCAGTAGTTACAGGACGCCAGCAAAATCCAAGATCCAAAGGCTTAACAGTCAATATATTAAATGAAATCAGATTAGTACACAATGATTCAGTACAGAGTTAGTTGAAAGTAGATGAATTAAAATGAAGAACTTTGCACCGAGACCAGAATCGCAAGCTGTTCTCGTACACGTTTAACAATGTCATCCTTAAAAGATCGCCAGCATTGAAATCGTATTAAGATAATATTTATTGAATTCATTCTGTAACAATTCCATAAACAGACGTGCTTCGAAATATCGTATAAGTAGCATCATACGTTATTCTCATAATTCACACTCCGCCACTATTTTTCTTCTTTTTCCTCTTTGTCTTTCGTAATTCCAATTTTCCTTCTCTTTTTATATATACATATATATATATATACATATTTATTTATTTATTTATATCTTGTTCGTAATGTAATTCTTTCATTTGTATGTGTATATATATATATATGTATATAATAATAGCCGTATAATTTCTTTGAGAATAAACCTACATATATACAGCGAAAAATGTCGGTCTCTTTCTTTCGTTCTTTTCTTCTCTTCTTTTTCTTCCTTTTTTTTGTTCATCCTTGAAATTTCTTATAATCGTTTTACGCGCGAACGAATTTGCGGATACGAACACGTTACTTCCGGTAAGTCGACGCGGAACTCAGTCGAAAGTTATTATATTTATAAGAATAGACTCTATAGGAATAAATAATTTGCTGTTTCTCAGAAAATAACAGGCTTAGAGCCGTCCGCGACGAAGCTTCTTGCTTTTATCTTCTTTCCTACGGATTTCTTTTTTGTCTTTTACGCCACTTTTTTCCTATTTTTTTTCTCTCTCCCTCGTTTCGTTTCTCTTCCCTTTTTCTTCTCTTCTATCCATCTCTTTTGTTTTCTTCGCGCCTAAAGAAAAAGATTCTTATTACAGTTAACACCGAGCGGAGTTGTTTCTTCAATTTCTCTATTACTTTAATTAATTAACAACGCGAGTCGATCGTTTCCCATTGTCGTATCTATAAATATTTATTTCCTCGATCTGTTCTTAGAATATTCCTTGCTTTTCTCTTCGTCACCTCGACGCTCCTTTCACCGCGATACAACGATGATCACCGGTTCACGTGCAACTTCCGGCTCCGGAACAAGACGACTCGACCAGCGACGAGCTCCGAACAGGCCGCCAGAGGATCTTCAAGATCGAATCAGAAGCGATTCAACCCAGATACGCCTAATTTTCCGCAGAATAATTGCAAGATCACCGTGTTACCTCGAATAGTTTGAATCATAGCGAACGTACGATAATTTGTTATTAATTGTTGAAAGCTATTATGGGTTAAAATCCATCTTACGCGAATTTTGTTTGAAGAGTATCGTCTCGTGATCGTATCACTCTAATCTTATTTGTAACCAACGCGAGAATAACATTTTTATTTTTATCTTTCATTTTCAACGTTGAATAATCATTATCGAATAATATCAAAAGATTGACTTGCACTCTTTTTCGATTCGACTGGCTTCTAAACTAAAAAGAACATCGTTTCACCTGTGGTATAGTACTAACGTGATTTTTTAAAATGATAATTTAACGACGAATAACGTATTGATACATGGTGATAAATTAATAAAGAACGTTAACGTAACAATTTCATTAAATGGCGAAAGCGAAGTGGAAATTCAGACATATCTGCGGATAATAGTAATAGCAGATAATAATAATAAAATGCTCTGAAATTACTACGAGGCCTACGAACACGTTCAAGTCCAACTTAAGCGACATCAGAAGATTTTTTCAGAGAAAAAAGATGGGGCGGAAAAAGCTCGTCGCCGTGTCGAACGATCTCACATCGAGAACCATTTGCCTTGTATTCCCATCTATAGTTAACATTCCTGAACATTCGCGATATTTTCTAACAAACAGTTCCTTCCTTTCCTTCTTTTCTCGCCTTTTTCATAGATTTCTCGCTTCGTGAACGATTCCTTGGCCACGGAATTCCACAATTTCCGGTACACGCTGCTGCCTCCGGTCTCGCAACTTTCTGACGGCGAGAGAGCATTCTACGGTCTAATGTCTAGAGGAACGCGATGTTTGAAATGATTGAGCCAGCCGTCAAAACACAAACACCATTTTTATTCTCTTTCTCCGTCCGGTTGCTTCCCTTCTTTCTTATCGCTTCCTTTTTCTCTCACACTCGCTCTCTTCTTTTTTCTTTTTCTTCATTTCTCCTTAATTTCTCTCCTCTCTTGTCTCTTTCTCTCCCACTCTCTCATACCACGATTCTCTGCAGCGTCACCGCAACATGCGGTCTCCGATTCTTTTTTATTTACACAACATATTTTTTTTTCTTTAGAAACATCGAAATATCTCGGTAGACGTCCGCTAGTCGTCAAGTAGCTTAAAAGTAACCGTGTAACGACGTGTATTGCTAAGGGAGGCTTGAGGGGTGGTTGTAATCGGGCTGCAACGCCCCAGTGAGTCTTAGGAGTTTCCCTCGAGGCTCCTGTACGCGTTCCAACACGTCGCCATGCGCGTTTTGAATTCTTCGCGCGATTTAGCTTTCGCGACTCGCGTTACAGGCCATGTAGTTCGATTACGGAAGCAACTTGTATCGACGCGGGAGTCAGAATTGCGCCTTGGTCGGTGAGCGAGGTCCGATCGGACGCAGCTTTCGACATATCGCGGAGGGTGGCAACGATACCGAACGTAATTTACGGTAGACTCTGATCGTTGTGTTTTGTTTGTCGATGCTTGGCCGAACTTTATCCGACAGACGTTGAAAAGCAGAATCACGTAGACGCGAACAATTTCTACGATCGCTCGGTTCGTTCGTTGCTGGTTGCTTCGATAACGCGCAATTAGAAAATCCGTCGCTCTCGGTTAACCGTGTTTCTGGCCATTTCTTTTAGTCTCCGATTTTGTATTCTTCGCGATCAACCTCCTAGTACCGATAACGACGCTGGAATTGGGAAATGCTGGGACATTTTGAAATGCGCGTTTCGAGTTCGGTACCGCGCCACGAACTGGAAGGAATCGATAACGCGGAGGAGAACCGATGCAGATTACATGAAACTTAGGTGTCGATGCGTCGCAACGTGTTTCAACGCGCGTAGGAGCCTTTACAACTTTTACATCCTTCCCGGTTTTTCTTCGTTCCCTTCTTTGTTTGCTTCCCACCGTTTGCTGGATCGGAAAAGCGTTTCTTCAATGTACTTTTGTGCGGATAATCTATACAGCAGAGGTTCGTTCATTCGAACTCGTCTGCGTACTTATTTCGAATTATTGAAAGTTATTGGGAAAATGTTGGAACAATCGGAGAAGCTTTCGCTGTTCTCGAAACGAGACAGAATTAAAACACGTTCACCGAACGCACGAATTAAACGGCAGCAGATGGTGAAAAGAACGTCTGGCGATAATTCGCATAGACTATGGACGTTGATGCGTTTGTAGAAAATTGAAAAATGGAAGAACGCACGTACGTTAAACGATTTATCATAGACAGACTCGTAGAAGATATACATACCGCCTATGTAGACTGCATATTGTATGGAAAAATATAAAAAAATATTCAAAATATAGTACTCGTTGGCAATAACAAATTTCCATTACGTTGGTTGTGCTGACGAGGATAGAAATTTGCATCAACATCCACAGTCTAAATATCAAACGCGCATGCATAAATATTGATACGATCGAACAATTTAATTAATATCGTAGAGTTGAAATATTCAAAGTGAAATATTTGTGAAACATCGAAAGCTTCGCGTTACTCGTCATTAGGCTGCGGATTTTTACGCGTTTACGAGAAATTGAAAGATCCAAAAAGGTACGAACGAAACTAATACGCGGAAATGTAAGGAATATTCAAACGGAAGTAGTCGTTATCTTCTTTAATTCTCCATTTGCTTGCGTCGATAGAACCGCAAAACTGCACAAAAATCCTCAGTCTAATCTTTGTTGTAATCGACGAATATCGCAACGAACGTGTTGAAAATTCGATCGATTCGATCAATGTGTACGGCGAATAATTTAAATTACGCACGAAGATTCTCTTAAGAGCAGAAGTTTCGTCTGCGCCGAGCAGACGATCTCCAGAATTTCTCATTTCTCTTTTCCTCGGTTCCATCGTTTCGACCGCAAAACGCAAACGAATTGCGAAGCAAGAGTAGGAATATGAAAAGTTGCGGAAAACGGTGTTGCGGCGCCAGGTCGCTAAGATTAAATCGTCGACGAAGGGTCCCAAGCTAAACATCAACATCTAAGAAAAGACTCGTTGATCGAGCGTCCTTCCGTAGACCTCGACGAACTAGCTGCTAACTGGCTAACTCGTTTAGCGACTTGTTTTAAGTTACTCTCTGCGCGCCAGTCACGTCTCTCCTCGTTCGAAGATAAAAGCGGAACGATTTGCTCAATTCCTACACGCGTATCGGAGAACTCGAAGCGAACTCGTGTCATTTTGTGCACCGATTAACACTTTGACTGCCACGTGGGTCATAAATGACCGGCCATGGTTTCTCCTGTGGCGCCACGGTGGTCATTGGTAATGGTAAAAATGGTAAAAATTGTATGAAAATTGACAGTTAAATTAAATTAAACATTTAATAGACAATTAAACATTTTCATTAGAACATCAATGAAAAAGAAGTGAGAACAAATCTTGCATCTAACGGTGCACTGTGTTTGCATCGATATCTTTGAGGAGTAATCTACGAATATTATTATAAACACAGCATAGAAAATAATTGTAAATGCTGCTTTATAATCGTATATATAATTGAAGTTAGAAGCGTGCACATACCTTACTATTATATATAAAATGAGCAAATACTGTTTACTAATATCTTGTACACGCTTCAACAACATATTCTGCACGTTTTGCTTACGACGAAATAACGAATGCGAATAGTTTGTTTAAATAAACGAAGTCTTGTTATAATACGTCGCTATCAGCTGTTACCAAGGCGCCATGATGGTTACCCGTGACCACCAATAAGATAAACGGTCCATTGGGGAAGAATGTCGTCTTACATCATCAATTTATTACTATTTTGCTATTTTTTGAATAACAAAAATACTCCCGTGGCGCCCTCAGCGAAAACATGTGATTTCGGCGTGGCAGTCAAAGTGTTAACCAGATTCTGTCACACCGACGGTGAAGTAATAAAATTACAGAGATCTCGGAGTTAAATTGCTTGGCAAACAACGATTTCTCTTTCCTCCAATTTTCTTCCATTTCTCGTATTAAATGCAAGCAGAGACGCGTACATCTTGTTGCATTTCTCGTACCAAATGCAAGAAGAGAATGCAACGTTTCTCGTATTAAATACAAGAAGAGACGCGTACATTTTCCACTTGTGTTTATCGCTTATGGGAAAATTTCTGTTAAAAATTCGAGACACTGAGAGGAAAAGTGGACTACGTGGTTAGGGAAGAAAGAGAGAGAAGGAAAAAATAATCGCGTTACGTATGACAAATGCGAATGATAACGACTTGCTGAAGAAATACCGCGCGTCCATTTTTAGCGTATCGTAGGGAAACAGTTTTAAACAGTTTTAACGATTCACCGGTACTTTGTAATTAAATAAATACATTCTACTTTGTAATTAAGTAAATATCTTCTACATTGTATTTGTCATCGCTCCATGCTATTATAAAATTAGTTTGCAAGTTGCGCTATCGTTTTTAGAAACGTGAAATGGCAAGGGTAAATTATGATTGTCGAAGATAGCTCGATGTAGGAAAATTATATATAAATATATATTAATATTATTATTTGTAAATTTACTATATGTAATATTATAAATATATATTGTATCGATATAAAGAAAAATATTACTTCTGATGAATTTACAAAGCAATTATACATTTGATAAGTTTACGCAATACGAAGAAACCAGTGAAGAAATATTTGTTACATGTAAAGATTCAAATTTCACGAAATGTGGACGCGTCATGTTTCTACAGCAAGTCATTGATTCAACAAGCTTGAGACATTGATAGTAAAAATGGACTAAATGGTTAAAGAAAAAAGAAGATATCCATAACGATTTACATAGAGAAATGTACAATCTCGTTGCAGATCGTCCAAAGAAACGTACAAAGGTCGATCGACCACCACCTTTAAATAAAATTGTACGAATTTGAATTCTACGAATAGCGGACACGAGAGATCACGAGATGGAGCTGCGAAGAAAATATACGAGACACGTTTCTCAGCTTCTTCGTGTACTCGAACGAACGTTGTTCCGCAATTGAACACAGCCTACTAGCATAATCGTACACGGCTAATGGGAACGTATCTTACGCGGTGAAAAATTTAACGAAGAGCCGAGGAATCTTCGTTTCTTTTGATCCCCCTCCGAAGAAACTTGACACAATCTTTCAGGGTTCTCCGACAGAGTACGCTACGTTATCGCTAAATTGCGATCGGTACAGCTAATTGGTTCCTGCTAACTGGTTTGGTTAATCGTCGATTAACAAGGCAAAGGAAAGGTCGAAAGAGCCGAGCGATCAATTTCAGCGGAAACCTTTCTTTTTCTTCTTCTTCTCTTCTTCAATTATCGTCTCGCGGGAATCGCTACTTACCCTAAAACCTGATTTACAATGGTTCACGAAAGTATTTGAACGTTTATAGAGATCTTCTATGAATATATCGTCCTTCTTATGCCAACAACATTATGAATCAACAGATCGTAGAAACTCGCGATCGAATGTAAAATTATTGGACGCGTGTGAGAATAATAAATCGAATTTACGATATAATTAATTACGTTCTTGTATCACGTTTGTTACAGCTACACTGGACCAGAATCTTTATGCAAATCTTCATGTTTACAAAAATAATCGCAAAAGTAGAAAGGAGATTCCTTTAAAGGAGATTTGTTGTACTTGTTAGAAATTACAAGACGTAGCATAATGTACTTTGGATATCTTATATATTTTTGTATAATATCGTATGAATTCTACGCGCTTCTGCGTCTTTAGATTTCGCATAAATGGAAAATCCGCAATCTAGTTATGACGCTCATCTCTTCGCATTTACGTAGCTAAGAGCAAGAAGAAAGACCATGAACGACAAAATGAAAGCATACGCGGTATTTTTGGTTTTGGCATAAACGGGACGATATTACGTCAAAAACATGTTGAAATTTCATTAGCATCGACCTGGCTATCGCGCGATTACGCTGATCAAAGTTGACAAACATTAAGAGTTTTATATTTGCGCGTGATAATGACCGGAGAGACGCTTGGTAAAAATTGTAAAAGTTATTTGCAAGAGTTTTAGATTCAGATATAACACACACATATAATATGTACATAGGAGCGTTTTATAATATGTGTTCAAATACATTCGCGAGTCACTATATCTGATCCATCCATTAAATAAGACTCTTTCGATTAACGAGGATCGAACAACTTTACAATTACTTCTATTACCTTGTACTCTTCAATTCGACATCCACAGAACAGAATCTTTCTGCAATGTTGCGCTCTTTCTAACTCGATGAATCATCCGACTCGAAGATTCGAAACTTAGTCGTAGCGAACAACTTGGACGAGCGAAGAAGCGCTCGCTGAAACAACGAAAATGTCGAGGCTTTAGGAAGCTTGGATGATCGAGATCCGTCGTTCGAAAGTTACGAAACAATTCGGCTGATTTTCATAAATATCGAGACAACCGTTGATATCACGCTATATAATCCGGTTACGTCATTCTGCAAACGATTGATCAGTCAGAATGTGAGATAAAGATTCGCAATAATCGGGAAAAATTTGTTAAAGTTACTCGTGGAGAACTGTAGGGAAATGACGGCAATCGACGATTATACCTATCGACTCTTTGATTTAAATCTCGTTGAGACAGTTTTAACTAAATCTAGTGTTTACGGAAAAAGATTCGACTTAATATTTGAGAAATTTGTAGTAAACGAATTTGAATCGTTAAAGGAATATATAAAATAAAAAAAAAGAAACGTCAAGTTTCATCAATGTATCGTTCGTCAATGATGAGATTCTTACCGCAACGTAGTTGTTCAGCGAATTAGCAATCGCTTTATCTTACTCTTCGGATCGCAAGTGTCCAAATTAAGCAAAATTTCTAACATGTTGCAAACAACGTTGCGACGATTTTTCTCACAGTTAAATTTTGTAATAAACGTGTCCCGATATTTACGAACGATATCTGTTGCAGCCAACATGAATCTCGAAAAGAAGTTACGACGTTACTCGAGCGACGAAGCAACGGAAAGAAACGTTGTAACATCAACGAAAACGCAATCAGATCGATTCTGTGGTTCGTGGTCGGTTTGATTTCGTCGTGCCTAAGCTCCTAAACACTTACACGTTCGCTTCTCACTGTTCAGCAGCCATAGGAGATCGTCGTATTCCTCTGTCAAACTCGCTGACTTCGAAGAGTTTCATTTCTGATATTCGAAGCTCGAAGGTGAATTCTTTCCGAAGAATGAGACTTTTTCAAATGGATATGGAAATGATATGCACCACAGGGTGCATCGATGCGAATGCACACGCGTTTATCACACACGCACACGCATAAATGCGATCACAATCACGTTCGTCTTAATACTGATAGAACGATCTATCGATAATGGACGCATCATATGCGTCCGATGAAATTGTCCGAACGTTCGTTTCCTTCGATTCTCGTGTACGATTGATCATCGCGGATCTTTACGCGGAGATTCACATTTCCAAGAATATAATTAGGAAAATAGAATCCAAGTAGAAAATTGTTTCATCCAGCAAGTAACATACGGAGCACCGCACTTTTGCATATTCTGTGTATGTCTCCACGTTACGCGTACACTGTGCAATATTGCGCTTTCGAATTTTCTACAAACGCGTGAAAATCCGCAGATTGTCAGTCGCATTCAGTTTCAATGGAATACGTCGTGTACACGAAAGTCGAGAGAGTCGCGATAAGAAGAATCGCTCGCTGAACGTCCGACGATATTCTTGTAATCCTCTACACCTGCGGAGGTACTTACAGACTTAGGTCTATCTACATGATATGATGAAGCATCGAAGTAAGCTTGCTTCGTGACACGAGGTCCCCTGTGTCAACGCCACGCAATCGACAAAATAATACTCTTCCGACTATCTCTGTTCGGTGTACAAAACGTTGCGGGGCTCGTTACGACGAAGTTGGCCGATGATATTCGAGAACACGCGTTGGTGATTCGATCTTCGAGGTCCCCTGTGCTTTCACAGTGATCTAAACGCGATCGTGAAACTAGCTTTCAGCCGGAGATCCATCGAGAAACGGGTCTAAGCTGCGCTATGTTAAATTCAAAAGTATTTACTTCGATACGTATGTTACTGTCCAAGAGTATAATATTTGTTGAACACTTTCACGTTACTGTATGTGGATACACAATACCTATACGCACTTCAAATAAAACTCTTTGATCTAATTTTGGCTAATCTTATCTCCAACGATCATATACGATATACATTTTAGTACATATATAGTACATATTAACAAAGATTGTTTGTTATAAAGCTGAATAAAAATTAATTGCGTACAGACACCCGAGTTCCGCGACTTTAAATGTTCCAATCTGTCCGCATCAGCTCAAAATTGTGTACTCTATCGTTTCAGAGTGATCGATCGATGATATTCCTACAATTTTGTACAGATCTTACAAAATGTTAGAGCATTGCGGGAATACTCTTTACTTTAGTCTAAATTTAATCATCGCAAGAAGCAACGAATAAACCATACAGGGTAGTTATTTTATCTTAGCTTCGAAAGTACAAATTACAAATAGAAACTTTTCGATCACGTTGCAGTTTCGGTAGTATACGTATCGAAGGGAATATCTTTAAACATGACGTAGCTTAGTATAGCTTTCAAGCAGATCTGCAGCCTACTAATTATTTCTTCAGTCTCTAAGCTGGTAGAAATCGACTACTTTCAATTTCGAGAGCGACGAAGGACCTCGAGGAGCTTCGATGATCAAAAATGCCTTTTCAAAGTCACTGTTCGCGAATAGATCTCCAAGAACCACGTTCTTGTCTGTCGTGAGGAAGCATTTGGTCAACACGCGCGCATCAGCAAGCATGCCTTTGCCCTCGTTTTCAAGGTATAATACGCGAATCTAGTAACGAAGGAACGAACGAGTTCTCGTGGAAGGTACGCAATTAGACTAAAAACGTTTCTCGAACGAATAACCGTTACAAGGTATGTACAAGTGTGTATATGTGTTCTCGTGTATATGTATGTGTGTATGTTAAACGATATAGCGAGAAATGCGGCGGAGCGTTTCCGTGACGCGTTTTTCGTAAAATCGACTACGAAGCGCCGTTAAACAGCAGTGACGTTCGATGTTCGACCATGTTCAACCTCGAAGAAACAAGTACAGAACAGCCTTGACTTGTAGCCAACGACGAGAAAAGTCGAGGGAAATTTCAACGATATACACTCCCGTTCGTAAGTCAGTATTGGAAATCATAGAAAAATTCCAACCGATTTCATCGTTTTCTTAACAATATAGATTAATCGTCGCTAACTGATCCGTTTCGCATAAAACCAGCAGGCGTCCGAACACTTATGAACGGGAGTGCACATGTACATATCGGATCGATTTTCGCTTACATCCTTTGTAAAATCGCGCGTTTTAACGTACGTTTAAACGTACAGACACTTTGAAACGCGTTACACGCGACGTCTATCGTACAACGAACGACTCTGTCGCTTCAAATCCGATTCGTATCTTCTCTTGATCCGTCTCTGTGAGTACGCGCAGCTTCAAAGTCGATACACGCGTGTAACTTATACGAGATTTTGCCGCAATGAAACGAGCATAGAACTCCGTTATTGGAATTGACACATACCAGAGAATTGTGAGACGTTTGCGATCTTGTGAGGAGAATGAGTTCAATAAAAAAGCGTTCCACAGAAGGAAAAAGAGAGAGAGAGAGCGAGCAGAGTTGATTCGTTATAAAGATAAACGACGCGATTCTTTTTAAGTGGATCGGCGAAAGGAGGAACGAGAACTCGGCTCGAGAACAGTTCCAACAAGGAGATAATTTCTCTTTTTTTTTGTTTGTTTTTGTTTGAACAGGAGGATAATAAGGCGAGGCGTGCCGTGAAAAAAACTATTATTGGTGCAGGGTCTCGTCAGTCTCGTCCTGGGATACGATACTGGACCGATTCGACCTAACGTCCAGATCCATGCTGAACGGCTTCGTCGAGCACGTGAACAACGGTTGCGTCGTGTTCTCCTCGATGCTCAGGCTACACTCCAGCGAGCTGTCACTGAAAATACAGAAACAGACCTCTACTCATCACTAACGTCTTCGACGATTGTTCTACGAGAGCAATACGACTTTGATCGACGATCGTACCCGGGCGCATTTACCTGACGATACTGGCACGGTCCATAGACGTCGACGTAGGCACCGTACAATTGTCACCGTTACAAGGACGTTCTCCGTTGCTGCTGCAAGAGGAAGAAGTCCTTGTCGCGGACGCTTCCTTCATCGACGCCCTTCGAGATTCTTCATGGCACTCGCACCTGTTTCATAACAGAATTCACAGTTAATAGCGTTTCTTCGTTGGCGATACTTTGAGATTATTCGTGTGTCATATAATTATTTAATTTAGAAATTTAATTTGTCACGTCGCTCGGTTGTTTAATCTTGGCCGTTTAATTTATTATTATCCGAAGATTGTTCAAGAATATACATACGAAGATCGATCAAAAACATTTTCCAGGCTGTCCTACGCAATTCACTGGTGAGATTAATATCACTAGTGAGATTTTACGAGCAACGAATAAACATGATCGACGTTGATACATAAATCTGGTACAAGTAACGAGAATTATCATTCATTGATAACGATTCATATAAAATGGCAAAGACAAAATTATTGAAATTAATTACAAATATACCTAACGAATATTTTCATGACTTGTTGTAACATCTAGTGGATGACAAAATTCTACCTACAACCAAGTTCCACCTGTTAGGTTGTCCCAAGAGTTTCTTTTGCTTCATAAGGAGATAATAGATGCACATTTTCTGTTTTATATCATTTTATCAAATCATGAATGATCCACTTTGTCCCAATAAAACGACAAATCTTCTGCATCTATTATTTCCGTATAAAACGAAAGAAACTCTTGGGACAACCTAATATTTAATTAGCTTTATAAAAGTAGTGTTCTCCATCATCTACTCAACAAGAAGGAACGCACCTGCATTCCTCCGGTTGAACGTAGCTATATCCACCCGATTTCACCTCGTCCTCAGGTCGAGAGATCGTCTGGATTCTTTTCGGCGCTTTCCTCTTCTCGGGTATCTCCTCGAAGTTGATCCAGTTGCTCGGCCTAGCAGTGGCCCTCGGTGGCAGTGGAGGAGGACTCGGCGATTTACCTGCGCTCTTCCGTCCCCCGTCAGGCACCTTGCCTGCGAATTCCATAAACGTGTTGGCCGCGTGTTTCCGCGGACTTTTCAATTTAAAGCTATCTTCTCGCGGCAATGATATCTTCATCTTCTCAACACGACGCTCGTCGAGGGACGTCTGCATCACAAACTCGTCGAGCAGCGTCGGGTTTATCGGCGTCGTTGAACGCGGCCTCTCGATTGGTATCGTTCTGGACGTGAATAACGTTATTAATTTGGTATTGTTATTGAAGATAAGACTCGTGGTCGCGATACAGTTCTGTTTAAAAGTCTTTGGACATTTATTCTGTGTAAAAGATTTTCCTACGAAAGCGTTTGGAGAAAATCGTGAATTTTACTTATTATGATATTCATAGAACTTTGAATTTTTTTTTAAAGATATAGAATCTGGAACTCTATTTGAGAGTTAGAATTTTATTAGAAGATCTTAAATTTAGAACTCTATTTTAGAATCTTAAATTTTGTTGAAAAATGTATTGGGTTGACAACTAAGTAATTGCAGATTTTGTCATTAGGTGGTATTGACTTAGTTGCCAACACAATAGAACTTGGAAATGTATTTTCAGGTGTAGAATTTGGAGGTTTGTTTAAAAATGTAGAGCTTGGAAATTTACTCTTAGAATCTAGAATTACATTTTGTTAATATCGCTGATATATTAGTAGCGTATACTTTCTGAATCATTAAATATCATTTCCTCGTGTCTTTATGGGCAAACCTTCCAATACTTTACGAACGTAATTGTCTCGGGACTTCTGAACAGGGCTGTGAATTAAACGGATAGTGAATCGCAACATTGCAGACATCGTGTGAAACAAAAGAGAAAGAAAAGTACGCTCCAATCAGCGAGCAGTAACAGCACAGTTTTAAATAACACTTACCTTACTTCCTGAAGTCGTTGTTTCACAGGCAGGATCGGCACAGCCACGCTTTTCTCCAGGGGCAGGGTAGTGGGTACATAGGGAAGATCCTCTTCGAAGCTCTCCTCGTAGAACAGTCCCTTCCTCTCGTCAGGCAATTCCTCGGCAAGTTTCTCCACCTTGTTCCTAACAAACTCGATCTCCGAGTCTCTCTCCGACTCCGAACTATTATGGTCCAGATCAGAGATCACGCTTGGTGTCTTCACCAGTCCATCCGCAGTCTTCGTTCCGTCATCCAACAAGTCTGGCCTCTTTTCCACCGTTTTAACCGGCGCGTGTTCCCTCGTTTCAACTTGTTTCTGTTTCTGCCTTGAAACATCTTCCTCGACTATCTCGGCTGGTTCGACAGGTTGTTGCAGCTCTTTGCTTTTCCTTTTCGGCTTCGTAGCTTCCTTCTTTCCTATCGAGTCCTTCGACGAACTGCTGGATATTCGATGGTCCGCAGGAGGTTTGCTATCGATGGACGACGACGATCTCACAGCGGTTTCGCTGGTTTTCCCGTGGCTACTCAGTTTCGAGTCCTTCGAGGAGCTCCTCGAGATCTCAGAATCCTTCGAACTGCTCTGCGGTATGATCTGGCTGGTCTGGCTGTCCCGCGAGTACGGCCTCGGCGTAGTTTCGATCAAAGCTTCGGTCTTTATCCTCGTCGTGGGTGGATAATGCTCTATCGACACTTCCGTTACGATGCTTCCGGTTCGAGTCTCCGATTCGTACTCGTCCAGCAGCTTGGTAGGCGTTTCCAGTGGTATCGACACGCTCTCCGAAGGTAGAGCCTCCTCATAGTTTCTGTCATCCGCGTGCAGGCTTATGAAGATCGAGTCGTCCTTGCGACTCTCTTTTTCAGCGTTAAAACGAAACTCCACGTGGCCTATGCTTTCTAAGGACGGGTGTCCTCCGGAACTATCCAACTCCGTGCCACAGGATGCCGCTATCGCCTCGTCATAACTCTTCTTTCTCTCGCGTTTCTTGAACAGACTTAACGTCGAGGAAAATACGCCCTTGTTCTTCGAGTCTTTTTTCAAACTGCCAGACCCTTTATCCAAGGTCACTCGCTCGCGCGATTTCGATCTGCTACGCAGACTCTCGGTGGTGTCCTTGATCTTCGAGGTGAGGCTACGACGTGGTTTCGTGCTTGGAGATGGCGATTCTGGGCTCAACACACTGCTGTCTGTACGGGCCTTAAAAGTTGAACACGCGGTGGTCAAGTACATGCAGTGTCTTTTGTTCGAGATTCTTCTCGATTAAGCTAGCGGATCTTCTACAAAGACAAAGCCAGGAATCCAGGTGTGGACGATGTGTGAAGCGTACAAGCCTAATTTCTACTGTACGCGATCTGTGCCAAAAGGTAACCGAACTACTTCAGCGAAAAAGCTCGAATAACGTCTCCGCTTAACGAGACTCCTGCCATCGAGATACACGCGGATTCTTCTCTCTTACTTTTGCCAACAAATACAAAATGCAAGTATTTGAATATATATACCGGAGCAATTGCTTCAAAACATCGATATTTTTGCTATATTCTCAACGTTACGAGAATATTCTTTCCCTACTCTTCGTTCTTCGTCTCTTTGTCGTGACTAGGATCGGACGCTACTACAAACTAAAAAATCTACTGTATCTAGTAGAACGTTCAAGTTCCATGTTTATCTGCAAGGAAGAACCGACGCTTCATAAAATCCATACAAACTTGCAAACCTGTCCCTAAAGACATATATTTCCATTACTCTACTGTTACTTAATTGGTAGCTACCCGAAGTAAGCAATGTGATTCGAATAAAGTAAAAGACTTCTTGTCGAAAGCGTTGCCTGTGTCTCGTTACTTTTCGAATGTTCGGTCATCTTTTAGACAGATCGTGTGTATCAAATACATAATAAGCATTCGCTGTTAATACGAACTACGAACACGGAAGCACGAGGGTACCTTGAACAGAGAGGCGAAACTGCTCTTCCTGGAAACGGAAGAGGGACTAGGTGTACGCGAACCTTCCAGATCGCGAACTTTCTGATGCCTTGGTAGCTTCGGACTACCAGTTACGCTACTCGTTGTTGGAGTGGTCTGTACGATTTCTTTGAAGTTCTGCGCTTTTTTCCTTTTGTCGTTGAAGTCCAAGGTCGCTGGCTTTTGTACCTCTTGCGCTTGACTTCTCATCGACTGCTGCTGCGACGTCGTTGTACTTTGCGATTCACCCGACTTCTTCACCACTGGTACCTTCAATATCGACGTACAAAACGTAAGTATAATATTGCAGAACTAATATTGTAAATTAATTTTTCGTTCATATGTGAAAAATTATCAATGTAACATTTTTTGGCAAAAAAAAAAAAGATAAGAAGAAAGACCAGTGTTTGTTTGAGAAACCAGTCCTTCTTGTCGATTAGAGTTTACCTGTATGTTAACCTTCTCCAAGAATTTTTTCGTGATCTCCACTTCCCTCTTGAAGATCTCCTTCCTCTCTTCTCGTCCTCGTCTCCTAGGTTTATCCAGGGGATCTGGTTTCAAGTTTCCATCTACCATCGATACTTTTATGCTGTCTGGAATCAGTGCTTTCGTCGTGTCTGCTTCTCGTTTCAGCAGGATCTTCTCCAGGTCGTCGGTCTCTGGTTTCGACGGTTCTATCAAGTTGTCTGCCAGTGTAGGTTTGCTTCCGCAGAACGACGTTTCCAGTAAACATTTGTGCGGACTCGGCGACCTGATAATTAATTACGATATCGATTAATCTTCGTTATCGTCCGTACGCACATACAAATTACGGAAATTCCCTCTCATCCCTCAACTATCATAACGCCACTCGACAGTCTTAGAACAGTTGTTATATCTGTTTAAAAATCGAAGAAAAGTGAAGCAACGTCGCGCTTACTTGTCGCAATATTACAATCTCGGTATTTAACAAATTTCGACGCGTTTAACTTTCAGGAAATACATAAACTTCGATATGGAAATATCCAAGAAATGGGCGTTCTTGGAGCAGATTTCGTGTCGCTTTCAATGCAAAGTAAAGTAACGCTTATTCTGAAGTTGGTAGTTTTAAGTCAAAATTAACTATGAGTTCTTACGTGTGTACAACAAAAGATACAAAGATACATTTTTAATGAACAATTATCTCAGTTATACAAAATAAATCAAATAAATACACATCACAACGCATTTAATGGCTGAAAGAAAATTCTTTATAAAAGTAGGAATTTGCATAAACGTGGGCGGTCGTTGCAAGAACGAGCAACTGATTAATCTACCTGGACGACGTGGCAGAGACAACGGAAAGTTTGCCAGAGGCTCCTGAACCTTGGCTACCCACGGAGGAGAGTCTAGACGTTCTTCCACTGATGTTCAATAGGACGATTTCCGAGCAATTGCTGTCCTTTCTTTCTCTGTCTAATTGTTTGCCGCTATAATCGGACATGGAACCATCCTCCTTTCGCCTCTTCGCCAGTTTCTTCGATTCTCTTTTCAGATCTTGCTCGTGAATGGGATCTTGCAAGTCGAGCTCCTCCGTCGACGATCTTAGATCCTGGGCGTCCTCTTTGTAGCCCAGAGTCAGCTTGCACCCAGGTGGAGGTTCTCCGCCTAATAATTCGACATTTATGTTATTAACAAGCTTTTCGTGAAAGTGGATATCGATACAGTTTCTACCATCGAACAATTTTCTAACATCTAAATTTTAACTTATCTAGCATTTAACATTAACGAGTGTAAATAAATTACGACGTATAAATTCTAACGATCAGTTCTACCAGAATCGAAAACTACCATACAGGGACCGATAGGATAACACGTGTAAACGGGCATAAGGTAACTCCTTGCGAAAAAATAGGAAGAAAATATTGGGTTGGCAACTAAATGATTAGGGATTTTGTCAATACCACCTAATGGCAAAATCCGCAATCACTTAGTTGCCAACCCAATATATAGAATTGGTATCGATAAACCGTTTAAAAAGGAACGAGTTTGTAGATGATAAAATAAATGAAATTTCACAAGCTATAAGTTATCCAATAAGTTCTACTAGAATCGAAATCTACTATAGAGGATCTGAGAATAACACATGTGAACATCCTTATGAAAAAATAGGAACTTTTAGGGAAAAAATAGGAATCTTTTTAACAGGAACGAGTTTATAAATGATAAAATATATGAAATTTAACAAACTACAAGTCACCCAATTATCCCGTCTGAACTAAAATTGTAAAATTATTGATACTGATATTACCAGCTATCGATAAATCATCTCATATATTTAATATGCACAAATGAAATTTTACAAATCATAAACTATCCGATAATCCTATTTGATACAAACTTCTACACTCGTAAACGTTCTACCAACTAGAAATCATCTACCAACTTATAGCCCGACAATTCGCTAATATTATTAGGGCCCTGTTGCACGATCGAAGCAACATTATTTATAACCATAATAAGTTTTACAAGTCGCAGTTTCCAAATTGCCAATACCAGCTGCCCTTCTAACCCGACTAGTAAAACAGTTGTAATTTGACAATGAAACTTTCCAAATTACGAATCGTCCCATAATCCTGTTTCGCGTAAGATGGTGAAATGATACAACTATGTGAATAATCCACTAACCTATAACTTGTCGAATATGCTAATATTATTAGCGGATTAACACGTGCACGAGAAGCTAGTTAAACAGACCGCACGGTACAAGTGGATGTTGAAGCTTGTCCTCTGCGTTTGCATCGATTCGAAAGAGTGAAAGGAGAAAAGAAAGAAGAAAAGGGAAGAAAAATCAATGAGAAGGAACGATTAACCATTGTGTTCCGTGAAAAGGTCGAGTCGTCATTCAGAGACACGTTATCGCGTCACCGCGTTGCGAATCAGCGATAAAAACGAAACGAGCTTGTTGGAAGAGAAATCGTGTCGCTTCTTCGCCTACCTACTTGTATATGTGTGCGTCGGGTGTAACAAAGCAACTGGAATATAGGACAAAGTTGCAGCTAGGCCTCGTTCCCCTTGAATTCTCCCATAACATCGCGACCACTATTAATTCGTGGCACACGAGCAGAAACAGGGCTTGGCGTTATCTCGAGGGAGCATTTAGAGACACCGGTGAACAACACACTAGGCCTGTTCTCGATCGATCACGACCCGGCCTCGTGGCAACCTTCTTCTTCGCGTCCGGAGAATCGTCCTCCGCGACCACCTTTTGTCGAATCGATACGCCACCCGTTTACCCGTTTATTAAACTAATATCGTTCGAACGTCGTCTTTCTTTTTTTTAGGAAACCATGGAACACGAAAGAAGGTCGAGGAAGGATAAAGACGTGAAAAAGTATTTCATACGGAGGAAGATTTTTCAAAAACGTAAGAAATGTACCGTTTCTTATATCATTTGTCACCATTTGTAAATCCAAAATATTCGCGCGATTGCTCGAACAAATCGCATTCAATTCGGTTTCGTTCAATTTCCCACAACTTTTAAAGATCTGAAAAGTTGCACGGTCTTCGCGCTGATCGAGGTCTTCGACTAATTCTTAGCGCGCCGTGACGCGTGGAAGTAATAAAGTATAAGGAAAGTTTTCGTTCGAAGGGAGAATTAAATAGCGACGACAGTGGAAGAATTTAAAATTTTACCGAGCGTCGGTATATAACGGCGATTTATAAAGGACCAACTTCTTACGTTTTTTTAAACGTCGATTTAACTCTTTGACGATGTAATAAAGTAACGAAGAATTTCAATCAGAGGATTGAAAAAAAGTTCGTGTTTGGAAAGTACAGAGTTAGGCGTTTCATAAAGAATAAACTACGACGACGTGCGTTTTCGTTATGTTCGTGACTTCGATAGCGCAGCGAGATAACGGGAGAATTCGGAATAAATGCAAATTTAGAGTAAAAGTTATTAAACTTTATATGAGATCGCGTAACAGAATTACGAGGTCGTAATAATTCTTGCAATTGTCACAGTGAAATGAGAAATGTCGATAATCTGTCAAAGAAGGATCAAGAAGGATTTATCGAGTTATCGATCGAGATATAGAGCGCCAGATTTAACAAAATCGTTTGAACGGGTTTCTGCTTGGAATTAGGACAGAACCTCCAACAATTTCTGAGAAGGTTTTAAACACGCTCGTAACATTTTGTACTAAATAATTGTTGCAAAACGACGATTCTCTTCGTCATTGACGATCGTAAAATCGAAATGTGGATTATCTTTGAAAAACATGGAGGATGCTCTGTTATGTTAAATACTCGACCAAGATATAATGTTCTATGCGAAAATAAACAAGCACGTTCGTCTCATCGATATGCAAATTTAGTTTTGTCCCGATACATGATAATAAGCGATACAATTATAAATGCAACAAAGAATTACAATTCTTATATTTCAATTCGATACATCAAATTGAACTTGCCTAATTTATTATCGATTAATGTTCTATTCGTATATTTACTTTATGTACCATTTTACGTATACAACTGAAATTATGTAAAACTTTTGCAGGGCAAAATGGGGTGGCGAATGAAAAAAGTTCAAAAAGCGTCGATTTAGACAATGATTTTTTTTCATCGCTATGATTGTTTGTATTTCATGTATCAGACACTGAAGGTACGTATTCTCGACTTTCTTCAATTGATCTCTGATACCACGTACGATAACAATTGAGACAAAAATTTTGCAACTATTCTTGAAATTCCTCAGAAATTTTGCAGTGCTACATTTAACCGTAAAACGGTTAATATTTAACAGATAGATCTTTTCACAAATGGCTACTGTTTCCAATGTAATCAGCAAATCTTACTAATGATTAATTTGACTATTAAATTCTAGTTTTGTTCTCAAGCTCGTTACTCCTACAAATGAAAATCCATCAACATTAATAACTAACAAATTATTAACTATTACTTTACAGTTTCTAAACAATATCGGTTCAATGATGCAACAGGGTCCAGGCGGCTACTTGAATTTTTCCTCTACGCTAAGTCGTCTAATAATATCTTCAGCTACACGGTATACAGACATAAAACTGCGTCAGCTATTTTTCTCAAACAAACACGTACGAGTCACATCGATATCTTCCACGTAACGCATCTAAAGGTTCATCGTCCCCAAAAGGGAAGAGGTATCGTTACAGTTGCCTACTTTACCGTCTCCATCCTCGACGACTTAATTCTAAAAGAAACGACGCTTCTCTATACCCGTAGGAAAGACACAGGGATCGACGACCAAACGAAAGAGTCTCGAACGTCTCGTTAACTGCGAAATTGAAGAGGGGACCTGTCGCCTGCGACGGATTATACTGAATAACGAAACTACCCTTACTGAATAACGAAATTCACAGAGGAGAGACAACAAACTCGTACAGAGTATTTTCAATTTTCTCGAGCAAACTACAGCAGCGCAATCTATGAGCGAAAAATAAGAAGAAAATGTTACGCGAAGTTTGGGTCTGTAAACGCTTTTGTTATAAAGTTAGAGCGTAACGTAGAAACATCGAACGCAGCCTGAATATGCGTACGTAGCAGAGGATTCTACGTTACAGTGTTTCTACTGTAAGTAGAAACTGCTTGGACACAATTGTTAAGGATGTTTAAACTCTGATCGCGACGCGGTACGTTGATACAATGCAAACTCGACATCGAGGTGGCATGGAATTTCTTACGTTCCGAATTAAGAAATTTTCAAAAGAGGATTTGTCGAGATATTGGAACCGCGTGCGACGTTTTACCCTTATTTTCAATTTTAAATTACGTTATTTATACTATTTGGCCGGAAAGGTAGGAAACATCCTATACACACTGTATACACAGGGATATTTCGGCTAATTTTTAATTGTCAATATTGTCCATACCCATAGGCAATTTTCAATTGTCAAGAAATCTTGTAATGGATCGCGAGCGAGCGATTCTCACTTATTCTGCTACCCACCGAGGAACTAACGAAGATATACTTACACAACTCCTGCGCAAAATACAACGAAGTTTACGCTTTCGAGATGAGACGTTTGACTAAATAGGCAAAAAATTGACTTACATCACTTTTGCATCAAACGGCACATTTGAGCGAAACGTATTCCTGACCAGGTTCTAACTCTTTTACGTGTGTTCGACGAAATATGAATTTGCAAACAAATATCCTCCGCTCCTTAATACTCTTAATAATTTTCTGTAGAGGGTGAAAAACAGTTTCGAATGGCGTATACAAAAATGTACCTATAGTTCCATTTAAGGAAACAAAAGTCACCTCGAAAAACCTCGAAAGCGCCTTCACCTAGGCAAACCGGGTAGTCGTCGTGCACCCCACGAAACAGAACAAATTTTATTTGAAACGCTTTTTCTCGTATAACGTATATCTTGGGAGATATTCTATGCTCTGTTCCTATTTTCTTTTTTTTCAAGTGGAATCACCTGATGCTCGCCTGTGCATGTTATTTGGCGGAAATTCGCGCGATCGAAGAAACAAGCTGTCGCTGTTTGCCACTCGAAATTTCCACGTGATACAGAGAAACTGCAGAGCACTAACGAGCACTCTCTAGCTGAAGATATAATTGAATCTCGTCGCACGTTCTCGCGACCGTGGAAAATCCAATTTTCTCGCAGCAACGATTTAACTTCCAATTTCCCTCTACGCGAAAACTTCTTTCCTCTTCACGTTGACCGAATTTCGTTTCTAACGAGGGCTTGGTATCCCTTTGGCGAAAGTCACTGTGTTCTTAGATCGAACTGTTAACTCGAATAAACGGAAGTTATTGTCGATGAGTCATTCGCGATTTTATCGGACCTCGCTTGTTTTCCTAGTGGGGCTACAAAGTACACGCAGGGTCGGAGAGTCGAGGGATACATTCGTGCGACCCCTTCACCTTTGTGAAACACAGCTTGTAAACGTCAATTTAGACACAGTGGGAACATAGAAACTACCGGCGATCACATTTGTAATTCTTTTTTTTAGATTTAGTCGAGGTCTTTCTTCGTGTGTTATTTTACAATGACGATTTTGAAATTTGTATATTTCGATCTTGACCTCGTTTTAGCAAACAGAAGGTAGATGTAACGTTTCAAAAAGAATTTTAATAGGAAATTCTATCGAGAAATCACCAACAACATCTTTCTTCGTATTTTGTTTAAGATGAAACGTTTCTTCGACGTCAGAGGAAAATAATTGGATCAGAAACGACCTAAAGAACGTAGTAGAGCTAAGTAGAAAGCAATAGTGACAAAATAACGATTATCGAATGTGTTCATTTTTAGCTGCATTTTCATTGACACAGTCGATCAGCCCCTGCGATTATATGTCCGTCTGTACATACGCGATGGGCTTTGGCTAGAAGACCCGAAGCGCCGCGGCGGTGCAGCCATGGTTCGCTACGTTAAGGGGTGCGTGTACCCGAGATTTCCGGACTATCGTTTCCCCTATTAACGCTTATACTCATACAAACACGTTCAGTAATCTAGTCGGTAATCTAATAGAGTGGTGAGCAATTAAATAACTTACCGTGTGTGGGTACTAAAATCTAGTGAACTTGTTTAATAAAACGATTTAGTCGAGTAGATCTATTTGATTAGATTTTTCTGGCGGGGTAGGGTTCCCACACCACTACCATCCAATTAAATCTGTAACTCAACTCTACTAATTCCGGACGCTCTCTATCCGCTAACCATCTCGTAGTCAGCAGCTACTCGTCAATAGACTAAATTGCTGGACGTGTCTGTACGAGCCTTAAGGCCATGGCTAAAGTGGATGAAGTCGGCGCTGGTTAGACACGCGAGCGTTCTTTTGTTGGATATTAGGCCACGGTTATACCGGTCGAGTATTCGGACAAATTAGCGTTCCCATGAATTTTCATTCACAGGCGAAAGCTGCGAAGGATAGGTTCAGAAAAATCTGTACAATTACCCGAAGGCCGGTGCCAGAATCTAAGTCATACTTTTCCACCCTTAAAGGAGAACGAATCGAAGGTCGCGAACATGTGGCAATAAGATACGATCTTAATATGATGTTTGCACTACCGCGTCAAAAGCTAAACGACTTAGAAACACGTAAACTGTGAATTTATGAAAAAGGTAGACTCAATACAGAGGCGCAACATGCTACTTGTTCTGTCGCCCAGATATTCGATTACGTCGACGCATCAACTTCGCCAAAACGTCCGTACTTCTGCGAATACGTATCCGCTGTAACCACAGCATTATCTTTAGCATCAGTCGATCATCCAGAAACCTCGGTTTACAATTTTGATTTTACTGTCACGTCTCGATACTGCACTACGGTAAAAGAAAAAGAACGTAATACCTGCGAGGAGTTCCCTCTCGGGCGTAGAGTCCCTGGAGTTACTGTCCTCATGGTGGGAGGAACTGCTCGCCCTGCTGATGTCAATTCTCGGCGTGCTGGGTGTCTTAAGCGAACTACCAGGCGTTGCCGGCGTGGTGACCTCGACGATGCCTGGCATTCGCGCAGCCGGTTCCCCCTGCATTCAAATTCGTAAGGCTGGTTTTGTCGTCGAGTCACAGTCACTGGGGTGTGGTTGAGTGGTTGGTTGGTTGGCTGATTGGTAGATGGTTGGTGGACACGACACGCACAGATGTGTCGCACACCTACGGGCTCCCGGGGACAAACGGAGCTTCGGACTTTCTTTCGACGGGGGAGACGCGCACGCACGTTAATCCCGCGATCGACGAGATCTTCCACGACTTTACACACACGGACCTTCGAGCGGTATCCCCGCTCGAATAAGAGCCGACTTAGAGAGGAGACTCAGGGAGGACACAGGGAAGGACTCACGTTTTCCACCTCGTCGGACAGGTCTTCGAAGGATGCTATCGGCGCTGGTCCAAGCTTCCTCTGATGTACGCTCGGTATTCCTGACGCCATATTTTTCGATAGCTCAGCCCTCGATGATGCTGCAAAACACCCTTTATTTTAGTTTATCTGCTCGCGGCCCATTTCTCCCGCTTCCGAGTTTGCCAAATTTCTCCTGAAAAATCAGTCGTCGTAATTCATCGTTTCTATGCACATTCTATGCAGCGTGCACTGTTCCGCTGCTACAGATCGAACGTAGAAAATCGTGCTAAATTATTCTCAATTGGCTGAAGAGCCGATGCACACTCGGAAAGCCGATCGGCGGAGCTCAGTGCCCAGTTCGGACCCCAACGTACATCCACGTATTACGTTGTCCCAAAAGTTTCTTTAGTTTTGCAAGAAAATAACAGACGCGCAAGAATTTGTTGTCTTGCAAATGCAAAACGAAACAGTTGCAAACGAAACGTATCGTACGACAGCTGGAGGACGACTGAAGATAAAGACCACAACATTTGACAGGTTAGAAATATTTTATATCAAAGTAGAAACGTTTCATTGTACAAACATTTTTGTGCAAATATTCTATAAATATTTGCATAAACATTGCCAGATAAAGCAGCTGCGTGCGATAACGTAAGATACTTTTGGGACAATTTAATGCAACTTTTTCCAACAAATAACGTTACGAATGAAAATGATCCATTTTTGGAGAATAGCAAACTAACGTAAGGAAATATTGCACACCGTTTTGAAAAATATCACATTTCAACCTATGCTTAATATTATTTCTTATGCGCGGGAAAAATAATTTCCTTCTTCCACGTGTCGTTATTGTTTGTTTTATTATTTGATCGTGTGTTACGTTCACAGCAGAGGTCTCGACAACACAGGCACCGCTGTCCAACTGTTAACACTTTACCGACCGATAGTCGATTAATCGGTTTCTTGTCACTAACGTTTACCAACCGATAATATATAATCGGCTTTTTGTCGCCGACTATCTTTTTCATTATTTGAGCAGTAATTTGTTATTTAGTACTAAAGTACCTTGCTCAGTTGCGTCAGTTGCGTTGCTTTGCAAGCTCCCACAGTTTTATACCAATTTGAAAAACTTACCGTTCGCGATGAACGAAAAGAATGATATTGGAGAGTCTAAACCGAAACAGGACCGGCATCAGAGAGAATCTGCGCGCCTGAGATGCCGATCGAACGTGCGTATGCTGTTGAATCGCTAGCGGTTGGTAAAGTGTAAAAATGATTCACGACTGCTCTATTATCGGTCAAGTTTCTAAAGCAAACACGTGCAAGGAAGATCATCCTTCTCGCGCATTTTTGATCGTTTTTAATAATTGATAGCGAGAGTAGTGGAATCATCGAGGAGGAAATTCCTCGAAATTTACTACTTTCGCTTCCAGAGGTCGTTCCAAACGTTGACATTTACAAATACCAGCGAGAAGAATTGAGAATGGCAGTTCTGTATCTACAAAAGGCGTGGATTTTCGCAAATAAAAAAATCGAACGAACGAATATCGTGGAATAGAGATAGAAGCTTTGAAAGCATCGTATAATTACGACTAACAACGTGGCAAGATTAACACGTTGACTGTGGAAGCAAAGTTGCGTGGCCCGTTGCGTTGGCACTGAAATTTCGTTGTTAAACTCGTCGATCTTCTCGGCACAATACGAAAACCATTTACGCGACACGTCAACGTGGCATAGGTTGTCACCAGCAACAACCAGCGATCAACGTGTTAATTTCGTATAACGACTCGATAAAAATCAGACATTTACCACTTACGTGCGTCAAAATGATAAAGCTCGATCAAAAACGATATTATCTTCGCTAAAATGTTCACTGAATAATCTCTTCGTAAAGACAGTGCTACCAAAACAGTCGTTCGTTTTCGTGGATGAAAAAAAGGAGAAAGTATGAAATAGAACGTACAACACCAAAAAGTACGAGAGTAGAAGCGTAAGATTCACTAACAATTCACTGAATTACGAATCAGTGGCGGATCACTGGTTTTACAGAAACTTTAATTATTATCATGCAAAGAATATTCTCGAAAAATTGGTTTGTCACTTTTTACCCGAAAACTTGAAAAACGAAGAATGCAAAATGGCAGATTGTGTGACTAGAAACGGCAGGAACATTGTAGAACGTAAAATTCACTGGCAATTTTCCTAGTCACGAACACTGGGAGGGATCAGCAGCGTTGAAGAAGTTAATCAGAGCCGACGTTAGAACGTTTAAGCGAAGGACGAATCGATTAACCAAAGCTCGCAGCGTGCAGGATGTGCTGACATTGAGGGCCACTTGTCATACGTCACCACTGTTCGAGCACCGCAGCTCCAATTTTCCATCGAACGATCTCTAAATGTTTTTTACGTGACCTTATTACCTCGTTCTCTGCGGTGTCGTGAAAGCCACGGAAAAGCGTCGTCCTTCGAATATTTTACAGGCTTTATATAGGTTTATGAGAGGATGGACCAAAGTGAATCTCCACGAAAGAAAGTGAGAGAGAAAGAGAGAGAAATAGGAGACAATCAAGTCACGAAAACCGAGCAATCTGCGAACCTTGCGGAGAACCAGGTTTCCCCTTGAAACGATCAAGCGTCAACAAGTTGTCGGGCGCGAGCCGCGAAAATGTACACCAACTAGCAGCGACTACGAACAAGCCAGTACTGGAATTTTCGTCGGTATGCCGGGGCCAGAATCGAAATTTCGTAGTATGGGTCCTTAAATACCCAAAGTAATTATTGAAGATAACTTAGTACCGTGATAGCGAACTTTGGTGCGTTGAAAGTAATTGGAAAAATATGAAATGAATTATCGTAGTGAGATAAGATACGCTGATCGATGATTACGAAAGTATTAGCTTAACACTAGAACTACCACACCAGTCAAATTGAATGGTTTTACAATTTTATTTTGAGATTCCTACTTCATGTTATATTTTTTCCGCAATGATGTAATGAATTTTGCAACGATAACTAAAAGAATGATATAATGAATTTTATTTTGTTTTTTATGTATTCAAACTGAAAATAATTTTGTATCAAGGCTGCTTATACCAACACCAGTCAAATTGAATGGTTTTACAATTTTATTTTGAGATTCCTACTTTATGTTATATTTTTTCCGCAATGATGTAATGACTTTTGCAACGATAACTAAAAGAATGATATAATGAATTTTATTTTGTTTTTTATGTATTCAAACTGAAAATAATTTTGTATCAAGGCTGCTTATACCAACACCAGTCAAATTGAATGGTTTTACAATTTTATTCTGAGATTCCTACTTCATGTTATATCTTTTTTCCGCAATGATGTAATGACTTTTGCAACGATAACTGAAAGAATAATATAATGAATTTTATTTTGTTTTTTATGTATTCAAATTCAAAATAATTTTGTATCACGGCTACTTATACCAATACCAGTGAAAATTACTGGTACTTGTCAAAGTGTAAAAGGGTCCTGTAATTTGTTTATCGAAACCAACTAACCAGTTTTCTCGTTTTCTACAACTTCCCACGCGTTTTTAAAATTTCTACTGCGAATCATTCAATATGATCATATCAGATATAAGGAAAATTGCTAGATGCTAACGCTAGAAATACCACAGCAGTGAAAATGACTGGTTCTACAATTTTATAAATGTGTCGACCCTCATTTAGGGATCTCAGATGGATTAATAATATCAAAACTCTATTACATAACATGGAATTGCTTCTGTAAGAGAGTAATAAATCAATTAATATACAAATACTTTATTATTACTTATTTTTTAAGGACTATTCATTTTAACTGGTTTTGGTAGAAATAGGTTCATACTAACTATTGGTAGTTCTAGTGTTAAGTTATATACATATTTGTGTACATTTCGTTTCGAGATAATTAAGTTTCACGTTTGATGTACGAACTGAATTCTGTTTAGCGAGGCAACTAGCACAACTGGATCCAACGGTTCGATTTCCACTACTTTGCAAAGATGCTTTTGGATTGTTGCGATGTAAATAGGCGCAGTACAAGCTAAGCGATAAACTGATGTTTCTTTAAATTTTTCAATCGGCTTATTTTCATGACCAGCAGCACGAATATCCTATTTCTGGTGTTTCTTCATTTTCGAAATTACTGCACGCGTACTTCGAAAATAACAGTGCGAACAAGAGTTTCGCGAAAAGTAAAAAACTATTTCGCAGTATTGTTTTTACGAAAAAGATTATTTTCTAAGCACACAATGTTAGCGGAAAGAGCGGACAAAGGTCAAATGTTGGTTTTGCAATTGTTCATTTCTCTACCTTGTGAGCAGCTTGAAAAAATAATGGAAACGTTCCGTTTCAAACTTGTACAATATCACTCGAAGTACGTAAATTCAATAGAAAATGAATTCACGTCATACATTTATCTTGATATTTAAAATACTAATAATTCGCTAGCAATGTTTAATCTGCGAATAAATAGAAACGAAGAATCTAAAAGTAACAGATTATTCGAAGAAGATAATGAATCGTTGTTTTTGTTCAATTATCGAATATCTTTTCTAAATAATTCTACTGATACCGAATTTCGTCTGTGGGCTACCCTGTTCTCGTTTCTCGAACTTTAATTAAAACGCACGACTTCGCTGAAACGCGTTTCACCGTTGGCAACTTTGGTTTATTCGACCCTTTGTTCCACCTTTCGATAAACTTTGAATTCGAGCAGGTCGAATAGACGAGCCGAAGATATCGGTAGAAGTTAGCGAATAGTCGAAGGTATTTTAAGGCTGAAGTATGGAAATGGACAATCCAATCGAAGACGGTATGTAATTTCTTTCCTGTTCTTCCTTTTGAAATGGAATGCTAGTCCTCTCGATGAACTTCAGCGGTTGTCTGTCAAAGGAAGGAACTTTATTCGAACTCGTGTAATTCGAGATGTTAAGAACAAGCAAACTACTGCGATAATTAATTACACTGCATATATATATATACTGCAAAGTCATATTTTTACATTACTCGAGATTAAAGCAGCAAAAGTTAAACAAATATCCGTTTTACCCTGAAGATATTATTAACAAATGTATTACTTTTAATATTTTCTATATTTTTGCACGTCACGTACAATCTGTACGTTTTAGTACAAGTCAATTTTCCATAAAAGCATAAACATCCCCAACCTAATGCGAGTGTAATGAGTTATCTATTCTTTTAATTAATATTTCACGTGCTTACTGATATAAACAAAGTACCATTACAATACGCAGTACGAACGAAACAGAGGATAATGTAACAAGAAATGGCCATTTTCGCACCTGCTGACAAACAAACAGCTCGTCACAGGACATTTAACACTAGAACTACCACACAGTCAAATTGACTGGTTTTACAATTTTATTGTAAAATTCCTACTTCATGTTATATCTTCTTTTCCGCAATGATGTAATGACTTTCGCAACGATAACTAAAAGAGTAATATGATGAATTTTATTTTGTTTTTTATGTATTCAAATTGAAAATAATTTTGTATCAAGGCTACTTATACCGATACCAGTGAAAATGACTGGTACTTGTCAAAGTGTAAAAGGGTCCTGCAATCTGTTTATCGAAACCAATTAACCAGTTTCCTCGTTTTCTACAACTTGCCACACGTTTTTAAAATTTCTACTGCGTATGATCATATCAGATATCAGGAAAATTGCTGGATGCTAACGCTAGAAATACCACACCAGTGAAAATGACTGATTCTACAATTTTATAAATGTGTCAACCCTCATTTAGGGATCCCAGATGGATTAATAATATCAAAACTCTATTACATAACATGGAATTGCTTCTGTAAGAAAGTAATAAATCAATAAATATAAAAATATGCCGTTATTACATATTTTTTATAGACCAGTCATTTTCACTGGTTTTGGTAGAAATAACTTCGCGTTAACCATTGGTAGTTCTAGTGTTGAAAGCGTCTCTGAAGGAGCGAGAAATGTTATCAGCATTTATGCGAAATGTGATGAAAAATGGCACCGATCAAACTTACCAATGTGCAACCATTTAATCTTCGTTTTTTTACAGCTACTGATCCATCTACGAAATAATTCTTTGGAATTCTGCTGATAAATCAATTGAAGTTTCGAATGGAGCAAACGCGAAGCACCGCAGGATCGTTGCTACATGCGCACAACAACCCAAAACACGTTTATCAACTTTGCACCCGCGTGCATATGCTATAAAGGTTGCCAACCCGGTTTTACTTTCGTCAATTAATACGCAGACAAACACTGAGTGCAATTCGTGACACTCAGCATATACATATACGGATACAAACTTGGTGAGCGTATTATTGGCCATTGTTCTCGCGTAGCAATAATCTGGTGATACTTCTGATTTGCTCGATTTGAAACTTCAATTGATTTATCAGCAGAATTTCCGAGGAATTACTCGGTCGATAAGGATGAATAATTATTATTCCATAGGTGGGGTTAGGTAGCCATAGAATAGGCCATAGAATTTGAAGAAAACGAAGATTAAGCTATTTGTTCGTCTTTGCACTCGTTCCTTCCAATTTTCCCATCGCATTTTCGATAAATACTGATAACGTCTTTCGCTGCTTGAGAGACGCTGTGAAACGTGCCACAAGAATTTTTCGTTCGCCAGCAGGTGGAGAAGTGGCCATTTGTTAACATCCTCCTTTTCATTTGTGCTCCATTTCTTCAGTTACGTGAAACTATTAATTAGCAGCAACATTCGCAGGCTAATCATCGAATACACAGTTTCACTGTAATCTTCCAATCGACACGGTTTTGCAATTTCGTACGACTCTGCAATTTTCATAGAAAATTCGCTCGAAACATTGAACTTTTGAACTTTGATTCGAACTTTGAACTTACGCTAACATTTCCAGCAACCGAATTCCAAGTGCTTTATAAATCCCAGGAATGTGTCGTGTACTTCGTTTCGTCTCTGTTTCCTTAATCGCGTGCAATTATGTTAAGCGTCGATTTGTCGAACAACGGGGAAGCGTTAGCGAACGATTCTATAAAAACGATAGAAAAGGCAATTAGGCGTTTCTCAGTTGATAATTAATTAACAAAATCGTAGGGTCGATGGAACGAACCGCAGTTTCGTAGAGAGTTAATCCATTAAAAAGTTGGCCCGTTTCGAGCTTATTCTTTCCTCGTACCTACGCGAGGGACAAGAAGAAGTTCGCGGTGTAAGAAAGGTCGTTGATACGCTGAGCCAATTAGCAACGAAGTCTCGAGGGGCTCAGACTGAATCTTATGCTTCAACGTGTTAAATACATAGCACACGACCCTGTACTACGTCGCTCCAATGATTTTGCAACCATCATTCTTCCGCCTCGATATACGGAATGATCCTTGGAATGATTTCGCAACTTACAGCAGTTGGAGTGTTCACCGAGAGGACTAAAAAGTCGTCTAATCAACGTAGGTTATAAAATCAATCATTAAGGCTGATCACCTCCGCATCATCACTGGCTAGGTCATATTAATTTGACAAAATTCATTTGAGAATTAAGAAATTTTAATTAAAGCTTCCTGAGTTTCGCAGTTGTTCTAAAACATTGAGACACAGCGTAAGAGATGTACAATGTACCTTTCTTTTTTTTACAGTTCAGTGCGTTATATGTTATTTAAAATTATAAGTAAAAAGTTGAGAATTACATAGAATAAAGCGTATTATTTTGATATAATATCTATGAGAAAATAAAGAATCGTGACATTGTACATCGAAAAATAAATCCTTCAAATTCGTACATAACTTGAGTCGGTATTGGTTTATGGTTGTAAAGTCAATGTTCGATACGATTGGAAGAGACCGATTTAGGATATCGAACCCCAATAAATAGGAAAAGTTGCTTTTTCATCGAAAGGTTTGATTTTAAGGCCTATGTTTTTAGTTAGACGTTTTTTACTCCTTCCGGTGTGTAGTATAACCCTTTAACTTATGCATCTTTTTTCTCGACCCTATATACACAGGCTCACGAAAATATTCCAACGCTTGTAGACATTTTTCCCCAATAAGTTATCTGTGTCATGTCGCATATACGGATGCTTATAGCAGTTCTTACGTTTTTACTTACTTAAAAAGGAAAAATGGAACCCAGACAGAGATTTGTTTCACCTATTAAATATTATAACACGTGCTCCGATATTTTATACATTTTTCTATATTATGTTGTATTCTTTACATTTTTATATTTGTAGATTTCTTGCAAACGCGTAAACATCCGCAGTCTAATCGTACGAAACATTTTAAAGTTTCGTTAGTGCCATCATGGAACTATCATCACACTAGTCAAGTTCCAAAAACGATAGAACATCTCGCGCCACTATTTTCATCGCAATAAATTAAATTAATTGAGAGAAAAATGTCAACCTTGCAGGTATGACGTCGTATTCGATAAGGAATATATTTAATGATCCATAAATAATTGATAAGCAATCTTAATTCATCGATAATCGCTATGAAATCGAGAATAAAATATTCCGAGAATACGCGTAAGTCAAATGTCAAGATCTTATCTCTTTATTCGCGACTACGAATAACGACTGGCAAATGTATATACATATATATCGTCTAACGAGATCGAAAGGAGAAGACTCATTTTATAGAACACTGTCGGAGAACGAGTGGAAAATTAGCTCGGAGGAGTATCACGATAAAACTGGATGGAAAAGTTGAAGAGCGAGAAAGAGTTCGCTAGTGGATGTTCTCTTTCATGGTGTCTTGTTTTGCGTCTTCCAATCTCCTGGTAAATCAATCGTTCGGTCGTATTCGTATGTCGTCCTTTTTACAACCAACTCCGTCATCTCCGTGCCAATGTAAGATTCTCTTTTTTAAGATTCTCTCTTCTCCCCTATGTGTTATGATTTCATTAGTAAAACTATTGTATTACAATATGTTTTATTCGCTAGAATATACTTATACTCACAGCCGAGACTTGCACTTGATTTGCAGACACCTACTATATCTACTATTATACTATATTTACGAAGTTATATTATTCATACGCTTCGAACCATTTACTCTCTTTCTCTCTCTGTCCCTCCCATTCAGACTCCTACTTAATGCATCCTTTCCTGTTCGCTAAAATTCTCTTTGGTCTGCTTATTTCCTATGTTTTTCTTTTCTCTCCTTTTACAGTTTCTCGAGTCAAATTACCATCACTCTATCCTGTCTTCCGCTCGTTACGCGTTCCTAGTATCTATTATACTTAAGCGAGAAGTTTAGATCTTCAGCTTTCACGATGATTAGGTGACGTATTCTCCGGGTTTCGATCGCCTTTTGAACCCTGTTACCGACCTCGTTCTTTGTGTCACAGTTTTAGTCCCTTTAACAGGCAGCAAGATCTTGGTAATTATACGAAAGAGGTCGCGCTTCATTGATTTCAACGATCTTGAAATATGTTGTCGAGGTTGACGTTTTTCACAACTTTTTCCTATTCACGTAACTGTCACTCGGTTTTAGTTTCCGAGATCTTCGCGAAACACCACAGCGCAATTTATGTTACCATTACGGGGATCACTTTGCGGTAGACGAGCGTCTTTATCCAGTTAGCTGTTTTTTATGAGTATACACGAAGAAATGGCAATATTTTGCGTTACGACAAGACCTGTCGGTAATAAAATTAAAAAATGAAACAATCGTTTCGTTACAACTTAATTCTATAAAATAACAGCCAAATATACTCTGCGTTTCACGAGTATACTCGTCGTCGCTTACTTTTTTCCGCACATTTTAGGTACGCACTTTTCAAAGATTTTAAAGGGGTCGCAACGGCTAACTGTTTATATGGTCCCCAGCCTCGACCTAACTTATCGACGAGGGATATAATCGTTCTCAATATCGTGTAAATGAAGAAGAAAAACGAATGAATCGTGGAACGGCAGACAATGCTCGTGAGATGATTTTCAATGAATCTATCGATAATGAAACGCTGTACCGTGTTTTATCTGGTCTATCCGTCACGTACATACTAATAATTAGATTCGATAGATACGCACAGATAGTCTTAGTTTTTGAGTTATACATAAAGATATGTTTGGCAGTATATATGTATAAATAATGATGAATGGTAGCAATGGAATCTACGATGCACTTAAAAAATAGCATAAAATAAAAATGAAGTGATGCCAGTGTTATTGGCCGGATATTAATCTAACATCTAACCCCAACCTATAATCCATTCATTTATCGCCTTTTATTTATAGCACAGATGATTAGCATCGATGAGTTAAGTTTAGATTGGGCTATATAAAAATCCGGCCATTTATGTGCAATGGAATGAAGCGTAACGGGAACTAAATTTAATCAAAGATTTTTTGTGAATATCTCGACAACGAAAACCGATCGCCGGTTACACGTATAGGAGAAAGTTATTCCGAATCTTGATCTTGGCGACATATTTCAAGATCGCTGAAATCTATGAGCCGTGCTTCTTTTTATCCATAACTATTAGAATTTTTAAGCTTTCAAGAAAAATCCTAATGTACTATACCGTGCACTATACCTGCATATTAAGATCGAAAATTATTCGTATCGACAACGATTCTTTTGTATCTGCCTCGAACTTAAGAAAATTGCTAACAATAAAAAAAAGCAGAATTGGGTGTAAAATGGTACAAAGAACGCAGCAGAGATGACAGGTTGATCGCCGTGCAAATTAAATTTGGGTGGCGATTACGTTACCGTAGGAGCCACGATACTGTCACAATATACAAATCGATCAGAGTGACCGGATATCTCTGCGAATTATAAAAGAAAACACAACTATATCGTTCATAAAAGACGGATGTTAAAAAACGGTCCTAGTGTAGGTACAAACAAAGAATAAGCTTGAGACGAGTTCAAATTCTCATCCGCCTACGCAATAATAATTATTCATCCATATCGACCGAGTAATTCCTCGGAAATTCTGCTGATAAATCAATTGAAGTTTCAAATCGAGCAAATCAGAAGTATCACCAGATTGTTGCTACGTGAGAACAATGGCCGACAATACTCTCACCAAGTTCGTATCCGTATATGTATATGCTGAGTGTCACGAATTGCACTCAGTGTTTGTCTATGTATTAATTGACGAAAGTAAAACCGGGTTGGCAAACTTTATAGCATATGCACGCAGGTGCAAAGTTGATGAATGTGTTTTGGGTTGCTGTGCGCATGTAGCAACGATTTTGCGGTGCTTCGCGTTTGCTCCATTCGAAACTTCAATTGATTTATCAGCAGAATTTATAAAGAATTATTTCGTAGATGGATCAGTAGCTGAAAAAAAACGAAGATTAAGTGGTTACACATTGGTAAGTTTGACTGGTGCCATTTTTCATCACATTTCGCATAAATGCTGATAACATTCCTTGCTCTTTCAGAGACGCTTTTAAATATCCTGTGACGAACTTTTCGTTCGTAAGCACGTGCGAACAATGGCCATCTTTTTAACATTCTCCTCTCGTGGTCAATGTCGACCCTTGTATAGACGATAAAGAACGAATCTTTTTTGAAACGTTAAACTTGAAATATTGGATTTTGGCTAAGAAATACGACTTTTCAGGCAACTGTGCACTGGGAATTTTCGTTTAAGTTCCTCAAACCTCTGGTATGTCTTCCACCGGTCGAATATGATCGATTTCTCGTCTTCTCTCGAGTCAATCTTCACCGGTGGAAATTCGACGACGTTCGAGAGGGAAAACAGAGAAGAAAATTGGCGTGGAAGGGATCTCGAAATAAGGAAGAAAAGTTGGAAAGGGCGAACGACGATCCGGCTATCGGGCTAGTAATATCCTTAAAGTTGGAGAATTTGGCCGGAAGCCGAACGGAACTACGATAGATTTCGTCTGGATTCCAGCGAAGGCGGGCCATTTTACCAAAGTTTTCATTCGTTCTTCCATTCTATCCTTCCGAACCGTCCATAATTTATCGTTGCCTCTGCTATAATCACCGCTTGAATTATAAACGACTACTACAATAATTCATTCTCGATTGAATTTTGATAATTAAGCGAGTTTGTTACTTGAGCAAATACGACGAATTTGGAATTATATAACTGAAAGCAATAAAATTTTGCGATACGAGTGGATTGCATACAATATCATGTGCCAATTCAATATATTTATACGTATAATTAATTATTGAGTCTAACCAACGTCCACTTTGTCACCATTTTCCCTATTCTTCCAAATTTTCCAAAATTACATATATCAATGACTATACATGACCTGAAACTTTGCAAAGTAATAACAGAAAGCTTTTAAATCATTTAAAGTCTAGACGTATATGAAATTTCTGTCAACATTCAGTAAAACAGACGACCCTCAGACACGCATGTAACAATATTTTCTTCGTCACATTTTCCAAATGTCACATACCAATAGCTAAACACGATACGGAACTTTCCAAAGTGGCGAAAGAAACTTTTTAAATCACCTAAAGTCTAGACTTATATGAAATTTCTTTCAACACGCAGTGAAACAAACGACGTTATACCAAATAATCGTAACTTCAACAAAGCACTGAAGAAAACTTTTTAAATCATCGAAAGACTAAACCTATGCTATTGTTTTTCCAAGATCCAGTGAAACGAATGATGTTATGGCAAATAAACGTGCCTCGAACAAGGTAGTAACAGAAGCTTTTTAAATCATCCAAAGCTTAAACAGGCATAAAATATTAACCTACGTCTAATTTTCCTCAGTTTTCGTTAAATTTTCCAAGTACCGTATACTTATATATCAATAATTAAACCTTGGAACATTGCAAAATAGTAACGCAAGCTTTTAAATTAAAATTTCTTTCAGCATTCACTGAAACAAATAATACTCGAACCTTCTCCAATTTTAACATGCCTTGAAATCTTCCAAAATAGTAACAGAATCTTTTCCAATCATTTAAATTCTAAAGCTACATACAATTTCTTTCAATATCCAGTTAAGCAAACCCAAAAGGGATTACTAATTTTTCCTATTCTTTCCTAATCGTTCAACTACCGCGTGTTTAACATCTGAACAGACCTTGGAATCTTCCTTTCTTAGAAAATAGTAACAGAAACTGGTCAAATCGTCTAAAAGTCTAAAGCTATATCAAATTTCTCTGCCTATTCGCCTTCGTTTCCACATTTTACATGCCAATAACCAAACATCGCTCTAAGATATTAATGGAAACTTTTTAAATCAGCTAGGGCCTGAACCTATAGTAAAATTTCTTTCAGCATGCAGTGAAACAAGTGAATCATCAGACGCGTGTCTAACCAGCGCCGACCTCTACTACTGAAACGAGTGACGGCTCGTTCAGCCTATCCTTTGGACCTCTGGAACGCAATTTCGTGCTCCGTTTGTCTCGGAGACGGGAGTACACACACCGATCTGGGATCGAGTTCGAAAACGTGACCGAGCCGACCGTGTTTGCGGAGGCTGTTTTTTTGACGGACAAGTTCAAAGGAATTACCTCACGGTCTGTGGCGTTCGTTTTTCAGTTACATTTGTCTAGACCAGGTAGAACTCCCTTTGTGTTCTCTATTCAGCACTAGTTCTACGTTTCTCTCCTTCTTTTTGCAGGGAAATCATCCAGTCTATCGTACTTCGACAGGAACACTGTGATTTTTCGTTGCGTTTGAAGCTAGCACGAGACTTAATTTTTTAAATTCTTAAAGAACGTTCGGATGATCGGTATTATCATGAATATTTGAGCTTCTCAAGCTCTTGTCGTAGTGACCGTCGTACTAAGAGACCTTCTAGAATCTAGAATATAGATAAAATATATTGTCAGTATTTTTTAAATACGGAAACTGCAAAGTCTTTGAAGACTTAAATGATTATGAAACAAATATTGTCAAAGATACTGTATATATCTTTTTAAATAATATATCTTCTAAAAGTAAATACAAATATTATTATGTTATATTACTCTATAATACTAAAGTACTATATAATGATCTTGCATTACTTCCAATGTATCGTATTAAAGATAAATTATTTCAGAAATATTCAAATATTTTAATACTTTCTCAAGTACAATATTTTAGTATTTCACTTTTACCGAATCATCACATTTCCAACACCAGAGACGCAGAAAACTTTGAAGTCGGAGAGTAGTTCATTGTACATTCTTCATTTATCTTGCCACATTGTCAATAGGTCAACGACACTGAGAAAAGTACGTACACGAAGGATAGTTAATGTGTATGAAGTGGTTGCAAGATCATGGAATAGTGCCAATAGTTGAAAAGTCCTATCTATCTTAAAGGAAGATCAAGCTTGATGAGGAGTGAGAGAGGAGAAGAAACTAAGATAGGTCTAATAGCCATTCAGACGAACATCGAGACGATTTTGTTGGTGCTTTGGTCTGCATTTCCTGATAACGCCGGTTTCAAGCAATAGCTCACCACTATTGGCCGGATCTGTACTAAAATTGCACTCGATTCGAGTGTAAAGTGGAACTACTCGGGTTTATACCTCGAACAACAACGTCAGAGTTACATTCTACGTTAGATCTTGAACCATCGATATCCAGTGGAATACTTCCAATTATAGTTTCCATTTTCGAAAGTAAAGACATAAATTCTGATATCCTGCATTAAACGTAGAGTCGAGTATCACAGCAATATCTTATGCAACTGTAAAATATTAAACGAAGTAAAATTTGTCAGAATTTTCTAAGAAATGTTAACCAAGAATTAGGTCACAAATTTTCATGAAATTTCATGTTTCTATTAACTTTACTAGGATTTAACCAACTAAAGAAAACAATACGATACTTCACCGATAACTACTTTACTTATTCTTTATATTCTTGCATTTTGTGTGCACTTTCCACATTGTTGCACTTTTACATTTCCCATGCAAGTGCATAAAAATCCGCAATCAAGTTGCAATGCTTAATACACCGAATGAGGAGTCACTCTATGACTAGTTACTGAAATACTACCATAGCTTCAGGAAGAATCTTTCTCTCAGGCAATTCGTTCTCTGAAAAGGACCAAAGGACGTCGTCGTTAACATTCTATACGTTCCTCGCGACACATCCTCTAACGAATCTCCTCTATAACCGTCTCTGCGGTTGTCCGTATGACGAATAGGGGATGATAAGTAGACGGCAAGAAGGGACACAGCAGCGGCGTTATCAGACCAGATTCGTTCCATCTAGAGAGACTAGACGGCTCTATTCTCGGATCTACGGACGTGTGCAGTTCCAGCGAGGTCGTGGCTGCGGAGAAAATCGGAAAACAGAGAGCTCGAGCGGCTCTCGAAGCGACGTTACACCGCGGCTATAAATAGAAGAGCCTTGTTAGCGGTTACACACGGCGTTAGTTAGGTGCACGTAGCTATATCGCGGACAGACACACGATTTCCTTCCTTCTTTTATAAAGTGGAAAGGAGCAGTCCAGCCGCCGATAACCGATAATCGTTCCACCTAGCCAAACGAACAACCGCGCCCGATGAATAATGAAACGGCGAACGCTGGGGTCTTCGTCGTTTCGCCGCCTGTTAGCTTCCTCACCTTTAACCCCGGTATATTGTACAAGAACGTCTCTCATTCCGTTCTACTTCCCATCGATTTTTCTCCTATCGGTTATTACACCAACTCTTCCTCCCTCATTTTCTTCGAAACGCATCAACAACAGTAGTACAACCCTATAACTCGAGAGATTCACTCCGGTTACATTACAGCACATACATTACGATACACAAGCTCGCGACACTATCGAAACTCTTGTGGATACCTTTTACGAATATGATACGCGTGTTACGGGAAACATTTGGAAATTTCATTGGCATTGTTCGCAGTAGATCGTGGATTTCTATGGCTGGCAAAAGAGTGTTTGGACGTACCCTTATATGTCCTTCTAATTATAAGTCGATTATAACTCCTTTCTCTAATATTCTGGTGTCTATTTCTACTTCTTGGCCTCTAAAACTTCCTTTTGTCATCCACTGTAAATAAGCGCAAAATATAGCATTCGTTATAATATTTAATAAATGTAGAACAACTTTCTATTTAGGTTGAGTCTTTTAGACTGTAGATTGGTAAAAATGCCAAGTCTAACAATAACTCTTAAACAGTGTACTAATTATTCAAGAAGATACTCTCACTTTCTGCAAGTGCCCTGATACTTGTGAACGAAAATGCACCACATTATACGGGGCCCTACTGTAAATTCTCCGATCTCTATCATCGACCTGATCGTTAATAGCGCGTTTAAATATTCAACAACCCAGTTCTACGACGACAGAGAGAAGAAAAAATGCCACGTTGGGGATTACGATCCTAGATCATGGATCAGAAGAGAAATGCACCTTTGAGAAAGAGAAAGTCTTGTTTAATCTGATCTTTCAAGGGAATGTGATTTTCCTTGTGACTTATGGGTCAGACAAAATTTTGGTTACAGTAGGAATGGTATTTGAGACAAGTTTCCGTCGCAATGATTAGACCGTGATTGTTTATGCAAACATATACTTTCATGAATGCAATTAAAAAAACGAAACCTGGGTTAGAATTTATTTTACGCTTGAAATATTATTATAAACTCTATTTGGATATTTTGACTCATCGCTGTACATTTTGTGAATTCTTGCACATTTAAATTCTCTCTAAACGTTTGAATATCCACAGTTTAATAAAACTAAGAATCGCCGTCGTTGCATTTATTTGCATTTTTCACGCATTTATGGGGAATTCAAAGTTGCAAAAATATGCTAAACTATGTAAACTAACCAAGACATAGTACTCTTTGTAATATACAGCGTGTAAAACGAATCTGTACTTATGTTCCATTTGTTCAATTGCATTCATAAAATATAAAATAGATCCATCTATTCCAGTACTTCTAGAAAGAATAATCAACCTGATTATCAAGTTATGGATTGCTATGCATTTATGGGAGATTTAATGCTATAAAAATGCGTATACCTGTTCCTTCTCATAATTCTTATAATATTTAACGAGCGAAAGGAGTTTCCACTTATGTTTCATCTCGTCGATTGCATTCATGAAAAATGAAATAAAAAAACAAAAATAAGGCCATCCATTCCAGCACTCCTAGAAAGAGTAATCGGTCTGACTATCAAATTATGAATTGCCATGCATTTATGGGAAATTTAATGCTATAAAAATGCATATACCTGCTTCTTCTTACAACTCTTCTAATATTTAATGAGTGAAAGGAGTTCCCACTTATGTTTCATCTCTTCAATTGCACTCATGAAAAATGAAATAAAAAAACAAAAACAAGGCCATCCATTCCAGCACTGCCGGAAGCAGTAATCAGTCTGACTATCAAATTATGAATTGCTATGCATATAAAAATGCATATACCAGTTTCTTCTTCTTTTTATAATCCTTATGATATTTAGTGAATGAAACGAGTTTCTATTTACATTGCACTTCTTCAATTGCATTCAATTGAACGATAAATGATTAGAAAATGAAGAATCACTCGATATAGAAGTAATCAGACTGACTCATATCCGTGCAGCGTTTTGCCTCGTCACTCGTGAAGCGTAAATTGGAGGTATCTTCTGCTTGTAGGAACAGGCGCAGAGGAACGATACGCGTTAATGGACGGTGAATTGGAAGCGTGTCGTCGCGAAACAGGACAATCTATATTAGTATCTCCTTATTGGTATCCCTTCCTCGTTCCACACGTACGTATGTAGATGTATGCATATATTACTCAAGCATATTTCCTAGATGCCAAGAAATGACCAGCCACGTTTGATAGATTTTATAGGAAAGCGACGTTGGAACGCGAAGTTCCTCACGGTTTGCGCAGCAAAACCGACGCGTTCCGTTTATTTATAAACGTCCTCCTGCTCGGACGGCTTTCAAAATTCCGATCCCATCCGGATATTTTTTCGCACGCTCCGGGGGAATCGATTTTATCGCGACGCAGCTTCGTAACACCGCGATCAACCGTGACGATCCTCCGCAACCAATGCTCTCTCTCTCTCTCTCCCTCTCTCTCTCTCTCTCTCTCTCTGCGTCTATCTACAAAACAAAAAAAAAAAAAAAAAAGAAATACGGAACCAATGAAAAGAATTGGAAGAGAAAGAAAGGAAAAGAAACAACGAATATGAAGAACCTTTGTTCGATCTTGATTCAATTTCCTCTGGCCTCGGCGCGACGAAAGATTAATTATCAGTCATTCGACGAGAAGCGATCCACCGTGTGAAAACGATTGGCTGTCGAGGAAAAAGAAAAGGAATTAATAGGAGAAACGAAGGATGACCAGGATGACCAATTTTCTCGTTGTTTCGATGAAGTTCTTACTTGTCGCGATGATAACTTCCAATCGATTCCACCGACGAAGATGAAAATCTAACTCGTTCGTCATAGATCCACCTCACGGATGACGGATGAACGAATTCATTGTTCTTGCTGTCGAGCGTCACCAGAAACACGCACTGACGCGGATTGCGAGACGCGTGTTAGCGTGACGTTGGCTCGTCAGATTCGTTCGTGCAATATACACGGGACCAAGTCTTTCTTTTTTCTTCTTTTTCTTTCTTTCTTTCCACGGTTATACAACGAGTCGTACATTTAACAAGATAGAAATAACGAGATACAGATACTACAGATCGTTGGATGCACTTTTCGACGACGCGGCCACTACTCTGAATGTCTCTAATTTGTTTCCACCTCTTAAACGCTCGTACGATGCGATTGCCGCTTTGGATACTCGGTTACTACGCTTGTTTATTTTCGTCGAATCGCGGGAATCGTTTGAATGCGAGCGGATGGGAACTTAATCCAGGTCAGGAATGCGTCGATGGTTGAAAATCCGTCGATAGAGCGTAATATCGGGAAAAGTCGGGCTAATTCCGTCGCAGTTGTCGAACGCCGATCCTTTTAAACGGATCGAAGCGAGCCGTGCGTTTACTTGTTAGATCGTTTTCACTTGGAATTTCAATTTCTTTCTCTTATGATAGATGCGGTTTAAAATGATACGATCGCGTAGCAGCTGTTTCGTGAAATTTATCGCCGCCGACGGTGGCCGTTATTGGAGAAAATCCGAGCATTCTTCGTGGCGTTTGTCCCCCAGATATTTCAATAGAGACCAACCTCATCGAGATTTCATTTTCAAAGAATGCTCAGAGCGAAAGTATCGCCGCTGCGAATTCTTTCGTCGCTTAATTTACGCTTAATTTAATCTCGTTGCTCGATCTGACGACGGAAAGTTCTCCAAAATATCTCTTAGTATCCTGCACGAGTTTAAGTTTCTCCAAACGTTCTTCCAGCGTTCCAGTTTCTTAATATCCTTGTCGTTGGAAATAGTTGATCCTGTTTCTAGCCAACTTCCTTTCACGCCTTCTGTTTTAATGCTAAGTTGTACTTGAACAAGTTATCCACTAATTAAACGATAAACGTACTTGTGTTGGGTGAGAGCTAGCTTTAAATTTCATATTATAACGCAGGAACGCGAAAGAATATGTTTTTCTATAATAAATAATTAATAAGAGCATACTTTCCCCGCAATCTAAATTGGAATTGTGTCTTGAAAGAGTTAAGAGGCCATAACTCTCTCTCTCTCTCTCTGTCTCTCTCTTCATTCGCATTCGATCGCCTCCACATGTTGTCCATGTCGTCATACTCCGGCTCACTGATATAACATCTCAAGCAGACAATGAAATCGATCAGATATATGAAACGTAAAAGCGTGTCCTGGCTATTTCCAAAACTGCAACTGGTTTTCTTTCTTGCTTCGCAGTTCCACGCGATCAATCAGCGTTGATTAGTCGAATCGAACTGGGCGGCAGCAACCTCTTTTCGAATCGGCGCCTATTAATATTGTAGCCGCACCCAATTCTCGCGGCAACGCATCCTCTTCCCTTTCATATCTCAAGAAGACTCGACTACTGTTCAAGGAACGCTTCGTTTCACCCGTGTTCCGTGACCTTTCGCCGACTCACAGTCTTAAATAACGACCTTCTTTCCTTCCACCTTTGACTTCTTTGCACGGCCAATCGTTCCTCTGTGCAGATCCTTGGCTTTGCGTGCACTCAAACGAGTGGAACAGGTGCACTCGTCGATTCGTCGAATGTTTCTCTTTGACTGGAATAAGAATTACGATGAAAAGACGCGTCGGAGCGTTGGCTGGTTATTCCTCGAAGCAGAAGGGTTGCTTTAAGTTCCTCCTTAACCCATTGACGTACTTCGACGAGCCCCGTTATTCGATAGCCTCGTGAAACCCCATCGACTATTCACGCGGAGAGGTGAGCACGCTTTCAGGATATGCGACGAACAGACAACGTTTCGCGTCCCCCGACGAATGACGAACGATTTTCGAGGGGTCGAGAGAGCCAGAGCGCTGGATATTAACGAGAAAGCTTTCGTTTCGAGCAGAAACGACCAAGGGGAAAGGGGTAGCACGGCAAGAAGAAAGAGAACAACCAAGACGAAGACCTTTTTTTCAAACGACCCGCTTTCTGGCGTGTTTGAAACGCGAAATAAAAGAGAGAAAAAGGAGGGAGGGATGTTTCTTGTGCAGATAAAGAAGGACACGATCGGCGAAGAGGAAGTCTCTCTCGCTTCGAGCAGTCCTTTCTCTCCCTCGTCTAAAAAGGCCTTACGGATGAAGCACGAACGACCATCACAATCACAAGGACGCAGAGTCTCGTGAAAGAGGAAACGAAGGCGCGAACGAGACCAGCACGCGTTCAAGCCTTCTACGGAGCGGCGACGATCTCGAAAACTGTAGGGGTCGGTTAGAGCCCTCAGGTAAATAGCTGCTAACAACTTTTCTTTTGCATTTTTTCTTTCTTGCGCTGCGAGGGAAAGCCGTGGTGACGGCTTTATTAACGCAACCGTGTTGGCTTCTCAGCGTTTACCACGACGTCCCGTATTCGTCCCTCTTGCAAGAGAACTCGCTGGTCGTCGTCATCGTCGTTGGTAGTACGTCCTCGTCGACGCGAATACTCCAGTCACCAGGCACGTACTCGAACACCAACGATCGTTAGATTTAAAACGGAAAATCGGCCGTGAGAGAGGAATGAAACGGGAGCAGAATGAACTGGCAACGATCGAGCAATGGTATCCTGGCTCAGTTTGGGGGCAACGATGACCTCGAGCGTGTCTAAGGGGGTGGGTTGGAGCGGTGGTGCGAGCAACGAATCGCTGCCTCGACGTCGAAGCCAGCCGACGCTAGCCACAGAGAGATAGATCGCTGGGATCTGTGGTAGGTCGCATCGATCGTCGAATCCTGGCCTCTACGATGAACACAACCCAATATGAATAACTAGATGCTATCGATAAACACAGTGAAATACGAATACCGACAAACGACGCGGAATTGCTAATAGGATTTCGACGAGTAATGAATTTTTCGTGGAAACCACACGCACCCCTTTAAGCAGAGAACAGATAGCCATCAGGCTTAACCCAGCTCTGTGTCTTATTACTTACCCCAGTGTCGTGTCCTCCATGCCAACAATCGGGAAGCAATCGATCCCTGGTTCCCGCTCTACTTCATCCTCCCGGATCGGCCCGTTTCAGATCGTATCTATCCCTGTTCTTCTTCTTCTTCTTCTTCCTCGTGACACGTTCTCTCGGCCTGGGCCAGCGGCGTACCGTCACACACGCGTTCTCTGCCCGTCAGCTTACATCTTGACGGTCCGTGCCAGCTGTGTTCCGCAGGAGACACGCTCTCTCGGCCCTCTGCAGCGACACACGACGACCCACGTCCTACTCATGCTCGCACTCCATCCACCGCGCACACGCTCCTCGCTCTGCCCTTACCTACTGCCTACTTCCAGCCAGGGATGCAGTCTCGCCAGCTTCGGGCCACCGGCACAATCTTTCTTCGCACTTTGACCGCCAAGTTTGAAATTTTATCTGAAAACAGCGTCCCAGTTATACGCTGAAGTAACTACAGAAGGCTACAATTTAGTCTATTTTTCTTTTACTTTGTAAATACAGGGTTCGTCGATTTTTTCCATCGTCGGTTCTGACATTTGAAACTTGAAAGTTGCACTTGATCGTTGAGACGAGGTTTCTCTTAGTGTGGATAAATCTGCTTTCTTTAGCTTTTATTTGGCCGATATAGGGTTCTTTGATTCTTCCGACCGACAATTTTGAACTTTTACTTGAAACCATCGCTTCTCTGAATCGAAATTAAATTCGTTCTCGCCTTTTAGTTTGCAAGTATAGCGCTCTTTTATCGAAACTTCGCAGCTTTTGTTAGAATCTTATCTTCGTGGATATAGTAAAGCAAAGAAAAGTGCATCGAATGTTACAGTTTCTTAAGAGCTTCCTCGTAATTTACAAATATTTATGCCATTTTCTTACAATGAATTTACACGCACGTAAATTCTATGTATAAATAATCGTCTACTCGGATAATAATAATTGAGACGTCTTTCACTTCTCAGATACTCGTTTGATAGAACTGCTAATTATTCTACCGTTACAAGAACAAAGCTAGTCGTCGTCATCTTTCGCAGCTTGCCCAAATTTCTTCGTTCCTCGTGCAGAAATTCCTGGTGAAAAATTGCAAAATGCTTTCGTCGGCTCGCTGGCGTATAAAAAACTAAAAACAAGAAACGTGGAAAGATAGAATCGAACGGCAGATAAAATAAAATGGAAAGCGAATAAAAGGAATACGAACGATGAGTAAAGGGTGGAAAATCGAGAGAGAGACAGGGCGCCAGAATCGATGCAGTCCTCTCTGTGGATTTAGTGCATAGTAGGGGCGCACGCTCCCCCAGGGTAGGATTAGTCACGATCCCACTCGGTCGTAAAGTTTCAAAGGTAAAAGGAAAAAAGGTGGAACCTCGTAACGAGCTGTCACCTCGTGCCGTTCTATTATTCCAGTTCGGATCATGTACCATGTAACTGAAGAGAATTTCTGGGCGACGTTAATTGTCGGGTCGTGGATAGGCATCGTAGGTAGGTGGAATCGATCGTGGCGAAAGGCTCGATCTGAAATTGATAGAAAACGAGAAAGAACCCTAGGGAAATGAAATCTTGGGGTACGATTGTGCTTTTCTCTTTTTCCCAGTAAAAATTGATGAATTTATTCGTCGTTTTGACGGAATAAAGGGAACATCAGACGATTTAATTGAATACAGGAAAATAAAAGAATATTAGATATGAATAGAAATTTAATACGTAAAATTGTACCTAACTCGTGTAGCATTTCTTCCCGTTACATTTGAAAGCTGGGTAAACATTTAACACCGTGTTCACCATTTTCTACGTTATTACCTTGTTAATTGAGAGAAACGAAGATAGCGTACAAAGCTTCGTTTACTAACGACATGCAGTTATCGTACAAAATTGTTTAATGGGCCCCGTGGCTATGTTTGCGATTAACGAGCTTGCAGGGTACTCGAGTTTATGTATCCACCTCTGTATCACCGCTATCGGATAGAACTACGCGCCCCAGCAAACAGGGCTGGCGCTACTCGCTGGCGTTACCCCTGGAAAATGTCCATCAGCTTGCATCAGAATCGATATTTTAACGTTAGAATTATTTTTTCTTTATTTATATGTATTTTAACGTCTATTTGCCTTTTACTGAATTATAAGAGATAGCTTGCAATTTCAGAATTTGACACTGACTTCTTTGCTTCATTGATAAAGTTACCCATGCGTCGTCCAATTAACATGGCGTCGCCCTTTAGGGCCGTCGCGGAGCCAAGCGTCTCTCGCGATCGATGCGCTCGCAGTCCTTGCATGCTCTCTTCAAAATAGTGTACCCTATGCAAGCAATAACGTATCAAATAACAAACTTTTCACTCGTAACAACAAAGATTTAACGCCAGTATCTCATACCTCTCTAGTCACTTTCCTTCGACCGCGAAACACAATTTGCTTTAATCCTGAGGTACGCTCCTCGCAGATTGAACTTTTTCACCGAGACAACGACTTGATCTGTGCGCTTAATCGTTGCCAGTGGCACGTGCGTGTAACCATTTTATCCTTCGATAATGGTTCTAAGAATATAGCTAAAGCTAATATAAGTTGAATTGCTAACGTTAATGATCCATGATTCGTGATCGATGATCGGCATCGAGCAGGGAAACACGGGGCGTCTCATATAAAGTTTTTATTTCGTTAGTACGTACACATTTGCGCCAGCACAAAAAAGGATCGTATTATATAAAGTGAGAACAATGCAGAGTTTCCTTTTCCGAGACTAGACACATTATAGGGCGTGGAGATCTCAGGGCCAGCGTGTTTTTGCCCATTGTTTGCTCGTGATTACTTGCATCGATCAAACGACGCTTCACACGATTCGTTCAATTTGCGAAATTGCCGATGACCCTGAAATCCAACATCAAGAACGTACGCGATACCGCAGTTGATATTTCAGAGAAGCGTCGACCGACTCTTCTTTAACCCTTATTTAGACAACAAAAATACAAAAAGGTTATCCAACGAGTCAATAAGCAAACTCGAAGCTTCAACATCCTAAATTTTTACATAAATTTCGATGTCGAATTTAAGTTGCGATATTTTCATTAGAAAATAATAAATTGGTGCAGAAAACGAATAACTGTGTACTTGGTTGCCTACAGTAGGGTTAATCGTGCAGTTCTATCTCATTCTTTCATAACCATTGCAACCCCTGTACTGAAATATCTAGGATATTACTGTTAAATCCACCTATTTCTTAAAAAACCTCTTGAAGAATTTGTTTACTTCTCAGAACTAAGAAATATTCCAATGCAGAAAGTTGCTCACAGTAAAAAACACAGACTGGTCAACGCACTACCATGAAGAGTCGACGAAGTTACATCGCAGTTCACATGTTCATGGTATTTACAAGGGCAGTGTTAGAAATATTCGAGTTATGCTAATAAAAGGCAGGCACTAAGTGACTCTTCAAGGTTCTTTCCTAGCAAACGGAATAAGCCAAAACGCGCAACATCGTTGCTTTCTTCCTAGTGTCTGATCGCGAGTTAATCATAAGCTTCTTTGTGTTTCATTCTTTTTTAGGTATTTTATGAATTCCACACAATAAGGGATACACTGAAGGACAACCATAAAATTATCTAAAATTATCGAAACTTAGACACGTATGTTGTTAGTTGGGCTTAAATTCACAGTTATCGCCTATTGATGACTGTCGAGCTTAAGTACATGTCGAAAATGCAAAAATTATATTAAATGGCTTTATATTCGTATCTGTAACGAAGCGGCGGTGCTTGTTTCTTTATATCGATACATAAACGTAAAAGTGTAAGAAAGAAACAATCACAGCGGTTATCACTCTTTTTTTGCTTTTTTGTAGTTTATATAAAAAAGTATATTGCAATTTAAGTTGGTATTATACTGCTCCAGCATAAAATAAGAATTCTTTTATGAGTCAGCACGAAACTTTGATCCTTGAAGCCAAGATATAACTGCGTATACTTTTATTATTGCCCATGATTTTCTTTTTATTCTTATGCCGCCGTCATCGTGTCTAGCTGCGATCTACAAAAATAGTTTTCATTCTCCTCGGCAATTCTGACGTTCGTTTTTCACGTTTCCATCATACTCATTGCATTGTCCCGAAGGATGCGAATTATTTCATGGTTTAAAAATTCATTTACGAGCCTAATTCGACCAATTCTGCTCTTTGTCGAACTCTTTTATTATTACAAAACGTTAATAAATCAAATTTAACAGTTCACTAGATAACATTTCTAACATGGTAAATTTGGCTGAGGAATTAAAAGTATCATGACTGATCGATTAATGCATTCGTCTCTAATCGATACCATTACGCGCTTGCGACATTTAGCTCTACGATATTTTTTTTACTGATATATCTCCTGCGAATTTTACAATCGAGTCACTAATAAGACTTTTTCTGTACAATATGGTCAACGTACAAACGTTCACGTCCTTAAGCAACAAGTAACTTTCACTACACGGAAATAATTTGGATACTATTCAACTAAGTACTTTACGTCTTTTTCTCCGATAGGCTCGATTGCAATCTACGCTAACAATTAACGCAAAGCTTCGAAAAAGAGTCGCAAACTTCATTGCAGACGCCATCCTCTGAATCTTTTTCATAAAAACATGATACAGAATATACGTGTGTCTATGTGAGTGAAAATTTCGCCTTCCTCTCTTCAAATATGTCTAGTGTGTCCGCGTATTGTAAAAATTCAAACTTCTCTTTCTCGTGAGGCCATTCGCCATGCACAAACTCGCCTCTTCTGTCAGTCCTTAATATACTTGCTATGCCTCTCAACCCTGAAGAATCGGTAAATATAATTTCTAGAACAATTACTCGGCGTGTATATATAAAAAATCCCGAGTCTCTCTGATCTATAATCGAGACCTATGAGGCGACCTTCGACTCGTAGGTCCGTTAGTGGAGATCAGATCCTGACAACTGTCAGGTAAGTTTCGCGTCGTCCGACGATTCGCTGAAGAACCTTCTTCATGAACGTATGGAAGACGTAGTCGAAGACGTCGACACAAAACGATTCAGTTTGCTGTCGATTATGATCTCGTCGCCGTTCCGAATGTTGTATCGGTATAGCTGCTTGTTCGGATACAGCATCTCTTCTGGTCCATATTGCGTCTTCATCACCTTAAATACAACGAAATTTTAAGATAAAGCAGAGTTCAGAAGAATATCTGAAATTAATTTACCTCTGATTACTATATGTATAGAGCTTATGTTGGAAATTTAATGCGATACCCAGGACAGGATGCGAGGGGAAGGATGGGGAATTCTTATATTGCGATTTCGTGCTTTTTATAAGGTCTCTCAAGGAACCAAACGTTCTGTAAAGCATAAAAAAGGTAGCTGATAAGACAATAGTTGACAGGGCAGCTAACCTGATCCACGTAAAACAGTCTCATCCTATTCGCTGGGATTTTCACCATCGTCTCCAGTTTGGTTTTCAATTCAAAAACCGTTCTGTATACGTCTATGGAGCGAACCTATAAGCATCATCGATATTTATAGCAGTTTAAGTGATCGATGCAAAAGAAGAAGAAGAAGAAGCCACGCCTTTCTTTGCTCGACTTCGCGAACTTCTTCCAAACTCTTTGTTAAATTTAAGCTCTTCTCTTTCATCGAGTAAATAAAACAAGCCGAATAAATTAGCAACCACAGATAAGATATAGGACGAACGGAAAGGTCGATATTCTCGGAATTTAATTATGCTGCTTATGATCGGTTTTCGAGCAAAACGTAAATTTATACCTCGACCAGGTCTCCGTAAGTGAATGTGACCTTGACCCTCTTCTCGGGCGTCAGGTCAACGTGTACCAGAGGATCCAGCTTTCCGTGAATAGCCACCAGCTCGGAGTACCTGAAAACGAAGATGGAACAGGGTCAGACGGATATTCGTTTCACTGGCGACAACTATGGCCGTGAAACTAGAATAGCTTTATGTGGTTCTAGTTCAGACTTAGAATAGAAACGGTCAAAGCAGTAACCGAAATGGAAATGGAAATTGGTCGCGAGAATAAAAGTGAGGCAGGGTTATTTGAGTCAGAGGGGTATTTGACCTAAGTAATTTGCTTTGCCAATCACCAAACAAATTCTCCGCATAAATTCATCAAAATTATGAACAATTGTTAAACGATCTACATTTGGAAACAGACTGCTTAACTTATTATTAGCGGCGTGATAAATAGTGAAATATATCAAGTACATTGACAACTCAACGCCTATACTTTTTTACCAGAATATAAGTTCTACTTATTAAAAGGAAAGAAGTCTGATCAACTGATGTTAATATCCTCAGTTGGAATGATCATAATTCAGTAGCACGTGTATATTATTTTATTTCTAGAAATTATTTTGTTGTTTATTGTATTCATTCTTGTGTAATACGTTCACGTTGACTGAAATAACTACTACCACAGGCTTATTCGATTTATTTCTTCGTTTCCAATATATTTCCTCGCTGGACCTAAAGCACATGAAATTTTCTTATTTTCTCGTTACTGTAATAAGGACTAACAATGCCCCATAACGTACAAATTCGATTATTCTTTATAAAGTTCAAGATAAAATTTTGAGACGTTGAAGTTTAGGTGATTCAAATGTCTCCATTTTGCTGTATCATTAACATTCAAACGAAAATAGAATAAAGGCCGCACGGCATAAAAGGCGATGACTAAGGACATGAGATGGAAATTGGATAAAGAAAGAATAGAAATGGAAAAACAGGAATCGAATGTAAACAAAGGAATAAAAATCGGGGCGTCATCGTAGAGAATCGCGTGAAATAATTTACCTTTCGGGTCTGTCCGCTTCCGGCTTGTCCATGTAGTAACGAATGAAGGCTCTCTCGGCGTCCTCGCGTTCCTGGGAGGATATCACGCCGCCGCCGTTCAAAGTCTCGACATTTGGAAGTCTGGCGATCAAAAGCTGCCGCCTCTCATGTTCCGTGTATTCTCGAGGACTCTGCAATTATTCAGTAGTTTTTAATCTTGCACATTTACCATAGAAGACCTTCATGTCCATATTGCATGTGTCATACAAAACATTCTGAACTTTCATTGACACTATAACGAGACACGACTGTAATTATTATATTGGTCAAATTTGCAAATATATATTGTTTCAGTAAAAAAAATTAGTATGCAACATAAATAGTCATCCTGAGTATATAATAATAAATACCAAGATTTATTAATATAATGGATAATTAACTGCTTAAATATTTTTGCCATCTAAACATAGCGAAATATATATACATATACCTGTACTAAATTGTAATTAATATTTATAAATTGTAATTGTAATAAATCTTGTAACTTCTATACTCATATACTTTTAAATTCTTTTTTAACTTTACCAATATGACCGTGATCAAGTCTCATAACATGTAGAGTTAATAAAATTTCAAAATATTTTATACGACATACATAACATGTTCATGAAGAGTATCTATAAATGTTCGTTCGCGATTATTATAAAAAAAATGGTCTTACTTCATTCCGCTGAGTTCATTGTAATCATTAAAAGAATTTTTAAAGTAAACGCAGCAGATGTGCGTTACGGATTGAGAATACTGCGTCGACTTTAAAACTCTTTCGATTAAGAAAACTCGACAAGCCTGGTTAATTCTCAACTTTTGCTTTCAAAAATTGTAAAGGGTGATCTAACATAGCGGAAAGCTTGTTTTCAAAAGCTATATACGTTTAAACTGGTTGGTTTCGTGCCAACGTTTACTTCGATACAGCTAAAACGGACTGGTCCGAAGTGGCGCATACTAGATCAAGCTGTCTTAACGGTTTTACATCTTAGCGGCTTCTTCTCTGCTCTCTCTTTTTCTACTTCCTTCGCACGGTCATTTTATCCGGTCGATTCGCCTGATTCGAGGTTGTTCTAGATTCTAGATATATGTACACCACCGTTCAGCAGTTATTGGGACGCTCACCGAAAATAAGATAAACCGAAAGAATCAGTAAAATCTTGTTTAATTCCGTTTTATCTAAATAAAATTAATACAATAATAGAATCAAATCTTTTTCTCGTCTATATTTCCCCCCTATGTTATCGGTGAATTTTAGTATTTGTGTTATTAGATCTTCCACTGTATCTGTCCATGACCCAGATTCAGATTCTTAGCAAAATCTTTTGAATTTTCTAATATACGATTCGTCTAAAATTTCGAATATTTTTGATAATAATCAATACGCAGTTCTTGACAATTCTGGTCGATTATCGCGTTTAGTATGAAATCAGCAAGTGTCCCAATTCTTATGAACAGTAGCGTATTTCAGCAACAACGAGGTAAAGGGGAGGATCTCTACCTCGAAAAGAGGACAGCCCTGAATCCTCAAAGACTTAAGCGCTGGGAACCTGGCCAGTCGTTCCACGTCGTCCCACGTGGACAACAGCGTGCCGTTTAAGTTCAGGAACCTGAGCTTCCTGAAAGGATCGTGAGAGGACCTAATGGTCGTCCCACTGGACTCCGATTCCGACTCAGACCTGTCGTAATTCACCTTCCCCTCGCTGAATAACCTGTTCCCTTTTTCATCCACCAATGTGTTCTCGGTATCTAGACTGTTCATATTCTCACTGTCTTCGGTAAGATTTTCCGACTCTTTCTTAGAACAGGGCTCCTCGTTCGAGTTTCTATTGTCTGCGAGACCCAACGACCTTATCGGACACTCTGCCAGCACGAGGCTCTCCAGATTTGGAAAGACATATCCCAATTTGGAAATTTCGTTCCATATTTCAACGGGATTGCCAGTAAAATGAAGCTTTCTCACCGAGACATTCTTATTTTCTGGCATCTGATAGTCTAGATCTACCGTTTTATACTCGTTCAAGGAAAGATGCAGCTCCTCCAGGTTACGAAGCAAACGAATCAATCCCTGAACGGTTGACCAGGTCACTCTGGTCCCGTTTAACACTAGGTTCTTTAGTAGATCGTAACTACCGTGTTTAATCTCGAAAACCTCGGCCAAACAGTTGAAACTGAGATTGACGAACTTGATCTTCGGCATGTGCTGCAAGATGCCGAATACTTCGGTCCATTGGGACAGTTTGTTTTGCGCGAGATCCAGTTCCTCGACGTTCTTGCATTTATTTCGAAGCTTTTCTGCGTCATTTCCAGCCGACTCGATGTCGCAGTCTTGTAAGACGAGCAACGCAGGCACCGTATGACGGGGTGATTTCTTCGGAATGAAAATGCTGACCGAGAGGGCGGCCTTCGGCGAGCTCGATTCCGTCTCCTCGTCCGTGAGGGAGCAGTCGGTCGTTGAACTGCCGTACTTCAGCTCCAGCGCTTCCAGCAACGACGGCATGTTTACTGCATTCTGAAACCGACCACCATGGATCATTAGATTACTTCGTATTCAATGTGTTTCCATTTTGTTTATAGTTTATCAACGTTTAGTTGTTTATCAAGTAACAATCAGGTTTTGCAACGGTAAAAGAGAACTGGTAAAACTCTCATGACATACATAAGCAACCATAAGACTAAGTACAACAAGAATTATTTACAGTGTCTATAAAGAGTATCATAGCGCTTATCATAGCATTTACACACTAATTAATTAGGTTCAAATATATTTTTTATACGATTCAGTAGTAGTTTCATGAATACATAAATTTGATACTATGAAATTGTAATGCAGGGCACGATGGAGAAACGGTACACTGGAAAATAAGGATATGTGCCAATACTTTTTGTGGTTACTGTGGAATAAATCGAATGCTTTTATATCCTAGCTGTATTACTATAAACATCACACGTGTCCCATAACGTAAAACACCGAATAAAGAAGAAGTTGTGAAAACTTTTGAAAAAATACATATTCTAATATTTATGGCCAACGGCGTAAGTACATGAATTAATTTTGCCAAATATATTTCAACTACAATAGTATGTTACTCTTAGAATTTTCTCATACGTTATCGCATTTCTCCTTCGTTCAACATCCTCAAAAAAAGTTCTCAAGTACAGTATCGTGCCGGGTACACGTACTCTGATCTCCCTACTCTACCGTAACACCATTGACCCGATCGTCATCTCCGAGGATAGAACCGAATAGTCGACAAAGAGGAGACAAAGAGTCGTCTCTGGCGGCAACGTACAAGACAGCTTTTGTTATCCAGAAAAGGAAGAAGGAGAAAAAAGAAAAGACGAAAAAAAAAGAACGAAAAGGGGCAAAAGCTGAGACAAGGAAAAAACCCGTGGACCGAGTGGATCCCCGAGGTCGACGTCGGACACGCGGAATATCTGGTCTGACCATATCCGTTAAGGTCGCGATATTGTCTTTTTGCGCAACGGAAAACCGGTACTGGTTCCCTTGTCGTCGTTGGAAAACGATTCTGCGATCGAACAAGCTTCACCCACGCGATTCTCCTATCCGCGACGCAGTTCAGATTCGATGCACTCCCACCTCCGTGGACAAAGATCATTCGCAAGCATTTCTCGACTTTGTTCCCGTCGATCGATCCTTTCTATCAATTTTACGACCAATACAAAGTGTGGGAAGGTGAAGCGAGCAACCTGTAGGAGCATGGGAGTTCCAATCGTCCTATTTTATACTATAGCATGTTTTGTATAGTAGTATGAAGATAATGTATAAAGGAACAGAACTTACAAATTGCTCGTTATACGTACATTAATATCCATAAGTATTTAAGTGCAAATTATTGCGCATGTATATAACGTAAGATGTACTTGAAATGAAATTCTTTGATCTAGCTCTAGGCTCTAATCTTATCACGAGTTAGTACAAATACAATTGATTGTTATAAATAAAGAAGCAATAATGAAACGTCTGTTCAATGTCGAGATCTTACAGCTATTGATATATGATGTTTTCCTAGCTACATTCTAAAAGTAGGATTGATTTTGTGAAGTATCAGCTATTCGTTACGGATAAACATGGAACTCGAGTGACGCAGATATATTCCTTGTTTAAATTTGACTGAACATCTGATCGCAGTTACAGCTGGTGGTAAAGAACTAACAGTAGAGTTGCAGCAGGTGTTCAAGTACTTATAGACGCTAGCGTATACATGTACTATGATTACGTAGAATCGAATCTATAGTCTGTGCTGCGTATTTGACGAAATCGCTTTAAAACGGTAGTCGATTTGAACGCGTACGACTTTCACCGAACATTAAATCATATCGGTCATCATAAATAATAGCAAATAAAAATACAGTGTCGTGATTGTTCATATCGATGGCTTGGTAAGACTGTCTAGGGTAAATATATATCATCTAGCATTCTAACTACAGTTAAATCAATTGTATAAAATAGCGTGACGGAGGTTAATGCGCGCAATGACAGGGAACGAGTACGGAGAAGAAGCAGGAATCGCGTAGAATGGAATGCGGCAGTTTCTACTCGAAAAATCCGAGAGAAGGAAAAACTAAAAGCGTACAAGTGCAACGAACTGCGACGAGGACGATTACGGAATATCGCGAGAGCCGACGGCGGCAGGAGGAAAACGTTGCGTCAATTTGGCGGAGATGCGACGTGCCAGCGGCCGAAAGAAAAACGCATCCACGAGGCGAGCTTGGAGACAGGCCAACTCGTGTCGTTTCCATTTACGCGAAACTTTTCAGCCGCGGTTCGCTACTCTCTGTGTCTAGATGCTATACGTTGTATCCGTTGCACCAGGCTCGCGCTTTCTAACGGCGAATTTACCTCGTTAAATCGTGAGCAACGTACCGGACTCGAGAAAAACTAGCGTCCCCGTCTGTCCGCGTTGCTCACGAGGGGCAGAGAGGACGCACGCAACAGTTTCAACCCTGTGGAAAATCGTCGGACAGAGAGCGAGGAGACAAAGGTCCGCGCGATCCGCTCGACGCATGGCAGTGGACCGACATAATAGTCGTTGTTGCATTATACTCCCCGGCTTCCCCTACGTAATCGCGATATCGGTTCAACGGCCATGCGAAATTAACTTTCTCCGGCGCGGGTCTGCCAACGAGAAGCCCACTAGAAGCAGCATGGTTGCTACATATACATTAGATTGCCAGCGATGTGCTCGAACCGCTTTCAAACCGATTCCATCATTTTTAATATCGAACATAAAGTAAATTCGATTAACCGGTTTCTCTTCAGTGGGTTATTTGATTAATAACTCGGTGAATGGTTAACGTAGACCGCCACTTAATCGGCATGGCGAAACTGCATAGATATTGATATAATTAACGTGAGGTTGAGGATAACCGAGACTGATTTTATGTCTTCGGTCCATTCTGATGGGATATTTTAATCCGTTACGTTGCGAGGAGCAGTTGTAGAGGACGAGTAGAGGTTGCTCTTCAAGTACATTATTTCTGCAATACTACATTGATTCTATAATTAGATGTTGCTTTGTAATTAACTGTTAAAGCGCTATATATTTGTAATTTTAAGTGTATCTAACGTGTTAATCGAGAAAGTTCAGCTAACGGCTTATTTATTTAGAAATTCCCTATCTTTTTATACCACAAATACCGTTACAAATCAATTACATTTACAAGGATTAAAACTGTCCTAACCAAAATTCATCTATCTTCGCTACCAATCTTTTATTTCGTAATTACAGAAATGACAGAATTAAGGAATAATTTCTTTAACAAAGATAAAATTCAATATGAAAGTTACCGTTTAATTTTAAAGTTTTCAAGACCTCGAGTGTATCAGTGAATCGTGAAGCATTCGAGTGGTTCTAAAAGCGAACGTGGCTCGTAAGATTTCGAGTTGCCATTGCTGGCGTTGCGCAGGAATCGGAACAACAGGTCGATGCAATTAGTCACTGGATACCGTGATTCCCACACGGTGATTCCTTTTCGAATGGGGTTAGGGAACATAGGTCAGGAACGATTCATTTGTCCAATCGAAGTCTGAAAATATTTCATTATATGTTAGAAAAATTTCAAAAGACTGTTTACATCAAAATCTTGATAATACGCATAACGAAACGGGCATAAAAGATTTTCCAATTGTAATATACAAACTGATTTAATGAGGTTATACAATGCATCGGGTTGCATCATATAGTCGCAGTGTTTGTTAACTGGTCTAACATCGAAGCACAGTAACAATGCTAAACGTGAACATGTTACTTTCTCCTCGACCGATTATTTTACATACGAACTATTCGCGCTTGTAAAATTAACCATATGAATCGCAACAAGCGTCCGTTGAGGAAACCAATTTAACTAAAAGCTGCTCGAGCAGAGAGAAACGCTGAATTTTTATACTGACGCTTTATGGGTAATTCGTCCCTCTGGCGGTGAATATGAAAACTATGAATGCAATGAACATAAACATTTGAAAATTAAAAAATTCTAAACTACTAAAACTCTTCGATTCGAAAATTTCAGAACTCAGAAATATCAAAAATCTGAGATTCGAAAGATTTGAAAACTTGAGAATTCCAAAACTTTTGTATTCGAAAATTCTAAAATTCATCTAATATGTCACAGATACTAAAAGTAGATTACAGAGTTAACAGGTTGAATTTAAGCGAGCACGCAAATGCCTCTAACAGCTGACGATTGCTCTCTTTCCGGTCGTTCAACGATATTAGAGAAATTCGCACGTTGTCTCCACACGTGGTAACGCACAGCTAAATATACGCGACTAATGACTGTTACGAAATGTCAAGCAGAAGCTGCCGAGTAGTGGGTCAGTCGTAAAATCAGATTCTGTTTCGCGTGTGTTCCCTAACAAGCGATTAGTTTCGAGGAGAAAGGTGTCGATTTTCAATGGGTATCGATTTTCAATGAGTATCGATGATCGAGTCTGTACGCAACAAAATGGTTGTACTCACTACATTTTAAATTTATTTAAGTAAATACTTAAGTTACAAAATAAATTAGACATAGAATAAATTGCCCGCCAATAACAATTCTTTGCAATGTGAAGACTTAGAAAGTTCTATCGCGAGATATGTGAAGCGGAAAAACTTAGAATTGACCCTCTCAAGTAAGAGAAACATTTCTACTATAATTTCCTCCTAATGTTTTTCATGGGAGCGATAGGAAATAATAAAAACTGATAAACGATACTTTCTAGCTGGAGGCGAGACAAAAACAGCGTACGGATCTTTAAGATGGAACATACAGTGGCTTATTTCTAGTCACATTTTATGAACACATTATGTGCGTTATACAAAATATTTTTAAATTGCATTAACACTGTTATGAGACTTGGCTATCATGATTATGTTAATCAAATATGAAACAAATCTGAAAATACATAGAGAATCTGCAAGTATATAATTCACAGAGATGACAAAAGTATTTAAACAGTCAATTATCCATTACATTAATAAAGCTCGATATTCAGTTGGTCTATCTTTAACAAATATTGTATATGCTTAAGATGGCTATTTATGCTGTATACTAATTTCTTACTAAATATAAGTTTACAGTAAAGATCTTGCAACTTGTATATACATTTCAGATTTCAAATTGTACCGATATAATCATATGTTGATATAATACCAATGGAATATCAAAATGTTTTACGTAACACATACAATACGGACATAAAAGTTTTCTATGGTAAGTGTTCAGATACTTTCGTGAACTCTATTATTTCACTATATGATTTCTTTCTTCGTAATGAAGACAAAGAAAAGATCGTATTCGGTTCTGCTTAGGGGGTTATTGAGGAAATCGATGATGGAGATCTATTCTTTGCTGGAGGAACAAGCTAGTAGAAGGAAATATCGACGAAAGTTCGCTGGCGGCTGGTGTATACTGCGCAAATGCTCTCCCGCCTCTCGGAATATTACTTGGTTGCCCAAGGTTGCCGTTCGTTCTGCTCACGACTCGAGCATTATGCACGTGTATAGATATATCAGCTACGCACTTACAGCAATATACCTCTACACCAACGTATTTACGATACACGCTTAGAAGATCTATCTCTTTATCGTACACATACACCAGGAGAGTACATGTCAGCGTTTCCCAACCATTTTTCCATTCCGTTAAAACGTTTACTTACCACGTGCAATACGTGTTTTCTTCATCGTTAACTATAGTATAATGAGACATTCGATGAAGCTAATGAATAATTCAAGGTTAATTGAATTACTTAGCCAATAAAAAAATGATAGAGAATATTCATTATTTGAGAATACATATATATTACTAGAATATTATAATATATCATACGTATATTATCATTATATATTACATAATATTATAAAAATATTAAATAATAATAATTAAGATGATAAAGAATATTAGAAATGAAAACGATATTGAATATCAACTAAGTTCACCATGTTGTTTTCTTTTTAGACGACTCTAACAAGTTGAACCGAGACAAAGTCGAGCTGAAAAACGAGATTGGGAAACTCTGTAAGCGCAATGCACCTATTCTTTGTTCATTTCTCGGCTTTTAAGAGCGTGCCTCGCATCGGTGCACGGCAATTATTGACGTGTGTGTGAAAAACAAGAGATACATCGAACACCGTATGTTCTATGTATGTATATACGAGAGTATATGCGCGTCTGATTGGTACCAGGACTACCAGGGCCTCTCCCTTCCGAACAAACGACGATGGTTCAAGTTGGTCGCTTGCACGACACGGATCAACGATTTAACGTGAACAGAAAACAGAACAGTCTCTCTCGATCTCTGCGGTCGGATCGTTCCAAATCGATCGATCGCTTCCCCGATACGCGGAATCTCACTTTCTCTGAAACTCTGTTTTCTTTTCCCTTTGTCTTGCTGCTCACCGTGAAACATGTTTTGAGAATTAATCGAGATATAAAAACAATATCAGGCAAATCTTAATTCGAAAATGGAAGAATAATTGCTTATCCACTTGGAGAAATCATTTTCCATGAAGAAGAAAAATACGGGTAGTTCCTGTTTCTTTTAGAATGTTCGTCGGTAAGAAACGGTAATACAAAAAACCATTCGTAATTTTTATGTTAACGAATGAGTAAATTAATTACTTCCCGTTTCATAGCGTTTTAAATATAAAGAGATATTCTCGTTCATATGTGTATGTAATATGTTATACCGACATGACTGAGATGTCGTTTGATGATATTGATGTCTTACATATTATTTTCGTTCATATACATCTATATATAACATATAAATGTATATATCATTATACACATATGAACGACACGTTATACATAACAAATCATTGTCTTTCTATAGTTGAGAATCGATTGAAAGTTTTTCCATTTATAATCTGATTAAATAATGCACGACCGCGCACGTTGCTTTCTAATCATTTATTTACGCGAATATTTTCGATGTGGAAACGCATCTGCTATAATCGTAAACTTTATAGAAGCATTATTCGTGCAGTTGAATCGCTTTCGTTTACATAATCTACGTCTTCCGTAAGTACAGCGTAAAATGACCCATAGAATTCCTGTAAATGGAAATTTTTATTGAATAATCTCCACGAAGAAATTGACTTCACAAACTTTACAAAGAACACGATAATAATGACGTGTTATCGCTGATGTTTCATTTCATTGATTTCACATCCCAGAACAATTACGAAGCATCGAACATTTGTATTTTGTCATGAATGATCATGAAAAATTAAGTATTAGAATATGTTAATTCAAATAAAAGAGATACTCATTTTTTTAGGATAACTATCGAAAAGGGAGGGTATAGCAGTCGATAAGTTAATCGAAGAGAATTAAGAATCGAGAAATTAATGACATAAAATCTGTACTCGAAATGATGCTGTTTAATACTACATAAATTCGCGCTACCTTATGTCCGAACAAACGTGTTAAAGTACTGTTCCTTTCAATTGCGTTGGCCTTGAGGTTAGTAGACAAGGAACGACGCAATTCTCACGATTAATGCCTCTTTGTCCGATCTTCTTTCACGCTCTATTATCGTTCAACTTTATGTTGTAACGTACTCTGAAGGTTAATAAAAGAAACTTCTAATTTGTTTTTCTATTACAATTTAATTACTTCCATTACCTACACATATTGTATATACGTTTTTATTCGTGGAAGACGAATTTACGAACTATACCTAACGACACCTATAATCTACGACCAATGAACCGTCGCCTCCACTGTCGATAAATCAGACAATCCTTCAACGCATTACAAACCAGCCCTTAAAAAATATCAACATATAAAATATTAACTTTAAGTCTAATCTGATATAGTTATGATCGATGTAAAAGGCGTAAGTAAAACGGTGGCGTAAAAATAACGAAACGATAATAAAAATAATGAAAATAATGAAATTGCGACGCTAACAGCTGTCAAGACACGCTGTTTAGAAGCGTAGATTGCGCGCGTACAGCTGATAATGATTATGTAAGGTTCGAGCGCACAACTGAGCAAAATATTATCTTTCTACCATCAACTGTTCATTCATTTCAGAATCTTGAAAGAAAAGGGATAACCTTAAAAAATAACAATCACTACATACGTATTGTGACTATTACTATCTCTGAATCATATCTTTGACATATCGTCATACATGAGTCTTTCGATACGCAACACGTTCGAATCTTGTAACAGGGACTTAAGCTTACAACTTGTTACTAAACGAATGAAATATTTGTGTCTGTGATATAACCAAAACAACGTTATATTAAACGCACGTTACTTAGGTGGATCGATCGAACACGAGTTTGGAAAGATTGAATGAGAGCGGAACGAAGACGCAGTACAAGAATACCATGAAGCAATCGGGTCAAGGATCCTACAACTAAGCTTATGACAAACAGATTATTATTTTATACGAGAAGATAAACTCACTGTTTCCTCCTCTTGCTACGTGCTTTGGCCCTCTGATATCGCTCGGGTATCCGGTGGTTTAGCGATTTATGAGGCTCCGAGCAATATCCTGGTTAGATGCACTCGCGATTTTCGTCAGCGATCATGAAGCGAGATCGGTCTGTTGGATGGTCAAAAAGGGTTAGAAAAGAGATGTGGTGTCGCTGACGGACACACGAACGTGCCCCGCTCGCTGTCCACCGTTGAACTGATTTCTGGTTCCTTTGTTTAGTAAACAGAAACAGCTGAGCCACACTACTAGTTACGATGGTAGAGGTGGCGGGAGCTCGATCTACTCTTCCCGCACAGCGCTCGCTACATTGCACATGCGTATCTCTTCGCCGCGGTCACGTGGCTTCACGAATTCCGCCAATAAGAGAATAGCGTCATACAGTATTGTATTGTAATGTTGAATTAAGATAATGTGTTAAATAGGAAATAGGATTTGAAGAATATATGATGATTATTTATTTATACGAAATGTTTAATAATGATATGTTAATATTCATGAAGTTTATGATAGTAATATATATTCCCTTTTCTTATAATTATACATATTGGATAGTATTGCAACATTGTACTGATGAATTAAAATAACATGGCAAATAAAAAATATTTGATTACTGAATATCTAACATTATTCGTGGAATTTATGAGATTTTATACTGTCTGTTTATGATTGCAGGTGTTTAATGCTAATGTATTCTCAATGAAACAATTCAATTAGAACGCGTTAAGAATTTCAGTGTCAAGGGAAAAGGAAATTGATTAACGCAATAGAAAAAGAATCTTTAACACACATTGCGAAATGCGTATCTATAATTCAATGATATTATAAGTACTTATATACCAACATATTGAATAATCACGATGACACCATAAAAAGACGCCTCATTTTCAATCGAGATATAGCGAGAAATTACTAACAAATGGATAAAAATTTAATGAGGATGGATAAAATCTAATGACGAATAGACATTTCTTGACGAAAAATTTGTGGTGATACTAAATTTAAAAAAAGGCTTAAAAAAATTGAGTGTTGTCGGTATTAGTGTAATTTCAGTCGATAAATGGTAGACTCGATAATGAGATTCTTATAAAATAATCGATTCGTAGTTAACCCAATTTCGTCCCTTAAACAATGTTATATTATTTATTGATACATAGAATTTATCAATAATACCATTAGCTAACAGTATTACACTTGTTTCTATTTCCTCGAAAGTTTTCATTTTCTCGTTCCTTGTGTGTGTGTGTGTGTGTGTGTGTGTGTGTGTGTGTGTGTGTGTGTGTTTGCGAAATTATAATACATATATATCAAAGAGCAAATTTGCCCTAATTGATCATCTTTTCCTTTCTTCTTTGTCACTTGTCTACACCGCAATTGGTTACTATTAGATTACAATTACAGTTCATACGTACACGTATAATTACACATTACGACATTACATACATGTGTACCTGTATATATATATATATATATGTATATATTTATATTTATATGTATATTTATATATTTATAAATTACAGATCGGAGATTAAAGGTACTTTATATCTCATTTTCTTTAAGGAATGTTTTCGCATTCTCGATCTTTTCTTTCTTCTTATACCTACTTCGAGATTTGATGCCAATCAAAATTATTCGTAACAATCGTTAAATCATTCGCAACAATCGTAACGAAACACTTTTTTCTTTATACTCGCTTCATGTGCTTTTCGAGATCAAACTTCGTACATACACCACACTAACCATTAACGGAATCTCTAAAATGTTAATTAAGCTACATACCTACATAAGTAAACACCAATATAAACTAAAACAGTCATGCCTTTGCTTTTATAGGGTATTCAAAATGCTAAGGTATTTTATTTTTTGTAAATCATCCACGTTGTTTTCGACTCCGTTCTTCGTTGATATTGCAGGTTATTGCGTTTGGTGAAGAGGTTGAAATGTTTAAATTTTATTGATCATAAATTGCAAGAAACGATACAAATAAAATGAAATAAATATGGTATGTATGATTGATAACATTAATAGTTCTCAGCTGTTATAAAAGATTTACTTCTTAACGTTCGATAAAAAGCTCGACGGACGAAATCATTGGTCGATCTATCGTGGTGGCCAAAAAATGGCGTGGGAAGGTAAAAATGCAGTTTAAGGGGTTTCTGTTCCTTCATTGCTCGTTTCATACTACAACGGACGCTCTTTCTAAATTCTATTAATTACCGATCCTAGCACGACTCAATTAACTGTAATCTTTACAGACTCTCTTTACCTGTACAGAACATTTTGTTTCATTTTTTTCACTTAGTAATAATTGTAAGAACAACAACGACGTTACTAATTTCTCCTTTACAATTAATCATTCGAGAGCCGAGTTAACAGGATTATATCTAAAATCTACATAGTTTAATAATTATATGTATGTAAATGCGCGAATAAGTTTGACTTGGGATAGTGATATTTTTTGGAGCAACAACGAATGGAGGTCGTACAGATTCAATTGAGATCTACCTTATCGACGCATTTTATCCCCAGAGATAATTTCAAAAGAAAACTAGTTAAAAGTCGAACACAATTATAGAACTCAAACATTTCAAAATGCTAAACGTTAATTCCTTTTTTAATCAACATTGGCAACAGAATTTATTTTCTTTCGCAAGATGCATAACTATTTTTTTATGAACTTAGGCACTCTTTCTGACGTGTATTATAATCAATTAATCGTTCTTTAGCGAGAGGTCTTTAGGTGATACAGGATGATTTATTCGATAAAATCGAATATTTTTGTAACATTGGATTAATAACTGATAAAGGATGATTCTTTATAAAATAATACCTAAATAGCTACAAGGAAAATAAAATAAATTTTGGTTTTGTCCAAGATTAAAATTTTACTTACGACCTCCTCACAGGGACGAAAAATTTGCATGCTTCCTCTTGCTTTCATCCATTCATTCATTCACAGTCGCGCTTATCAAACATCAATCGACTTGCCGATATCACACATAACCTCTAATTTAAATACCTTTCCTAAGATATCTATACATGCATCATGTGTTTAAATGAACCTTTCCCTTTAGATACATAAATTGGATATCGCCTTCTTGGATATCGCACTAGAGTACGATATTACACGCAGTTGAGATCACGAGCTGGAAACGTCAAGTCCCGAGACGAATTTTTCCCGAAAAAAATCCTCTCGGGATCCATTTAATGTACCAACGCAAACAGACCGTCACGCCGCAAGTGGAAAAGCTTTGCACTGTTTCAAAGTACGGAATGTAACATTTTTACCTATACAGTCTTGTAGAGCAATTAATTGCTTAGTTATATTAATATTTTAGTTTTAAGAGAACATTATTTGCTGGCACTATTAAGCGGTATTGTCTGATTGATGTACTTGATTGGATACATTGAAGCAAGTTTGAGACATAGTATAAATATAAGGCATAATATTGGGTTGTTCGAAAAGTTTACAGCGTTTTTATTTGATAAATTTACAATAAACAACGAAACGTTTGAACAAATGCTGGTTCTAGTTGGATACTAAACAGAATCAAAGAGAAATATAAAAGATTCGTTAATAGAACAGGCTTTTTTAGTGTAATCCTTACGAATCTTATTCGAGAGACATATATAATAAATGAAAAACTTTAAAAACCCGCAAAAGCTATTTGAAGGAATTCACCAGCGGAAGAAGAAATATTTTTCAAGAAAAGTCTCGCGAAGATACAAATGACGAAACGCCTAATTCTAGTTAAATCTTTTTTAACTTTCGCTACGAATTTTTCGAACAACCTAATACGTTCATATTCGCATTGACACGGATCAGAGCGACAATCTATATATAACCGACGATATTAATTAATAGCACTAATTGTCTATACGTTACTTGGCATGTCGGCAGACATTTTTCTACGCGTAATTGATTAGAATTATCGTTAACCTAAATAGACTTAACATAACGTATGACCGGTGAATCAACACCTGACATGTCATACGATCGTCTTATGAGCTAAGGACTAGAATAGACTCTTCCGATTTCCTTTGCAGGATGAAAAATTTCTAACGAAAAATCGACAAAATCTCAACGGAAACTTACGTGTCTAGATCTTCATTCACCTTATGTAAAATTATTAATAACATCTTTCGCATTGTTTATCCTATCTTATACATAGTTAAATAGATTTTTTCTGTTCATTTAGCCTTATCAGCTTTACGCAGAATACTTTGACGAGCCATCGTTTTGCGTCAACGGTGAAATTTTGGGAAGAAAAAAATAGGAAAGAAGAAAAGCGTCGAACAAAAACTTACACACTAAGACTTATGTATATATGATTTGCAAAGCGTTTGAACATATTCTTGCAGCTCGCGTCGCGTACAAGAACAAAATGTTATTAAAGACTAGATTAATGAATTGCAATCTCCCATGCGTCGCGTTTAGTATTATAATTACAAATAATATACGTTTCTCTTCTAGCCTCTCTTGGCAAAAATTGTCGATACCCTCTTTTTTATCGTTATTTACTTACGTGTCTAATAACCGACGATTAATCTGAATAAACTACCTTTCGGTAAACGACTAGATAACATTTGATATAGATCATCTGCAAGCTCAAAACGATGAGATATGCGCCGCACGGTTCTTCCAAGTTAGAACGACTTTCTTAATTAACAATTATTGTCCTCTGATCGTCGTGTTGATACGATAAAATAAGCAAAACACTTCGGAGATATCGACTGCTGCAATTAGAATAAACAAAATTAATATAAAATATTCCAAATAAAATATATATTTTGATATTTTTATATTGGATAAATTCATGGAATGAAATAAAAAATCAATTTTACATACCCAATTTACTAAATTTCTTCAATAACTAATAATCCGCTAATCCGACTTTGAAATAGTTTAAGCAGAGCAAAGCCTTTCACCGCGAGTGCGCATTACTACTTAGCAAGCTAAACTGAACGTAAAATCGGTATTGTCCTCCCTTACAAATTACTCCTTTCATACGTACATTTCGTTAACTGGTTATATTTAACACGCGTCGACGACGCATCGACGTTTAGCGTTTCACGGATCGCAGCGACCACTAACGATTTAACCCGTACGAACCATTTATCCTCATTATATCCTCTTAGTATCGATGTGCGTTCGAAGTTATCAAGGTTCATGCGTGACTTGCTTTGGTAAAAAGAGTTTAACGTATGGGTTTTTGAGATAAACGCGTTTAAAGATATGCACTCTGCAGTGCGATATTACTAAGTACAATCACTTCATCATGTGTGCAAAAGATTTAGTTAAAACTCAAAACTTTGCTGATAGCGGAGAAACACAAAAGAATAACTTATTATTAAAATTACTTGGTGATAATTTGTAACTTTTATTGATGCAATAAATAATTGCCAACTTTCACATTGCATCGCTATTAAAACCACTTGAAAAGTTGCAATTTTTATTAATATGAAATAAGAAAAGAGCATACTTTTGACTGTGAAAGAATATGAAAAGGTCAAGATCGACTTCTTCGAATCTTAACATTTTATCAGAGCACGTCACATACGCTATTGCTTTTCATTAGGTTACACGATTACTCCAATAACGTGTTGCACTTGCTCGCATGGAAATCGTCCATTCATTCCGAGCTGCAACTCGTGAAACGTCATGCGTTCAGTCACAGGCATTGTTTCGCTTTCTGTATATACCTTAGCATTAACAAGTAATTCTCCTTAAGTTCCGTACGTGTTACAGGTTACCTTATGCAAGACTGATTTGGATTTAATCGGAGGAATCGGAATCTGATTCCGCGCCAGCGTCTGAAGCTTCCCCTTGCGTCTCCGGCGTCGTTTCCGGAATTTTTCGTGTGTAGGTCGCAGATACGTATGCTCCTGGACCTTCTCCTTGCGTATGCTCGATTCCAACTCTGGTATACGACGAGTAATAATAATTCTTTATTTGTATATTATATTTGTATAGTTGTATGTTGTAAATTTTTGTTGCGTTATATATGTAGGGCATAGAGGAAAAACACGATAAGTCTGCTTCTTGCCTCTTACAATTTTAAAATTAAAATACCAGCGCGATATTGTAATAAAAATACGATTGAAACCCGAAGTAAATACGGACGTTTAACATGTAAAATATTTATTTTTGTCGGAGGATCGTACCTGTACTCGTGTCGCGACAAATTCCTGACGTATTTCTCTGGTGGAGTGTCGCTGTCGTGATTTTGAAAACTAACACTCCTCGCCGTTGTGTGAGACACTTGGGTCGCTGGCATCGTGAATTCCACGTAACAGTACTCGGCTAGGTTCTCGGGGATCTGATCGTAGGAAGTTAGGGCCATTCGACAGATCAATTGGTGTGTCGTGTATGCTCCTGTCAATGATATCATCGATATTATTTTACATTCATATTTTGTAGGATAAAGTAATTCTTAAGTTAAGACAACCAAAATGCAAGCAATTATTATCCAAGACGTGTATGAATCAGTTTGAAGCTCGTAATTCGCTAAAAAGGATTGTAGAAAGAAATATAAAAATAACCGGTTGCCTACATTAGGGTTGAACATCTATAACAAAGAAGGTACCTTGGCCTTCTTTCGGTAACCTAGGCATTCTCCAAACGATAGCACGATGTTGATGCTCGTATTTTGCCTGACCGGACGTCACCTCCATCAGCTGAGGTTCCAAAGTATCGACCGCACCGAGAAATCTTTCAATACCCTTGATCTTTCCTGTTCTCCTATGAGCTGACTTGACGGATCCGTATCTGAAGTGTTTTTCCACCCTGAACAGGTAGATCCAGCACTCTGGAATGGGGAAACGTACCATCACGTCCTCGCAGGGCACTTGGCCCAGTTTTCTTGACGCGAATCCCGGCACGAGAATGTCCGCCCTCAGTTCTACCTGTTGATAACGAAAGAACGAGGTCAAAGAGGGGAAGCGTCGAACCAGAGGCGTAAAACTGCCAAAGCAGAAACGAGTATTGATATTCGACAAGAACAAGCAGCGTACGCGGTGTCGAGGTGCGTGCAAATTTTCTGGATGAGAAGTGACATTACCTTGTTACCGGTAACGCACATTACGGCTTTAAGCTGAAGAGGAAGCTCTCTGTTTTTAGGAGGCCTTACTCGGAACCTCATAAGTTCGATATAGCATGCATCCGGTGGCTTGAACCTTCAAAAGGGTTAGTCAGGTGTTAATTGCAATTAGTCGTTAGTTAGCAGCGTTGTAGCTGTTGTTACTATCGTTTCAAGATAGAGTCTTATAAGTGGTTATCAAGAAGATATTTCCAAAAATCGTTTGTTGCTTGTTGAAGACGTACTTTATAATTCTAGATTTTTCGTATTCGTCCTGTTGAACGCAGGAATGGAATTCAACGTTCTCCAGACGGATCCATTCTTCGGTTACCACTGGAATTATATCGTGTCTGCCTACTACCTCTTTCCCTTGGCGCCACATGTCGTTTATTCCCAATTCAACGTCAGGCATTCCTGAGATAATGAAATTTTAATGAAAGTACTTTTATGGTAAAATAATTCCGAGGGCAGATAAACGAGATCCTGGTGTCTATAGACTATAAATTACAATTTTATTGGAAATTTCTATGATAATATGATGTTAATTGTCAACAGTTGGCCAAATCTTACCAGAGAGGAAGCCCAAGAAGAACAATCGAACACGCGCTATTTGCTTCTCGACCTGACCTTGCGAGTTCTGTTCCACGTACAATTCATCCACGACCGTAATCTGCACGTCTTCTGTCTTATAACTGAGCGCCCGATCTCGATGAGCCGGCAATCTGAACAGAGCTTCCTCGATCGCGCAAGAAAACTGCTTCATATCTTCGTAGAGTTGAGAACCCAGTTTGAATAACTGAGAAATCTGTACAGAAAAGATCAAAGTCATTTAATAATAATATTTCTATGATTTATTTTAATAATTGAAATTTTTCAATATTAGCTCATTAAGGATCACCATTAAGGATCCATTAAAGAACAAGCAATGAAGTAATGTACAAAAAATACGTAATTTATATATGCGTATATAAAACACATCATTGCATAATAGAAAATTTGAAAATCTGACAATTCGAAAATTTGAAACTTTAACAGTTCGAAAGTTTAGAGATGCGAATCTTCGAATATTTGTAAACTTGAACATTTCACAACTTGAACAAGATTGAACCTTAGTGAGCATTTTATATTTATATTACTTTATAAACTCTATTTTCAGAAAGCTGTACAATTCCGATATAAAAAGAAATTGCACCTGTGGCGCGTGTTCCACGGGAAGACCGAGCTTCCTTAGATCGCTTCCAAATTCTTTCACCCCCTGATAATCACCCTGAATGGCGTACGCGGCGAACTGACTGAGTTTATTCGTTATCCTTTCCGCCTTTGTCACCTGGCCAGGTCGTACTCCAGGTCGTTCCTTGTAGAAAATGTATTGCAGCTTCACCGTGAATATTTTCCCGTATTGGTCAAATTGCTGTGCTCCGATGTCGGATATCGAGTAAGAAGGAACTAAAGGTAATTCTTGGAAGGGATCCTTGTCTTCTCTGCTGTTGAACAACTGGAGTACAGGACTGTCACCTTGGTAGACCAGTTTTATGAAGATCTTCTTCCAGAATCGTTGACCGGTTATCTTTTTCTTGTTAGGTTGGCGCAGGTGCATGTCCCAGCCGTCACCGGTGTACGTCACTCTTGGGAAGTCTTCCAAAGGTTGGCTAACGTCTTCGTCAAATAGGGGAGTCGGAGGAGTTTCCTAGTATCAGATAAAAGCAAATAACAATATACAACATATTATACGATGTATACGTACAATGTAATACATAGAATAAACAACTAGTTTTATTCATTTGATCAAAAACAAAGACATAGTTATAGAGTATTTTAATAACAAAATTTGTTCTATCTAGTTTATATTTAAAAAAGTATGCATAATGACGAATGAAGATTATAAGATTCAATTTACAAAAACGAATACGTCGATGTTTATAATACCTGAGAATCTGTCCTGGTCAGTTCAGCAGGTTGAGCAGTTTCCGTAGTGGGAATAGCGTCCTGTGCGAATCCTGACTTGTCGAAGGGATTGAATCGTGGCGAGGTATCTGTGTAAGCTGTGTTTTGCGGACTCTTCGGTGGTGGCGCTAGCACGGGGACAGCTCCTCCTTCGATTGCTCCGCCTTGATCATCCTCTTTTGGTCTACGGGTACAAAATGCATTAGCCAAGCGTTGATACTTATATTTATTAATATTTATTTGATATTTATTATATATTTATTAATTGATTATTTGATATATCAGTGCTTACTTAATGAATACACTGAAATCTGGTCCCGCATCCGAATCTACAGAGTCGGTTCTCTTTACATTTGGCTCCGGTGGTGGTGCAGTCATACTCAGGAACGAGTCAAACCCATCAGTTTCTCCAAATCCAGTCACTGCTGTCTCTGACCCGGTCGCGGACGAATCACCCCAAACTAAATACACAGTAAAGAGTCAAATAAATGTAAATCTAAATATACTTTAAATAGAAGAAAATATGTGTAATTTCTATTCATAGAAGCTTATTATTTAATCCGCAAGCTTACAGAAAATTACAAGAAAATTCTTTTACCATCGCTAGACGTGTCCATGGCGGTAGGCCCGCCGCCAAAGGCATCCAAGAAAGGATCTCCAGCGCTGGTTTCTTGCTCCGCAGCTTTATCAAACTTCGAAGCAAAAATATCAAACGCATCGCCAGTACCTTCGATAACTTTCGTAGTTGCTGCAAAGTTATCCAATTGCTCTTCAGGCTTATACGCTTCGTTGATGGGAAATTCAGCTCCCGGAGTCGGACTGGTCGATGTCATTCCACTGATATCTTTCGTAGGTTCTTCGAAATCACCAAGTAAATCAGAAGCAAATGGTCCATCGGACTGAGTGGATGACGCATTCATTTCCGTGCTTGCGAACAAAGGTTGTGTGCCGGGCGTTTGCATGGATGTTGTGAAATGCGAGGCCGTGGTATCTATGGTACCAAATGGTCCAGAAGACATCGTATCGGCAACAGAAAAGAACGCAGACTCGGTAGTCATCGTGGACAATTGCTCAGTGCCGCTGGTAGCGAATAATTCAGCTCCAGCTGTCGATGATTGCATAGTTTCTGAGGCAACAGGGGATTCCGCAGCGAAATCTAAATCAATACCAGTCTTCTCCGTGTCACTTCCAACAACTCCGGTCGTGGAAGTTATAGATGGTCTCTTCTCACTTGTTACAGAAGCAGTTTCCGGGAAATCTGACTTAAAGGCATCCTCAGCCTGAATAGGAGATGCCTCTTGCTCTGTAATACTGACGAATGGATTGTCTTGGCCAGTGGCACTGATCAAGGATACTCCTGTTACCAAACTGGTGGCGTCTTCGGTGTTTATCGACGTGGAGAAGATGGTAGTGGTTGTCGTGTCTGTATTGGGTGCGTCAAGGAGATCCAAGATGTCGTGGTTCTTTGATGGCTCTGCTACTTTGCTGTCGTCGGACATTAAGTCTGGCACGTTGGAATCCACGTCCAGGAAGTCGGCGAAACTGTGCTCCGGAGTTGGCGATGGAGAGTGCATCAACGTTGGACTGGGTGTTCTTGTTGCCTGTAATTAACGATCAAATGAAAGGAACCAAACTTTGACAGATAACAATTTTGATTTTGATTTATCCGGTAATTATTTACATACAAGATGGTACACATAATTTTTATCTGGCAATTGCATATGCATGTAGAAAATGGTACTCCTCACTGATATATCTATGTTATCAAGGTCAATGTCCTGAGTAACTACGCTTCTATTTGAAAGATACGTATACATAAAAATATTCTTCTTTTAAGAATTTGACTAGGTTTGAGTCAGGTGATAAATAAAAAAACTGTAACTGTAAACCGCCGCTATAAGGAAACACCTGTGCTCTTTCGTAATTTGATCGAATCGATGAAAACCAACAAAAACCAACTCTCCAACAAACCCTGTAACATATTAAATTCTACTGTACATGTTCGTTAATTTGAAAAATGATCATGCAGAATAGTACGTGTCTCACCCAATGACCCTGATACTCATTAGTCAGTGGAATATCCTGATAATGCTCAAGTTCTCGAAGCATCCTCTATATAATTACCATTTATCTCACTATAACGAACCTGTAATCGATCCAGGAGATGATTAGAAGTAGCATCCATAGCTCCAGTAACGGACAAGATCAAGTCTTTGGTGTTTTTAGGAGGCGCCGGTGGTTGAGGTCTCGGCGGAGGCGGCCTCGACGGTGCAGTCTTGCCATTCTTGGGTTGAACTGGTGTCACAGGCACCACCGGAGACGGCGGAGGTGCAGACTGCAACTCTTGACCGAAAAGTTCGTCAGTCGCTTGAGTAGAGATCGGCGCGTCGAACAGGTTCGTGCTCGACTCGCTCACAGTCGTCTGAAAAATGTTCGCGGATTGACCAGAGAATATGTTAGATGCCGTAGTGTCGGTGGTAGTAGCTTCGAAACCAGTGCTAGGTGCAGTGGTCTCCGTGGCGAAAGAAGCGAAAGGGTTCGTCGAATCGACTGTAATGGCTGGTTGATAAGATTGGTCTGCTCCAAAATTCAGGAAAGGATTCTCCCCTCCTCCGGCTGTTTCCGTGTCCGCGAAGTCCTGAAGGAAAGGATTCGACGGTTGGCTAGCTTTCCTGTCGTTGGACTCGACACCGTAGTCGTCCATCAAGAAAGGGTTTCCACCTTTGGAATCCATGTTGCTCGATTGAAAGGTTAATGGACCAGCTTAAACGTTGCTTAAAATATTCTTTGGTATAGTACTTTCTAATATATAATTGCGCGGATCGTTTAGCAGAGAGTCTTTTACTGGGAACAGAAGGAGGATAGATTAGATGTTCTACTTCTGCATTAATTCGGATTCAAGTATCTTCAGTTCAGTTTTTCCTGGCCCTAGGGTAGCGAAACTGGTGTCGAAAGGATCCACGTCCTCTCCTAAACCGAAGTCGTCGTTCTGCAAAGGAGTAAGTACTTTGGCTCCAGGATCTTGGTCGTCGATGCACAAATAATCTGCTGTTTCCTTCTTTTCCTCGGCTCTGGGATCAAAGTCAGGATCAACCTCCGGAATGCTAGTTTTAATGATCGCTGTGAATGCGATAGGAACAGGACGAACGGGCAGCTCGCCAGGAATTTGCTGCAGTTCGCTCTCGAGAATCTTCAGCTCAGCTTTACCAGGAAGAATATTAGTGGCGATAGAAGTGTCGAAAGGATCGTTGTAGGAAATCTCTTCTTCCTCTTCGATGGGCTTCGACTCGATTCTTGGCGTCAGAGGCTTCGCGTCCACCTCGATCTTCTCGTCCAGCAAACTTTCCTGCCTCTGCTGCAGTTTCGGTTTCCTCTGTTCCTCGAACTTCTTCAACACAGAGTCCTGAAGCTCGGCGATCTTCAAGTTGTTCGGCCTGATAGAACTAGCTGTGAAATCGCTCTGTCTTCTGACAGGTTCCCCTTCGGCTCGCGGATCAAAATCGTGGTCGCTCAGGCTATGAGGTAACTTTGACTCCTGTTTCAACAATTCTGACTCGATTAACTTCAATTCTGTCTTTCCGGGAGCTACCTTGGCCACGAAACTGGTATCAAAAGGATCCACATCAGCTTCCTCCTCCTGTATAGGTAACAAATCGTCGATAGATTTCTGAGAATAATAAGGTGTCAGAGGTTTCGAAGGTAGTGCTTTCTCTTCTTCGGTGGTTGTCAGTAGGTCTGGACGTTTGGATGGTGTAGGCAATTCGAAAGCAACGGTCTTTGAAGGTGCTAGTTCTAGTACCTCTGGCCTCGAAGATCTTCGTCCACGGTCGCCAACCTCGCCAGTATCTTCTTCTTCTTCGAATTCAATCTGAAAGATTGGTTTAACAGGTGCTGTTGGAAGAGGAGGTCTTGGTGGTAGCTTGGATACAGTAATGTCAACCGGAACAGCTGGCTGCTCGTCCTTTCTTGGGTCGAAATCGTCGTCGTCCAGAGAATTAGAAAGATTAGGTTGTTCACCAAGCAGCTCTTTCTCGAGGAACTTCAACTCTGTCTTTCCAGGAGGAATTTCTTTGATAGCAGAGGTGTCGAAAGGGTCTACGTAGCTGAGATCTTCCACTGGAGCTATAGGTTCGTCCGCGAGTTGACTTAGATCGGTTGTAGATCCTCCTAGAAGATCCTTCTTAGGTTGCAAATTACTGACCCTCGCTCTGAGCTCTTCTTTCAGCAAACCTGTCTCATAGTCTCTGTTCAATCCAGCTGGATCGGTCAAAGATATCGTCACCTCTGAAACCGGAAGCTCTTCTAGTTCTTTCTCGATGAACTTTAACTCTGTCTTACCAGGAAGGATATTCTCAGCGAAAGTAGTGTCAAACGGATCTTCTTCGTCGACGAAAGTAGCTGCCTCGAAGCTCGCTTCTATTATCTCGGCTTGGAAGTCTACAGCCGCCGGTTCCTTAGTTTTGAAAGGATCGTCAGCCTCCTCGAGACGTACCGGTTCATCTGGCGCTGCGTCTAAATCGAACTCTGCGTCGTCCAAGTCGGGAATCTCCTCTAGGATCGTTTTCTCTTTCAATACTTCGAACTCAGAAATATCCAAAGGTCCGTTCGACTGTTTGTTGTCCGCAACGTTCTCTTGATTCACAGCTGGGCTGACTGGTCTTGGTAGAACCGGAGGAAGCTTCGTAAGATCGACAGGAATATCAGGAAGATCGCTGTCGTCGTCCAGCAAAGTCTTAGTCACGTTCACAGGCTCCGCTACTACGCTGCTACTCTCCGCAAGTTGCTCAGATTCCTCGAAGTCATCCAATAATAAATCTTGTTGAAGTCTAGGCCGCCTGCCTTTCGTGATCTTGCACGAGCTCACGTAATCGACTCTTCCGGAGAGGACCTCTACCGCGTTCCCTAAACTCACCAATCTGTTGCCCTTCTTATCTACTGTTTTTAGTACTTTGTCCGCGTTTGTAGTGTCGAACGGATCGTCGCCGGCCTCTTCCTCGGTTGGACTGTCGGGAATGTAAGCTAGTTGAACGTCGATATTCTGGAGAACGTCAACGTAGGTTGTATCGAATACGTCTTCGTCGGCGGAGTCTTCGTGTTCATCGTCGTCGTCGGGAAGTTCGACGAGACCGTCCTCGTTAACCAGAGGCTTGTCCTCTTTCTTTTTTCCCTTTCCCTCGAAGTCCGGTGGTTCACCTTCGATCGGATTACCTTCCTCGTCGAAACCTACCCACTTTTTCGAAGAGGACTTTTTACCAGGATCTTCCTGGTCCTCTTCTTCTTCCTCTTTCTTCTCGTTTTCTAACGGCGGCTTCCGTTGGAAGAAGGAAGTGGATTTTATACGATCGAGATCTCCTTGTGTCTTCTTGAGGATCGAGTCGACTCCGGCCGTCAACGCCTCGAATTTCTTCCACTCGTCGGAGCTGGCGTTGCTGGCCTGCTCGCCGGATTGCTCGGCTTTCTGCTGGGCCTCCGCCCGCTCGCGCCTGTAACGCTCGAGCTCCTCCGGGTCGAACTCGTCCTCCTCTGCCCCCTTCTTGCCCTTCTTCGGCTTTTTCTTCTTCTTCAGGCCCTTGGCTAGCTTGTGCATCCTCTAAGAGCTACCGTGGAACAAGCGAGGCCTCTGCAATCGGTATTCATACTTTTCGTTAGTCTGCCTCGAAGGTTCAAGCTTTAACCCATTGGCACACCGTATTTTTCGAACGTCTTAAACGTCCTTCGGCTTCCTTTTTCTTCTCTATCTGTACGAAACGTGCTAAGCAATAGTAACACGAATTTTTATCAATTTATACGCCAAACCGAACGTTATACGCGCCATGCAACAGCCACGCTGATCAACTCCATGGAGACAGATGATGATACCACAATCATTTCTCAAGCTCACTTCAGAATTTAGTATTATCTATCTGTCAGTTGTACTGCGATATAACTTATGGTTTCACACAAGTCGAGTTGATTAGTTTGGCTTCTGAGGGGATCATACATATAGTCTTCCTCAGACTGCTTAATGACTGTGCATGCCAATGGGTTGTTAGCACGTTCGCTGCCATCGTATACAGTCATTTACAAAAATCTTGCTCGTTGGCTCGATACACGTATGGAATACTCGTTTTTATCAAAACAGATTCTAACTTCATATGTTACTTTAAACTGTAGATTATATCAATATTCCACGAGTACCCTATCTTCCCTTTTAATTTCATTTCCTTGGTGGAGAATACACACGCTATATACTGAAATATCGAGAAGAAATTTCACGTTTGTTTTACCAACTATACATATAACAAAATTTGATAGGAATAAAAATAGTCTTGTCATAAGATGTACGAAGACTTTCGCAACTCGCTTCTTGAAAATCGACGAATACAAACGTGAGCTTCGCTGTATCTGGTTATCGAGTACATTGTACAGAAATACAAGAAACAAAACGCGATCAATAACAGTAGCGAACGTGTTCAAACCTTTTTCCCACGAGAAATCTTTTTCATATTTTTTTTTTAGGAGAAGGTCTTAGGTTTTGTAACAACAGCGATACCAAATCATATGAGAACGATATTTTCAATTAGAAAAGATTTAGATTCACGCGATTATTACAGGTGCTTTCATAAGGTGATAACGCCATAAGACTGAGAGAACGTAAAAAGCGTGACAGGTAAACGAGATGTAAAACCGAAAACTCGTCCAAAACCGAAAGGCACGGACTAAGTAAAAATAATAATAATAATAATAATATTACAGGTGCTTTCATGCAGATTTCGCCATTATGTGCAATTCTAAACGATCCACAGTGACCAAGGGTAGTCGCCGCAAGACTATGACAATACTCTATACGCGTTCTATGCAATCGTCGAGTACCATCGACGTTCGATCGATCGGTGCAGGAAGAGGGCAACGCGAACAGCAAGCTGCAAGTGCGAAGCGTGCGATGCGAGTGACATGCGTGTGCTCGCGAATGAAACGACAACACCTACGCGACGTTTCAGGCTACTTTGCCGAATCCTCGAATACTTGTTGCACACTACCGATCTTTATTTAGTCGGTCGCTCTTTATAACCGTGCTAAATTCGTCCACTTCTTTTTTAACGCGTGCACGCCGCGAAACACGTCGCTCTATGCGCTCGTTCATCTTTCCGCGTCGAACTCTCGAAACGATGTTGTACACGTATTGACGTATACGACGCGAGCAACGTTATTATTAACTGATTTACTCAGTCAGTCGTACGAAAATCTACATACGCCTGATGAATTCTGTACGTTCGACTTAATGCAAAGAAATGGAAAACGCATTTGGTCACAAAATGATTTGTACTGTAGCTACTAACTATAACAATCTATATCTAAGGGATGTACGTAGACTTTTGCAAGTGACTGTAGGTCGTTTAAATTCCACATATCGGTGGGACAACTCTTTCTTCGTAGTAACTCTTTCTCTTCTTCCTCTTCGTTGCATGTAAATAACGGATTTCAAGCAAGAGCAGCGTGTCACCGTTGAATTCTTGACGTGCAGACTGTCCACAGAAGGCTATAGAATGTTTGCGGAGATGACATGGTTCACAAGAGCAATGTGCACAAATGCACGAAGAAGTTTAAAGAAGAGAAAACCAACATTGGAGACAAACCAGCGTCGGACAGCAGCCTGTCTTTACGAGCTTTATGGTCCTTGATACGTTTCTAATTGCTTGGTACAGTTACCATTAGCTTGCTTAACGGTAAGCTTCGACTATTAACCGATTTTACCACTTCGCTACGTCGCCTTCATCTACTGTATCCTCTGATTTAGTCTAATTAGACTCAGACCTGGAATAAGATCGATTCAAATATATCAGTTATGGGATGGCTATGAGAAAGACGAAGGACAAAGGCTGTCGAGTTTCACGGAGAACAAAGCTGTCGTTATCTGGAATTTTTCTATCTGTCCAATAAAAAAAAAAAAAAACGTTCGATTTGGACGGTCGTGTACGCGTAATGGGATCGTTGCCAGAACAGCCCGCTCGATCAGCAGTACCGTACAACCGTGACCATTTTACCCTTCCTGTTGGCCTTTCACAACGCTGCTCAGTAGCGGTATTGCTGAGAAAATGCCAGAAATCTTGTCTCTCTCCTTGTGTATTTTATCAGTGCTTGGTTTTAGGTCAATGAGTTTGTATCATCACACAATAGAAACCGCATTCGTGTCTCATCTTTTCTGCATCTGATGTTGCGTACACGTAACATTGTACTTCTATAAAATACTAGTTGACTAAACGATAAATGTACATGGTTTCTGTGATCTCAAATCTTGGCACGTCTACTTGATAAAGCCTACCAAGAACATGTGTTGCTTTAATAATTAATAAAAAGCACTAAATACCTAAAAAGAATCTTAACTAATAGCGACTACAAGGACATAACAGCACATAGTTGTATAATATCGGCTAAAACTTTTTAAAATATCGCTTTTGGAAGATAACATGAAGAATCTATCCGCTTTGTAACTTGAAATTAACTATCTGATCTGAGATTATCTGAAATTAATCTCAAATCTTAGTACATCGTGTCTCGTTCGTAAAACCACTCCAAAAAATATATTTCTATTGCTAATAGTTAATGAACAGAAAGTAAAAAACTATTCTCATATACTAAACAAACGTTGTGGGTTGAAAATATTATATATTTCTACGCGATAATAAGTATCTTCTGAACAGATAGAGCAGAGTTGTGCAACACGCGAATATCCCTTGCTAGCCGAGCGTACATCACGATCTATATCATTGATAAGAGGCTTAAAGTCTTACGCGACAGTCATAGTTAGCATATTAATCCGTTACGAATGGGGAATTTAATTAACATCAGTGTAAGCTATATATCTTTCGACAACAATGTCCATCTGCGCCATATTTTTAATTACCAACGATGCATTGGGATTATTCTTCCAGAAATATAGAAATAGCTGTTTGTTACAACTATCTAAATAATTGAATAATTGAATTAAGTGTCTGTAGATTCTTACGAATGTTTGGTAGAATTTGGGTTTTATTTGGACTTTAACACTGCCGAGGATCTCAAATTTAGGAAATACTTTAGGATACATCTACGTTCTTTAATAAAACCCTTCATGTCCTCCATTATGTCATATCCAATTTTTAATTGCTATCTTTGTACTAGGTACTTCAAGAATTGTTCACGCATATAAAGTATAAATATGATTATAAATATAAATTAAATACAGGCAGTATACTAGGACATAAATGCACAAATAGAACTGCGCAGAGGTAGAATTTTAATCTAATATTTCATTCCTCCTATATTTTCGTTTCTTTATCTCGAAAATTATTGGAATAGTATTTCGATCCTAATATCTTCCAATCTTTCTTATTTCGATGCTAATCATATTTGGTTCAACGTCTTAATATCTTGATGAATTATTAATACCTGAAATGGCAAAATCAGAGAGTAAATTACTTTCTTCGAACTTAAGAAATTTGCAAATAACTGAGAACCACAATTGACGAACAACATGGCAATTAAATCGACACCGTCGGAAGTCGACGAGTTGCCAACGAGCAAAAGGGACCGACATAGTGTACGAAACAGAACTTCGTCGATAATTGGGGGAGCAGGAGAGAGCACGTGCTCCAGATTACTGCAGGGTGGTCGTGTCGAGGCTGGTGTGCTAACAAACTCGACGACTATCGCAGCTCACCCCAACTAAAACCGATATCATCGTCGGAGTACACCTGCATGCAACCCAGGAAACTGTAATCGATAACGGTTGAGAAATCGGCAATCTCACCTACGACCACTGTTCTAGTTCTACGATTCCACGGAGACGAGAATTCTGTTCTGTTTAATTCTATCGAACGAAGGATATCAGGTCATTCCACAAATAATGCCGCTCCTCTATTTTGCAGCTGATTTCTCGACTTCGAATTTTTAAGATAGGAAAGTTTGGTACGGTAATTCCTGAAATTTACAATTAACAATTAGAAAGATTGTAAATAGCGTTAATAGCATTAAATGTAATAAGAAAGATGATTATAGATTGAGGAATTTTGATAAGTAACAATATGAAAAAATAATATATCAAATACGTATCTTTTAATATTGTTGTATATTACATCTTATTATTTTCCTCTTCTTTCTTTTGCATTTATCTATGAATATATCTTGTTACCTAGTATTATTATTTTTTATCCTAACTCCGTCTTTTACATGTACAAAATTTGCTGTTGATTGCAAATAAATATCATTATTGTTAATATATAAAATATCCAAAATACAGTACGTATTGCAACAATTGATAAATCAAATAAATGCCCATATCTGCAATGTTTTTAGTTGTCTTCATGAAAATATTAATTTGTATAAATATCTGTAGTTTAATCAACAGGATGATCAGCCCTACACATTAAACAAAATTTTACAAAGCATTTAATATAATGTAATTGAAATGCGTCACCTTACTCAGGTAGTATAAAAAATTAAAAAATATACAACAAAATTGAATCTCAAAGGGGTAACCGAATATTTTCCATCGCAATTTAGCAATTTCTGAAAGCAGAAATTAAAAGTGATAAATGAGGTTAACTGTAAAAATAGCTTCAGAAAAGATCAGATAAGGTATTATCTGCTGATAAGTACGACGAACTTTTTAAGTCTTAATATAAACGTTGATATTTGATATTATTAATAAATATTGAACGCTATCTAATTGCAATCAGATATAAAATATTTTTATGTTTTGAAGTTGCACATGTGAGTACAAAATTATTTATGGTACGACCTAGCGTAACTTAAATTAAATGAAAGTCCAGGTTAGCCAACGAAAGTTTCATCAAAGAATAAAAAGTTGTGATGAAATCTTAGGAATTGCATGGGGCCTTCATAAAGTTTCGTCCTGCTGCAAATAAGTTTTTCAAACTTTCAACGTTTCCCAGTGGAACTTGATCGCGACAATTGATTGTATTCTTTACTTTTCATATATCTATTGCCTTTCAATTTTCTATCAACGAAGATCTCGTCGATGAAGTTAACGTTAAATTTAAGAAACGATCGATGATAATATCGTGAGACGATCTCAATGCCTGATACGATAAAGTATATTATTATCTCTGGCATCTAGATAATTAAATTTGGCCCGAACAGCGTCACCAAGTGAACAGAGATTATCGACCAGTACCGCTCGTGTCTTTGCACAAAGAATCGACATCAACACTTGTTACCAGAGTTAATTACAGCTACTATCAAACCTATGTATCAATCATTTATTTAAACGAAGTTTCTTCTATGGCTCCTAACCTCAAAATGTAGGAAGAGGTTTACTAAAAATTCTATTTCTGTTTTAACTCTAGCTTACAGAATGGAGAACAATGGAACCTCAATTTAACCTTAAACTTTAGGTAGAGACATGTGAAAATTTTTATTACTGTTTCGGAGATTCTAGTTTACAGGATGGAATATGATTTAATTTCAAAATTTAGTTAGAGACTCATGAAAAATTTGATTACTGTTTTGGAGATTCTAGCTTATGGGACAGAGAACGATTTAACTTCAAAACTTAGGTAGTGACTTATCAAAGACTCTATTTCTATTTCAAAAGTTATAACTTACGGGGTGGTAAACAATTGAATCTCGATGTAACCTCAAAATTTAAGAACAGGCTTATCAAAAATTCTATTTCTGTGCCAGAGGTTCTAGCTTACAGGATGGTGAACGATTTAACCTTAAAATTTAAGAAGAGACTTATCAAAAATTCTATTTATTTCAAAGGTTCTAGTTTATAGCATGGGAAACAACTCAACCTGAAAATTGTAGAAATATTATCAAAAATATACAAAGAGATTTACCAGAATTTGTCTTAGAAATTTTCATTGCAAGGTGGAGAACAATTTAACCTGAATTTAATTCCAAAATCTGATATGTTTTTTCTTAAACTCACAGTTTAGAAAGAGATATAACTAGCATTTTGTTTTTCGTAGATTCTAGGTTACAGGATGGAGAACAGTGTCACGGTATATCGTTGGGTTGTCGACTGAAAAATTTAAGGAAGGGGTCTAGCAGAGTGAAATCCAATAGAGGAGAAAAATGGTGCGCGTGCCGATTTATATTTAGAAAATCCAAACCCCATATGAAATCCAGCGTCGCACCAATGCTCGAACACTATACGTGGGCTTAACACATTCGCTGCTATTGATTCATTAATTTAATTAATGTTACTAATACAATTATTGCATTTTCATTCTTGTTAATTCGGATAAAACCACAATTAATATTCTTCTCACAGAACATACTGAAGCGGACACTATTTTGATTGTTCTTATTTTAGCAGTGAACACAATTGCGTAACCTCACAGATTATAATACACTCGAGTTTGGAAAGATATACATTAATCGTGGTTTTTTAAATAGAATATACAGTTTCATATATAACGAGATTCTACGTCCGAATAAGCTTCACTGGTATAAAAAATTAAACGGTGAAACAAATTTCTACACAGATTCCATTTCGTAACTTTTATAAAAACACGAAATTGCATAAACACCTACAGTCTATTCATAAGGATTAAGAAAAGTAAAAGAAGAAATGGCAAATCCATGGATGGGTAATCATATTTCACTAGCAACAAATGTGTTAAATAGATATTCTACTATTCCTCAGTTGTACAATAATATTTTACCCAACAACATTCCGCCACATAACGTTTCCAAAAATAAGAAAATAAAGGAGATCTATATAAAACAGAAATTTCCGTCCCATAAAATCCACTCTACAAAGCAATTGCGTATATCTAGAATCTTATTTGATACAACGTAGAAGAGCCAAGTCGACGAGCACCGATACATATTGCAAGTCGTTGAAGAACAATAGAGCCCGATATCTGTTCTTCGTAGGACAGTAGTTTGAGTTTCTGACGTAATTGAATAAAAGTTTCGGCGAAGAGCGTTCCTGCAATATGCCGAACATTTGTCCACCGGATTCACCAAGGCGCACGCGTAATACCGGCACGGACGATGCTCTATATTCAACCAGTTTTATCACCTGTCTTACAACGATATAATTCGACAACCGTTCGATTTCAAATCGTTAGTCCATTCTATTCCAGGCGACCACCATCGAGACTCCAGGCTGAAACGGAGAATTCGATTACAAAGAGGGAAACGAAAGGTGAACATCGAATAGATGTCAGAACGTAATAAGCCCGATGTATAATCGAAACACGAAGCACGTATCCGAGGGTAAATTCGCGAGGGATGACAGAAAGGAGGAAACGCGAGGCGTATCGACCAAGTCAGTTCTCAATGGGCAGCTTCATTATCGTCTTAGCAACTATCATTGCTGCGTCAGCATTATGTACGAAGCCACAATCGGTCTAGAATATTTCTACGTATTACAGTACACTGAAATGCTTCTTTTTAGTTTACGTATCTTTCATTAAATCGACCTGGAGCGTACCAAAGCCATCGCAGATATACCGAGACACTCTGTTTCCCTAGACATTGCTACCTCTAACACTATGACACAGTCTTCGCGTTCGATCGATTTTACTATATTCTAGAGATTATAGGATAGACAAGACATCTACGAGACATTCAAGATCATCCGTCTATAGCTAGATCAATTCTATCTAAGGTGTTTTCCTCGAGAAGCGCAACCGGAAACCTTCTCGAGGAAACTCTGAAAGCGGCCGGACGAACCCTACAAACGAAATAGCCAGGGTGCAAAGGAACAAGTGGAGAGGCCATAACGTTTCTCTGTCACTGCGACAAAGCAGAGAAACGTGTTAAAAATTCAGAGTGCAGATCGTTCAGGCGAGCGAAGCGAAACGTATTAGAACGCGGATCAATCGGAAGAAGCGTAGGTGTCGTGTCACGGCGGCCACGTTTCGCTCTGGTGTTCGCGGCGCTATACACCTACGTTTGAGAAAAATCTTTCGGCTAGTTGTACTTACGATTCCAGCCTCGTCAGCCACATCGGTACGACGCACATTTTTTTCGAGTCATCCCGCGGTCGAGATTTCTCTCTGTGTTTCTTTTGGTCGCCGGTGAGATGAATCGTCGAAGCACACACTCGGAGGAACGAGCACCGGAAGAAGGAAGAAGAGTGATATAGAAGATGACGGAGGATGAAATTGAACTGATACCAGTGTGGCAGATATCGAATATGATAGAAGAAGAAAAGAGTGTCCAGTTAGAGAGAGAGACTCTCTGAGGAGGGGGAGAGAGGAAGAACGACGTCGATGAGGAAATCAGGGAATAACGTTCGCCGGGTGACGAGGGAAGCTCGCGGGAACGTGAAGAAGACGGACCGTGGGCTCTAGCTACGAGTTACGTTTTCCCTTTGGTCTGGAAAACAGGAAACAGCGAGCGTGGAGAGCTGCGAAGGCCCTGCCGAAAGCGAAGCCGACTCACCTCGTACTCTCCTGCGGGTCGAGCTATTTCCAGCATCGATCCGTTTCGCGGAGAAGAAACATGCGCGTAGAAACGACGACGACCACCGCCCCCGACGCCCCTTAACGTAGCCCTCCCCACTTCCATAACGTGCCCCTTCTCCTTCTCCTAGCCACCCTTCGCTAGCGATGGCCTCAAAACGCGAACACGTTCGCGGATACCAAATTCTTCATCATCGATCTGTCCCTACTAACTTTCCACCTTCTTTACAGCTTCTTGCGAAATATCGAACGATGCGCAACTGGTCCGCTGGATCTTTAGATTTTTTACTCGAACACGATTGTGGTTCCCTTGGTGGTTTTGTTACGTGGTGTGTCTATAAGGTTCCATATACAGTGGTGTACATCAAAAAGTTCATCGAATAAAAAGTATAAAGGGACACTATAATTTTACAAAATGGATTTATATTAAATGAGAGCAATGCATAGACATTAGGTTATCTCATAAGTAGTGCGTCGTCGTCGGCTTTCATATTGCTGGATGAAAATAAACAATTACCTTCGAGCAATCGATCAGTGATGAATTTTCTCGTACGTTTTATAATTCACTATCTTTTTCCACGATGCTTTCTATTCCAGTTCTTTAAAACGATAGTAACTAATCCTATTGTTTTGAACTTAACTCTCAGAAAAACCACATTACTTATGGAATGACCAATGCGATATACAATAGAATGAATTTTTGGAGAAAGAGGTACTAAAATTCGTAAGTAGCGTATGAATTTTAAACTGTCTTTTATCCGCCACTGTCTATTCTTATTAGTCGTGACTGTTGTCTTATACTTCTATATACTTCAATCTATATAGGAATTTTGCTATTGTGATCTTTCCTAGATGTAATCTTTCCTAGTTTCATTTCCTCCATTTTAAGTAAGTTTGCTTTTTACCTATCATCTGATCTGATAGATCCATCAAGAAGCGTATAATATAGCGACTGAAGCTTGGAAACTTGCGCAGAGAATGATTTCACTTATTGATTCTCCAATCTTGGTTTATTAATTGAAAAGATTCAAAGCGTGCCGAGGCCATCGTTAGCCACCATCCGCTTCGCGTCGCCGTGCTACTCTTTTGTGCTGATAAGCTGTTTTTTTTTTTCAGTACACAAATCAGTATAAGAATAGTGGACTAATTTTCATACTAAAGAATAGGAAATACGTATGATCTGTAATAGACTTACAGCGTATGCAAGTAATTTTGAAGGTTATGTGTTTCACGTGTATGTGCTGGAAAAGATGTCATGCAATTTTGTGGATTGAGATAGGACGCAGGAGTTCCTATGAATGGTGATTTTTTTCATGGAGATTGAAAATAGAAACAACACGTTCGTGGTGCACAGGGGTGAATATATCTCCTGAGTAGTCAGTTTTATTGCTGGAATCGAGCCGAATTTCCGCAATTCGTGTGGATCTTTCTGAAAAAGGTTGCAAGCATTCATCGTCGATATACAAGGTTCATCGGATTTAACCCTACTACGATCATTTTCGACCAATTATATTTTTCTAACCTTAAAAACTATCTTCGGTTTGAACAAAATATGAAAGAAGCCTTATTAATATGCACGAATTTTATATTAACCTTTCTGTTCTCTTTACTCCTTCTGCATCTTTTCAGACGTCTTCTTTTCTGAAACACTTCATTTCATAAAAAGCATAGAATATACAAAATAATATTGAATACTAAAATCAAATATTCGAAAACTATTTATGTTTTAATCAATTCTATCGAAACAGAGCATCCATTACAGGTCATATAAACCCAAAGAAAGCAACAGAATTAAATATATTCTTAAAAGATTACGTATTGTCTCTATTTGGTAAAACGAGAGCAAAATTGAAGTATAGGAATTCTAGGATCATAGCAAGGTTAATTGTCTACGCTCCCTTGTGCGTTGAAATTTCAAACAACTTACTAACGTTCTTAATGCTATTTTCTTCTGCTTGCGATTTTACCTTCGTCTTCTTTCAAGATTAAATATCCCAACGAGTTTCTTCATCAAGTTGCTTCTTAATTAAATTCTTAAAATACGTGTATATCTCGCCTTCTTTCTCTCTCTCTTTCTCTGTAGTCGATTTCTTGAAGAAAATTAGTCGACTTTTGTCAGCAAGCTGCGAGAAAAGTACGATCGAGGCTATAAAGGGCGATGATCGATCAATCGAGCTCTGCATATGTGTGTGCGTACGTGCATGTGTGTGTGCGTGTGTGAAGTTGACAAGCGACCTTAGAAATATTACAGTAACTTTTATTTAATACGTAACAGAATGTGTGGAGGATATTCAGGGGCTGAAACAATGGTAATACTTCCTGTTGATCTTTTGCAATATCGATGAATATTTCGTTTTACCTTAGGATTGAAGTCTCACGTTTGTGTACATACATATACATACGAAGATTACAGGAGAGAAATATCATAAGTACAATTTTGTTCTGCTTCTGACATAAATTCATGGTTAAAAAAAGGAATAAGGAGGTTTGCTTTAGTATAACGTAGTTAAAAAGAGGAACAACCTATTTTTCTATCCAAAGATATATGCGTTTTAACGATAGATGACACATCCAATGAAATTTTAGGAAAAAAGTAAAATATGTTAACCATAGTACTCTCAAGATCAATAGTTCTGATATAAATACTTTACAGAAGGACGACCTCATAATCAAATTCAATACAAAGGTAGTTTTGGTAGTATGCGATTGACTAATAAAACAAGGTACTGGATTTTAAAACTGCTCTCATATGAAAAATGTGACTTATCATGTCTTTCCTCTGTGGTCTTCATATACGTATACACTGCCGTTCATAACTATTCGAATGACTTTAAAAATCGATGAATGATTGAAATTTAATACTATAATCCACCATTCAATCAAAATAATATTAATTATAAACTATAATTCATTCGAGATAGTATTCATTGTTTCACCAAGGAATCGTATATGTTAGCTTAGTTTTTATACTAGAAATGAAATAATTATACAAATAAATATAAAATAATTATGACCGGTACTGTATGTATATGTGCCTGTTTATATATATATATATATCTATATGTATATTTATACGACGATAATTTTCCAGTTTATCGTCTATCTACATAATATCTTTGAGAAACAGCAATAATCGTGAATATTCAATCTCAAGGTGAATTCTGCTCCAAATAAAACGCATTTTTCGTTCGGTTTAATGTTTCGTGCGTCTCAGATAAATAGCTTTCTTCATTTTTTCTTCTGCCTTCTCTCCTCGAACGATCGGTCCATTGCATCTTCTACCCGCGGTCTATTTAAACGATAGACAACATATAGTTAACGCGTAAGCTAATTTTAGTCTTTTCCTTTTCTTTTTCTTTCCTTTAGAATCTTTTATCGCGGCTGTGCGCTGTTAGCTTCGCGCCTCGTTATTGCTAATTATAGTACCGCACGCCATCTGGCACTTCGTGCTTTATTTTCATTTAAGACGGATATACGAGCCGATCTCATCGAAGTAGGCTGCGGATATTTATGCAAGTTCACGTTTTTATGAATGTAATCAAAATCTCAGATAGAAAACTGTTTTATCGACTACATGTTACAGAGATATTTTACATTATCTCTATGTAATACGTGCACCTTGGAATTTCTCAAAAATGCATAAAAATCCGCGGTCTACGCCGAGCAATTTTTTTGGCGTGTTCGCGTGATTCTTTACGGTCCCATAATAATAATGGAATTTAAATTCGGTCCCGCACCAGATCTACACAGCGACTCGATTAACCTAACACATCACAGACTTCTAAACGACGTTACAACTCTACGATATCGCTCTGCTAGACACAGTTTCCGTCAGGAAAAATTTTCAAAAAATTTCGCATTTCTCCAAGGATAGGGAGACTTTAAAAAAAAGAGAGGTTAGAAAAAGGATAAGAATAAGGCAACGCTTCGTATATTCAGACTATTTCAGACTTCCGGTCTTCCGTTTGTTTCGTACGTGTTTGACGGGCTCGAGAAGGAAGAACAGCTGGATGAAACGAAAAGGCATAAAAATAGCTGACTCGAGATTAACAACAATGGTCGGTTTTTTTGATATTCGGTTCTCGTTCGATTCTCCCCATACATGTGTGCGTATATACCGTACGTATATACAAAACGTATGCACCTATACATACAGATTTCCTCCTTGATGTTGTACGTTTATTTTACACATAAAATGAAGTTGGATTGTCGAGAAAAATACTCGGGAGCAACGGTAATTAATGTACACACACTTCGAACAGGGACCATTCCAAACTCACACATTCTCTCTCTCTTTCTCTCTTTTTCTCTCTCTCTCTCTCTCTCTCTCTCTCTGTACATTACGCGCGCACTGTTAACGCATTACCTACGGAAATCCTAATTGATTTGTCGGGCATAACGCATTAACGACGCCGCATACTCGAGCACGGATCCAGCTAAAAAAAAAAGGAAAAAAAAGACAGAAATAAAATAACTGTCGTCGGGGATTTTTGATTAGCACTTAAAAAATACAATCGTGTTACTGACCTTCGTTCGCGTCATTTAAAACGACCTGTGTCTCAAAATGGCTCGAGAAAATAGAATACGGGTGTTACGATGACAATTAACAAGAATAAAGTCGAAGCAATTAGTGGTAATAATAATAATAATAATTAATATAATTATAATATTTAATAATAATAACGATAATAACTTCTTATTCATCTTCTCTTTCTTTTTTTCTATACAAGTGCACAAATATTTACAGAATCAATATAATGACAGATACGAAAGTGCCGTTGAGCGTGTTTCTCCTAAGTCCTTTCTTCCTTCTCTGTCTCTCTTTGTATTTCTTTGCCTCTCACATTTTCCTCCTTCTTTCTCTTTTAATAATACGTCATTCCTGAACAAAACTCTCTCTCCCTCTACCAGTCTCTTCTAAAGAGACTCAAATATTTTGGCACATTTCAGTTCTCGTGTCCTCCTTAACACGCGGCCCAATCACTTGGCACAATTACTCCGACCATCGTGCGTGATTTCTTAACATAATTTTCTTTTGTTTAAATAGTGAGCTAAAAAGGTAGCAATTAGTATCTCTTTTTTTTTCGCGTTTCTCTCATTTGGAAACATTGTTTTTTCGCTGCTAGCTGGGTTTACGACATCGAAATTAAACTACCCTCGGGAAATCTCTCCTCTCTGAACTAAAAACGATCGATCGTCGATGCGATTCCTATTAATTTCTTCTCGCTTGACTCTTTTGGGTTTTTTTTTTTTTATTTTATTATCTTTTCTTTTTTTTTTCTTTGGAGCCACGAAACCATGTTTCATTTTCAGCGATGATCTTCGACTCGAAAAACATCTTGCGTTATTGCTAGTCGAGGATAAAGAGGATGCACGTGGGTGGTAAATATAACAGTGGCTGACATGGAGTATCGATGTCGGATTAGAAAACAAAAAGAAGAAAGGTCTAATGGTCGCTCGAGGACAAAAACGAAAGAAGTACCCTAGAAGTTTCTGTTTCATTCCGAAGTGTCTTAAAAATTTGTTTACGCTGGTTCACACACGAGCCTGTGTCTATACTCGCATTAACGATGTCTACTTGGATTAAAAGTTATGATTCTTTTCTCTAAACAAACACGAGAGAGTGCCTAGGGCGAACGATGAAACGTTTATGAGTTCCGCCTTCTCCGAATTACTAGTTCACACGAAATTACAAATACGAGGAAATGTGGTTTTTTTTTGTTTTCTTGTCTTTACGTTAATCGTTTAACAACTCGCAAAGTCCTGCGAAATATTTCTTTTTGACTTAAAAAACTCGACGGTAGAGACCGCGCCTCCCTGCTATAGGATCGCCGTGAAAATTCCTGACAGCGCAAGATACGAACGAGTGTGGAAAGTCTTTCGATTCTTTCGCGGAGTGAAAAGGCTGCTGCCGTCCAAGATTTTCGCGGTTCCGGTTCGCTTTTTTTTTCTTCGCGGCTCGGTGTTATCCTGGGGAATTATCTGGTGACTTTTGAAAGAAGTAGGACGATCTCTTTCAAGATTCACACATCTTTGGAAAACGTTATTATATAATATCTTATACGGAGTAGTAGCGATTTTTCCCTCGGGGCATCTCGCGGTACAAATTACGCTGAGGAAAACTAGAGTGTTTGCCGGTTACGATGAAAAACAAGCGCCACGCCAGTCGATCGGAGGATCCTCCTTCGACATTCAAAGTCGAGGATCTCGATGTTCTCGTTGCCTGTTTCCTGGGTGGACGCCAGACCTCGAGGCTCGAGGAACGATAAATCACAACGAGACGGGGATTTTCCACGCCCTCTAAAATGCTTGCTGACGCGACGATCTTCGAATATCAGATGGCACCATATACGACACGGAAGACTACACCAAACCAGCGGTACTTGAAGTACGATAGCCTGGCAAGGAGTTTAATTACGCGCGTGTACGAAACGTAAAATTGTATAACAGGCACCAGTAAAAGAACCAGTCCTTGGAAGTATCTCCAGTCAGACTTTAAAGCCGCCTCTCTCAATTGCCTAGCCTTTCGCTACACGTTTCAGCGAAAATATATCTGGCTCGATGGTATCCCGAAAGCCTGCGTTCAAAATTTATTGAACCCAAGACGCAGGCACCCATTGAGGCTCCCGTTCCAGCGAATTGATCTCCGTCAGCAACTGATTGTACGCTCGATCCGTGTCCGTATTTATAATGATCATATCAAACAGATGACCATATTTGTCCTCCATTTCCCGCGCTTTCTCTATAATGTCCTTTAACTCCTCCTCCTTGAAGCTCTCATTATTCTTGATCCTTTTCTGTCGTAGCTTTTCCAAACTCGGCGGCGCCACGAACACCACGTACGGTTTCAAGTCCGAATTTCGAAGGATCTTCAGGCTTTGCGGATGGAGATTAAGAACACAAATTTTACCGGAATTTACAACGGATCGTATAGCCTCCACGGAGGTACCGTAATAAGCTTTCTCGTATTCGCCGTGCTCGACAAACTTTCGACAGAGAATATCGGACTCGAATTGAGAACGAGAAATAAAGTGGTAGTCCTGGCCGTCCACTTCCGAATCCTTCCTGGGACGACTCGTGTCTGAAACAATGAGTATCTTCCTGTAGAACGGTTGTCCTTGAATAAAGAACAAGTGATTTATACGTATTACACGCGTATTTCAAAGATGATGCGGCTCAAACAAGTTTCTTTGAGAAAAACGAAGAACAGTTTAAAAGCTTACGGTAAAAAAAAACGATTTGTTAAACGCTTGACATAGGCGACAAGGATAGACTGTACAAAACTTGTGTAATTTTCTAGTCTTAGCCCTTGGAGTTTCTCTTTTGTGGTTTCTCTTATTTGAATGGCGAATAAAGGAGCGCGTAAAAGAGAGACTGTGATCGACTAGCCGAATAGCGGAAGAAAGAAAGAAAATGAAAGACTATGCGGAAACATGTACCGAAATAAATGAGAGATTAATTACAGAATCGGAATGGTAAACGTGTACAAGCGTCACGATACTTTGATAATGTTGTTCTAACACAGGACTGAATTATTTTGAATTACGACATTTTCGAAATACACGTGTAACACGAATATCTTGCGAACGCTCACGAGGAATTGCCGCTGCGAAACGCTCGCTGTCTTGCATCAGCCTCTGTCTCAGCTCGTGTCGTCCAATATTTGGTGGCCCTATTAGGACTACCGGTCTTTTGTGATTCGCCCTTGGATAATACAACGCGACTTCTTCGTATGTAAGCACCTCTTCGCTGTCATAATCTAGAAAATGTAAATGTTTGATGAGTAAACAAAGGGTGAACGTTCTGAAACGCCTTCCATGATGCTTTTCGTATCTACCGTCGATGGCAGTCGTTGCGTAATGCGGATACCCGTCGTCATTGTAATTCGCCCCGAACTTGTTTCGTTTCTTCTTCTTTGGATTCTTTCTGGCGCACAACAACGTACTGGATTTCTTGGAGCCGCGTACGGTCGATTTGTCTCCGGCGATAGTCTGTTTCATGGATTCTCGCCTAGATGAAATTCAAATTATCAGTCAGACAATGTTTAAAAAAGATTGATAAGCAAGAAATAGAATATATATACAAAAAGGATTATATATATATTGACATACTGGTGTTGGAAGGCTTTGCTAGGTACCAGACCAGCCAAAGTCTGATCCTCTTCACCCTCTCTATATGCCTGCCACCAGTTAGGATCCTCTTGAGAGATCACATGTAACACGTCACCCTTTTGGAAACTGACACCCAGTTCTCGGCACGGTATATAAGGATCTTCTTCGGGATCATAGTCGAAGTGGGCTCGTATGTGTTGTATCTGAGAAGATGATATTAAAGAGTTAAGTCGATATCAAATATTACAGTTAATGTACAGGGACTTTTATTAATATCAGGATGGCACGGTGTTCTATAAAATTAATGTTTCCATTAACTACAATAACTATTTTCATACGTCAGAAAAATGATTAATTCAATAACAGCGTTATGAATAAATATATGGATAGAACAAGGTGTCGATCACCGTGGTTCCTGAAGATTAGTAAAAATTACTATATCCTTATGACACATTAAATATCGTCGATACCTGATTTGTGTCTTCCCTTCTACTTGACAAATTGTTCCTGTGACTCGTAGGCGCCGGGAGCACGAGGAATGTCAGACTACCCTGCATACCGGCTAGAATATCGCACACCTCGTTCACGCTCTTGCCACGCATTTCCACGCCATTTACTTCCAGAACTTCATCGCCTTCGTGTAGGAGTCCAGACTTGTCTGCCGCTCCTCCGCGTACAACACGACCTTCATAAACATTATTATGGTTATTCAACGTACAATTCAACAATAATAACTTTTGCGTAATTCAACAGAAGTTTGTCTAAACACATTTAGGCGGAGTTTAGGAAAAAGCTTACGGCTAAGTTACACTGTGTCCATAGACATCAAACACTTAACACTAGAACTACCGACAGTTAACATGAAGCTATTTCTATCAAAACCAGTCAAAATGACTGATCTTTAAAAATACGTAATAATAGAATAATTTTATATTTATTGATTTATTATTTTCTTACAAAAGCAATTCCATGTTATGTAGTACATTTTTGTTATTATTTATCCATCTGGAATCCCTAAATGAGAGTTGACACATTTATAAAATTGTAGAACCACTCATTTTGCCTGGTGTGGTAGTTCTATTGTTAACTAACGTGTTTCTCACATCAACATTTAACGTTACATCGCATCATCTTTTTATAAAATATCTGCAGACCGTGTTATTGACCCTTGTTCGAGGTTTTCGTATAATTTTACTAGAAAAAGAATGCAAAATACCTATTATAACAGCATCACCCTCGTTCCTAACCGTAGCACCTAAAGGTTCGTTAGTTTTCTCGATTCTGATAATTTTAATGTTGTCCACGACCCGGGAGCCTCTCCAGCTAGAGGTGGGGCTTGGTGGACCGCTCGGTGACGAGGACGAAGGACTCTGTTTCCTTTGTAATCCGTCGACGTAAGAGATGATAGAGTCGTGAGCGAGTAGAAGAGCTTCCATATCGTAGCTCGTCAAAATTCCGGTCAGCTCCTCCACAGCGGCGATCGTTTCCGCTCCGCCGACACCTGTTGCCGTCGACGATGACTGCCATTTCTCCAGTATGTCTACACACTGAAATATTCACCAATGACAAAAGCTATACGCTTAAAGGGGCGATTGAACAGAAGAACACACAAGATACATCGTATTTCCCTATTTTCCTATTTTCTACAAAACTCGGTACACTGTTAGGTAATTGGAAAATTGTTCTTTTATTTGGTTTTGCATCTGAACGCGTGTTTCCTGCACGATATTACAACATCCACATTAAAGTATTGTTTTTCATAGTAATTAAACCATTCACAAGTCACATGGATCAGCTCCGCAAATTAAAAGAAGATGACGATATTCTCCTAAATTTTCCTTGCATTTTATGATCCGGTTACAAAATTGAGGACTCGACGTAAAGATGGAGTTGATCATTGTGACTTTGAGAGGTTCGGTTATACCTTTGGCTTCTACAAAAAACTTCGCCACCTCGTCAAATTCTTTTCATCTTCGATCGTGTCATATCATTTTTCTCTCATTCTCCTGTCCCAGTCAAAGAAGAAATATCAAAATTCAGCAATAGCTATAGCATAAGAATTAACAACCACCAAAACCCTCTAGTTACTCAATTACTTGACACGTCGGATCAGATCCGCAGGCTAAAAAGACAACTATCCTTTAGAATGAAGCACTAGATTCAATTAGAATCAAACACACTTTATACTTTTTAATCATGTCGTAGTACCACGCTAGAAAAACTTACTTAAAATTCTCAAGAGAATTGATTGCAATGTGCATCCAAATAAAATAAAAAAATCCGCTTAAAAAACTAACGTTACAAACTTGATAAATCAACGACAGCGCATTCTCATGATTTTGCATTTTTCTCTTGCGATCTTCGACCAAGTCGGGTCGTCACAATTGTAATGACAGTGGGTACATACGTCGCGAGCCAAACTGGAAGCGTCTTCAGCGTGATGTTTCAGAACTTTGTTGGATCTTAAGCGATTTCTGAGGGCGTGATGGGTGGCGAGGGCAGATGCGAATCGACTTTGCACCAGAAGCGTCCGCACCGCTTCGAGTTCCGCTTCCACGCCAGGTCCCGAGATGCCTAGAGCACCGGAAATATTGCGCAACTGAAGCTGTAGCCTCTCCAGCGTCGCGACGACCTCTCCGTACGCTGAAATATGCAACGAATGCCTGTTACAAAGATTCTACAAACGTCTCTCGCCTGCGGAGGCACCGTTGCTTTCTACCGTTCGACTATTCCTCCGTGAAAGGGTAAACGACCGGCTAATGTCTTCCTTAACCCTTATGCCAATACTCCAAATTTTCCGCGTACTTGAAGAGGACTTGCAATATTATGATAAATTCTTGCGTTAAATACACACAGTTCCCGCATGGAAATTCTTTTCTCTCCGTTTACACTTAGCAACTACAGTGTCTACCATAAAAAGTATCTGCACGTACTCTGCTTTCTCAAAGAATCTTTCCGATTCTACGTTTCATTTTCATGGTATTTGTACGGTTTTTGCAGTCGTACAAAGGTGCTACTAAATCCTACGGAATGTAATATACTTGCACCTAATCAATTAGTCTGATAAATGTGGTAACTTGCTATTAGAAAAAAGCTTCCTGAGACTCGTTAATGGCGTTCGCATACTTCTCATAGGCACTGTATTGTGATCCAATAGGTAGCTAGAATTATAGATTTTATACTTAATAATTTTTAAAGTTTAACTTTATTAAAAAATCATACTATTAAAATTATTTGAATTTTAACTCCAATAATTATTCTAATAATTAGCTGTTTTCCATCATTAAAAATTGTATATTATATTGATGAAATTATAAATCCTTATTTTTTTACTAACCCTTTCGCTCCGACGGGCGTATATATACGCCCTCGAAGAATGAACATTCATATTCGAAGAGCGTATATATACGCTGTGGAAAAGTGGGCGCTGAGGTACGAAGAACGTACATATACGTTCATACCATATATACTCTTATTTCATACTTTACACGAGATACTTTTCTTAATCGAGTATTTGGCAACGCTACATGCCTCAAACAGTTGATTTTTATATTTTATAAAGTAAAATGATATTACTAAATATAATAAATATCATTGTAATATTTAGAGAACAAGAAACGACTTCTCTCAGAAATCTGTTATAATTTTATTTTTTAATTTAAAACAAATTTTGCTGTATTCGTTAAATATATATAAAACCATACCTCAAAATTCAATAACTTCATTTCTTTCTTTCCCTTCTAAAAAAAAATCACAAAAAGACGCTGTTTTAGAACACTCCAATTCAGGACACCCTCTTAAGCGTCTTCTGTCTACTCCATACTCGTCATAGCTTATCATTTCCTGAAAAGTTCTACTCCTACGCAATTACTATTACTTACCCAAGCTATGCCAGCTATTGGAACAGACATACACGTGCTCGCGTACAATCAACTTCAACTTGCTCGGTGTTAATAATTATTTTACTAACGAAATTTCCAATCGTAGGTAGACGTTATTAACAGTAGACGTTGTTCTAGTGGAGAAATACGCAGGAAAATTGGCAGAGCATTGGCATAAGGGTCACAGCAACAAATATCAAGGCAAGTTGATTAAACGAAGGAAATGCAATTACGATACACCGATGGGATAAAGTCTCGGCGAAGTCTGAAAAACGTTTGAATTAAGAAGGGAATGGAGGAGTTATCGGAGCATAAATAGGAGGCCTAATGGGCCACGACGAGTGTCGTTAGTGCGTCATCGAGAGAAGTGGTCCTTGAACTGCTGGCGTATATCTGAAGGGAAAATACGACTTACTGAGGGGCCTGGGAGGCTCCTCGACTTCTAGCGTGGCGCTCGCGGTGACATGCGGTGCGCGGCTGACGGTGGTGGTGGTCACCTCGTCTTGGGCGTACGCGAGATTTTCCTGACCCGAGAGACTGGTCGCGTGGCTTTCCAACGCGTGCAACTTGGTAGAGCCGCGTAGCGACCGATTGAGTATCTCCTGTCTCTCCTCTTCATCCTTTCGTTTCCGCAGCTGTTCCTACAATCAAACCGTTCGTTTACATCCGTTTCATCGATTCCAGGCACACCCAATTATCCGCTGAAAACACTGGAAAATTCAACAGGTTGAATTATACGCAGGTACGTTTTCACGGGACAGTGAATTATTTATTAATTACGTTCGCGTAATTAAAAGGTGAAACGTTGGCGTTTCGTCGCAAGCATTTTTTTGTTTTTATTTTACCGAACATTTCTGTTAATCCTGTTACTATGAAAATTTGTAATTTGGACACCGATGGTGGATGGATCATTTCATCGTCGATTAATTTCAATTTCAAATTCTGCAATGCTTATCGAGGTATTTTACTGTATTAGGTTGTTCCAAAAGTGTCTTTCTTTTACAAACACGTCCTTTACAACAAATCTTTGCAGAAATATGAAAGCTAATTTGTCAAATATTGTGGTCTTCGTCTGAATGGAACAAAATGGATCATATGCCATTCAATGGAATAATATAAAACAAGAAATGTTTGAAAGAATATTCAGGAAGAGTAAACATTCGCTAGGAGTTCGCTAGAGAAGTTTCGCTTGCGCTACAAATGACCCAGATTGCCTACGAAAAATTAAGAGTAACTAGATGTCAGGACATTCAATTGTATGAAGGTAACAGCGAAAAGTATGTCGTGGTGTGAAGAAAAAACTTCAGATGGCGATGATCTTGAACATCTCGTTTGCTCTGTAATCTCTGGAATTGTAGAATCGACTGAACACGAAGATGGTGTCACAGTGTTTGAAATGATAATGTCTAACATTAAACAAAGCAAACAAAGTTTATGGTGTCACGATAGTTAAAACTGATTGCACTTCTCAAAGAAATGCTGTTTAAACGGCGATTGGATAGAGTTGCAAATATTTTGACTATTCTGTAACGTTTAGAATCGTTGCAAAGTCGATGGAACACTAAGATCGTGTCATAGCGATGGAGATAGAACAATGTCTATAGAAGAAAAGCGTACGGTGTCGCTATAGCAGAAATCATGACTTTTAATGTCACGCGGAGACGTACCTTGCATATCGAAAATATACAACGTTTGTTGTTTGCCTTCACAATGACGTTGAACATAGCAAAGATGCTGATACGGATGAGAACACTGTTATTTTACCGGTTGGTTCCATTCGATCGCAGTTCATCCGCAGACAAATTTAATTGTCTTACCTTGTTCGTCACACGACGTGGCCTTGTGCAATTTTAGCAAACGTCGTCCGTAAACAGTACGTACATTTGACAACCATTGAACGTCGAGATAGAATAAGGAAAAAGGGACGATTTAATATAGAACATTTATTTCAGGAATCCGGGCACAATATCGGACACGTAGCTTTGCACGGTTGATTTATTAATTATTCATCGATTCGTTCGGTTTCCGCTTGAACGTATTTCAGCTGGAATAAACGACGACTCATGCAAAACCTACCTCGTGTAGACAGAATTCCTGGCGATTTTTCCTAACGATAACACGTTTAACAAGCAAACATCGTAACACATTGATGTAAGAAACACCTGAACGTGTAACAATAAACGATCCATTGAATAAGACACATTGTATCTATCGTGACATCGAGCAAGCATTTGAAATTTAAAATAAAAATTCACCTGATTCGACTATCCTCAGTCGAGATGATGCCGCGTCTCATTTAGATTACACGAGTTATTTGGCTTGGCAATTAAGTTGATTGCAGATTTTGCCATTAGGTGGCACTGACAAAATGCGTAATCATTTAGTTGCCAATATTATACTCGACTCGACCGATCTAACGCTGGAATTGTCACGTAAAAATGACGAGAAAATAATAATTAAAAAAAAATGTTGGGTTCTTGAACCAGAGTTCGAGATACCTTTATTCTATAATAAGAGTACAAGTTCACGACTAGATCGTTACCGACAGACTGAAGCCTCGATCAAGACCCAGCCCTTCTACATGTTCGCTTATCTTATGCCTATGTGCCGAATTCATATTCCTTTGTTTTGGGAGTTGGTGTCGTGTGCAAAGCGGTTTAGGTTTCCTGAGTCGGTTGTAGATATTTGTTGACGTCACAGAATCGTCGAAGTTCGAAACCAAAACGAAAGGAAAAGGTACTTATAGTGTTGCGTTGTTAGGCCATTTTGAATATTCGTCAGCTCTAAACATGCGGTATAACGAAACCGATTCTGTAATAGAATTTGCGAAGTATGGCAATTTTCATGGTAACGAAAGTAACTTTCCACGACGCAGGTAATAAAATATCGACTTTGTTTTCTAATTACCATATCCATGTAAATACACGACTCGCGTACAGTAACGTAAATAGAGGAAACTTTAGGACGAGAAATTGTCATAGCACGTGTACGTTTTACCAAAAACGATGGGGTTGTTGCGAATTAGAAGTCGATTGTTTAAACTTTCTTTCTTTTTTTAATTCAAATAACTCGTAGGAAGTAAAGAAGCTTGAGTTTAGATAATTCGGCTACCCTCAACGAAATACGAAAGAGCTAAGCAACACGCAATTTACTGGGAATCTCTCGTAAGCGCAGCTAAATTTGCTCTCGTTACGTTCCATATCTGCCTTAGCAACTATGTGATTGCGGATTATGTCAATACCACCTAATGACAAAATCCGCAATCACTTAGTTACCAACCCGATAGAAAAGAAACTCTCTAGAAGGTTAAATCGCACATTGCCGAGCGTCGAATTACAACCGTGGCGATATCAGCAGGAGACTCGTTCGGTGATCGACGCCCACCGAGCGATAAAGCGCATCGCTGACGCAAAAATCATGGCAAAAGCGATTCGTGGCCATTTATGTAACGGTCATGGCGATTAAGTACTGGCAGGACAGAAATACTTGCACGAAGCCCCGTTTACTCTCGCGGTACGCGCGTATGGCTTCGCCAACGTCAGCTCGATGGATTTCCTATAATTCTGGTAGCGAAAGTTTGCGTACAAAACCGACTGCATAAACATCGGCGTGTTTGTCGATCAGGCAATGTAAAAATTTGTCAAAAATTGAAATCCTGAACACGAAGACACGCTCGCGCGAATAACAACGAGGATAACAACGTACACGTACATCGTTTCATAGAAAGAAGACCAAAAAGAAAACAGCCCACTGACCTCATTAAAAAATCAAAGTAGTCAAACTCGAAGATGATATCCTGCTGGGGTAGCCATTCACATGATATTTGGCAATTAGGTTAGAAAAATTTACCAAATGTCCAGCTGGACAAATTATAAAGTACAAATTAAATAATAAAAAAAGAAAAGAAGAAACGTATACCATGTCTCGTCCATAATTGGCTGAACATTTTGCTCGATTTTTATCAGCCGCTTTTCATAAGAAGATCGCGTGGCAAGAAGCTGTGGTAACGAGCTTTGATCTGTTGATTTTCTAACGTCGATGTTCATTTCAAGTGGAAATTTTAATTTCATCAGATTTAAACTGGATTTAAGATCATCAGGTTTAAACTGGAAACAGATAGGAAATTTCATTCTGATTCCACTTAATTATAAGGTGATCGATGTGATCTGAAGTATTAAAGAAAGTGACGGATGTTCGCGTTTAATCGCCGAAAGCAAGTGAAAGTAGCCAGCGGTTTAAATATTTAAAATTCTCAATTATAGCATGGATATTTTTATGCAAATTCCTGTCTCTAAGAACGTGATTGAAATAATGGGAGACGACAGTTTAACTTACTTTAACCAGTTAGCTATTTCTTGTCGAATATACTCGTCACGAAGAAATGGCAATATCTCGCGTTACAACCAGCTACTGTCGCTAATAAAATTCAAAAATAAAGCAATCGTTTCGATACTCTACGTTTCACCAGACGTCGCTTACTTCTCGCCACGCATTTCAGGTACACGTTTCAAAGTTTTTTCAAAGTTCTTAACACTTTACCGACCGCTAGCAATTCAACAGCATATGCACGTCTGACCGACAGTTCAGGCGCAGATTTTCTCTGGCGCCGGCTCTGTTTCGGTTTAGACTCTCCAATACCACTCTTTTCGTTCATCGAGAACGGTAAGTTTTTCAAATTGGTATAAAACTATGGAAGCTTACAAAGCAACGCAACTGAGCAAGGTACCTTAGTACTAAATAACAAATTACTGGTCAAATAATGAGAAAGATTGTCGGCGACAAAAACCCGATTAATCGGCTACCAGTCGGTAAAGTGTTAAGAAAGTCGCACCAACTAACTGGCTAAACTCCCCATTTCTCTATACTATTGGTTGGCAACTAAGTGATTGCGGATTTTGTCATTAGGTGGTAAAGACAATCACTTAATTGCCAACCATACATTTCCAATATTTTGTCATTTTCGAATATCATGCGCATTAAAGTCCACGCTTCTGCTCGTCCTATTTTTCCCTCGTGTTCTTTGTATGAGATCGTAATGTGGCGATCTCACGTAGCTCTCCATTTTTCATAGAAAAATGAAGAGACGATTGGGAGAACTGAGAGTCGATCTGGTAGCTGAAAGAGGGTTCCTTCTGAGAAAGAGAGAGAGAGAGAAAAAAAGAGGTGGAATTCTTCCTCGTATAATATCGTGGAAATTACGAGAAGGATAGCTCGTTATCGTTCAGCAGGCACAGCGTGTTCCTGGTTTGGTGCGGTGGCGTTGGAGTATCTGGTTTTTAACGAGCAGAAGAGGAAGGGGGAAGAAAAAATCCGGCTTCTCCGTAAAGTGGCAGGAAAGCAAAGACCGAGGTCATGGTAGGGAAAAAGGGCGACGGAGAAAAAGAGAAAGAGAAAGAGGGAGGAGGAACCGAGGTCTGACTCAAACCGTACGCAAGCTATGTGTTCCACCTATCGAAACTTACTCGTAACGTTACACTCGAACCGTGTAATCTTAGACTATTGTGAGCCGGGTTCTTTTACATTCCAGACCACACTTGACTCAGCGTGACGAGACGCGGCAAGGCGCGGGAATTTTAGAAGGCAAACGTAGTGTGGCGCGGAGACGCAACCGTTCTCTGGTATTTCTCACTCGAATTTGTCGTCGCTCGACGGTAAATTCATAAGTGTCATTATACAAGTGCGCTGCTAGGCCACTAGTACTAGTTTTTATTTTTAGTTTCTAATTATTTTCTTTTTTTCTTTCTTCGTGTCTTAGTTTTAGTCGCATCAACCGCTTACGATTATTAGCTACATCTTCAAGTATCAGGTAGAAAAATTTATCGAATGTCCAGATGGACAAATTGTAAAGTAAAAATTAAATAATTAAAAAAAAACGCACGCAGCTGCTTTATCTGACAATGTTTGTACAAACGATTTTTCCTTTTTTTTGTTATTTCATTTGTACTTTACAATTTGTCCAGCTGGACATTTGGTAAATTTTTCTAACTTAATTGCTAAACAACATGTGGATGGCTATCTCCAGCAGGATACCATCTTCGAGTTTGACTATTTTGTTTCTTTAGTAAGGTCAGTGGGGTGTTTTCTTTTTAGTCTTCTTTCTATGAGAGTTTTTTACAAACGTGAAACCTAATTTGTCCGACGTAAATAGAACAGTGTGATAGAACAAAGCGGATCGTATATAATTCGATAAAATAACGTGAAGCAAAACATGTTCTTCCTTATAAAGCGTACTTTTTTATTAAACGAGAGAAACTTTTGGCACAATCTAACGTGAAAGATGTTTGCGAGACTCGTTGGTCGAGAAATTGAATCGCGTTGGTCAATTATTACAAATCTGCCGATCCATTCGTATCATACGTGTCTTGTAACGAAGAAACGCTACATAAAATAAGATTTGTTGGATTTTCGCAATAATCGTAAGCTAATACGTATCCCGCCTCATTCGAGCACACGCTGAAATTAATACGGATACTATGGAATACAACTCTGGAGATCAACGATCAGTATCGCGATATCAGGGACATTTCAATCCAAATTTCTGCCTACAACGAACGTATCATAGTGTGATGAAAAATGATTCCTGATAAAGTAAGAGAATTTTTGACCTTGTGTTTAAAAATAAATTTATAAAAATAAGATGTCCTTGATGAGGTATTGAATTCTAACTATATTGGGCTGGCAACTAAATGATTGCGGATTTTGCCAACACCACCTAACGACAAAATTCGTAACCTCTTAGTTGCCAACCCAATATAAATGTACGAACATCTGCGGCTCGAGCAATGAAACGTATCATCGTTTTTGTTTCGTTTGATCGATTTCTAAAAGAAAAAATATACCATACACTATATCTGTGTTGTTTTCTCCGTGTCTCTGATTTGTTGCGACAATTAACCGTCGTCCGATAAACGATGCGCAATTCGGTTCAGCCGAATCGCGTGTTTATTGTTCGTGTGTTTATTTGAAAGTAGAATTAGACGAAAGGAAGGAAGATGGACTAATTGCTTTGAAATTGTTGACAGTAGCGCTGGACGAGTTCAGCTCTGGTCTGGTGCAAGAAGCTTGGGTCATCGAAAGGTAATTAATTACTTTGTTACTTACTATTGGGTTGGCAACTAAATGATTGCGGATTTTGTCAACACCACCTAACGACAAAATTCGCAATCACTTAGTTGCCAACCTAATATATCCTAATTGTAACATAAACAGCGTGTACGTTGAAATATTCTGTCGTGAATTTTTCCACGAATACAGTTCATATCTACGAAGAATAATTACAAGCATTCATTTCTTTCGATTTTTCCCCATTTTCTCCCACGTTCTTCTTTTTTTCGCTGTTCTTTTTTTTTTAACTAGGTTCTATCGCCGATTAACGCGAACAATCGGAAAACTGTTAGCTGAATACAATGGCGCAAGGTTATAGGTAGGAAGAGAGGAGGAACGAACCGATGACACGAAATAGGAAATTCGACAAGTATAGAAGCCATGGAAGCGGCTCTCTGTTCGATAACCATTGTGCCCAGGTCTCGTAATTTCCTGTTGGAACGTGGACAGCCCGTGGCTGGTACACGTACTCTTAAACAACGATCGTCGATTGCTGCCTTTACATTGTTACATAACGCTAAATTATTCATGCGGAATACCACGCGTTTCCCGCGGCCGATACTTTTCGCACACCCACCGAAATTCCTCGGCCAACGTTTCAATTATTCACGGGATTAATATGTGAAATTACACGTATCCTTAACCTATAATCAGTCGAACGTAATTCTCATTGAAGAAAGCGTGGATTATTTGTTTAATGCGAAAATTGTCCTGATAAAAATTCTATTATTTTTCCAGAATCTTCCAAGCGATTTAATGAAAACTTTTAATTTTTCAGAATCTTTTATTATCAAGGCGACCAGTGACCTAAAGAAAATTCTATTATTTTCCTAAAATCTTTTAACACCAAGTGACATAATAGAAATTCTTGTATTTTTCCAGAACTTTAAGTAAATCATCTGATGAAAATTCTTTTAATCTTTTAGGATTTTCTAACACCAAGTCAACCAGTGACCTAATAAAAATACTATTTTCCCATAAGCTTCTAACCCCAAGTGACCTAATGAAAATTCTTTTATATTTTCATAATATCTCAACACTAAACAACCAGCGACCTAATGAAAATTCCTTTATTTTTCCAGAACCTTCCAAGTGATCCGATGAAAATTCTTCTATTTCTCCAAAATGTTCAAATTCCAAACAACCCATTGAAAATTCTGTTATTTCTTCAGAATACCTCAACACCAAACAACAGGTATTTCCCTCATATTTTCAGAATCGTTTATCCTTTAAGACCAATTTTCTTGTATTTCCTAAACAACCAGCGACCCAATGAAAATTCCTTTATCCTTTCAGAAGCTTTCAACGTTAACGCGACTAGTGGTGTCCCAAGAGCTTCAACTACCGGTACACCATACACAACCATTTACAATGAAACTCGTACAGTATATTTCGTACTCGAATATTCCTCAATACATCTTCTTCTCATAATCTCGCCATTAATCTCGTTCTAAACGTTAAATTCCCCACAATTATCTCCATCATCGTCGCTCCTCTGACTCGGTGGTTAGCAAGTAACGAGCGTTACTTTCCATCGGCTACGCATAACCGAGAAAACGTAATGCAATTACGCTCGCGTGTCTGCGAGTGCACGAAGACTCGTTGAAGAAGAACGTAGAATTGAAAGCTAAACACCCACCGCTAATTCCGCGTTGAATTATTCACCGATGTCTATCGCGCGAAACGTCCAGGTATTCGAAGCAGAAACTGAACAAAACGTATAAGCGCGTTATCGTTTCTTCTTTTCGAAACGGCCACGCCTGATATTATTTTTCGTAGCTTGATATTATTTCCTACCTGATATTTCCTGATGGAATGCAGTTGCTGTTGCGTGGGCTCGGCATTCGCGTTATCGGTGCTCTCCACATTATTGTTCTGCGTGGACAAACGTAGATTATCTTTCGGCGGTCTGGCAGGTGCCCTCTTTTGATCTCTCGGGGGGATGGCAGGTTTCACCCCGTTCAAACCGGTCTAAAAATTCGTTTCAAAGAAAACACAGCTGGCATTAAAGCACCCTGAGGCCACATGCCGCCATCGCGACTACCCAAAGTTGCCTCTTCCCCTACGTTTTCTAGAAATTCGTTCTTTTTTTCCTTCACGTTCTCCTCTACTTTGTCGCGCGCCCACTAAACGATCTATTTTTCCATCTTCTTCCCTCTACTTTGTACGCTTTTTTATATTTATATTTATATGTTTCTTTTTCTTTTTTTCTTCTTTTTTTTGTTTTTCTCATATTCTTCGCTACACTTTGTCGCACGATTTTATCTAACCAGTTCGGTTTCGTTTGCAACTGTTCGAAGAGTCGAACAAGTCCGTGTACACGACGCTCGTTTTCTTTTCGCTGTTGATTACGTTGAAAGCGAAGAGCGAAGATATAAAGGAAACAGAAAGAGTACGCAGCAAGCGAGAATAAAGAAGAAGAAGAAGAAGAAGAAGAAGCAAAGCACGTGCATTAAGAGGTTTATACGTTTGCTATGGCTAGCAGGTGTTCACAATGGGTTTTGTCTACTTTCGCATGCGTGTCAACTATAAGCGTGCGTTGGGCATGCGTTGCAATCGCGAACACGGTCGATGCTCTCGACGTTTTTACTCGATGCCATTGAAACCCGAGGCAGAGATCGCGTGAACATTGGCAATCATTAGATTTCCCATGTGCCTGCAATCTCACATTCTTAACAATATAAACGGAAACATATATTTTAAATCGTAACATACGAAATGCATTTCTTCGGTTAAAACGTATTTTCGCTTCTCGTTCTACTCAATTTATTGTCGCAAATACCGTGAGCGTTAGAATCTACGCGACGTCTCTTCTCTTGAGAAACGTCGCGTCTTTTCACGTTCACGTTGCTTCTTATTTACTTCAAATTCTCACTGAGAATTGATTGTAAAGATTCTACCAAATAAAAAAAGAAACGTTGTTTCTTGTGTCGTATCAAAAGCCGATTAGAAGAAAACTTTCGATCGCTTCTACTTCTTCCATAAATAACATCGATGTTACGAATTTTTATTGTATTTGCCAATGTAGAGTTGGAAGAATTCGCGCATTTCGTATGCTAAAATTTCAAATGACGATAATACGTATCCGTGGATACGTTCCAGGTGAAAAGTCCGAACAATCGGAAGGTAGATTTCGTATGTAAAATTGAAGAATATTTAAGTACCTGGTGGTGGTCGAGATCGTCGAAGTGCTCGTACGTGTACGTACGTTTCTTCCTGACATCCATGCGCGGTATCGTCTCGCTCGCCGATTCCATTTTCGTCTCGTTAGAGTCGCGTAGCTCGCCCCGATCTTCGTTCCACCGCGCGAACAAATTCGATTCCGATCGCCAGCATTGAACACCGGCAGGACAATCCACGTCCAAACGAACAGTCGGCAATTCCGTTTCGCTTTTCCACGCGCCCTGGCTCGCTCGCAATCCGCACGAGTTACGATTATCGACATCGAGAACTTTGCATCTTTTATATTCGAGAGACAGCCGCGAGTTCGTGAAATTCTGCGCATTCGGCGATTCCTGTAACGCGCGTAACGCTCGATCGCTTCCGTTTCTTCGACACTCGGTAGCCTCCGCATCCGACAAACCATCTTTGCCGCGAGATAATTCGCGCAACGAGTTGCTACAATTTTGATCAGCTTCTCTAACGAACGACGAACGTACGGGAGTATGTTGAATCGACGATCGTTCAGCGAATGGAGGATCATCGTTAAAGGAACCTACGTCATCTGGTGGACAGCTATCTTTGCCTTTATCCTCGAACCGGTCAACCGAGAAGATCACCGTGCAGACACTTGTACGCGAAAAATTGCCGGTCGGTTCGTAAGAAAAACGAACCTGCGGATTCCTGCGAGCCACCGGCTTCTCGCGTCGCCGTACAGAGACGGACGACTCGCGACAATTGGGCGAAAACGACGCCTTTGCCCTTTCTCTGGGGTCGGAGAATATGGAAGATCGCGAGACACCGTTGGATCCTCGTGGAGGCTGAAGACGATCGTCGAGCCACGACGCGTTGCAGCGATCGTCGAAGATGACTTCGGTCGACATGAGATCGTCCGAGCGATTATCGGAAATTTGTAAAACACGACACGAGCTGCTGTCAGAGTCGCAGAGATGGTCCGAGCACCTGTCAGCGGTTTTAGTGCTACTGTCTGAGAGATTAGAGGTGCTGGTAGCAGAAGCGTGAAGCAACGTATTTTTGCGTGACTCGTGGTGCACGATAGAGAAGAAGCTATCGAAAAGCAGACTCTTGACTTTGGACCTTACCTTCTTCTCGTGCTTTCTGTCTAACGTACAGGGTGACCTAGCAACTACGTTCTCCGTGGCAGCTATACTCTGATCGCCAGCGGTTGGTAGCGTGACGAAGCTACCAAGGTCGTTCGAGCGAACGCAGGGCGAGGCCACGATGCTCGTAGCGCACGAGTCGCGACTCCCGTCGTCCCCGTGCACTGTCAGGCCACCGTTATCCCTGCCGATAGTGCCGTTACGTTCGCGTTTCGGCTCGAGGGTGTTGTGCTTGCTGCTTCCGGGCGTCTTGTTCGGCGGAGGATAGACAGGGTGGCATTTGGTCACGGGGACGAAATCGGGCGGACAGTCGACGGCCACCTCGCGGTAGGATTTGCCGCCGACCACCAGAAAGCTACGATCGACGTGCTCGAGATCGGTGGACGCGTCGCTCCTTAGGGTAGAGTAGCCACTGGAGATCTGCTGGTGCCTCTTCTTCTTGGGTCGCTGCCTCGAGGACGAGGAGAGGCTGCTGCCAGATTCGATTCCCAACAGATCGTCGCTCGATCCTGCTCGTATCAGCTCCTCCACGTCCAGACTCCTCATTTTCGTCTTCAGCTTCGCTCTGTCTTCTTGACGCCTCGGTTTCGACGACTTTACCGATTTGCCGGACGGAACGCTCGGTTCCGACGACTTGGCCAATTCGCTGCCACGTTGGTGCTGATGTTGATCCTTGCTACGGCCAGGGGACGACAGTCTGTCCTGCGGATCACGCGGAATCCTCGGAATCGCGCATTGTTCGTCTATGAGTCTGGTTAGGTCGGACACTTCGTCGGATCTCATGAGAAGGCCCTGTAGATCCTGCAGATCGGCCAGACCGTAGGCAGGATTGTCGAAGGACGTGGCGTCCCTGGCTCGACCGAACAGAGGCGCCACTTTGATCTCCGGCACCACGGGTCTACACGGCGAGCCGAGATCTATCCTCCTAGCGTCGTACGTGGGCGAGTCTTTGCCTCGGTTTTTCGCGTGTCTCAACACCAGGCTACTGTCTAAGGGAGCGGTGCTGTCCGACCTTCCCGAGGAGCTTCTCGGGCTGGCCGAGTCGTCGCTGCAGGTCTTCAACATGGTCGGATAGTCCTCCTTGGCGAACGGATAATCCTCTTCCACGTCCACGTCAACGCTCGACTCCTTCTGTCCGCTGCTATCCTCGTTCACTCCTTCGTCCTCCTCGTCCTCCTCGAAATCCTTCAGATTCTTCTTCAAGTTCTTCAAGTCCGGCGAGCTCAACGCCGACGGACTCCTGTTCCTATATTTGTCCGTGTCCAACGCTTCCTTCGAAGCTTCTCTCTTCTTCTCTTTGCCGCACTCGTCCTCGTCCTCGAGGTTCTCCGACTCGATCTTCAGCTCGATCTTCAGCATCGGCGGCTGACCGTTCGTTCGAACGCACTGCCTACCGCAGGTCGCATCCGTCACGTCCGTGCAATCCACGGCCGACACGATTCTAGCGCGTTCGTCGACTTGGTTGGTGCGTGGTGGCGATTTAAGGGTGTCGTTTTTAAGGTTTAGGGAGAGGTCGAGGTCGCTAGCGCTACGGGGACCACGAATCTCGTTCCGATAATCGGACGAGCGGTTCTTTACCTTGTTGGGGTAGGCCTTCTGTAGAAGGGTGTCGGGTACGTCGACTGGTAGCTCCCGGTGAGGCCCTAGCCCGCCAGGAGCCCACATCTCATCGGGACCCAGCCCTTCCTGCGGCTTCTGCTGCTGCTGCTGTTGCTGCTGCGAGTCCGTCACGCCACTGCCGCTACGCCTTCGGGACCTGTCCGCAACAAAACGATCAGCTTGTTAACGATTTTCGATGCAACCAAACCCTTCCAACGCCTTTTCTTCGGCCACTCGCTTTTCTTTTTTCTCCTCTTTTCTTTTTCACGCGACACACGCGCCGGAGACTCTCGTCTCGACCCCGCGCCAGTTCGGCCACGCTGTTGTGTCGTGAATAGAAACGACATATTCAGCGAACCCACTCGCGCCAGTTTCGTGGAACAAAGTGGCGCAGCAGCAGCTTGGAGACCCGAGGGTGGTTGACACCGATTTCCAAACGATAGCGATCTTTGTTGTACTAATTTTAGACCTTTGAGCGGCGTACCATCACGTTGAAAAACGAATGACAACTACGAATATCATTGGCGAATTATCGATCGTTGTATTTTAACACTTTACCGACTGGTAACCGAAAAATCGGGTTCTTGTCCTCGACGCTTACCGACTGAGAGCCTATTAATCGGCTTTTTGTCATCGACGATCTTTCTCATTATTTGACCAGTAATTTGTTATTTAGTACTAAGGAACCTTGTTCAGTGGCGTCAGTTGCGTTGCTTTGTAAGTTCCCACAGTTTTATACCAATTTGAGAAACTTACCATTCGCGATGAACGAAAAGAGTGATATTGGAGAGTCTAAACCGAAACAGAGCCGGCGCTAGGGAGAATCTACGCCTGAGCTGCCGGTCGGACGTGCGTATGCTGTTGAACCGGTAGCGGTCGGTAAAGTGTTAAAGTGTCTATCTGTTCGATGAACTCGGACGCGCGTGGACGACGTTATTTCCAAGCGGAGGATAATTCACGATGTATTTTCTTCTTTCGGGAATTTTGGCAAACAATTAAATAAATCGAAATATCTTCTTCTCGTTAAGCGTTACAATTTTGTTCGCGCCTATGGCTGGTTATAATGGAGCTTCCACGTTCTAAAGCCCCCGTCCCGCTTATTTTCTTCTTTAGGATCTACCGTCGTGGAAGATAATTTCACCTAACGAGACGTTTGTTGTCTGAAATTGAAGAGCTTTATACACGCGTAAATATTTGAATACGTCTAGCGCGAAATAAATATCCAATTTTCTATTTTCGTTCCTTCAACCACTAAAGTGTCCCAAGCTGCGCCACTGCCTGTAAAAACGCTGCAAGAAACCAGCTAATAAAAATAATTTATTTCGAACAAGGTAAAAAAAAAAGGTAACAAACGAGAAAGATGAGAACAGGGCGTGGATAAAAAAAGAAAAGGTAGAGCAAACGGCGAGCGGGGTAACACCTAAGTAAATATGTTTAGCAACAGCGAAAAAATTGCTGGAACAACGAATTACCGAAGGTTTAGCATACGGTGTCTACACGCGATCAAATTACTGGAAAAGCGGTGCATCGGTGAAGTTTTATGGGAACGCCTGGACTTACGGGACAGGGTTATACGTAAACTACGGAAGAAAGGAATTAACCGACTGAAGATAACGAGTTAGCCGAACGCGTTTCTTACGTGTAATCGAGGTCAACTGAAATTACAGCCACTTACCGACGTATAACGATAATTTAAACCTAAGATCCGCACCTTCTCTCCTGCACGCATTCTCCTTAACGATCGAGAAAAACTTTCCTGTTAAACCCTTTCGTTGTAATTAATCATCGTTCCGTTTAAATCGTTCGAGCTCGCGTTCTTCCCAACGAATTTTGTTTCTAATCTCCGTCGATACACGTATCGACAGATTCGCCATCGTAAAAGCTTACAAAATTTCTGCTAAGAATTACAAATTGGTCACTTTGATCGTCTTAGTAATCCTATTATGGTTCAATTATCTCGATTAGTCTGATTAATTGTCAAACAGAGGAGATTAAGTCAATGCTAACACACACGCACGCAGATATTTCAGGAGCACTACTTTCTAACCTATATTCACGTGTTATTGTCCTATGAAATCATTTTCTTTCATTTGTAAGCGAATTCTATTCGGCAAACAAACGGCCAACTGGCGCGTACGCTCGAATTTGCTTCGAACGACATCTCGGTGAAACATTGGACGTTCCTTAGAGCAACGACAGTAAGTCTATCGTGGAAATATTAAGCGAATAGATAGCAAAGATTAAGTTACTTGAATTTCCGCGGAGAATACGAACAATTAACACGTCACACGTTCTAGGCATAACGCTCACTCGATTAAACTTCACAGCGGTCGTTGCAAGTCCGGAGGATGGACGAGCGACGCTTTCTCGTGCGGCGATCCTTTTCCACGCGCAAACATACGCCAGGAGTGGCGTTAAAAGGAGGCGTGCACACCTTTGGAAAAAAGGACGCAACGCGTTGTTATAAAAAGATGAAAACTTGCGGCAGCGCGTGTCGAACCTGCGCCAACAGAATCTCCGTAAAAGTGGAAATTTACGCGACACTGGCCACCAGGCAAGGGGAAATCCCCGCTCCTATTAATTTCACCCCTTATAGTGCAGGCGATACCATGATAATTACAAAGTGCACTCGACAAAGTCTACGCGTGTTCCTCGAGTTTCTCGGCCAACCTTTAGATATATTGACATTTAAAACGGCTGACGCTTCACCCTGACGTCGGAACGCTGTTCATGCGATTCCAAGCGACGATTACACACACGCCACAACGTGTACGTAGCGTCGCGAACCGTGGAATTTCTGTCGCAGCTTTCGCTCTAATCTCCATTCACCGTTTGTCTCATCCAACTTGCTCTCTTCTCTTCCAAGTTTTTATGGAGGCGCGCGAGCTAAGCGCCACACAATTCCTGACACAACGATACGAAGGCAAGCGGATAATTCCTTGTACCACGTGCAAACGGTCGTTGTAGATCTGCGGTGAAAAGCAGGCGACCCATCGTGAGCCACCGGTGGCTCACGAAGGTAGCTACAGTGGTCCGTGTTTACGCAAGCTTCTTTTTTCACCGATGACGTGTTTCTCGTTGAAATTTCGTTAGAAATGAGAGGAAAGAAATTGACAATGATCGTAGAAGTTTTAACGAATCTTGAAAGCTGCATGGAAATTGACAAATTGTTCAGAAGCAAGCGGTTCGTAAAAATCGTACCGGCTGGCCAATTGTCATTATCAAGTTCATCGCGATCAGTGAACGTGTTCCACGCTCGTTCACGTGTTTTGACTGCCACGCCGAAATCACATGTTTCGCCCAGGACGCCACGGGAGTATTTTTATTATTCAAAGCATATAATGTTTATCTTATTGGTGGTTACGAGTGACCACACTCGAAGATGGTATCCTGCTGGGGGTAGCCATCCATAATATGTTATTTATTAATTAAGTTAGAAAAATTTACCAAACGTCCAGCTGGACAAATCGTAAAGTACAAATTAAATAATACACAAAAATTTGTGTGTTACACTATATTAGCCGCGTAGTAATGACACACATATATGAGTATGAGTGTGTGGGAGTATGTGCGTGAACAGCGCCTCGTAAAACAGATGAATGCAACTGTTCCGTTGGTAATGTGGTATAGAAGATGGTGAGACAATGAGAGCGCTGAGACGCGTGCAAATTTATATCCACGAATATCTTGTAAATCGCATATTAAATAAGTCTGAAGCTATTTTCATATCAATTCTAAGTGTAATCTATGTGCCCCTATACATTTATTTCGGCGATTAAAACACTTTGACTGCCACGTCGAAATCATATGTTTTCGCTGAGGGTGCCACGGGAGTATAATATAAAAAATGATAATAAATTGATGATGTAAGACAACATTCTTCCCCAATGGACCATCTATCTTATTGATAGTCACGGGTGACAACACTCGAAGATGGTATCCTGCTGGGGGTAGCAAATGTCCAGCTGGACCAATTGTAAAGTACAAATTAAATAATAAAAAAAACTTAGTTACCAACCCAATACATTTTATATAGTACAAATAATATGTATAAATATTCTCAGATTCGTTTCACGTTTCACGAATGTAATCATGATCATCGTGTCCCTCCGTGGTGTAAATAAAGTTTCGAAAAGTTTCTCGTGACGCGGCTAACGAATATCCGTGGGAATTTTCTAAAGTGAACGAAAGGCGATCTGTACGATTATTCGCGAAAAGAATCGAAAGGGAAGAAAACAAAGTGTTCGGTAAAAAATACGGTCCGCAGTGTCTAGAGGAGGAATTTGAAAGCGACGTTAGAAAATTCACAAGAATGTTCTCCCACCGGTAGCCTGGCATTCATACCTCAGCTATTACCGGTCGAACGAGAGCGGCGTGAATAACGCGTTAGAAATTTCAGCCGAATATCAAGGCGCGAGGTCATTCGATCAGATTCTCGATTGTCCACCCGTTGCAATTACAACTATCGTACTTTGACGCCTTTGATTCCTAGTACGCTGCAATTTTCTCTTATTCGACGAACAAAGGGTCCACGGACCTGAACAGCCACTTTTCACCCGTGAACAACTGAGAAATGGTTCGCCTAAACGCGCGTTGATCGCAACGACGATGATCGGTGGCGACTCACTTTTTTTTTTTTATTATTTAATTTGCACTTTACAATTTGTCCAGCTGGACATTTGGAAAAATTTTTCTAACTTAATTAATAAATAACATATTATGGATGGCTACCCCCAGCAGGATACCATCTTCGAGATTGACTATTTTATTTCTTTAGTGAGGTTAGTGAGGTGTTTTCTTTTTAGTTTTCGCGACTCGATCGAAACGAGACAAATTTCTTAAACTATCAAATTTTCAACGATCCTAATGATTTGGCTAATCGTTCATAGCGAGAGAAATGCACGGAATTTTAATACGACAGTTTGGAAAAATGAAACCATACCACAGTGTGGTACATTACATGGTACACGGTGTGGAAATTATTTAAAACACATCAAATTCCTGGCTGTGAACGTGTCCGTGTGTTATGGATTCTGCAATTTCTATCTCAACTACCTTATCAGCTCTGCAATTAGTCGTGCCAGGTACGGTGACAAAACTGGCGCTTTTATATTTCACACAGCGTATTACGTGTTTGCCAGTTGAATCGCAAGTTTGAATTTCGTAAAATTGCAGAATCTACATGGAAGAGTTAACGGCGGAGAAAACGTCGAGAGAATCCTTGGAATTTCCTTTCGTAGCTACGATGCAAAAGAACGGAATTCGACGATGTAAGTTGATCGGAGAAGACAGCGAATAAAACGTTGCGTTGACGTAAAGTGCCACCTTAATGGATTAAGGTGCGTTTCCACTGAAACAACGAGAAACTTTCTATCGACGTTCCGCGTTTCTCGAAAAAATTGCCGATTCTTCGCCGATGTTTCTCCGTGTTTCTTCGCGTTTCTGTTGCCAGTGACAAACGTCTCTTCTGTTGTCTCTTCTCGTAAAAATGAAAGAGAACGCGAAGAAACGCGCGGCACCGCATCGCGACAGAAACAAACGTTTCTTCGCTGTGCACGGAGTTTGTCGATCGTTTCACAACGCATTTGCGTATGGACAACTCGATGGCAGGAACAAACGTCGTTTCGAAACCGAGACGAATAGCAAACGTTCCTCAGATTAAGTCGCTTCAGCGTGGACTAAACGTTCCCGTGAGTTGATATTTGTTGGGTAGCGTTAGGAACATGCGGCGACAGCAGGAAGATCCTCGTCGTTGCTGGAGCGAAGACGTATCGTTAAAAGCACAGTCTGGTGCCTTTTTCAATTCGGACGCTGTATTTGATCGCTTTGCTTCTTTCCAAAGATCCTTGTAGTTTATTAGCGATTTTTCCTGTTTTCACGGCCCGAGACCGATAAAATTTCGCGTCTGCTCGCGGAACTTTGGTCGTTTATTTTCGACGAGAAAGAAAACGAGCAGAGTACGTAGTTTGTTCAACGTCCTCCAGTTTCCTGCCTTTGAAAAAACTCCGTGAAACCTCTGCGCTTCGTATCGCATCTTCCACGGGGAATAAAATTCTTTCTCTTCTTTTAGTTTACCATTTAAATCTCGTTGACCTCCGTGCAATTTTAGAAGCTTCGACTTCTAGGCTTGTTGACCTTTCGCGCTTAGATATGAAGCGGAGCGCTCGACGACGCAAGCTGCGATTATTACGTCGACTACAAAGGAATATCGTTTAGCTATCAAAGTGGAAAAACGTGGACGTTGTATCGTTTGACGTTTCTCGTTTCCTGCAACCACTTGCGACCAACGATCGAGCCTATCGCAAGCCAAACGAATCACATTCCACTTTGCCAATTTCATCTTTTATTAATCTCTGGATTCCGTGGAATCTGTCCAGGCCGCGCCTAACGTAGGGCGCGCTAGACGCGTTAGGCGCAAGTCGGGTTGCGCTCTTTACGGGGCCACATCCTATTGGATTAGAAACTAAGCGATTGCGGATTTGTCAATACCACCTAATGACAAAATCCGCAATCACTTAGTTACCAACTTTTTTCTCTTTTTTTATTTGAAAGAATTTTACAATCAATTCTCATTGAGAATTATAAGTAAATTAGTTACCAATTTAACTGCAAAATTGAACCAGTCCTCGTAAACGATTACGCCCAGGGCCAGCAAAAGTATGAACGCGTTGCTGACTCAGTTACACGTAGAACAATTATCGGAGGGCAGATTGCAAAATTTCCAGAATCGCCACTGCGACCTGTTTTATTCATAACTGTTATTGTCATTCGACGAACTTTTCAGTCCGCCCTAGTGTACGAAGAAAAGTTTTCTACGTGGCGGAAGTGTTCGAGTACTTTCGTGAACCGTCCTACCAACGAATTCGAGGAACACGATATCGCGAACCGTACGATTGAACGCGAACGTCTTTCTGTATTTTTCTTTTTTCTTCTTTCCTTTTCTTTCCTTTAGCGTGGATCCAGTTACAAGGGCAAAGGAAGGGAGTGAAGAACAAGAGGTGCGACGATATTATGTACCGCGCCTCGTACATAAGTGGCGACCACGTGAATTCACAGGCTGTACCGAGGTTGAACCGAGACAATGCCAGCAGGACAAAAGCGACAGAAAACGCGCACGCAATACCGCGGTGAGCCATGTGCGCGGCCGTCGAACGTAAACGAGTTCACGTGCTTTCTCTGTGCCTCTTTTCAAACGATCGTTTCAGGGAACGCCCGCGACGTTGTTCTCCTTCCTTCTTAAGACCATTCTATATAGATCTGATGTTCCGATGCATCGAACCGACGAATCCATTCAGTTCACACAATTAACCTTCGTTTGGATGACTAGGTATTTATCGCTAGTTGCTGTAAAAAGTATCGCAGAATCACCGATCCGAGCAACGTGTCGCTCCTTCTTAACCATTTTAGGTCTAATTTTCGTCTATTCGTTCCGATGAACAATCGTTCAAATAGGAACGAATATACAAAGATTTTAGTTCATTCGAATAACCCATGTTTGGGCAATTACATATTTACTCGTAGTTCCTTTAGTAATTTTTTATATTCTTGTTAACATATTGCAAAATCATCGACCCAAGCAACGCTTGTTTCTCAATTTCGCTCCTTCTTAACCATTTTAGATCTAGTCCTTCATTAGATCAAGCAGGTAAAGGTTCAGTTCATGTAGTTAATCTTCGCTTGGAGAACTAGGTATTTATTTCTAGTTCCTTTGGTAATTTTTGATATTTTCGTAAAAATACTGTGAAATTATCGATTCAAACAACATTTTGCTCCTACTTAAACATTGTGGACACGATTGTTCGTTGGATCAAGTAGATAAAGGTTCAGTTCATGTAGTTAATCTTCGTTTGGAGAACTAGGTATTTATTTCTAGTTCCTTTAGTAATTTTTTTGTATTCTTGTACAAATATTGCGGGATCACCGGTCCGAGAATCATCTTGTTCCTTCTTAACTATTCTGGACCTTTTCCTATTTTCATGAAATCAAGTAGATAAAGGTCTAGTTCATGCACTTGGCCCCTGATCGACTAACTAGCTATCTATTTCTAATTCCTTTACTAATTAACTTAATTCTAATTGATTTCGACTTGGTTTTCGTTAGATCACCGCGACTGAAAAGTGGAGCTATCTTCCATATAAAATATAGTCTATTGCCAAGCCACAAAAGTGTAAGATGTCGCCACCGTTACAAACCTAACCTACAAAACAAGACCAAAAGCGAATAAAAATAAGGAGGCAAATGAGAAACATTCGCTCGACTTAAGACTTTTCCTGCATCGCTATTCATCGCGTTGCATCGAAGTGTATCGTGTTACGATCGACCAAGGACGCTATAGGGAGCAAGGGACAACGCTTGAAGGACTATGATCGAACGTGGTACACAGAACGACAAAAAGATAAAACGTATTGAGTGACACATAACGTGGTGTATGTACAAAGAGCGTGTATTACGTGCATCTATCTCTACGTGACTACTCCGACGATGGGAAACTCGACCAGCCTCTCTCTCTCTCTTTCTCACACACTCACGTTCTTTCTCTCTCTCTCTCTTTCTCTCTCCAGTCCCATTTAAAGCAAGAAAACACGATATCTAGGCTAGTAGTCGGTGGACTACGCTTTTAATAGGGATTTACTCTTAAAAGGGAACACAACGAGCACAGTCTAGTCGATTCGACGGGGTACTTCTAGGAAAAATGGCCGAGACCGGCAAAACGACCTCCAACATAACGTTCCTCTTTTATTTTTCCTAGTCGTCAACGCCATTTTCGTTTCGCGCCTTTTTCACGAACTGCTCCCCCTCCCCTTCGTTCAGAGAAACTGCCCCTCTTTCCTTAACCCGTTTATTTCGTTCCGAAAACAGAAGTACACGCGCATTCGTACTCTCTGTTTAAGTGCTATTCCTTTTCTCGTTTTCCATCTGTATACGTACGTGTATGTGTAGGTATATATGGTGTATACAGGGTGACCTATAATTATCAAGCGTGATTTTGTTCGGAGAAACTTTTATTGGAGTTCGATGAGCTTGACAAGTTCGTGCCGATTTTGAGTTGGACAGTAGTTTGGAAAGTAGGCTTATTTTTAACGTAACAGATATATTAAAACTTCGAATTTTGAATTCTACGATAGCGTAGTTTGGAAAATAGGTATTACTTTTAACGCAATGTTTATGTAATTTACAATTACCACTCTGCCATTAGTATTTTCTGCAACGCACCGCAAGATAGCGTGCCTCTATGAATATTCAAATTTCTTGAATATTCAAATAAAGAAAGCTACGTGTTTTGGAGAATTAAATGAGCGCAATGTGTGCGTCACTTTACGAGCCATTCGGAAGACACATTGACAATCAATTACGTAAATTGAAAATTAAAAAAAAATTATGACGTTTATAAGCATTTTTTATTTTGATACAAAGTTAGAAATCCTATCATCTCGTCATTTGTTTTTGGATAATTGACTGCTCGATTATCTGACTTACGAGAGACGAATATAGCAACGAATTAACCTAATGTTCGTCTCATAAAACATAAACACAGCCATTTTGCAAGTCTCGTAAGAATACAGAAATTCTACAAGCGATTTCAATGAAAATCGACACGATCTTGTCGAAATTTTCCGTAGGGAAAGCTCGAAGGAAATGGTTAATCCCAGGAATGTTAAGCGACCTTTCGATGATTCTCAAAAGCGGCAGGTTCGTCTTGGAAAATAGCCGGTAGACCTTTTATCCCAAAAGGGATACGGTTCTCGTCTAAGATCGTTCCACGAAGTACCCCGTTGTCTGAGAGGTTCAGAAAGCTGGACAGACCTAATCGCATTGCGCCTCTTGAGCACTCGAACTCTCTTCGGCCGTCTTCTTCTTGCTAGGAATTCGCTAAAATCGTTCCATCTTGCTTTACGACTCCGCTGCGACACTTCTGACCTAACCTCTACGGGAATGCTAGACGACTCCATTCCACTCGGAACCAGATACTCTGTTCTTGGAATTCTACGCCTCGAAATCGATTTCGTTCAACGAAATCCCCTAAAATCCTCTAAAATCGATAAGACGCCGATTATTAAAGCCATGACGCGACCTGTCACGCTACACTAGCGCCACGTCGATTAAACCGCTAACTATTAGCTCGCGATCATACTTAACATTCATTCGTTTATGCGTTTTCTCCGCTTGTTCGTTAATCGCACTTTCTTCTCAAATAAAACATTATTGAATTTTCGTTAGAGACGCGCATGGTAAAAATCGTATTTCTTTGATTTTTCACGTGAATAGGACGAGATATCTGCAGTGTAATCGACAGTATCTTATTGTTATATCGTTATATTTGTATTAGCATTATTTTCACGTTATGGTAAAGAAATATATATTTTTCATTTACGATTATCATTCATGTGATTCTATACGTATTATCATCTTGGTTTACGGGAGCATTATCATATTTAACGTTCAAAGTCAAACTTTCTGAACGTGATAGTATATCTTTTACTTATACTTATAGTATATTATTTGCTATTCGACGCAACTCGTCTCTGCTTATAAAAACGTATTGGCCCATTCGTATCAAGAAATCATTGCTTCAAAGAATATTTTAACGGGCGTGAATCAAATGATGATATATCATTTATAATATAAGCCATTCGGTAGCTACATCGATCATCTTCAAAATTACGAGGTAGAGAAAATCGATAGCGTAATAAACGTTGTCTTTTTATGTATATTTTGCAATCTCTTCCAACCTTACCTAACCTAATCTCACCTTACCTGTGTCACTAAGTCTGTGACAAATGAATTCATGGAAGCAGACTGCTTGTTTCTCGAGAATTGGATATCAGTCGCGCATCCGGATAACGAAACTCAGAAAAACGAAACCTATCGGTTCGACCTTCTGAAAGACTGGCGATAATAAATACGATACTCGAATATTCTCAAACGTATCTCCGCGTAAAACGACTTCGGTCTCGTTCTAACCATTTCAATTAAATCTACCATCATCGTAAACTATTGTTATTTCTTTACTTATAGGTAGGATCACAATAGCTATGAGTTTATTCTTCGGATAAATCTATCACACGGTTCTGAGCTGAACAACCTTTATTGCACTTTCTTACATTGACTGAGTAAAAAAAAAGAATATCTTAAACCTATCGATTAAACCTATCGATTATATCTAGAACTATCTTCTAGTTACTATTTATTGTAACTAGCGCATCTGCATACAGATGGCGAGCGCGAACTCACGTTGTCATTTTCGACATAAACAGTAACTCATCGTCCGCAAACAACGAACGTTATTTTCCACCGATCACGCGTAACGAAGAAAATGAACGGAATTACCGGTCGTCGTAGCGTTAACTCGACGTAGAATTTATTTAATCTCGGCATCGAAACCGCTTAAAGATCGGAAGAAACTCGACGCTGGGATAACAGTGGCGAGCCAATCTTCTGCGAAATCTTCCATACACGTAACCACGCTGTTACGATGTTTGCAACGCTTTTCCTGTTTACAAGTATGCTCGTTCCATAACCAGACGGAGAAACGAGCGGCATTCGATCCTTGAAGAAACGAACCGAGCTGTTCGCGTGCATCGAAACGCGGTGGGGAAGTTTGCTCGACGTGGGAAGCTTCGCGGCGAGGAATTCCAACCGCCATTGAAAAATCAGAATGGCAAACGTCATCGGTCGAATGCATTGCATTCAGCCACGTTTCCACACGATCGGTGAATTGCGGCTCTGGCTTCCACCATGAAGACAGCCAGGTAAGAAACTACGAACACAGTCAAGTAACCAGGGCTGCGGAAAGCGAAATGCAGCGTCCGAAATTTCCACCAAGCGACTGTATCTTTTAGAAGAAAATCTTACGATGGCGCCATTCGAACGACAAAAGCTACCATTTTTAGAAAAACCTAACCGAAAAAAATTAAAGTAAACCGAAAGAAACGTATACTTCGGGTCTAACAACGGAAGCAATTTATTTAAACAGTTTATTTGGAAAGGCGAAAAAATGTAATTTAGCAGAAGACAAAGTACGAAATCTCTGCGGGAAGGCGCACGCTCTTTTTGAATAAATAAAATCAAAATTCACGATGATATCTTCGCTGCTTTCGTACAATCGCCATTTTTTTTTTTTTCAAGTTACGCCAAACATTCCTCTTGACGTTGACAAATTTTCTAACGTTTTCTCGTCGACAGACTCTCGTTTATCGCGTTTACTAATTCACTGATGCAATTATATCGCTCGTAACTAACCTAAGCTGTTCTTCCAACCGTTGGCCGATGTTTTTCTACGAGATTCGAATCTAGACAACCATTTTAGTCACGTTAAAGTCGATTATCATCTTTCTCGTTGCAAATGGTATTAAAACTGTCTTTAGATATACGTTGCTTGCCTGGCTCTGCCAAAATGATATTCGTACGCAAACTTGTCACCAGATCGAGACTGAACATTGAACTTGGCAAATGATCGTAATATTTTACGAAGATATACAGCGACTTTGTGGAAATTTCGTGGCGATTCTCCTGTCGATTCCTTTGCCATTTGCGAGAACGAGCCTGCGTTTTCCTGTGCAAGGCTTTCCTGTCCGGTCAAACGATTATGCAAAATCTCGTTCAGCTTAACTTGAGTAACTTGCAAGTTCTTTATCCGTTTGAAATACCCGTTCTATTCAATTTCTTGTCTCGAGTCGTGCGGCTTGTACGATTTGCAAGAATTTACCATTTCGAAATTTCTACTGCCGTTGGTCGAGTCGCTCGACTTTGTATCTAAAGCCTGAAAATTAAAGGCAGCTCTTATGCTACTTCAACTGTATCGAATTTACCAAATGTTCAGCTGGACAAATTTTAAAGTACAAATTAAATAATAATAATAATAATAAAATTGTATCGATGAAATTCGAGTTTTTTGATAAAAGGTAAGAATGATAATTAATTTTTAACGATCGACCTTTGTATTTATACGAAATAGACGTTTTTTGTGAAAATTTAAACGTTAACGTAGCGTAAATAATTGCAACAGGAGAGTGGAAAAAAATTGACTGGCGTCGGAGCAGTTGATTAGACAACGTCGTTCGTAACATTTTCGTTAAAAAATTTTTTTCGTAAATTATAAAATATTATGAAAGAAGAAAATGCAAGAGAGCGTTCGTCGCGAAAATTTATCGGAAAGATAAAGATATCGGACAGGTAAGAAGAACGTGCAGCCAGAGTTGATGGAAAGAGAATAGAGAACTTAAATTATGAAAGAAGATTCGTGAAAGTCGAGGAAATTGTTTAACAAATTTTAATAATAATTATTGAATTGAACAATTTCGAGTGATATTCCGTGTGACGATAGCTACGTTTCTTCGCAAAAATAGATTCAATTAAAGCAATTATTGCGTTTCGAAGAATCGTTGCACGCTATTTAAATGTCTGAATATATCGTACGACTTTGCCTGTTCCACGTAACTTCCGTAACTTCTGTTTTCTCACTGGCATTTGAGAGAAAAGTAGGCGGACGATTGCACGGTAATTGATAAATTTTGTTTCGTATGATTCTATATGATTTTGAGTCAATTTTCCCATGAAGATTGTTACTTGAATACAGTTTCCCTCTATCGCGAAAGCACAAAACTAAACTAAAACCTAACCTCCAAGTTTCCTTGAATAATAACACTATCCTTACTTGGTCAAACGACCGCTTCCAAAAATTTAATCTAAAGTCGTATTTCTAACATTCAATTCTTCGTTATCCTTTTGTTCGTCTAACTCCATGTAAATTTTTAACATGTAATTTTTTCATTAACAAAAATTGAGAAACTGATCAATCAAATAATAATGGCCTCTTTCAAAATTTAATCTAAAATCGTACGTTCCTGGTTATCACTTTTGTTCATCCAACTCTATGTAAATTATTGCATTAAGAAAAATTGAGAAATTGACCAATCAAATAATAATAGTTGGTTCCAAAATTTATTCTAAAATCGCATTTCTAAAATTCAATTCCTCGTTATCCCTTTTGTTCATCCAACTCTATGTAAATTCTTACATCAACAAAGATCGAGAAACTGATTAATTAAGACGCATTAAAACATTAACAGACTATCATCAACAATTTGTCCACAACTCTACACTGTATAGCGATTTCAAATTATACGCAAGTCTGTGCTTACTTGCATTACAATTTCACTCGAATTTCGAGGTTCATCCAAAAACTGCCTTAAGCCATGCGTCATCCTACAAACTCTACGCGCGAGATACGAACGAACCTGAACGAGTAAATAAATAAAATAACGCAGAAGCTCGTTCTCATGTTACTTCACCCTAAAAGTAGATATGCTGCATCGTGCTCTGGGTTAGCGTGTCGAAATCGTAAAAAAGGTTAAGGTATGCGATAATGCCGATTTGTACCACTGGCCATTCCAGCGAAAATGGTATGTACTAGATATTTGCCAAGACCGATGTTAACGAGCATGAATAGGCGAGCAACGGTACTTACGGACAGGTAGACATAATTCCCTGTTCGACCTAAACCAACATCTCAGCAACCTCGGCCGTTTTAACGCTGTGTTCAAACTTTGACAAACTCGGTCGCGATTTGAAAATTCACCGAAAATTCCTACTTGTAATTTCTAAGGCGATATAACCTCGTAATATGTCCGTAACAACGTAATATCGTCGTCCTTTTGATTTTTCGGCATCGATCGAGAAATGACCGTTGAGAAATACAACAAGACACAGTACGTGCCAGGAAGCAGGTTCCTCAGGAGGAAAGGAAATTACTCGATTTTTCGATTTGGCTTGTATTATATCGGCTATTTGTCGAATTGTATTTTCTATTGGGTTGTCCGAAAATTTTTTTTCGTTTTATTAGGAAATAATAGACGTTTTTTCTTTTATATTATTTTTTATTAATTTATTAATTTAATTTTGTCGAATCGCGTACGATCCATTTTCTTTTGTTGAGATAAAAATCACAACGTTTGACAGATTAAGTTGAAAGTCAATTCACTTGGAAGATGTGCCGACTGCTGAAAAAATGGAATTGCTCGACGTTTCATAGAAATCAACCGAATTTTTTACATCTGTTTCTTCGACTTTCCTCGTTTATTGCCTCTCTTTTTATTTTTTAACGCCGAGTTTTTAATAATGGTATCTTTTTCAACGATGAATTGTTGAATTTTTATCGAATAAAAATGCAATCCTTGCTCATGTTGCTTCACGTTTTTCGTAAAATTTATGATAGGGACACTTGCTCTGCGTTCGACGAGTATACTCGTCGTTGTTTGATTTTACCTGCGCACCTTGTACAGGACTTTTAAAAGGGAACTCGTATTTGTACAAAAATACACAAGAAACATATAAAAAGGAAAACTATATGAAATATCCATAAACTATGCGACTGATTAAAAGTTGAGAAAATAAAAACTCCAAGTGGAAACTCGAAAGCGCGAGCTGCGATGTTCGCGAGACGACGCAGAAATCTGCAACGCATGAGACGATCGATTCCGAAAATCCAAAAGTAAAAGTGAAAAATTGAAATGCAAAATAGGTACATTACGCTGTAAGAGAATTCTAACCCACAAGTTTCGGAAGATATTTTTCGTATTTTCTGTTCGACTAGGAATTGCGGTAAATGTAACGTATGACAAAGTCGCAACTGCAAACAAGTAATTTTTCATGAGACGAGAAAAACCAGTGTCAGCTGGTAAAAAACTTGTAATTAAATAACGAAAGGAATTTTCCTAACGTCGAGATAAACAGAATCGTTCGCATTCTCTGGTTACCTTTTTTAACGCTTGCGTCTCGTTATCGTGTTACGAAGCGCGATAACCAACGACGAATATTTCAATAACCGTGTTATCTTTGTCTAACGATCAGTACGCTGAGAAAATTACAAAGCTTTCTTTGCAAAAAGGATGAAATACGCTCGACATCAATAAACGCGTTTATCCGAAATATTTTGCATATTTCCGGTTACGTCGGATTGTTGATAAAAAAAAAAAAAAATGTTTGACAAATCGACATACCGAACGATAATACCTTTAAACGATGTATCGCTTAACGATTACCGAGTTACTGGCTTTCCGATTTGCATTTACTCTTTTCTCGTGCAAAGATAGCAAGAAGCGTGACAAGTATCGATGGCTTTTCCCCAACGAAACGTCACGTTTCACCGAGAAACGATTTTTCTTTTTTTTTTTTATTTGGAAGTAGTTTGTAATTAATTCTCATTGAGAATTATAAATCAATTCTCCTGGCGTGGCAGTATGACATGATTAATAATTGTTTATAATATGTTTGATTCTAAGTGAATCTAATGCTTAGATCTAAAGGGTAAAGTCTTTTTAGTTTGCGGATGGAAGATGGTGGGAAAAGAAAGTGCTGAGACGCGGGCGAGTGCGTATCGATGAATATCTTTGCAATCGTTTATCAAATAAATATAAAATTATTTTAATATAAATTCTAAGTGTAAACTTAGTGTTCCTGTACCATTATTTCGGTAATTAAGATCCAAAATTCTCAACAGTTATATAAAGCCATATTAAAACCTATTTAGACTTATGAGATTCAACTATGAGGAACAGCGAGTAACTTCAACATAGAAATTCTTCAACGATTCCAATTGAAAACTCTAAGATCCTTAAACATGCACCTTGGTATATTACCAACGAAACAATACATGGCGACCTTAAGATACCTACAATTAAAGAAGAAATATCCAAATTCAGTAATAGATATAACATAAGAATTAACAATCACCAAAACCCACTAGTTACTCAATTACTAGACACAACAGATCGGATCCGCAGGCTAAAAAGATATTAGCCTTTAGATTTAAACATTAGATTCAAACATACGATAAACACTTATTACTCAAGTTATAGTACCACGCCAGAATAATTTAAATTAATCTGAATAATTTAAATTAATATAAATTTTTTCAAGTAAAAAAAAAATGATTCGCACTACGATAAGAATCTCTGGCCGCAGCTATCGTCTTTTTTAATTAATCGATCGTTTAATATTTCGTAAAATTGAGAGAATCCTATGTTTCGATGATCACGTGGCTACCAGTTACGTGACACTGCTGAATATGTTCGCAACTAAGTGATTGCGGATTTTGTCATTAGGTGGTAATGACAAAATCCGCAATCACTTAGTTGCCAAGCCAATACACAACGAGTGCGTGCATGTGGATCAACGATTAAGATTGGAGCGGACTGTGTTACACGTGCTTGAACAGCAACGTGATAAGAAAGAGTGGAGGGAAGATTTTTATAAATAGAATCGCTGTCCTGACAAATTGTTTCGTGTGGAAATCGCCGCGATATCGCTGCATAAAAACACGCCACACCGCGTTCCTCCTATTGCCGTTCGACTTTCTACTCTCAATTACACAGGATGCTTCGTAGACACCTTTTTAATTTCCGCCAAGCGGACCAAATGTCTCTGCAAGAAGAGGGGAAACTATCGGATTCTCCAGCCCCCTCGTTCTTTCCTTCGATTAATTTCCATACAAAGAACAATCTCGACTATTCTCGTAAGTAGAATTTACCACACTACTTTACCGACTAACGTTAAATTGGCCAAATAAGACATTTCTATGGCGACGATTGCAGAGAGCAGAGGCGGAAGTGGAAAGAACGCTGGAACAGCAGTTGAAGTTCGTTCCGGGGCACGCGAAACGTTTAATCTGTTTCACTGTGTTCGCTTCGATGTTGTTCGACCAGTAAACATCGAAATACGCGGAATTATCCAAACGTGGAGAATGCAAGAACGCTAGCTTTAAATGTAAATGGTGATTCAGTGGTGAACACTTTGAACGACAACATCTAGCGATTAGAACGCGCATATTTATGCAAATTCGTGTTCTAACGAACATTTAAAAAATGCTACTTCCATAGAAATACGTTTCGCTCACGAAATATCGTAAGAAACGCTACGCTTTCGATTCGCGTACATTTCGAGCGTTTTAAAAATCTTCCAATCTGTCATAAATGCATGGAAATCTGTAGTTTAATCAGATTTGCTGAATTAATTAAGAAATTCATTTCAAATAATTAATTGCTTTTCTGTTTTCTGCTTACTCCTTATTGCGTGAATACGATAAGCGTAAAGAAGGAACAGTACAAATAGTAAACTTATTGCAATTTTTGTATTACGTTTTTAACAGAATAGCGCGTTTCACTGCGATTTTTCATCCCTGAAAATTGCAGTATTAAACGTATATTTTACGGCTTATTCCGACGCAGTACGTCGCTTGGAATTGTTCGACAATTTCCTGCTGTCCTGATAAATAGTAATATTAGCAAACCTAAATTTATCCAACCGCATTTATCCCAATAGCAACTAAAATATGGACACGAATGGTCGAAGCTGAAATTTCATGAAAGTCTGTCTGCAGCAATCATGCTTCGATTTTGATCTCATGATTCAAATTAAACCTGGCATTTTTCCACTCTACCACAGTCAAATAATATGGAAAGAAACGTTGTACGGTAGCTGCCTTCTATATAATAAGATTAATTTCATTTGAACACTTTTCATAGAAAACTTGTATCTCTATATATCGTACGTGTTGTATAAAACACTTTGAAGACTGTCGTCAATAAAACTTCAAACCAATTTTAACATCCACATACAATACGTTTTATACAACACATACAATATATATATATATTTTTTTTTTTTTAAATTGGTCTCAATCAAGATTAGTGTCACGTTACAGCTGATGAAATTATAAAATGCTTTTTATGATACGTACAACGTTACACAACGTGTGACATAATTTAATCACATAATTCGAAAAATCTGGTGCATCTGTTATTCGTTTCTAAAACGAAAGAAACATTGCAGACGAGCTAATATTACATTTGCAGACTCGAAGGGACGAGATAACCGCCACAGTGTCAGTTACAGTTAAGGAAATTTCAAATTTTTTCGAACAACACAGTCGAGGCACCGTAACGCGCGCGAAATGTGTTTACGAAAGTCGTGTTATCGTAACGTGAGACACGTTTGGATGCGCTTGAATAGGTTCGCGAGGCGAAAGATTTCGGACCGAAACGAAACTTAACTAGCAGAAGAGTGAACGTGGTTTGAGACCTACCAGTGTAGCGTTTTGAGGATTCTCATGGCGTGGCTTCTCAACAATTCGTCCTTCGCTCAAACCTCATGGACGGACTCTCTCTCGAACGATCGAGCTAAGAATCTCAATGGTTCGCTATATGTGCAGACCTTCCATCTTTCTCCTTTCCTCTCCCTATACTCGTTTTCGCTCATTCGCGCACTCTCATATCTCTTCTTCCGATGAGAATTCCTCCTCTTCTTTCCTTTTATCCTCTTCGTCGTGCTCTTCGTCCCGTTCGTAGGACCGTCGTATTAAACGATGGAAAACAACTTCCAGGATGAGATTCCTCTCCTACGCTGTTCCTCCTGTATCACCTCGCTGTTCCCGCCCTTTCCAACATTCCCGCCGCCCTCCAGTCGCACCACACGCACAGGTATTCCACCTCGAAGATCAGCTTGCCTCCTCCCCTCCACATCGACCCGCACTCTCGCTCCGGTTACGCACTGCCAGCGAAACACCGATGGATAATCAGAGAACACTCGATCGTTTGCTGGCGTATCGAACACGTTCCTTAGTTTATCACTTTCACGATCCCTTTCCCGAAAATCAGTTTCCCAAAAATCGTCACTCGTCGGAGAAAAGATACGTCGTTAAGAATCTCGATGCTGTCCGATGATAATCTTCGCGTTCTTGCTCTGTCGCTATCACTTTTTTGATTGATAATTCCGTGGAAGATCGGCGCTGATTGAATCCTTGGAGAACGAACGGACGTATAGCTCGGCCACGAGATACGGAAGAGTGTCAGTGGCTCTCGCAGTCGTCCATCTTCTCGGCTTTTGGTTTTCGTAATCGATGGATCTGGACGCTCTTGGATATTCGGAGAAAGGATGTATCGTTGGATGACGAGATACGGAAGAATCAGAACGGCTGCTGCGAACGTTCGTACTGGCGGCTGTCGCTCTCGCGATGAATTCTCTGCGAGATTGACACTTGGATCGCTCGAGAAAGGATACGTCGCTGGACGACGTGGAAGAATCTCGATGGCCGTTCCTCGCCAAGTTGCTACCTGGCTTTTCCAACCTAATGATTGTTACGCAGACTGAAATTATTCGGCAGAGGATATATCGTTCGGTAGACGCTGCGAGACGTCCATGTTCCTTGGTCGTAAGCCGAGAGAGTGAGAGAGAGAGGCAGCGAGAGAGTCGGTTAAGAAAGAACCGAAAGAGACGCGGAACGAAGAACGGGACGAAGAAGGAAAGAAAGAAAGGAGGGACACGAAGAAGCGCAGACTCGGCGTGCTGGCGAAGGTGTATGCACCTTTTGAAGGCTGCATGCAGCGGCCACGAGGAAAGAGAAGGAGGAGGAGGAGGAGGAGGAGGAGGAAGAGGAGGCGGCCGGAGACCGCGCTATATCGTATGGAGAACGCTCGTACCGGTTTTGGCCCGCCGACGGACAGGTATTCCCGACTCCGTTAACCGCCTTAATTGCGCCCGGCTCATATCACCCGAGGGGGAAAACCCAAGCTTTTCGTTACCCTCTCTCCTATATTCTCGCGCGCCGCCCTTCTTCCCTTCGAGCAACGATTAAGGTTCTCGCGATGATGGTACGCGGCCGCGAATTCGCATTCGCCAGTCGCGTTCCCGATCCTCCACTTTCTCCGTGCGCTCCTCTTCGACCGCGGGTCTTCCACCGTTTTTCCTTCCAACTACGAGACTTCTTCCCTCCGACTATATATCGAATTTAATCCACTACGTATACCAAAGTTTTTTTCCAGAATCCGTTCGTCGACTTTCCACTTGCGACGAATTTGCAAACTTTTTTACCGAAAACCTGATGCGCGTGTATGTATATACGTATATGTATGTACGCGCGTGTATTTAACACCAACTATATCGTCCACTCGTTTCCTTCCGAAGAACTTTCGGCCGTAAGCTCGCCCAACAGCGACGATATGGAATTTCGCGAAGGGACTCGTGGACGTTGATCCTGTCGGAGTTGGCGGAAGAACCGGAATCGATGGTTTTTCGATGGAAGACGGTGCCAGGAGCCGAGCACTCCTCTTCTTCTTCTTCTTCTTCTTCCTCCTCTTCTTGTCCGTGGAATCCGGCGAGTGGCACTCTGTGGTTGTTGGACGCGCACGATTCTCCTACCACTCGACGATCCAGCACCCAAGTATCTCGGTGTTAGCGGGGAAAACGCGCCGAAACGATAGTTTTCACTTTCAAGGCCGACGTTTCTTTCTCGATGTTTCAAACGTGTCGGCCGATAGTCGAAAGGGCCGTTAAGTATCGGCGTGTATTACGCGATACGATCGTGGAACGCACGAGGAACGCTGGCATCCCTCCAGCTTCGAACTGACGTGAGTTTGTTGGCTTCGCTTTACTCCGACCGAGGCAAGCCGGTGTCCCCTTCTCTCTTTCTCTCTCCCCCTCTCGTTCTTGTCTCTCTTCCTCGTTCTCTCTCCGCGTGTTTCTCTTCGTCTTTCCTTCCCCGCCTCCCTCAACCTCTTTACCTTTCCCTCAACGTCAACCTCTCACTCTCTCTCTCTCTCTCTTTCTCTTCGTCCGGTCGCCACCACTTTTCAGCTGCGCGTTCCTACCTTACCTCCCTCCAATCGTGTTTCATACCCCTCCAACGGTCTCCACGCATCGTCAGGTTTCCTCTCTTTTTCCATCGTACTCGTGTTATAGGTATTCTTCCTCTCTTTTCTTCTTTCTGCAGCGTAGTCTCTTCTTTATACCGTACTACTATGCTCTTTCTCTCCTCTTTCTTCCTTATTCGTTTCTTCTTCGTTCTATTCGCGAGTCGATGCCGAGTTTTCTTCTTCTTCTTCTTCGTTTTCTTCTTCTCTTTCTACCCTTTGCTTGCCGTAAAGGAGCTGGCTTTGTTCGAACCACGAAATTCCGGCTCGCCTTTTGTTTTTCCCAACGTGCTTTCGCTCTTTTCGGAGTTTCGATCGCGCGCAGTTCTTCGCGCCGAGAAAAGTGACAGATTTCGTGTCTCAGCGGTGGCTCGTCTGGTGGAACCTTCGGTCAGTGTTCCGTATGAGATGGTTCGTACTCCTGGCTTTTATCTTCTTTTTTTCTTGAGTTTTCCAAGTTTCTTCGTTAGAATCGCGTTCCAACTTTTCCATCTCCTGTCACGCGAACGAAAAATACCAGCGTGGACAATTGGCGAATCATCGTACGAACTGAGATTACGCTGCTGAGATTTCCAACCGAGTTCCTACGTCGGAACAAACAAACCGTCGTGGATCGTCGTTCCAACGCGGATCTTCGAATTTGCCCGCCTTTCGTCCCAATTTCTTCCTCGCGAACGTCCTTCCCAACGTCCGATCGTACAATTTTACTTATCCGAGTCTCGTTAGTTACATCGAAATTTTAGTTTCTTCGGGCTGAATTAATCGACCTTCCGACGTCGACTCGATCCGATCTGAGCGTCAATTACGCGAACATGAGACTCCCATTGCGTAAACAAAGGGCAATGTGACCGAGAAAGATCGACGAATCCCTCGTTTTTTCAACACGTCGGACGAATTCTTTTCTTCCTTTCTCTTCTTTCCTCGTTCCTAACGTATTTCGCTCTTCTCCCTCGTCAGAAGATAAAACCGAAAGACACGAGAATCCTTTTCTTCTTTCGGCCGAGTGAACTGAACGCGTATCGACCTTCTAAAAATGTCACATTCTTTGAATCTCTTTCCCGCGAACTTTCCCCTGTAAATTTCATTTTGTTCCAACAATTCTTCGCTGTTTCCATTCTTCTGATTTTCCATTTACCGCGTTATCAGCGAGCGCGCGTTTTTCGAACACCGTTCGAAACTCACGGACGTCTCTTTTCTCTTTCTCTCGTCGCCGATGGCCTTTTCCCCTCTTTCTCTCTTTCTCTCTCGCTCTCTCAGCCAGCTATCTCGCTCTCGGTCCTCCCTCTCGCTCGGTGTCGTCGCTCCTGCGTTCCGAAGATCACGTAGCCTAGCGTTGAAGTCTCTCGGTCCTCGCGTACGTACACTGGATATCGCGAAAGTATTCCAACGCTTGTAGAATCTTTCTACGTGTACACTTTACGCAAAACATTACGCAATTTCATCGATGGTGCAACGAGACACACCTCGTCGTGTTTACATTGGGAAAATTTGAACGGAAAGCTGGAAATTTATGTAGAAGATATACGACGCGTTTAGTGGAAGTACGCGTGTACGTGTTGGTGAAAATTATCGAAATGTTGGAAAAATTTTTCGCTGTATGGACAAGTTACGGTAGTTGGTGAAACTATTTGGCATTGGCAACAGCCATGCACGCGATGTATCAATTTTTAGCCGAGTGTATATTTTCCGACAAATGTCTCGTACCTTGCGCGTACGTTTTTGGATCGTTTTCAACTTTTGCTATTTCAATCGTGATAGTCGTGTCACGTTAGAACGTTCACAACATTTTCTAGAGTATAATGTGCATATAACATGTTCATGAAGTGGTTCGTGGCAAGTGTCTGAATATTTCTCCCAGCCACTGTGTTTTCGTATTATACGAAACCTTATGGAATCCCACTAGCACTGTAACGAGATACGGCTAATACATTGGGATAGGTTTTAAGAGAATCTTTCGTTTTGTGAGGAAATTACAGATGCACATTTTTCGTTTCGTATTATTTTATCGAATTACGCGTCATCCATTTGGTTCTAATAAAACGTAATTCGGTAAAATAATATGAAACGAAAAACTTCTTTTTTATTATTATTATTATTTAATTTATACTTTCCAATTTGTCCAGTTGGACGTTCGGTACATTTTTCTAGCTAAACCAAAAACGTGCGTCTATTGGGTTGGCAACTAAGTGATTACGGATTTTTTCATTAGGTGGTAGTGACAAAATCCGCAGTCACTTAGTTGCCAACCCGATATTATTTCCTCAGAAGACGGAAGAAACTTTTGGGCAACTTAATACTGAAAATGTGTACAGAAGACACGTCAGATATTTATCGGAAGCTCATAGTTGGCAAAAATCCGCACAATGTTTGAACAATTATTCACTGTATTAACAGGTCACGATATTTACCATGCGTTTTCTTTCGCGTTGTATATTGTAACTGTGCGTTTCAGTCTGTTCTTTATGTTGTATACTAATTTCTCGATATGATATACGTATTGAGATATGTGTAATCTTGTGTGCTCGTACCAACGGTCGAAGAAGAAATCGACAGATACGCAGAGAAATAAAAAAAAAGAACGGCAACATATCCAAACCAGCTGGCTGCTGAAGAGAACAAAACTCACATAGAAAGAAGAAAACAAAAAACACTCCAAAAATGATTAATTATTTTAATTAAATAATAATAATAAAAGGAAAACACCTCACTAACCTCACTAAAGAAATAAAGTAGTCAAATTTGAAGATGGAATCCCGCTGAGGGTAGCCATCCACGTGATATTTAGCAATTAAGTTAGAAAAATTTACCAAATGTCCAGCTGGACAAATTGTAAAATACAAATTAAATAATAAAAATGAAATTTGTGTGCTACACTAGATTAGCCGTGTAGTAGTGACACACATATATGAGTATGAGTGTGTGGGAGTATGTGTGTGAACAGCGCCTCGTAAAACAGATGAATGCAACTGTTCCGTTGATAATGTGGTATAGAAGATGGTGAGATAATGAGAGCGCTGAGACGCGTGCAAATTTATATCCACGAATATCATGTAAATCGCATATTAAATAAATCTGAAACTATTTTCATATCAATTCTAAGTGTAATCTATGTGTCCCTATACATTTATTTCGGCGATTAAAGCACTTTGATTGCCACGCCGAAATCACATGTTTTCGCTGAGGGCGCCACGGGAGTATTTTTATTATTCGAAGCATACAATGACAAAATAATAATAAATTGATGATGTAAGACAACGTTCTTCCACAATGGACCATCTATCTTATTGATGGCCACGGGTGACCATCATGGCACCTTGGTAACAGCTGATAGCGACGTATTATAACAAAGCTTCGTTTGTTTCAACAAACCATTCGCATTCGTTATTTCGTCGTAAGCAAAAGTTGCAGAATATATTGTAGAAACGTGTACAAGATATTAATAGACAGTATTTGCTCATTCTATATATAATAGTAAGATATGTGCACACTTTTAACTTCAATTATATATATGATTATAAAGCAGCATTTACAATTATTTTCTATGCTGTGTTTATAATAATAATATTCGTAGATTAGCCCTCAAAAATATGGATGCAAGCACAGTGCACCGTTAGATGTTCTCTTTGTTTTTTTATTGATGTTCTAATAAAAATGTTTAATTGTTCAATGGGGCACTTTCTGTTTCAAAGTATCTTCTATTTATCGGTTATATTCAAAATGCCCTAATTGTCAATTTTCATTCAATTTTTACAATTGTAAGAAGTTCAAGCGCTCCGGTTACCAATGAGCGTTGACAAAAATTCATAGAGTTCCGTATAAACAAAATATATTCGTAAAAAAAACATGTTCTACGTTGTTTCATGAAGAATGATCCAAGTTGGCTGCGAAGCTGAAATCCGTTCGGAAAATTTCTTCCTCCGCTGCCGCAATTTTCCACGCTGATTTTGCGATTCTCTTACTATTGCTCGTGTTATTTACTGGAAAATGTTCAGCCGGTGCAACGTCGAGGATTGGGAAAATTCTGAGACTCGATGGTGCTCGAGTGGCTATTCAGAGCGCAGACAGAAAGTGATTCTGTTGCTTCTTATCCACTAGGGATATCGACTGCCAGACACGGTTTCCAGAACTTTTATCAGACGTTCTGAGGTGTGAACAATGGACGATGAAGGATCCAGTGAATTTGTATTTAAATATCGACAGGGAATTAAACAAAGAATTAATTATTGAAATATATCTGTTCAAGCACTAGTTGGAGAAAGCACGTGGATACACAGCAACGCGTAGTTTGGTTGCACGTGACGAGCTTTCCGGAGAAGATTGGATTTTTCGAGAGAAATTGAAGTTTTACGATCAAAGTTCGCGTATGACTTTGGATTCGAAGAAAATCCAAGTTTCGCTTGGCAAGCCAAGTTTCCTCCGTACGCATCGATAAATACCACATCTATAACTTAAATATACTGTTTTTTTTTTATTATTTAATTTGTACTTTACAATTTTTTCGACTGGATATTTGGTAAATTTTTCTAGCTTAATTGCTAAATAACATGTGGATGTTACCCTCAGCGGGATGCCATCTTCGAGTAACTTAAATATACTTGTCGTAAATATTTATTTTTATCATTGTCCTAAATATTATCCTAATAATAATATCCTAAATAATAAACGCAAATCAATACGAACGCAGGTTACAATTCTGTAATATAACTAATTGCAGATGTATCTGCTATAGATCGATAGAACTTGCTAATAAGTATAGTTTCCTCAATGGAGAAATCGTGTACGCGATGTTCAAGCCAATACGAGACTACGAGTTGAAACTTGGCAATACAGCAAACGCGACAAGACGCGAAGAAGCACGCGTATGCTGTTAGCGAAAGGACAGCAGGAAAATGATTGAAACAATGGAAGAAACGAAACGAATGTTCGGTCGAGAAACGAATGGTCTATCTGTCGTCGAAAAGTGAGAAATTGGAACAGAAATGTATGCGCAGAAACTGGCGAAATTACGTCCAGTCGTGGAATTAAATGGCAATTGCTTCTTGGAATAAAATAACCTTTTAGAAAAGATACCGCTTTCTTAAATAGAACGGATATTGGAATTTTGTTCTAAAAACGTGCGTGCGATATTTTCCCCATACCTGATACCTGTTGTTCATTTTTATTCCTTTAGTTTCCCATAGTCCGATATCGTCTTCTTTCTTTAGCGTTCGTCGCATCTTTCTATAACGTTGGTAATTGTAACCTCTATCTTATCGACGAAGCCTACAAGAATCATTTTTATTTCGTAGAATAAAGGAAAGTAGGAATCGCGATCGGCGTTCGATCTGGTGCAGAAAGGTGGCGATTAGCAGGTCGTTCCTGTTGTCAAAGTGCAACATCGGTAAAACGAAAACAGCGGACCACTGCAGTCTGTCCATTCATCGAGCGTCATTTGCGGTAACAAAGGCGATAGAGAATGGGATCGGGACAACCGGATCGTAGCGCTCGACTCTTTGGTCTTCGTCTCGTTTGCTTTTTTCTACGTTGCCGGGTTACAGTGCCGGAAGGAGCCTGTTGTTTTCGATTTTCACAGGAAACCGACAACGAGCATATCGATTAGGCGAGAACGCCAACAACCAGCTCACAATAGAAACTACCACGATAGAACGTTGTAACGTCGTTGAAATTCATACACGATCCTAAATTCCAATAGAATTTCACCGACAATAAGGGAATATCGACCTCGCCAACAAACGTACGATCTGTTGCGCTATGGAATTATTGGATTGGCAACTAAGTGATTGCGGATTTTGTCATTATGTAGTATTGATAAAACCCGCAATCACTTAGTTGCCAAGCTAATATAATAATATGCCGGTAACGTTCAGTATTTTTAAAAAGATTTTTCCTCTCCACGCATGCGTTCACGCTTACTTTATACTTTATGACCTATTTTACGCTAGTCTACCAAATGTCCAGCTGGATAAATTGTAAAGTACAAATTAAATAAATAAAAGAAAAATTTTACGTTATTTTTGCGAGCAAATGTAATACCGAGAAATACCATAAAAAAGATAAAAAGGAAGAAGATGGGAATGGTACAGAAAATTGTTAAAAATTGCCAGAGAACAAAGAAATAAACGACAAGAGTTTATCAGAGGTTAGCAGGTGATGGAAATTTGTAGTTCGTCCAAGTTTAGGGCATTGGAGACGCATGGAGGGCGGACAGGAATTTCGCATTAATTTCGCAAATAATTACGCACGGCTGTGTATGGCTCATCCTGATTAGAGCCTCGTAACTGCGTTTTTTCTCCGCTGTTGGTTACGTAATCGTTTCGTAATGATGCGGTCGAGTTAATTCGCGCGCACGCTCACCTGCAAACCCATCGATCGTACGAAACAGCTGGAATACGTTCGTTGGGAATTCACGTAACAATAGAAAAGCGACGCGGAACGGGATGAGAAGTGGCTGGTTTGTCAAATAACGCGACGATTGCGTAAAGGCCCCTATAAACGTTGAAACAAGTCGCGACGCATCGACACCTATACGTTTCATCTCGAATCTGCCTCGGTTTATCTTCGCGTTACCGATTCTTCTCAATTTGTCTTTCAAAATATCCGATTATTTTCGAATTTCCCGTATTTATTTTCTGGTGTGTTGATTATAAAAAATGAAAAATCGAGGAACAAGTATAATAGGTTGGCAACTAAGTGATTGCGGATTTTGTCATTAGGTGGTATTGACAATATCCGCAATCACTTAGTTGCCAACCTAATAGAAAGAGGAGACGAAAGATGAGAAAAGTTTGAGAGAAAAGATGTGGTTAAATCGAGGGACACAGATTTTCTAATTCCGCGATTTATCAAAGAGAATACGAAGTACGGACGAAGCCAGTGATCGTAAAAAATATTTCACTACAGATTCTGCTTTTTAACACATTGTTGACCGGTCACGAGTTAACACTTTGACTGCCACGCTGAAATCACACGTTTTCGCTGAGGGCGCCACGGTAGTATTTTTATTATTCAAAGCATATAATGGCAAAATAATAATAAATTGATGATGCAAGACAACATTCTTCCCCTATGGACTGTTTATCTTATTGGTGGTCACGGGTGACTACACTAGAAGATGGTATCCCGCTGGGGGTAGCCATCCACATGTTATTTAGCAATTAAGTTAGAAAAATTTACCAAATATCCAGCTGGACAAATTGTAAAGTACAAATTAAATAATAAAAAGAAAAAACTAAGAATTCTAACCACATGTGTGAAAACGAGAGAGTTTTGCTCGCCCTAACCTTCTCGAAGATTTCTTTCCAATCACACAGCCAAATAAGTTAGGAAAATTTACCAAATATCCAACTGGAAATAATACAAAAAAAGTAAGTAGTAGTAATAAAAATAGAAACAAATAAAGAAGCGTTTAATAAAGAAAAATTATTAAAAATAAAAAAAGAATTTCTTTCGAAGGAAGCAAATTATTTATTTCCTGCAAAATTCCTCTATCGATACAAGTCCCTTTTTGATACCGACTCACCGATACAGATTTACGTACATCGTAACGCGTATCGTGAAACCTGTCGATGCATGCGTCGCACGTGTCTCAGGTTTCATGATACACGTTACAATGCATCGAGTTCATCGCGATCAGAAGCAACTTGTATCGACGCCGGAATCAGAATTGCGTCTTGGTCGGTAAACAAGGTCCGATCGGACGCAACTTTCGACATATCGCGGAGGGTGGCAACGATACCGAACGTAATTTACGGTAGACTCTGATCGTTGTGTTTTGTTTGTCGATGCTTGGCCGAACTTTATCCGACAGTCGTTGAAAAGCAGAATCACGTAGATGCGAACAATTTCTACGATCGCTCGGTTCGTTCGTTGCTGGTTGCTTCGATAACGCGCAATTAGAAAATCCGTCGCTCTCGGTTAACCGTGTTTCTGGCCATTTCTTTTAGTCTTCGATTTTGTATTCTTCGCGATCAACCTCCTAGTGCCGATAACGACGCTGGAATTGGGAAATGCTGGGACATTTTGAAATGCGCGTTTCGAGTTCGGTATCGCGCCACGAACTGAAAGGAATCGATAACGCGAAGGCAAACCGAAGCAGATTACATGAAACTTAGGTGTCGATGCGTCGCAACGTGTTTCAACGCGCGTAGGAGCCTTTACAACTTTTACATTCTTCCCGGTTTTTCTTCGTTTCCTTCTTTGTTTGCTTCCCACCGTTTGCTGGATCGGAAAAGCGTTTCTTAAATGTACTTTTGTGCGGATAATCTATACAGCAGAGGTTCGTTCATTCGAACTCGTCTGCGTACTTATTTCGAATTATTGAAAGTTATTGGGAAAATGTTGGAACAATCGGAAAAGCTTTCGTTGTTCTCGAAACGAGACAGAATTAAAACACGTTCACCGAACGCACGAATCAAACGTCAGCAGATGGTGAAAAGAACGTCTGGCGATAATTCGCACAGACTATGGACGTTGATGCGTTTGTAGAAAATTGAAAAATGGAAGAACGCACGTACGTTAAACGATTTATCATAGACAGACTCGTAGAAAATATACATACCGCCTATGTAGACTGAATATTGTATGCAAAAATATAAAAAAAGGTTCAAAATATAGTACTCGTTGGCAATATACAATTTCTATTTCTCTGCTTGTGTTGACAAAGATGTAAGTTTCGTATGGAACGATCGGTCAACGTATCAATACGTATCGGTCGATGCTAGCGCCGCGACACGTTTCAGCCGAAGCTTCAAGATCGCCGACGGGATAACGCGAGAAAAATCGCATAGTCACATGGCCTCGCTGTTGTATAATCGAGCTACGCGATTAAAATGGTGCGCGTATGCTCGCGGGAAAACCTCCGCTGGATAATTGTACGAATTGGCCGGATGCTCGGTAAAGATGGCAGATGTTTGAAACGGTTGGACGAAGTGGCACAGTCTGCGAACGTTAACAATGCCTGTAATTTTCTACCGCCAACACTGAGATTTTTGTAGAATACTGGCGGTTAAAAGGACGAAAAGATTGCCTGCGAAATTGGTACGGCAAGTGAAACGTCGAACCAGAGCGTACGATTGTCGACGAGCAGGACAATAGATCGTGATATTAAATTCTTAGAAAGCAAAGTTAGGTTAGGAAAGCGTCGTTGAAACGGTCTAAGCAAATTTTCGGCTAGTTTAGCGCGTAACTGTAGTCGTTTCCTTTTTTTTATTTGGAAGAATTTTACAATCAATTCTCATTGAGAATTTTAAGTAAATTATTCTGGCGTGGTACTATAACGTGAATAATAAATGATTATCGTATGTTTGATTTTAGCTGAATCTAATGATTGTAGTAAAAATTCTACAGTATTGGTATTATTGTAATTATTAATCGAATCCACCCGTCGTTTCTTCTCAATTTCAATTTTTTTTCTTTTTTCCTTATTCCACGGCAAATATCATCGGATTCATTGACAAACGATCATTTTTCTTATTGTCGTGCTATTAAATGGCTGGTAATTTCGGCTCGATCCATCGTTATATCGACGATGAGTCAACAGCATTCAGCCGTGCTACCGTTGAACATGCAGTTCGAAGCTCCTGTCTCGCTCTGAATTCGTCTGAAATTCGATCCCATTCTATTCATTGCCATAGGAAACCTAACGTCTATGGCGCCACGATTCTCAAGTCTACAAGTTCTCGATATCCCGCAAGCAGAACCACCGATGCAACATTCAACCGACAGAGCATCCTCCAGACGCCGAAACCAACACGAAAACACTTGCTCCTCTTAGAAATTTGTTTCACAAGTGGTTTCCAAAAGCCGACTCTGCCACACGAAAGTCTAATTGCCTTTGGCGATGGTTGTCGAAAACGATAGGAAACAGAGAACGAGGTGGTCGCGGCTGCACAATGGACGAGACGTTAGGAACGACGTGCAGGTTGCTGCACACATTGCGGGCCTCCCGATGAAGAGAAACACGCACAGCCGCGGACAATCGGAGAATTTCCAGCGGCCATCGACTGTAACACGTGTACTCGAGCACCGAGATTTCGGCTGTCGAGTATTTTATGGAGAAGCAACAGCGAGAACAATGCCTGGCCAGCGAATGTCCCGCGGGGAGGTTTCCAGCAAAACCAGATTCGAGTCGCGGAAATTGCCAGCCAAAAGTCTTTCGAGGCCACCGACTCTCTTCTTGTTTATTCTTGTGGCCGAGAACAGCCGCAGAACAGAGTTCTGGTAGTCGCGTTACTTCGTCTTCTTCGTTGTATTAGGCAACTTTTTTCTTTTTTTTTTTATTTGCAAGTAGTTTACAATCAATTCTCATCGAGAATTATAAGTAAATTATTTTGTCGTGCTACTATAATGTGAATAATAATAAGTGATTATCGTATGTCTGATTTTAGCTGAATTTAATGTGTATTAGGCAACTAAGGTGGATAAGTTAGGTAGGTAAGTTAAGGTTAGGTACGCAATTAAGGTGGTTAAGTTAGATAGATAAATTAAGGTTAGGTAGGCAACTAAGATGGTTAAGTTAGGTAGGTAAGTTAAGGTTAAGTAGGCAACTAAGATGGTTAAGTTAGATAGGTAAGTTAAGGTTAAGTAGGCAACTAAGCTGGTTAAGTTAGGTACGTAAGTTGAGGTTAGGTTGGCAACTAAGTGATTGCGGATTTTGCCATTAGGTAGCATTGACAAACTCCGCAACCACTTAGTTGCCAAGTCAATATTACACATACGCGTCGTATTCAACGATTCTTACGGAACAACGAGGGCGAAAAAGAAGAAGAATTAAAAGAATCTTTTAATTGCAGCTGCTCGACGAGTTATTTCGGATGCTGTGGATCTGAGAGGCGGGTAATCGCCAGGCTTGTCAGAGCTGTCGTTTGTTTCTTTCAATAGCGAATTTTTTTTTTATTATTCAATTTGTATTTTACAATTTGTCCAGCTGGACATTCGGTAAATTTTTCTAGCTTTATTGCTGATCAACGTGATTTCTCTCTAGTCTTGAAAATAGCAAATTTGGAGGAGGAAAAGAAGCACAGAGTAACGAATGGCAAGATACAGCAGATATATTGAAAATATGGTGTTTTGTGATATTTAGTATTATGTTGTCCAAAAAGTTTCTTTCGTTTTATAAGATGATAATAGATGAACAACAGTTTCTGTTTTATATTATTTTATTGAATTAGGTATGATCCATTTCCTTATATTTCTATTGTTATGTTCTTTACTTCAAATTCTCAATGAGAATTGATTGTAAAATACGTCCAAATAAAATAAAAAAAGAAAAAAGGATTATTATGTTAGTGTACAATTCAATAAACCAATATAAAACAAAAAACATTGTGCGTCTATTATTTCCTTACAAAACGAAACATATTTTTCGGACAACCTAATATAAAAAATCTGTCGTTTAGACTTCGTTTCCTTTTACTTTGTATCCATAAGAATATGAATTTTGTACTTTTCTTCTGACGATCGATCGTTGTGTTCGTAACAAGCACCGGACAGCCTAATATTCGTGGACTGCAGATTTTTCGAACGTGTTACACGCGACGACTATTTAGTCACAGGGTCACTGACCTCTTTTCCCTTAAGACTGGTTCGGACAGGGCCACTAGTTTAGTCGAGCAGCGAGTAAAGGCGAATTTACACCGTTGATTCGTCGAAAAACGTCGCTTTCATCCTCGTTTCATCCGCACCGGACCTCCGTAGTAAACTCGTTTAGCAAATTCGTTTTACTCGACTAAATTACTCGCCGTGTCCGAACCAACTTCTACGACTTGTAGCCGTTTAATCGGCACGCGTGCTAATTCGAAAGATGTAATTTTCCTATTCCACTGGAAAATCTAGCGAAGTCTCCTCCGCTAAATCGTTCTACCAAACTACTCGGCAAAAATTTTGCCACCTGTCCACACATCCAGCATCAAACATACTATAAACAATTATTAATCATGTGATAATACCACGCTAGAAAAATTTATTTGAAGTTCTCATGAGAATTGATTGCAAACTACTTCCAAATGAAAAAAAAAGAAAATGTTCTAATAAAAATATTTAATCGTTCAATGGGGCAATTATTAATGTGATAATACCACGCTAGAAAAATTTACTTGAAATTCTCATGAGAATTGATTGCAAACTACTTCCAAATGAAAAAAAAAGAAAATGTTCTAATAAAAATATTTAATCGTTCAATGGGGCAATTATTAATGTGATAATACTACGCTAGAAAAATTTACTTAAAATTCTTAATGAGAATTGATTGTAAATACACCCAAATAAGATAAAAAGAAAAGAAAAATAAAACAAAACCTGTCCACACACGACAAGCTGCTAAACTACTCGCTATCTGACTAAATTACTGCACGTGTCCAGTGAATTGTCTGTAAATTGTTAGGTGAGAAAATTAATAAGACGCGTTAATTAATAAATTGTTCGATGGAACAGTAACCGGTGGGAATGGCCAAACGTAATATCGCAAAATATACAATTGCACGAAGTACATTTTAACAATTATCTTATATGTGGCATTGGATGAAAAGGAGCGAAAATCGCTGATGTAGACACTCAGTGGCGTTGGACACTTACAGAGAAACTGGCGTTAAGAGTACTTTGGTCTTTCAAAAGTCTAATAGAATTGTTCGTGTCGCTGTCGTCGACTAATAACATCGAGAACGTTACGAGCCTTTATTAAACCGATGCACCCTTTGACGTTGCCGAGCGTAACACGCGGTGCAATAACGCGCTCGTTTGAGACAGATTACAACCGAGCGTTCTGGTTTCATATCCGCGAGTTGCAGCGCAGAGGGTGAGCTACCTAAAAGGGAACGTCTATTTCTGGTGCTGTTGCTAATAACGTAAATCGTGTCAAGGGCAAAGCCGCATCATCTCGGGTCATTTCAATTTTTTCTTTTGCCTGTGTTCATCTGCTATCGTGGCGAGTTTGATGACCACGATAAGGACAGATTTAAGTATGTATGGGCTCGTTTTCAACATGCAACCAACATCGAGCAACTTTTTCTTGCTGTTACTGTAAATTTTTACGAGTTTCTATCAATCTTTATACGTTGCTGTTTGTTAAGATTCTTTTAAGTTTCTCTAAGTTTTTATAAGTTTCTATCAATCTTTATACGTTGCTACTTGTTAAGTTTCTCGTAAGTTTCTATAGGTTTCTATAAGTTTGTATATGTTGCTGTTTGTTGCTCGTTAAGTTTCTGTAAGTTTTTACAAATTTCTATAAATCTTTATACATTGCTACTTGTTAAGTTTCTCGTATGTTTCTATAAGCTTCTATAAGTTTGTATGTGTTGTTGCTTGTTACTCGTTAAGTTTCTATAAGTCTTTATACGTTGCTGTTTGTTAAGTTTCTTTTAAGTTTCTATAGATTTCTATAGGTTTGTATGTATTGTTGTTTGTTGCTCGTTAAGATTCTGTAAGTTTTTATAAGTTTCCATAAGTCTGTAAACGTTACTCTTTGTTAAGTTTCTCGTAAGTTTCTATAGGTTTCTATAAGTTTGTATGTGTTGCTGTTTGTTACTCGTTAACTTTCTATAAGTCTGTAAACGTTGCTCTTTGTTAAGTTTCTCATAAGTTTTTATAAGTTTGTACGTGTTGCTATTTGTTGCTCGTTAAGTTTCTCTAAATTTTTACAAGTTTTTAGAACTTTCTACATAAAGCTGCTGTTTGTTGGAGATATTTTTTGGGACATGCAGCAACAAAAGACGACAAAAAGTTGCTTCACTCTGCTCCAGTGGAGCCCTAACAGCCTTAGCTTGCCTTAAGCTGCATCCTCGCTGAAGCAACAACGAGGAACATTTCACGACGGAAACGAACGTCTGTTTGAAAATGAAACAAAATCCAAACGTTCCTTCGACTATATCGCTTCAGTGCAAATAAAATGTTTCTACAAGTTGATGCTCGTTGGAAACTGTTTAAAATATGCGACAACTGAAACATTCTACTCGTTTGCTTCGGTGAAAACGCAGCTTTAAACCGTGGGTTTCGATGCGACGATCCAAAGTACGTTAAAATAACGGAAGCTTCGACTAGAAGTCTTTAAGATTGCGTCAGTTGGCGAACAATCTCGATTCTCGAGTGAAGCGACTGCAATTCACCTGTGAACGAAGAGCGGTGGTTATCTATGATCGATGAAGCGTGCTTTGCTCTTTCCCAAGGAGATAGCCTCGATACGAAGAAAACGAGGAAATCGCGTCCCGAAAACTTCGTTTCTTCTTCTTTTCCAGTTTTTGCCTCGAACGATGTTTCCGTGAGGAAATTCGATCAACCGAACATTTTCCCTCGCTTTATGCCACCGACGTTCGTTTATTTCGGGTCAAGCGAAGGAAAATGTGCCCCCCTAATTTCATTAAATAGCTTTCCCCTCCACGCAACGTGTAACGTTATATTCGAGTAGATATTTTTCCTGTCTTCAGAAGAGAAACAGTTCTATTTTATTATCGTATTTCGAGATCTAATTTCGGATAACATATATATATTATTATCCGAATTATTATCTTTCAAGTTTCTATAAGTTTGTATATGTTGCTGTTTGTTACTCGTTACGTTTCTATAAGTCTTTATACGTTGCTGTTTGTTAAGTTTCTTGTAAGTTTCTATAAGTCTTTATACGTTGCTGTTTGTTGCTCGTTAAGTTTCTGTAAGTTTCTATAAGTTTCCATAAATCTTTATACGTTTCTGTTCGTTAAGTTTCTCTTAAGTTTTTATAAGTTTGTATATGTTGCTGTTTATTATTCGTTACGTTTCTATAAGTCTTTATACGTTGCTGTTTGTTAAGTTTCTTTTAAGTTTTTATAAGTTTGTATATGTTGCTGTTTGTTACTCGTTAAGTTTCTGTAAGTGTTTATATGTTTCTATAAGTCTATAAACGTTGCTCTTTGTTAAGTTTCTCGTAAGTTTCTATAGGTTTCTATAAGTTTATACGTGTTGCTGTTTGTTACTCGTTACGTTTCTACAAGTTTTTATACGTTGCTGTTTGTTGAGTTTCTTTTAAGTTTCTATAGATTTCTATAAGTTTGTATGTATTGCTGTCTGTAGCTCGTTCAGTTTCTGTAAGTTTTTATAAGTTTCTATAAATCTTTATACATTGCTACTTGTTAAGTTTCTCGTAAGTTTCTATAGGCTTCTATAAGTTTGTAGGTGTTGTTGCTTGTTACTCGTTAAGTTTCTATAAGTCTTTATACGTTGCTGTTTGTTGAGTTTCTTTTAAGTTTCTATAGATTTCTATAAGTTTNGTATGTATTGCTGTCTGTAGCTCGTTCAGTTTCTGTAAGTTTTTATAAGTTTCTGTAAGTCTGTAAACGTCGTTGTTTGTTAAGTTTCTTTTAGGTTTCTATAAGTTTGTATATATTGCTGTTTGTTGCTCATTAAGTTTCTGTAAGTTTCTATACGTTTCTATAAGTTTGTAAACGTTGCTCTTTGTTAAGTTTCTCGTAATATCTATATAATCTTGCTATAGGTTTCTATAAGTAATGTACATAATAAGTAACATATATAATAATATATATTATATATATATATATATATATAGTATCTGGATACTTAACATAAACAATTTTTATATTTCACGTATCATCTAAAACATTTTACAATCTCATTGTAATCAGATACAGTTGTCACGATTATGCTGACCGAATTTAACACTAATTTTCCAAACGTATAATATTGTATGTATTATATCAAACGTAATATACAGGGTGTGACGGAATAACGTGTACAAGCATCTATAAGGTAATTCTTATGAAAATTGTACAACGAAGTTCGGAGTAAAGTTTTCTCATTCGGAGGTATAGTTTTCGAGAAAATCGAGTTTCACGATTTATCAAGTATACTGAAACATGGCTAATTACCAACTAGATGTGCGTAAACGATCGATAGCATGTTATCGTAGAAACGGAAGTAACTAAAAGATATAAAGTAACATTTTTCAAATTTATCCTTTCGAAAACAAAGCTTCTCGAGAAGCAATTTTATTCCACGTTTTCCACTCATTTTCACCCGTACAACGACCGAAATTCATATCCGTCCGATTTCCTATCTCATCAACGTAATCGCGATAGTCGAGTTTGTCAATGTTTTGCGCGATACGCGCAATATATATACACACAATGCTATAAAATAGAATTTACGACGCCTACGTATAACTCGTACAATAAATAAATTTTCAAGTTGATCATCCTTTTCTTCTTCTTCTTATTATTATTATTATTTAATTTATACTTTACAATTTATCCAGCTGGACATTCGGCTTGCAAGTTGATTTCATCCTTTTCCTCTTCTTCTTCTTATTATCATTATTTAATTTATACTTTACAATTTATCCAACTGGACATTCGGCAAATTTTTCTAATTCTAAATTGCTAAATAACATGTACATGGATACCATCTTCGAGTTTGACTATTTTATTTCTTTAGTGAGTCAGTTGAGTGTGATTTCAAATCTGACCAACATAATCGTGACAGTGGCGTCTCATTGGCGCTAATGAAATTTCGAAATGTTTAATACAACACGCACGATATATTCCTAGAAGACTTTTACGATAAGCGTCGAAACACCTTGATGAGTCAGTGTTTATCGCATATACGAGAAACCTTGGTTTACCTGCAGAAAAGGGTCAGGATGGCAAATCTGTGAGCGACACAGAGCCAACAGGCCCTGCAAGAGTCGCAAGAGATCCAGCTGACGTCGGTCATCGTCAATTTGGCAGCATAACCGTGGTCCTCTAGGTGGACGAGGGATAAACCAGCCCCTCTGATAAGTAGAAGAGTGGCAACAGGTGAACGAACCGCGTGAAAAAACACCGATGAACACACGAGCACGAAAAATTGTTGACACGACACACGGTCGGCGTGCAGCATGAGAACTGTGGCCTGGAATGTGCTTTATCGGGTCTCGGCACCTGATATCGAAAACTTATCTCTCTACTCGTTCCTTCTGTGTGCATACGAGTAACGTTTCTATCTTTCGCTTAAGCCTGTGTTTGTAGCGTTTTTCAAATTCTTCCGAGGGACAGAGCGTGTGGCTTGGTGATATGGCGCACGATGGCCCACGAACGAAATTTCCAAGCTGCTTCAAGCTTTCTCAAGGTAGAATTAGGCGGATAACGATTTACTATATCGCCAGACCTTGACTGTTATTCTTCGTGTTAATTTTACCTCGTTACGATTGCGTTGATAATTTAAATGGCTGTGTGACGTGAGCGTGCGAATTGCAAATTGAACGTTTCGAAGTTTCATTGTTTTTCGAATTACGCGTTGCTTTCCTTTTCTTGATCTATTTTTTGGTATTGTTGGAATCTGTTATCGGATCGCGAATTTTTCGCGGAAGACTCGACAATTTCATTTCGTAACCGCAAAGTCCATTAAGGTTTATCGTATGCTCCAATTGTACGTATCTCGTGACGTACAAGTTGCGAGAGTAACGTGTTATACAGTGATACGCTGTACACGCGTGACAGTAACGTATATACAATGTGAGTTGAAAGTGAGTGTATCTGGCACACCACGAAGCCAGAAATTCTTTCAACGACTCTCGTATGCCGCATAAATTAAGCTGCGAAGATATCAAGTACGTGGGAAGACGAATTACCATGTTATACAGTACGAAACGTAATTAGGTGCGTAGTAAGTCAATATTATGCGAACCTATTTCTGTTTCTTTCTTTTTTTTTTTTGTCTTAAGTATATTCACCAGGTGACTATAAATAATATTCCAATTGCAAACAGAGATTCAGTCGGATATGTGGGCGTGATTGTGGATAGAAAAATGACATGGAAATGACATGGACATCGTAGATAAATCCAAGCAATTTAAATTAAAATTTTAAAAAATTCTACTGGCTCATTGGTAGACGTTGCAGAGTAAAATAATGCTATAATTTTACGTATAATTTTGTGTGCTAGTAGTGACACATGTATGTGAGTGTGAGTGTGTGGAAGTATGTGTGTGCGCGGCGTCTCGAAAAGCAGATGATTTTAACTGTTCCATTGGCAGTCTGATATGGAAGATGGTTTCTTTTTTTTTTTATTTGCATGTATTTTACAATCAATTCTCATTGAGAATTTCAAGTAAATTTTTAGTTAATTTTTAGTTTAATTTTAATTAATTTTTAGTTAATTGTTTATAGCATGTTTGATTCTAGTTGAATCTAATGCTTCGATCTAAATGGTAAAGTCTCTTTAGTCTGCGGATGGAAGATGGTGGGAAAAGAAAGCGCTGAGACGCGTGCGAGTGCGTATCGATGAATATCTTTGCAATCGCTTATCAAATAAATATAAAACTATTTTAATATAAATTCTAAGTGTAAACTTAGCGTTCCTGTACCATTATTTCGGTAATTAAGATCCAAAATTCTCAACAGATATATAAAGCCATATTAAAACCTGTTTAGACTTATGAGATCCAACTATGAGGAACAGCGAGTAATTTCAACATAGAAATTCTTCAATGATTCCAATCAAAAACTCTAAGATCCTTAAAGATGCACTTTGGTATGTTACCAACGAAACAATACATGGCGACCTTAAGATACCTTTGTTAAAGAAGAAATATATATATATATTAAATACCTACAGTTAAAGAAGAAATATCCAATTTCAGGAATAAATATAACATAAGAATTAACAACCACTAAAACCCACTAGTTAATTACTAGACACGACAGATCAGATCCGCAAGCTAAAAAGATAATACCCTTTAGATTGAGGACTAGATTCAATTACAATCAAACACACTTTATACTTTTTAATCATGTGATAGTACCACGCCAGAAAACTTATTTAAAATTCTCACTGAGAATTAATTGTAACTGTTCCATTGTCAGTCTGGTATGGAAGATGATTTCTTTTTTTCTTTTTATTTGGATGTATTTTACAATCAATTCTCATTGAGAATTTCAAGTAAATTTTTCTGACATGGTACTATCACATGATTAATAATTGTTTATAGTATGTTTGATTCTAGTTGAATCTAATGCTTAGATCTAAAGGGTAAAGTCTTTTACTCTGCTATAAATAGCATATATTAGCATATATTTATAACTATATAATTTTATAATTATATAATATATTTATAATTTATAATTATAATAACTTATAATTCTCAATGAAAATTGATTGTAAACTACTTCCAAATAAAAAAAATATATATATATATTCACTTTTGACTGTCGATGTGTCTACTCCTGGGAAAGACCGATGGGTCACCATGAATTTTTATTTGCCACCGGTGACTCACCGATGGGGTTGCGCGTCTATCGCGTGCTCGATTGATCAGGCTGTTTGTTCTGTCAGGTGCGGACGCACACCGCGTGTTCCCTGCAAACAGACTGTCCGATTGGTCACGTGTGTACGCTAGGCGTCACTCGATCCACGGGGGAGTTGTTTGTCCTTCTGTTCGCTTTGAAAAAGGCAACTGCCTGATGCAGAAAATTTATCTTTTCTCTATGTTTCTCTGTCTATGCTGACGAGTAGCTTAAAATATTAAACAGGCCCGGCATCCTTCGGTTTCTCGTGCAGTTCTTTCTTATTTTATTTGGGTGTATTTTATAATTAATTTTCATTGAGAATTTGAAGTAAATTTTTCTGGCATTGTACTATCACATAATTAATAATTGTCTATAGTATGTTTGATTCTAGTTCAATCTAATGCTTAGATCTAAAGGATATTGTCTTTTTAGTCTGCGGATCTGATCCGTCGTGTCAAGTAAGTGCAGTCCTTCATGCAGAAGTTAGTGTTGGCACGATACGTTGAAAATTTCTTTTTTTGTATTTTATTTGGGTGTATTTTACAATCAATTTTCATTGAGAACGTTGAAAATGAAACTACGACCAACGTACTACACCGAGATCAGAACTTTCTGGCTGGAGGAGACTTCGACCAGTTGGCTATTGCCCCACCTCTTTCAACAGCGTATACGTAAAACGTGTGGCAGATAGTAAGCGACGACGAGTATACTCGTCAAACACGGAGTACGTACGGCGTAAGATTGTAAGATAGAATTAAGTTGTAACGAAACGACCGTTTTATGTTTTAGCTTTATTACTCGTCGTAACGTGAAATATTGCCATTTCTTCGTGACGAGTATACTCGTTGAAAACAGCTGACTGGTTAAAGTGACTAAGAATTCTATAGCAACGAATCGTAAGGAAAATGAACTTGCTACACGAAGGCTACATTGTAAGATCGTTTTTACGAAAGGTACCTTTCTTCTTTTTCTCGAAAGCAATTTCGAAATTCACTGGTTCAATCGCATACGAAAATTAGTCTACGGTTATTTTCTTTATTTATTATCGTCCTTCCATTTGTTTTATCACCTGCTTGAATATTTCAAAAATGTTAATGATATTAGACAAGTAGCCGGAGATTTCGTTAAATTAAGCTACGTGAAAACTAAAGTAGTGCTCGTCTTTTAGAAAATATTTACCATTTATGGATTTACCATTTATTCTGAGAATAAAGTGTGTTCGAATGTAACCGATTATTCTTCAACTATTGCCTTGGCAACTAAGTGATTGCGGGTTTTGTCAATACTACCTAATGACAAAATCCGCAATCACTTAGTTGCCAGCCCAATAGTTCGTTCTATCCGCCAAAACGTAAAAATTAGACAACGAAATGGAAGCGTATCCTTTCCATAGAGTCTGCACGCGATTAAGTATTTAATTACTCATTTTATTAGAAACTAAGTGGAATGTTCGCAAGCGATTCGTCATTTACAAAATGTAAATTACGTGGAAACGAGTTTACAAACGGAAAGGGGACGCGTTGCTATCTGAACGTGAGGAATCTTCGTAGAAGGTGACGTCAAGTTTCTTAGAGAATGAAATTAATCGCGTGACGTGTTGCTATCGACGTGATTTCGATGTACGACTGGTCGAGAAATATCGTCTACTTAATATTTTGTTACATTTTCCATTAATATTTATCGTTTCACGAAACACAGATTGAGAAATTCGTGTTTCGTTGTGGTCGAAAAACAGGAGTAAATTGGCTGTTGTAGGGGGACGATAGACTTCCGGTCGTCAGGTGACAGGAAACGCAGGTGTACACGAGGTTGATCCACCCTACCTGAAGCTTCGTCTAACGCAAAGTGTTCGTAACCGTGTCCTTAAGTCTGTTTCGTACTGTTCAAAGCGATCGTTTTGTCTTTTCTCAACGATTTCCACCCAATTTCACGTTCGTATTATCTACGACAGGAATTTCCTGCCACCTTAAGCTCAGTTCGTCTTGTACAAATTTCTATTTACAGGCTGATTAGCACGAAAGCAAGAATTTAACTCAAAGTTGGACTTTTTAAATTCTTTGTCCGTGCTATAGCAACAGTTCAATTTTTCGATTATTTTCGTGATTCTTGTGTTTGAACCTTAAGTTTGATTCGTCCCAAACAAACATTTATTTACAGAATTATTAACGCAGACGAAAGCACTTAACTCAGCGTAAGTTTTCTGTCCGTGCTGGGAGTTTGATTTTCCAGTTCAATATTTTCCAGCTACAGTCGTAAATTTCACATTCTCATGATTTTATCTGGAACATTAGTTTCATGATTTTTGTGTTTGAACCTTAAGTTTCATTCGTCCCAAACAAACATTTATTTACAGAATTATTAACGCAGACGAAAGCACTTAACTCATCGTAAGTTTTCTGTCCGTGCTGGGAGTTTGATTTTCCAGTTCAATATTTTCCAGCTACAGTCGTAAATTTCACATTCTCATGATTTTATCTGGAACATCAGTTTCGTGATTTTTGTGTTTGAACCTTAAGTTTGATTCGTCCCAAACAAACATTTATTTACAGAATTATTAACGCAGAAGAAAGCACTTAACTCAGCGTAAGTTTTCTGTCCGTGCTGGGAGTTTGATTTTCCAGTTCAATGTTTCTCAGCTACAGTCGTGAATTTCACACTCCCATCATCTTATCTGGAACTTTAGTTTCCTAATTTTTACGTTTGTGCTTTAAACTTGATTCATCTCGTACAAGTTTCTAGTGAATTTTTTCAGCTCTATCGGTCAACCAAGTTGCTTTATTCGCGTGAACGAGTGAATTTTACAGCTCGACTAACGAAACACGCGTTCCTCTTAGAATAATGTTGAAAAATAAGGTCAGATAATTCGTGAGATAATTGTCAAGTGCGGAGCAGGCTGAAGCTTAAGTTTCGCTGCACGTCCGACGGTCAAAAATTCGGGGGACTCTGGGTTAAGAGGGAACAAACATCACAATGACGTCGGCTATGAGTAAACAGTCTCAGGTAAACCGGCTCGCTGGTTTCCTTTCTTCCTAACGATTCCATTGAATAGGTTGCGACGATCGCCATACTAGTCGTGTAATAGGCTCATCTAAATCGCCTTGAATGGCTTAAAAACAACGTGGCCAAGGTTTCGCTTCGCTTTTAGGATCACGCGTTATATTTGCATACAGCCTTATTTTATTTGAAACCCTTTTTTATTTATTTATTTATATACAAGGGCCATCCCATCAGTGTACATTAGCATTTTACAACGACAGTTACTGGATACTTAGAAAAAAAAAAAAAATAGAAATTTTTGCAAAATATAGAATATAAAAAGCACAGTTAGTTTGCAGTAAATTCAAGACAGAGATAACGTCTCGCAGATGGCTCGCTCGAACGACACGTCTCACTGGACTGGAGAAAAGATTTATGCGGCCAGAAAAACTGTCAGCTACAGAACAAACACGATTTAGGGTATCTAGATGGGAATATCTAGACTTGCAAACGTGAAACTTGAAGACTAAGTGCATAGATATCTAGGGACGAAAAAATACACCGACCGCTCGTAAGGTCACCGATTATTTCGTGCAGAGAAGAAAAATCAGCGGCGAGTGTACGTTCCTCCAGGGACCTTAGATCAAGTAAGGCCATTACCGGTGAATAATCATGACACGTTGTGCTCGTAGCGCGGTGCAAACTACGCTGCATACGAAACACAGAAAATCTATGTTGAATTGTTTCGAGAAGCAGCGTGTGTTTGATCGGATGAGACCGGAGGTGAGAGACGCGTGTTAATTGTCGAAGGCTGGGTGGAATCGGAGGAATGACGCGTAACAAGTCCTAAGGCTCTTACGATTCGGATATTTTCCAAGCGAAGAGAGAAGATTAGGTCAGGGCCATGAAGGTTCTCCAACGTCGCGAATGATTTCAGCTGCGGAAATAGCGGAAAGACGATAACGAAAAGTAGCACAGGAGAATAAGTATTGTGTTGGCAACTAAGTGGTTGCGGATTTTGTCGTTAGGTGGTAATGACAAAATCCGCAACCACTTAGTTGCCAGCCCAATAGAAGTGCAGCGAGTTTCACGACGCTTGGAAATTTTGAGAACCATCTATTTTCATCATTCTTAGAGCGACCAGTTAACTACGTTCGACGCGTATACACGTCGTGTGATGAAATTGCCGTTTGCTATGAAATTATAATTTTTTGGCAATTTTTAACGCGTTGGATGCCAGACCAGTTTTACAAGATGAATTCATGTAATGTTGAAGTATTATCTACAAGAGATATGTTACGGTGTATAATAATTATTAATGAATTTATCTCACTGGGGTCACCGGTGACCCCCATGGCGCCACGGCCAAGTCAATTGCGGGTCACCGGTGACCCCCATGGCGTTGTACTACAATTTCGCTGCATTCACTTATCTTTTACGATTATCAATTATCTCATATTGTTTCTTCATGTTGCTAAATAATTGTTCTATGTTGTTACGTCCCAGGTTCTACCATGAACCACAGTCCATCACAAGATTTTGCGTTTTTTAATTTACTGTTAAGGCTCTTAATTGCCATCAAACATCTTTCAAGTGGAAACGTTCCTTAAAAACAGAGGAAAAGCGGGGTTTTCCCATGTTCAGCAGCCACTGGTGGGGGACGAACATAATAAATCTGTATTTCATATATAAATAAAACTATTTTTATGTTTCATATTGCATTAATTTTGTCATATTATTGTAGTAACGACGCTAATAATAATAAATTTATTACCATTCACATTTGTTGAAATTACGTATTTCTACTAATCTTGGTGCGCCTGTCATCGGTGACCCCCATGGCGTCACGGCCAAGTCGAGTGCGGGTCACTGGTGACCCCCATGGCGTCACGGCCAAGTCGAGTGCGGGTCACTGGTGACCCCCATAGAATTCAACGTGTTAAGATTTGAATGACAACACCTGTTTCAACGATGAATCGTTATTTTCGTTAAACGACACGTCTTAACCCTTTGCACTCAGAATTTTATTTCAATTTCGTTACCAGCAACTCCCAAGGCTTTTAAGTGTTTTTATTTGAAATGTACTTGAACTAAAAAATAAGACAGTTGAAATAAATTGTTGAAGTAACTACTTTAAGAAAAACTCTACATCTTTATTTATGCATATCTGTGACTTGAACACTACTATTACACAGAAATATTCTAAATAAGAAGAGGTGCATATTATTGTACTCTTGAATATATGTTTTGGATTGCAAGGTCTAGCAACAAAGGAACTAATAAACAAATTTCTATTTGTGTTCCCTGTAGCCTCTAACTAGAGCTTAACTTTTATGGTAATAAGCTTAACTTTCTTGGTAATGTCCTTTCACTATAAATATATGAACCTGTTCCCTATCTTTCCATTGTCTAGTAACACTAAGATAGTAAGGATTTGAATCGGCATAAACTTATACATTATACTTGTACATATACTTATACCTTTAATTATTTCAATATACCTTTCTATTACAAATTCGTCCACTCGTTCTTCAATCAGTTAACCTCAACCTCAACATAAATAAAGGAAGAAACAAATTCACTTAAATACCAGTTTTATTCACACTATTGTTGTATTTTGTAATTTTTAAGTGTACGATATATCTTGAAACAATTTCCAGGATGCAATCCTGCTTTTCTTTCACAATAAATGAAAGAATGTCTAGTGACACTCGACAGAGGAGCTGCTGCTGAGATAAAAACTATAGGAATGCAAAGGTTTAAAGTTTCAAAGATCACCAAGTTTAACTCGATTAGATAGTCGATCTTTCTATTGCTCAGGTGAATCGGTCGAGAGTCAAGTGAAAAAGGAAATGGAACGTCCGTCAGAGGGCACGCCGAATTCTTTCACCATATTTTCTGGCGCGACGATCGCAGTCACAGCACGTACGTACACGCATGCCTCCTCGCCTCAGGGACATTCGGCGAGGTTTAAAGATCTCCAAATGACGGAAATCCTCGTGTGATTTTTCATCGTCCGGCTTACTCTGCTCTTACGTTTATGCAGCCGAACAAAATTCTACGATCACAACTCGACAAGCGTGTAAATAATATTCGAAGCTGCAATATCTGTAGGGAAATGGTATAGTCCTAGTAGGTTGGTAACTGTATGATTGTTACAATATCGTTTGATGCTCAATCTATGTTTACTCAATCACTATTCGTCACTAATTATCTTCGTTACAACGGTTCTTTTTTAACTCCTTGAACTATAACCACGAGCGAGACTCGTGGTAAGGGATTTGTGCCATAAGCGAAAACCACGAGTCTGACTCGTGGTAAGGGATTTGTACTATAAGCGAAAACCACGAGTCTGACTCGTGGTAAAAAATTTGTGCCATAAGCGAACACCACGAGTCTGAGGTAATAAATTGTTTTTGTTAACTGCTCAATTGATCATGATTACACCCTAGACGTCTTAAAAACATCATTTGTCCTCAAACGTTATTATTTCACAATTCCTTTCGTAGCTCCTAAATATACATGTCATAAGAAGTATACATCTTCAAGGGGTGCAATACACTGACAACACTCCATGACAACGTTGACAACACACACTACACTCCTACGTATCTGCAACTTCGAACTATGAATTTCCAGCTAAAAATATAAATAACGAGCGAAGAGTAAAGATTGCCCGTCGGATCATTCGTAGTTAACTGAGATTCCAGTAACGAGTTTTTTTCACCTTTTTAAGTATGGAATTTAAACCTTCCTTTCTCTCTCGATAAATACGATTGGAATATTGCAGTTGCCTCCATATCGATACGAGATTCTTAGAAAGAGATACGTACACATCGAGCGTACGATAGAACAACAGCCATGGAAGATGTAATATAGAAGAAGGGAGAAACATAGAAAATATGGAAATACGAACATTCAAATAGAAAATACACAAATTACGTGTTTAATTTTGATGATCTCGTCGAAGTATTGTACATATTGAAATATGTGTAATTTTATGTCCTAGACTACATTAGCCGCGTAGTATTGATACATGTATGTGAATATGAATGTGTGCGCGGCGCCTCGAAAACAGATGAATGTAAACTGTTCAGTCGGTTAAGAGTCAGTTAAGAGTCTGGTATGGAAGATGGTGAGACAATGAAAGTGCTGAGACGCGTGCAAGTGTGTATCGACGAATATCTTTGAAATCGTTTATCAAATAAATATATAACTATTTTAATATGAATTCTAAGTGTAAATTTAATTTTCCTATACCATTATTTCGGCAGTTAAGATTCGTAATTCTCAACAGCACAACTAACGATTTATCATTTTATCCTGCGTAACGCGAAAACTTCCCCTCGAGATTCATCCATTTCCTGGAAAATTGACTTTCCACTTAAGGAACAGGGTCACGTCTATCCACGAACGTTCCTAATTTTCGTTAATTTTCGGTAAACTGCTAGCCCATGGGATTAATGTGGCGCCGATTCAACATCGTATAACGAACTTTCAATTAGCACGGCCATTGCAACCTTGACAATAGGTCAGTGGCTCTGACTTGAACGTGAGTAGCATCGAATCGTCGCTGGATTACGTTCACTGCAAGTAGAATCGACGCGAATGGAATTGAAAAAAGCAAGAAGAAGGCTTTGAACGCACTCGACCTATTTCTCTCCACCACGAGATTCCTTTCGCAATCGGAAGATCGATCGCGCGAGAGAATCATCGCCGAAACGAGCTTCCGATAAGCGAAAGTCGAATGTGGATCCGCGTGATCACTAGATCTATGACGCTGGATCCACCTACTGTGCGATCCTCCAACGTTTCTCAATATTTTAACAAATCTAGGCGAGGCCAATCGAGTACAGTGGGACTCCGTTCGTCTGAATTTGTCACAGGGCAAACAGTTCATACAGGATGGTCCGTAAAATCGAGTTTCAATAGTCCAAATATAATGGAACCAAGCGTAATCGAATTAATCGGCTAAGTACGAGCAAGCAATTGGTAGGAGATCTGCACATGTGCGTAGATAAATGGAAATCGTGAAAAAATTGTAGAATAAAATTTGTCCGTTTAAGCCGTTGTTTTGAGGAAGATGAAATTGGCATTTACAAATTTATCTGTCTAAGAAAACAGGTATCTTACCAAAGAACTTTACTTTTGTCCCTTGTTTTCACGCGTAGTTTAACCACCTGTCGATTATTCGCTCTCGTTCAGTTTGGAATAAATTGGGTTTAACATTAGAACTACCACACCAATCAAATTGACTGGTTTTACAATTTTATTTTAAAATTCCTGCTTCATGTTATATTGTTTCCCACAATGATGTAATGACTTTCGCAACGATAACTAAAAGAATAATATAATGAATTTTATTTTGTTTTTTACGTATTCAAATTCAAAATAATTTTGTATCAAGGATACTTATACCAGTACCGGGCAAAATGGTTGGTACTTCTCAAAGTGTAAAAGGGTCCTGCAATCTGTTTATCGAACACCAATTAACCAGTTTCCTCGTTTTATACAACTTCCCACGCGTCGCTTTTTAAATTTTTACTGCGTATCATTCGATATGATGATATCAGTTATCAGAAAATGTCTGGTTCTACAATTTTCTAAATGTGTCAACACTTGTTTAGGGATCATTTTAAGGATCATCGTTAATAATACTAAAAATGTACTACGTAACATGGAACTGCTTCTGTAAGAAAGTAATAAATCAATAAATATACAAATATCCTATTATTACGTATTTTTTAAAGACCAATCATTTTTACTGGTTTTTATAGAAATAGCTTCGTGTTAACTATCGATATTTTTATCGTTAAGTATACTTGGCAAATTCTCAAATTCGATTATCTTCCCAACGAATTTCATTCCACGTTTACATCCCATTTTTTTCTCCTACAGTCACCCTATATAATGCAATTATAGTACCAGTTATGGACCACTCTGTATAATTGGAGTTCGTATAATAGGAGCTTTCCAATTTTTCCCATTTATCTGTTTATTATCTTTCGTGCAATTGCAGCTCACGTTTGGATTCAGAGAATTCGACCAACAACGAGTTCAATTGATCGGCTATTAACCGAAGTATCTTTCCGATAAATGTAGTTGAAACATAACTGTGAAGAAAAATGTGAACAGGTAGAACAGGTAAAGTAAGTTAAATTAAATACATAAAAATGTAAATATTCATTTCAATTATGTAGTAGATAACCTATGTACGATAAAGATACAGAATATCGATAAAACTTACTCATATAACGACTACTAATTAGATTAAATAATTAGATTAAATTTCATCAAACCTGCTTCCACTATCTGTTCGCTTATTATTCAGCTCAACTGCAAGTGTTCTATGGGGTTGGCAACTAAGTGATTGCGGACTTTTTCATTAGGTAGTATTGACAAAATCCGCAATCACTTAGTTGCCAAATCAATACGCTGTACAGTACACTACGTTCGAACGAAACGAAACGACGAAAATGGAGGAAATGGAATGACGTTGATGGTAAATCGAGTATGCTGGTATCTTCGTGCTACGATTTCCATAACAGTCTGTGTTCGTGAAAAATGTTGCATCAAAGTGTACCTTGTATTCTGTTCACGATTCTCGTAGTAATATGTATTACGTTTTTTCATGGCCAAGCTATCACCACATAGCAGATTGATGGAGCTTCTCAGAAATCAGACAGATTCACTCCACCTTTTCTATGTTTCTTCATTTCGTCTCGCAAAACTTGCGATTAACGATCTTCCAACGATTTGCGATAATATACAGTATGCGATCGAACAATAAATTACAAAAGAATAACAACAAAATATACAGTAAAATTGTTCACTTAAGGTTCAATTCTCGAGAAAATCGAGTTCGAAAATTTATCAAGCACACAGGAACCTGCATATTCAAATCCTTCTTGACAACTAAGTGATTACCACCTAACTCACAAAAAACACCTAATTCACAAGTGTCAAAATATCTGATTATTTTCCAATTCTTCGTATTTATTCCCTGGTGTGTTGATTATAAAGAATGAAAAATCGAGGAGCAAATATAAAATATAAAAATATGAAATCGTAAAACCAGTTAATTCGACTAGTGTGGTAGTTCTAGTGTTAATTATACTCTTTTCCCTAAAATAGTTGGATCAGTGAAGAACTATTGGGTTGGCAACTAAGAGGTTGCGAATTTTGTCGTTAGGTGGTGTTGACAAAATTCGCAATCACTTAGTTGCCAACCCAATATAAATGTACGAGCATCTGCGGCTCGAGCAATGAAACGTTTCATCGTTTTTGTTTCGTTTGATCAATTTCTAAAAGAAAGAATACACCATACGCTGTATCTATGTTGTATTCTCCGTGTCTCTGATTTGTTGCGACAATTAACCGTCGTGCGATAAACGATGCGCAATTCGGTTCAACCGAATCGCGCGTTTATTGTTCGTGTGTTTATTTGAAAGTAGAATTAGACGAAAGGAAGGAAGATGTACTAATTGCTTTGAAATTGTTGACAGTAGTGCCGGACGAGTTCAGCTCTGGTCTGGTGCAAGAAGCTTGGGTCATCGCCATCGAAAGGTAATTAATTACTTTGCTATTTACTATTGGGTTGGCAACTAAGTGATTGTGGATTTTATCATTACCGCCTAATGACAAAACCCGCAATCACTTAGTTGCCAAGCCAATATAAAATCATTTTTCTTCCTCTAGATTTCCAAGGCGATTGTTTCAAACGAATTCGCGGGAATAAAATGAAGAACCGTGGACGTGCTCGATTAATATTACAACTCGGCAGAGACTCCAGTAAATGCTCGATCGATCTCGCGTGCAAACGTAATTACGTGCGTTCTTTTGGTTTTTAATCGATACGAGGCTGAACCTTGAGTCATGCAGACGCAGCGATAGTCTAAAGGAATATACAGAGAACACCGGATTGCCGTGACGACACAGTTGTTGGAAGAAAAGGGGAGAGGAAACGCGGATAAAATGCTCCATTTCGCAGGTGGCGCGGTTGTTGCGGCTCATTATGGCCGAAGATTGGAAAGTATTGTGCAATGTACAGGCCGTTCAAGTACCGTTCTCTAAGCCGTGGAATTCAGCGACGGACGTGTTCCGTGACATTCGATTAATCGCTTTGATTAACGACCGTTCTGTCAACCTTCCACGCTCCATTATTCGATTCTGTCTCACGATCCGTCGCTCTTCCGTTGATCCACTTATTCCTCGTTCGCCTCTCGTTCCTTCTTTTCCTCTTTTTTTTTCCTATAAAATCACGTCGCAAACAATCGGTAATCGTCGATAGAAAATCAAGCTTCTGTCATCTCTGTAAAACAATCGTCTCTACCTGAAGTTAGTTGCATACAGCGGCAGAGTAACCGACAATCTGAACATTTGCCGTGAAGAATGTTAAATTTTATCCATTGGCTGTGTCTTTCTCGATAGCGAGAGGTCGCTAGAATAAATTTTATTCCGCGTTTCACATCTTTCTCCGCAGGTAGCGCGACCTCCCATGTGCCAGTTCATCGGCGATCTATTAGGTTGGCAACTAAGTGATTGCGGATTTTGTCATTAGTTATTACTGACAAAATCCGCAATCACTTAGTTGCCATCCCAATAGAAACAGAACAAAATGCATCATACGTAATTCAGTAAAATCATATAAAACGAAAGATGGCGTGCATCTATTGTTTCTTATAAAACGAGAGAAACTTTCGTTTTATAAGAGACGAGAAACCACATTTTTTGTTTCACATTATTTTATCGAACTATGTGTGATCGTAATAATATTGGCTTGGTAACTAAGTGATTGTGGGTTTTGATATTAGGTAGTATTGACACACCTAACTCACAAAAGACACCTAACTCACAAGTGTCAAAATATCAGATTATTTTCCAATTCCCCGTATTTATTCTGTGGTGTGTTGATTATAAAGAATGAAAAGGAAAAATTTTCACTGTTTAACAGGCTCTATCGTAGTAATTTTCTCGCAGATGTACCGGTGAAACTGTATTCTTTTCTCAAATGAAACTTTATAATTATTTATAAAACTGTTGATGCAAGTTTTTATCGTTTACGGAAAGATATTGTGTTACTTGGGTCAAAAAACGCTGAAACCACTTTAAAAGTTATTTCGATTTCAATAGCGTCAAATTTAGCTCATGAAAGGCAGAAGAATCAGAGGCACAAGTATTGCAGGCTGATTTTCTCCTTCTTTCTCATCTGCGAAGTTTTACAAAATTCCAACAACTTTCAAAGTAATTACTTTCTCCAATTATTTACCTTGATACATTTTTATATCTCGTTGGAACGGTAAAGTACATGGAATGCTTTACAAGCGAATTATATAGTTTCGTTTAAATGAAAAAGTACATCTGCACACTGCAACTGCGGCGTACTGATGTATCGGCGCGAGTACGGTAATACGATAAATCGCGTTAAACAGTGGAAAGTTTTCCTCTACGATATTTCTCTAACTTTGCTTCCAACAGAGCTACATAGTCTGCGCCAGTTACTAAAAACACAACATAACAATATAATACAATATAACACAATATATCTTAACTTCATTTGCAACAGAATCCTGTAGCTTGTCCCAGTTACTAGAAACACCCTGTATAATATGATGTATCTATAACATAGTACAATATGTATGATATAATAGAATATATCTATAGTATAACATAATATATCTTAGCTCCACTTGCAATAAAGTCCTATAGCCTGTCCCAGTTACTAGAGACTCCCTGTGTAATATAATATGGTATATCTTAGCTTCACTTGCAACAAAGTCCTATAGCCTGTCCCAGTTATTATAGACACCTTTTATAACGTAATATATCTTGTATAATATATCTATAGTATAATATATCTTAATTTCACTTGTAACAGAGTTCTATATCCTATGCTAGTTACAAGAGGCACCCTGTATAATATAATACAATATGTCTTAACGTCACTTGGAACAAAGTTTTATAACCTATCCCAATTACTAGAGACGCCATGTATAATATAATATATCTATAACATAGTATGATATATGATACAATATAATATATCTATAGTATCATATAATGTATCTTAAAGCTCGGCACCAATCTTTTGAGGCAGCCTGTAGACGTATAGCCTACGGTTGATAAGAATGGAAGCGGAATCGCGATCCATTTGCGTTGTCCTCGGCGTGGCCTAACACTGCGTAGACAATTCCGTAAATAGACGGTGTACAGAGTGTTTCTACCGTATCTGTCGCGGTTCTGTCCTGCTCTGTGAATATGCGTTGATCGATACGCAGCCACAGCACGTGCGCCATGTGCGTCACGTGCGCCTATAACCAGCCTGGCTAATTGAATCTCCAAGAACGCTGAAAGTTATTGCATACATATAACTCGTCTCTCGTTAATCGCATTACACGAAGTTTCAAACACTCGCCGACAGGATCATCCCAGCTTTTAGTTTACCCGTCAGGGTTTGCTTTAGGCTAGTTAGACACCAAGATACGCGTACGCGATACGAATTCAAGTGGAAAATACAAGAAGATACGTGGCGCGTTATTCGCTTAATACGATAGTCTCTCGTTCGTGGTTTGTATCTTATTTGATACATATAAAACACTCTGATAAAAAGAAGATTAAGGAGAAGACATCCTACTGATCTCACTAAAGAAATAAAATAGACCAGCCACCCACATGTTATTTAGCAATTAAGCTTCTAACTCGGATAATTGTAAAGTACAAATCAGATGGCGCGTTATTCGCCTAATACGATAGTCTCTCGTCTGTCGTTTGTTTCTTATTTGATACATATAAAACACTCTGATAAAAAGAAGACTAAAGGGAAGACACCCTACTGACCTCACTAAAGAAATAAAATAGACAAACTCGAAGATGGTATCTCGCTGCAGATAGCCATCTACATGTTATTTAGCAATTAAGCTTCTAACTCAGCTAATTGTAAAGTACAAATTAAATAATAAAAATATATATATAGAACTGTACCAAGTATCAGGACTGTGATATCATAGAAAACGTGTAAGGCACGCTACGAATAAACCTCTTCAATCTCCGATAATTCATCTCTGATCTTATCTCTTCTTACGTAGTTAGTAGATACCAATAAAAATGATAGTTGAGAATTAATTAGTACAAACAGTTATTTAGCACAGTAGTAGTTAAAACAATAGTTATGTGTATCCAACCGAATAACACGTGAAAGTGTATGCGCAATTCGATAATACGATCTCACATTCCTTCGTAAATTATGCGACTTTTTCTTGAACGCAGAGAACGACGCGAGGAAGATTAACACTAGAACTACCACACCAGTCAAATTGATTGGTTTTACAATTTTATTTTAAGATCCCTACTCCATGTTATATTTTTTTCCACAATGATGTAATGACTTTCGCAACAATAACTAAAAGAATAATATAACGAATTTTATTCTGTTTTTTACGTATTCAAACTGAAACTAATTTTGTATCAAGGCTTATCAATAGCAGTCAGAATGACTGGTACTTGTCAAAGTGTAAAAGGGTGCTGCAATCTGTTTATCGAACCCCAATTAACCAGTTTCCTCGTTTTCTACAACTTGCCACACGTTTTTCAAATTTTTACTGCGTGTCATTCGATATGATGATATCAGTTATCAGGAAAATACCGAATCGATCGTTAGATCGTTAAATGCTAACGCTAGAAATACCACAGCAGTGAAAATGACTGGTTCTACAATTTTCTAAATGTGTCAACCCTCGTTTAGGGACCCTAGATGGATTAATAATACGAAAAATGTACTACATAACATGGAATTGCTTCTGTAAGAAAATAATAAATAAATAACTATACAAATATCCTATTATCACATATTTTTTAAAGACCAATCATTTTGACTAGTTTTGGTACAAATAGCTTCGTGTTAACTACCGCTAGTTCTAGTGTTAAGCAACGAAGATTACTCGTAGCAGGGCAAAATGGCCACAAACGGACGTGATTAAGTTTTTGAAATAGGAAAGATACGAAAACACTGGATTGGAAGTTTCGTAGTTGGCCAGGCGCAGTGACTGGAGAGGCGCGGAACGAAAGCGCCGCTTTAACGGTTCAAACCACTTTCCTGGAGCCGGCGAGAGAGTGCAGTGAACGAGCACTCCTGCACTCTCGAGCACGAGTACTCGCCGCGTATAGGTGCAGGCCGACTCGCGCGCATCAAAATACGCCGCTTTTTCTCCTTTCGTCGACGTTTAGCCCCTCAAATTGGCCCCTGACGTGCGCAACTACGCGGATGCCCGCGGCTTCGCTGCGGAAAGTCCCTCGTTCCACGTTCTTTCCGCTCGACGATCCTTTTCCAAAGTGTTTCAAAGTTTCGGTCGGAGAAGACGAGATACAACGAGCGAAATGACGTACCTCGGATCGTCGAGTCAGCTACGTCGGCATCCTCGAGCTACGACAATTTTCTGTTCGAACCACGTGGTTCGATGGTAAACTGTACATGAAATTCTTTCTCGGTATTTTATTTCGCTATTTCGCTCGCATAGCACGTGAAATCGTTGGCTGGACTGTGTCAGGTCGAGCGATAGTTCGTTCGCGTTTTCTCGATTAACTGTTAGACCGTGGACTTTCCTGCATTTCTTTCTAAAAACGAGAAAATGTACAGAGTGGCGTGACGCGTAAGAACGTAAGAAATATGGGAAAGAAGCACCTGTAACGTTTTAACGGGTGAACTGCGTCCGACGAGTATACACGTCAAACAGAAAGTGTATTTCGGTGCGTTTGACGCGTATAGAATAAAAAATTACCATTTACCATAGAGAATTCAAATTTTAGTAAGAAGCAATAGAAATTTGGAACGTTCACCTTATTATTGCCAATAAAACTGCTATGTATTTTATGAGGAAAAATTGGATTATTCTCTTTGGTATATCGGTTATTCCCCGTGCGATGTTTAATTAACAATTTTTACAAACTGAGTTGATTATTTTCCCGTTATATCGGGAATGTTCGAATTGTTTTTGCGTAATCTTGTCTCACTACAAAATGGATGGATATTTTCACGTGTATGTCGGTGTATTCTCGATAACAATTGAAATATAATATAACACATATAATGCGATTAAATTTTTTGGTCGGACGTGTCGGACAAATTATCGAGAAACGCGCAATTCCACAAACACCAACTTGGAAAGTTGGTCGACCAACTGCGAGTTACAAGTGGAAAACTATGTTGTTGCAGAGCAACCGCTGCAAAACCTACGCCTCTCACGGAAAGCATTTGTCCAAATTTATACCAGCTGTATCGTCATTAAGGAAACTCATATCAAACATTCAAAACTGAAATTCTAAAGGGTCTGTTTCGTACCCTGTTTGGAAGAATTCCATACCGAAAAGACCCACTGAATCTCTTATATCGTTTGACCATTTTTCTTCTTTATGAATTTTATAACTTTGCTGCAATTATGAAATTCTGTGTAACCATAAAAATGTAAATCATCGTCGTTTCGCTTTAATTTCGTTGCAAAATTTATAACACGAGCATTTCCCCCGTGTTTAACGCGTAAACTCATCATCGCCTGTTTTATTTGCGCAGCCCACGAGAGATTTGCAAAACTAAATTCCGCAGTTAACCAACTGGTTAATAGGAGAAATAACTTTCTACGTAGGTCGCATTACGCCAGTTACGTGGACGAAGTTGCGAAATTGCATAAAAATCCCTGGTCTATTTATTCGTTCGACGTACTTCGTACGAGTGGAAAATCATGGCGTTTCACAATGACCGAAGATTGGAATTTGGTCTCAGGGTCGTAGCCATAAGACCCATGATTCATCGCCAATAACGACTTGTTTGAACGTTTCAGCTTTGCTTCTAATCGATTTCAAATTGTCCAGCACGACTTCCATATCTCTTCTTCCACGTTCTTCGTTTCTCGGTTATCGTCAGATGTAACTTGCGATATTCCTGATTTTCCACTCGTACAAATTGAAGTACCGTTGCCGGCTAACCATCCGGAGAATCATAACGCTTTGTAGGGTCGCTCATTAAGGTAACCCATAAACGACGAAGCCATATTTTGTACATCGGCTCTAATTACCGTATACTTACTAATAACTAATTACTCTACAGCACCCAGTTAGAAAGATAAACATATTTGGACCGTTTATGGGTCGGATTGTTTGCGAACAGATCTCGTACAAACGAATCTTAAGATATTTTACGCATGTAACACGATGTCTAAGCTGAGTTGACGAGCTACCTTGATGATTCTTTCAATTCTTTAGATAATGAAAAACGTTTAAGTAACGATTTTTCATCTATTATTATATATATAAAGTCTGTGACTTTCAGTGATCTCGAATGATCATTGAGATCCTCCTGAGAAACGTAGGTGTTGGAAAAATACATGGCTCCATTAAAAAAAGAAAAATGCAGGTAATCTGCAAATCTTTTAAGTGCGTCAATCTGATAAGAAGTTTCGACCTCCATGCAACGGATCATTGTTGGAAACAAACAACTTCTGTTTCAAACACTTTTTCTTATCTCCAAAATTAAAAGAGATATTTCAGTGGCTCATCTTGCATTATTCATCCTCTGTATACATTACATATACAGGATATATAATACATTCTAATACAACAATACACGCTTGTTACAATAGAACTGCTGATAGCTGATCTTTTAACCAGTTAGCTGGATGCGACCTCTTTGAAAAGTGTGACCTACAACGTGTCGCAAAAAGTAAGCCACGATGAGTACACTTGTCAAACACAGAGCATGTGTGTTTGTTATAACACAGAATTAAGTTCTATGAAATGATCCTTTCTTTTACTCACGACGAGTATACTCGACATAACAGAAATTATTGGTATTTCTTCGCGACGAGTATACTCGTCGAAAATAGCTGACTGGTTAATGGTATCCACCTTCTGCCATGGATATAACGTGTCGGGCGTACGTTCGTATGATCTTCTACGTGACGTGAATCGTCGGGAGAAGCCGAGGACGGGTTTTCCCGCCTCGTACCTCGATTTTCTCTGCCCTCGCCGAGAGGCAATCGTTGCATCCGATAGCAGACACAGTGATTCTCGTCTGGCGCCAAGCGGATCGTGTGCCCACCGGTATACACAGCCTTCGTAACAGGAAGAGAACGAGTTTTTACGTTAAATTTTAACGAAATTATCGGCTCATCCCGCGAGCAACGCCGCGAGCCAGCCATAAAGATAACGAGGCTTCTTATCGTCGCGCTACGTCTCAAGAGCTGCATTGCTTCAGAATTTTCTCTCGCGTCTATATATACGCACATTGTGCGTAAGCACATTCGTTCGCCATTGACACTATTACGATAAAACGCGACGAGAATGTAATTGGAAAAACATCTTGTTAACAAGTTCACTGCGCGTTCGATTTTCATTTTCTATAATGGTTTACTTTAAGTGTCTCGCATTAGCTTGTACTTAAGGCACAACCTTGTTAGTTCAGGTACATCGTTGAAACGCAATAGTTTCGAAGAACCGATACAATCTTAGACATTATGTTTTTTTAATTTCCTTGGAATTTACAATTGTTTATGGCTATCTTCTTACGACGGATAAATTTATGAAAATAAGTAGTTTTAATTCTAATTTTAACGCGTTTCGCTATTTTTATTTTATTCTACCAATGTAACGCGGTGAAACAGCGAGATAAATAATTAATTTTGAAAATTGATAAAACAATGCCGCATTCTTCGCGAAGAATAAAATACAGAGATAAATATAAAGTCAGAAAGTTTCGGAAAGATTGTTCTATAAACGAACGAATAATAGAATCTTCTTTCGAAAGCGTGTCAAATTGACACAAGTGGCGTCTGAGGGTTCGGAAACTCAATGCTAATTATAGTGGCTACAAAAAATATTTATACACCATTCTACGATATTTACTTCAACGTTTACGTACTAATTAATCAAGTGCAAATATTACATTGAGTTTTATATCGTTACACGGTGCCTCTCCTATGACTACAGAACTTTGTTGTTATGAGAATAAATTATACAGTCTGATGAAAAGACTGGTTCGTTAGAGGCTAGTAATATGTACAAAAACTTTTCGTAGCTGTACGTGTAGCTTTATGTATCTGGATAATGTGAAATCAAACGCTTTATAAAAAATGAAGTGGGTCAATTTGGCTTCTGAGAGCCTCGTATTCGTATAAGCCGGAAAATCTATAGAACGATCGTTATAAAAAGTACTTCAAGAACGTACTTGTATATATGACAAAAAAAAGAGAAAGAAAAGGAGTACCGTTACATAAAAAGAAGAGCGAATTCTGGGAGCGAGTGGGTGGTGAAAACGCGTTTCGTACGTTTCAAGGGGAAGCTCTTTTTATCGGCCAGCACAACTGCATATCGCGGCCAGTAAAGGTCAACGAGTGCAAGGAATTAATCGAGCTTTCCAGAGCTGTGCAGGTCGGCCGAGTAATCCCACGCGGGCCGACGACGACAATGATTTAAAAACGAATATCCTGGATCGGTATTTGGCGAGTAAATGCGGATCTTCGCGCGGCGATGAACACAGACGAATAAAAGGCGTGGAATGACGCGCATAATACGCCTGAGAACAATAGTCGCCCATTTCTCCTCCTTTCTTTCTTTCCTCCATTTTAGCGTCTTTGCTTCTTCGTTTTTAGCGTAGGATTATACGTCTTTGTTCTTCGGTAATTTCGTCGAAAAATGGTGTTGCAAAATTTCGACACGCAGTGACACACAGTCACTGTGGCCAGGATGACACAAGATAAAAACAACTCTGATTTACTGGATTTTTTTCAATTAACTCTTGATTGCTCGCTATGGGATGCTGGACTGCCACGGACGTTATAGACATTGTCATAATTTCAATCTAAAATGATAACAAACGAATGAAATAATAATCAAATTTCTCTGTACGATTTTTAATTAGACTCTGTGTCTTATAAATTGAGACTTTTCATTGACGTAACACGTAGGATCCCCAGAGTCCCGCTTCAGCGTTCATTTCATTTTCCTTCGTCTTTCGTGTTTCATAGCTGAGTCGATGTACAAAACGTGTTCTTCTGTTACCACTTGTATTACGTTAGCTTGATAGAAACACGTCGATGTAGATGTTATTGGTTACGAAGATATAAAGCTTCAGGAAATGGATGGTAGGATACGGACAAACTGGAAATTGAACAATTGCAGATGAGTATCGAATACCATGTGAACCACGAAAGCCTGGACAGAGGAGGAATTATATACTTTGCTTAATGAACTTACGTTGCAGATTAAAATTGGACACCCTGTATGTGAGCTGTCGAAACACTCCACAAGTTGAGATAAATTCGAGCAGTTTTTGCGTGTTGAACGCGAAGAACGGGGACTCTATAAATGTCATCTCGATGCTGCTCGAGCAAAATGAAGTTCTAAGTAAAAGAACGAAAGTCAAACGAACGATGGTGGGTGTAAAAGTTGCTGACTAAATTTAAATTACAAAATAAATCCAGGAAATAGAACCCAACCCCAGTGATCATTTTGTCCCTCCTCTTTCATATTCTTTCATTCTCTTTCGTCCTCTGTGTGGCTCGTATTTTGAAAGCGGGATACGTGGTCGGAACAGGAAACGCCATGGGAGAGTGAGCAATCGGTATTCCATGGCTGTGTCACGGAGAGCCTCCACGAGAACCGGACCTAGACTCACTCTGCAGTCGTCCCTTCTAGCTCTCGATTTTTCCTTCGATACGACTCTTTTCCTACGCCTATTTTATGCAACACGACTAATGGCCACGTACACCGCGGATGATTATGCAATTTCGTGCGTTCATTAACGTAACTGACTCGTAAGAGGCAAAGAAACAGCGAAGTAATACGTTCGTTAACGCGTACAAGGTGACAGATTTTCTACCATTTTCTACGATTTTTCACTCGCTCTTAGTTGAAAAATGTCTAGAACGCTGTACACGCTTTTACTTGAAAAATGTGCAGAAACGAGAAATAAAAACGTTGTATCAACATAATTTCATTCTTTGAGGAAGAAATGCAACACGAATAAAGGCTCTGCCCACGAATTATTAATACAACGCGTTATTTCGCATATTCTCTACATTTTCGCGGATCACGCTTGTGCTTTTATACGTCCCATAAATGCACAAACGTCGGCGATCAACCAAACGATTAATTTCCTCAACTCCGATCGACCAGCCTCGTCCCTTGAAGCAAGAACTTTCAACGAAATTCTTCTTCCAATTCACTTTGTCGATTTTAATGAATTTAAATGAGATTCTCGCTGATCTCTGGCAATCTCGGATATTCAGAGAAACGAGGGAAATCCATTTCGCAGAAGAATATTGATAAGCAGAGAAGAGAATAGCGATAAAAGTAACAGACGATCCTCTTAAGGCGACTGGAGAATTTGCGTCAAATGCAAATCCGCCGAGGACTGGAGACGTGAAAAAATGTTGTACGAGGCGGGACGTGGACGTCGCTGTGTCGGACGTGGCTGGATATCGATTTCGTGATCGCAAAACGATATCCGTGGCTCGGTTAACGGATACCAGGCCGCGGATCGAAGACTCGGTCACGGGGTACTTGTCATCGAGAAAGTCTTTCTTCCTCTTCCTCTGGTATAAACGAGATTAGCCCAGAATGAAAGCAGAATCCATGTGTTTTTCGCATTGCCATCACGGTGAAAGACGTTGTTGCGTCGGATAACGTGTGGAAAGTTCTTCTAACGATGCTTTCCGATCGAATTAAACTCGAGCAAATGGAAGAGAGAGGAGGGGAATGACAGAGTCGACTCTTTCGAGGATTTTTCTTCTTACGGCGAAGACAATGGTACAGTTGATATTTGGTTATCTGGAACGAAGAGTCTATGAAATAATATTCCTCTTTAAGGAGAAAGTATAAGCGATGATTTGAGTATAGAGGATAAATAGAAGAAGAGAAGATACGGAGATGAAAGAAGAGATAGGGAGAGTGTAAGAGAAAAAATATTCCCTTTAAAGAAGAAAATGCAGTTGATATTTGAATATAAATGATATTCAAGTACTCGAGATCTAGGGAAAAATATTCCTCCTCCTTCAAGGTTCCTTACATTTCCCCTAGATTTAGATACTTAGATCTCTTCCGTAGATTCTTCGTTTATACCTCACATTTGAGTATCAATTTATCTTCTATTTTTAATATTTTTTTAATTTATATTTCATTATAATATCGAGGTACCTGAAACGGATAATTTACGGAAAAGTATTCCTTTCCAAAGAGCAAGTATAATTTATATTTAAATATAATTAGGTTAGATAGGTTAAATAGTTAGGTTATGTATTTAAATATATTTAGGTATACCGAGCGAAGAATCTACGCAAAAATATATAGAGAAAATATTCCTTCAAGAAAAGACTTCTTTTTGTTTAGACACGATTATATATGAATACCAAAATTCGCTCACTTCTCTCAATTTTTTACTAAAATGGATAAAGAAGATATCGAGAATTTCGAGCGATTCTAATTCGACGATCGGGAACAGTACTCTGGCGAACAGAAGTTACTAATGCAACAACGTAATACGTAGATATTAATTAATTATTAGGTAAATTCTCACGGCTATCTTGATCTTCGGATACTTCATTTTTTTTTTATTCCAATTAAACATTTTTTACGAATGCGTATATGCATTTTGGTCTTCAGACGCTTCGATCATCGTTGCAATCAACTATTATATTATAGGTTGGCAACTAAGTGATTGCGGACTTTGTCAATAGGTGGTATTGACAAAACCCGCAATCACTTAGTTGCCAACCTAATATTAATTATGGGTATACGCATGGCGGTATTGAAGCAAGCAGCAGCTTACTACGAACAATATAACAAAATACGAACAATCGTCCAAACGCTGTAGTAACATAATGGAACAGCTTAGAAAATTGTAACAGTCCACGGAAGGAAGTTCTGCTCGCGAATGAAAATTACTATTTTTCGTGCTAGTGGTCTTGCTCGCAATGTCGAAAGGAAGAGGAAGATGGCGTTCTCCTCGAAGCAAATTACCTTCCAGTTATTCATAGACTTTATACGATACAGGTACAGGTGCGAATGAACGCCCATTGACATCACGGGCCACTTTTACACGAGAATACAGTGTGAATGGCTGGAAACCAGTGGTTTCGTCTCTCTGGCTGAACGTGTCGACACGAGCCATCGGTTTTAAAGGTCGTCCCCGAGGACTGAGCTACTGAATCACAATTTTTTTTCCGCGTTATATACGCCCGATTTTCGATATAGATCACACCATTTAACCTGCTCCTCTGTTCCAGTTCTTCTGTCGCGAACGGAAACTGGCTCGCTCGCTCGTTTTCTCGGCTAAAACCCTTTGAAAGCCCTACAGATGGCGGCCCTTGTTTCCGCGCGATGAATTTCCTGTTTCGAAATCTCTCATTTATCAACCGGACGGATGTTGACGTCTCGCCGGCCGAATACGGCCCACCTTTTTCCTCGTTTGTTCGCAATAACCGACAGAGCCACTCGATTTTTTTCATTATCGCATTAAGCTTCGAGCTTCTGCTGCCCTTCTTGGATGAAACGACGTATCATAGCATCTCTTGCTATTATTCGACTTTCAAGTTGCCTATGTGTTTTACCTCTTGAGTGGAGCGACCGTTTTACGGACTGTTACGGATCGACGATTAAATCGAATAGCACATAATGGGACGCGCTGACGCAATTACGAAGCGACGTAATCCAGCGTTTTTGGTATTTTTCAAATTTCAGGTTTCTTGCGTCTTCTTTTCTTTCTTTCCCGTTTCTAGCAAACTTACGTTACACGACGGCTGCTATGGGATAACGACTAAGCAGATTAAATCGAATTGCGCGAGATGGAGACTGCAGTGTAATTTCGTTATTTTTGAGTCCAAAAAGAAGAATAAATTACAACCCAGTCGATATTGTAAAGGAAAACTGCACCGTGCAACACCTTCCTAGCATTTTTGTCCATCTTGCAAGATATAGCGAAACGTGCCAAGTTGCTCGTGTTTCTGTATCTCGCAGATTCATTAGTTTCGTTTCAGCCTGGCGGACTTGAAACAAATTTTATGAATTTTTAACTTACAAATTTATAAAAATTGATTTATTAATTTTTGAACATTGCACGTAATTGCAATTATTGCCACAAATATCCGCGGTTATCGTTAACGACAGTGTCCCGAGATTCAGTCTGCGTTCTCACTTCTTGTGTCTTCGGTTTCCTCTTTATCGCGACTATCTGGCTGTTATCGACTGTAAATAAACGCGTGAATGGGTACAATGAAAATTCGTGAAGTAAGGAATCTCGACCTCCTAATGGGAACTGTACTTGTGACATCATACTTTGCCGAGTACAACGTTACCATAAGCAAAGAGCGAGGCGAACAGTTTCTTCGTGTTTGCGATGATGTGCCATTCGTTTCTAGCGTTCGGTCGCAAGAAGACAACGACAGGAAGAAAAGGCGAGGGAAGAGACGACGTAGGGAAGAGAAAAGGAATGAAGAAAGGAGGAATCCAAAGCCAACGAAGCAGCGTTTCCCAACGTTGCGCGTCTCAGACGCGACTTCGTAAACTTCTCGAAGAAAAGCTCGACCTACCTAATTTGAAATATTATCAGCCACTGTACGATAATCGAAAACAGTGTACGAACGTCGAAACGTTAAAGAGAAATTAGATAGAAAAAGAGAAAAAAATTCCACGACTATTCAAATCTAAACAAACCTAAACGTTCTACGAGATGTCGCTACTTCTTTGCCAAACTCGTTCAAACTTCTTCGAAACGAGGCCTTGAGCGTAAAGATTCCATTCTACGCTCTCAACTTATTTTCGCACGTAGAATAACCTTCTGCCAGTTGTCCATTCCAGTCTAATCGAGAATTAGTGGAACGAGCAGACGTGTAACCGACAACTTTTCAACGTCGATTTTCACCGAGCCAAATCTCCAACGCGGTTTTGCTACTCTCCAGTCACAGAATCTGCCTGACCTCGTCCGTGCCATGAATTACAGTGCGCCCTTGTATTTGCTAAAGATAAGGCAGGATTACGTCTCGAAAATGACAAAGATTCCATGGCGCAACGTGGACAGGTTGGGCAACGCTGGGATAGAACGAGGCGCTGCATCGCGAGGTCTGGAAAACGCATTGTTTAGGTTGCACTTACACCAACCTAGCGGTGGGTGTGTCACGAGCGTGAAATACCGGTGAAGTGACTACGAGAAGAGAAAGAGAGAAAAAGAGAGGGAAAGAGAGATAGGAATCCACTTGGCCGATGCTCGAGCCACGTCGGAGATTACAGTGGACCTCGTCTATTCCGCTCTACGTGTGCTGCCTGGCCTCTACTCGGCTCCATTGGCCCCGCTTTCTACAAATTAATTACCTTCGTGCTCTACGGACCACAAAGTCGCAGAGATACGCGTTCAATTAAAAGTTGCGAGCTCGTTTCCAAAAAAGCAACCCAGAAACGGACGTCCCATCTAAGTACAAACTCCCTCCAGCCGTCTCTCTCTTTAATCGGCGGAAATCGATTCTAAATTTGGTGGAAGCAACTGTTCCACAGTGAAATCGCGGGTTAAACCATTTAGGATCTGAATTGTCTTGATATTTCGATTTAGTAATGTACCCTTTTTTTTTTTTTTTTTTGTCAATTTATATCATTGAATTCTATTGGACAGGCACAGCAAAAGCTGGAATTTCGAGAACGAAAGGGTCGATATTTGTACCATTTACCTGCTCTTTCATCTAGATCTTACAATTTTATGAAATTCGAAGAAAGTTAAGCGCTTTGTATAGATACGATGAACTATCTTCTTGAAATTGTAGAAATTTTTCTTGTATCTCTGATCTATGCAAGAAACTTGTACAGCATATTTACCATTGTAATAAATTCTTTGCATTGAAATTACCAAGAGGTATGTCAAGAATTTGCTCGCTATTTCTTCTTTTTTCTTCTTTTTTTACTATCTCTTCTCTCATCTAAACCTTACAGTTTTATGAAATTCGGAGAAAGTTAACTGCGTTGTATAGATACGATGAACTAGCTTTTTGGAATCATAGAAATTCTTCTTGTATCTCTGATTTATGTAAACAGCTTCTACAACGTACTTATTACTTTGATATATTCTTCACATGGCAATTACGAGAAGAGATTTCAAGAATTTGATCAGCATTCTGCTCTTGTTACTATCTCTTCTTTCATCTAGATCGTATAAAACTTAAAGAAAGTCAAATACTCTGCACCAACGGACAAACTACATTTTTCTCTTACATTATAAAAATTCTTCTCGCGCCACTGACTCTCACGATCAGATCAAAATGTATAAAATTCGCGCGATGCTCAACGTGTGTCAATGGATTGAACTGAATATTCATTCGGTCAACTATATAAGAACGTAGCGGGTTCTTTGATCTTTCAGAGCTTTGTAAACTCAACGCCAATGAAATGGGCGTCGATGTTGCATTATACGTTATTCCGCTAGCGCTATTAACTTTTACTGCATTATAATTGCAGAGTCGCTGAATGATTTGCACGGGTCAGAAAATGAATTCGTGTCTCCCTGTGAGCATTCGCTTCTACTTGTGATTCCACGCTTTCAAGATTCCATTAAAGCGAGCCGGATCACGGTAGAACGGCTCTACATTCTGCCTCATGCAACTCCGTCTGCGTCTGGTTTCTTCCGATAACGGAGATTCCTGGTGCTACCTTGCTCACGAACACGTTCACCGCGACATCTAACAGTCACCTGATGAATAACCGTATGCCGGCAGGGTAACAGCTGCGTAGGTGCATTCGATTTCATGCGATTTGCAGGGAACTGCGAGAGACACTTCCGCTAGAATATCATTTCATGCGATAAAACTTTAACGTATGTACACTGGCTCGCAAAATATATATATATATATAATATATTGTATTTACATGTTCAATATATGTACATTATTATGATACATAATTGTATATATATACAATTATATATCACATAACATCGTACTACAATTTTGGAGCAAAGATAGTGTTATGAAGTTTGTAAAAATTGAAGTATTTGATGTGTACATATAGATATAACTATAAGGAATTTCATATGTATGTACATATGAACATTATATTATGATATATAATTATATGCCAGTACTTGTTATATTATATTATACAGATACGATCGTTGTAATCAAATAAACAATCTAATATAACAACTCCATATAGTTATATCTATATATACACATCAAATACTTCAATTTTTACAAACTTCGCAACATTGTTTTTGTTCCAAAATTGAAGCATGATGATTTTGTGATAATTTGTTTCACTTGTTACCGTATACGATAAGAAAAATTTTATTAAACGATTTTATTAAAGAGCGGATGCCATTTAAAGTCCACGTTATAAATCAGATATCAAAGTGATATTAAAAATAGAACTGAGACTTTTAAACGGTATTGTATACGCCCACCAACGATTATTTCTTGCTCGCGCGAAGTTCGCTACGATGATTGCGGAAACTAAGGTGACCTATAAAATTAAAGGGCACCGAGAAACTCCGAACCAAATTCAATGGAGTCCGCTGACTGCAAATGTGTACGTATGTACTTGTTGTTGGCAGAATACGAACGGCATATTTAAGTACGTCTCACGTTGTTACATAGACATGAATCGCTATTGTAGTAACTGTGAATCGTGCATCTTCATAAACTTGGTCGAGCTGGTAGTTGCCTCATCCACGACTATACGACGTACATATATTTTTCACCTGTATAAGAGCGCTAGTCTATGAACAGTACAGAATAATTACATATAAAAAATTGACTATACATCGGTCAGGCGACCAGATATTTCTGTAACGGACTGTACATATTCGGTTTTCAATATTCTGATTAATTTATTATTTGTCAGAATTCGAGTGTACCAGAGCCTACGATGTTACATCAACGCTTGTTAGCGCAGCTAATCGTTAGCATAGCAGAGATTACCGACTTCTGTGTAGCTACATCAACGAATACGCTATCCAAGAGCGCAAGGCTGATACGAAGACATTTTAGGAGAAGACTGGTGCGATATCTCTGGGTCACTGATTTCGGTTTTGCACATTGACAGATCCCTTCCTCGTGTTTCTACACATATCTTGTTAACAGCATCAGATACTCTTAATGTTTTAACATTTTGTTCGAATTTTGAATTGAAAGAAGACGATCACTCGTAGAAACTGATCACTCTTCTGATGATTCGTAGGAAAATATAATATTCTTTGGATGGAGTGTCATTTCTTCTACATGTTTCATTTTATACGCATAAGGCGATGCTTTGTAAGTACGCCACGCTTCTGGTGTTTCCAGGGTTTGCGATATTTACTGTTGGAATACGGATGTTCATGCGAATTTACATTGGTATAATTAATTACATTATGGGTATAATTAAAAAAGCGGAATCATACATACATAGGGATTCATTTCCAATTAGAATACATATTTAGATAGCTACTTTTATTTTTAATCTCTTAATCTTTTATCTTATAAATGTTTTTATATTCCAGAATTAACGACTATTACCAACATGATAGAAAATCTTTAATATAAAACTTACTAATATTCACATATGCAAACAATTGCCAATTTCAAGCAATTTTTCAAGTAAGTATTATACTCTCAGCATCTTATATACATACATATTTCTGTATATTATCCATATACTGTATTCTGTACACTTTACAATTCTTCATAACAGCATAAACATCCGCAGTCCATTCGTTATTAACGATGCGTCGATTAATTACGCAGGAACGACTTATTAAAAATGAGTCAGCGTATAAACATCTTACTTGATGCGATGTTTCGCTAACCAGCTGTGTAACAACGTACGACAGGCGTGAATATCTTTGACGTTACGCGATCGTTCAGGCTACAGATTCGATATAAACGAAAATATATCGACTAGGGGGATGGCACACAGAGGATATATTTAAAAAGAAGCAAAAGCATGCACGGATCGATGCTCAATTTTAGTACTCGCCTGTAAATGGGCTTCTGATCGTCACGTTCATCCGGTGTATTGAGGAAATTGGCGTCGTTCACCGCCGAAGACGTGGATCCCCTCGGCGACCTTGGGCCGCCCTCCAGCTCCCCGATCAGGACTTCTGTCTGACCATTTTGGAAAGGACTGCTGGCACGTCGTTCACCGACTCTTCCGCCTTGCACCGGTGTCTGAAAATATGAATCATCGTCTCACCATGTCGAAATAACTTGCCGATGTGTTTAAACGTTTATTATGCGAAGTTTCTATGTTCACGTTGTACGTTGAAAACTTGGGAACATTACGGGAAACTCTACTGTATTACTTTTTACATTCGTATCGTAGGTTTCATATAAAATGAATTTGGCCACATAAGTGAAGAACTATACCGTATTACTTTCAACGTCCACACTGTATGCGTTATATGGAACATTTTTAAACATTTTATTGGTGGCTCCACTGTGTTACCTTGTAATTTTATATTTCACAATTTTGTTCGTTCCAATACACGTCACCATGCGCATTTCCCAAATTTTCGATACACCTTTTGTCGTAATTAGCTTGTCATCAGCGACTAAAATTATAATTACGTTTATCGTAAATATAGAACCATCATTGTATCAAATTCCTGATATATTTCCTGTAAAAGGAAATAGAATAATTTCAATAATTTATATAATTTCATATAATAATATATAATTTGAATAAGAATGGAGAGCAGGAAAGCTTGCGTTCCATAGCAAAGAAGCAAGGATACTTTGGTTAATTTTCACGGAATTCTTCAACAACGTTGCCCACGATTAATTATGCAGAAACGAATGGAGGATGGTGAATTACAATTCCGGGAAATGTTTACCTCACACTTAACCAATCGCACGGACGTGTTTACATAAGCATCATGAAGGAGAAATCATTTTTACCAGCGAGTTATAAAGATAGAAGCTAACTACCAGTTACTTTCAAGAATATTAAAAACATCGATCCTGTCCGAGCTGTCTTCCATCACTTGCTATTTCCTCATAATCGCGACGATATTTCCTTCAATTTTCATTTTGTTCTACTCGTTAAAACTTCAATTTCTGTAAATACGTGAGATTGGGTCTATGTGATCCTAATACAAAATTTCTATTTCCAACGTAAATAAAAAAGAAACGCGTATCTTCCACTTGCTGGAAGTTTGATTTCTTCCCAGCAAGAATCGGTATCCAAAAATAGATCTGCATCTAGTAATTCTATCTCAACTCTAACTAGAAAATTTCTGTTCTAAAACATTTTTGTTTCTACTTCTAGCAGAGACTGAGAAGGAAGTTGCAGTCGATAAAAGTTTGGATTCTTCCAAATAGGAATATATCTTCCACTTGCTGGAAGTTTGATTTCTTCCCAGCAAGACTCGGTATCTACAAGAGGATCTGCATCTAGTAATTCCATCTCAANCTCTAACTAGAAAATTTCTGTTCTAAAACATTTTTGTTTCTACTTCTAGCAGAGACTGAGAAGGAAGTTGCAGTCGATAAAAGTTTGGATTCTTCCAAATAGGAATATATCTTCCACTTGCTGGAAGTTTGATTTCTTCCCAGCAAGAGTCGGTATCTACAAGAAAATCTGCATCTAGTAATTCTGTCTCAATTGTAACTAGAAAATTTCTGTTCTAAAACATTTTTGTTTCTACTTCTAGCAGAGACTGAGAAGGAAGTTGCAGTCGATAAAAGTTTGGATTCTTCCAAATAGGAATATATCTTCCACTTGCTGAAAGTTTGATTTCTTCCCAGCAAGAGTCGGTATCTACAAGAAAATCTGCATCTAGTAATTCTGTCTCAATTGTAACTAGAAAATTTCTGTTCTAAAACATTTTTGTTTCTACTTCTAGAAGAGATTGAGAAGAAACTTGCAGTCGCCAAAAGTTTGGTTTCTTCCAAATAGGAATAAACATGTACAAGTACAACCATGTTTAATAACTCACACATTCTAATTGCATCTAAAAACTTGCTATTTTAAAAGATTTCTATTTTTCTATATCCAATAGAAATTGGAAAGAAGAACATATCTCATTCCACTCGCTAAAAGTTTGTTTTCTTCCGAATAAGAGTATCTACGAATGGACCTGTAGATATCCGTGCACATCTGTAGATCCCTTTAGCAAGCTTGCTTTGATTCTACGTAAAAAAACTTTCCCTTTCCACTTGTAAGAAAGGATCGGTCCAAGAGATCTCTCCTCGCTAAAAAGTTTGATTTCTTCATAACAATACAACAATAACAGCGAACGTCTACAAGTAGAATTGCGTTTAGTAAGCTCTAGCTTAACTCTGTCTAGAAAATTCCTATCCTAAAGCATTTCTATCTTTCTATTTCGCACAGAAATTGAAAGAAAAGAACGTATTTCATTCCACTCACTAAAAGCTTCGTTTCTTCTGGACAGGTCTGTTGTTTCTCGGTCGCGTCCTTCCCTTCCTTCGCTTCTTTCGTCTCTTTCACTATGCCCTTAGGTATGGTACCGTTGCTTAGTTTAGGAGTGAAGACGTTCGTGATCTGTTCCCTATGACAGAAACACCAAGACACATCAGATCGCGCGAGGAATCAACTTCCGACATACTAATGCCCCTCGCTAGGAGAACAGCGATGGTACGCGCGGTTGCATCGCAATGGGATATCAATCACGCCAATCGCAATTTCACGTATCCGGCTTCTAATTGTACTTCCCATCGCGGTGTGCCGCGAGTTTTCACATTTCGCGTTACATTGCACGTCGCCACGGTCGAGCGTATCAGTTGATAAAAAAGTTGAGCGTCTTTTTCGACCATCTGCTCGGTTAATTTTAACAAATCAAAGTACTCGAACACGGCTAACACGTTGATACCCTGACGGTCGTCATCGGTGAACCGCGTCGATGAATTTAACACTAGAACTACCAACACCAGTCAAATTTTACAATTTTATTTTAAAATTCCTACTGCATGTTATATTTTTTTCCACAATGATGTAATGACTTTCGCAAGGATAACTAAAAGAATAATGTAATGAATTTTATTTTGTTTTTTATGTATTCAAATTCAAAATAATTTTGTATCAAGGCTACTTATACCAACACCAGTGAAAATGGCTGGTACTTGTCAAAGTGTAAAAGAGTCCTACAATCTGTTTATCGAATTCCAATTAACCAATTTTCTCGTTTTCTACAACTTCCCACACGTTTTTAAAATTTGTACTGCGTATTATTCGATATGATGATATCAGATATCAGGAAAATTGCTAGATGCTAACGCTAAAAATACCACACCAATGAAAATGACTGGTTCTACAATTTTATAAATGTGTCAACCCTCATTTAGGGATCCCAAATGGTTTAATAATACCAAAAATGTACTACATAACATGGAATTCCTTCTGTAATCAATAAATATAAAAATATTCTATTATTTCGTATTTTTTAAAGACCAGTCATTTTCACTAGTTTTGGTAGAAATAGCTTCGTATTAACTATCGGTAGTTCTAGTGTTAGTTTAACATTTTAATTACTAGGATTAAGCCAAGATAAATTGCGTGGATTAACAAATGCAAATGTGGTCGCAGAAAGAAGCGCGCAAATACGATACGGTGCCTTGCGGAAGTTAAACGTTGTATCGTAGCGTATTTCCATCTATCGCGATTCGCAGAATATACAAAATTCACGTGGACGCGTATTCGGACGAGCTGACGTTCTGACGAATTAGATATCAAAGAGAACTGTAATGCACAGACTAATAAAAATTCGTACGTGTACATATTTTATTATATTGGCGTGGCAACTAAATGATTGCGGATTTTGTCAATATCACCTAATGACAAAATTCGCAATCACTTAGTTACCACCCAATATAAAAAATATATCGTACATATTCGCTTCAAGACAAGTCGCTTACGTCGCATGGCTATTATTTTGGCTATAGTCAATTCCTTATTTGACGATCTAAGAGAAAAGAGGTCAGTACACCTGATCAAATAGTTGGGTATTTTACATTTCAATTTTCAAATTCTTAGATAAATGGTACATTGTTGAGTCAAGGATGACTACAGCGACCTGTGTTCGGTTACTCAAATTTAGGATGTTCAGTTTTATCGTGTATTTTATGTTCGCTGACAGAGTTTAGTAATAAAATGAAACGAAAAATTCTGCTTGAAAACTTTGAGAAGCGTGTACTTAAAATGTGTAGCGCAGAGTATGCGTGATTGTTATAACATGGAATTAAATTGTAACGAAACGACTGTCTCATTTTTTGAATTTCATTCATTCGTAACGCAAAATATTGCCATTTGTTCGCGACGAGTATACTCGACAGAAACAGCTAACAGGTCGAATAACTTAATCGTAGATCGTCATGGTTGCTGGTGATCCAACGCTACCAGTTGAGAGTTACAAATTCTCGCAGCACACCTGTGACCTCTCGCAGCACGCTGAGTGAAAATCGCTGCGCCGATGTGTGTGGTTCTTCACTGAGTTCGTCGGAACGTCGATATCGTTCGTTCGTTAAACAGCCGAATACGCGTTCACAGAAATCACAGACTAACACGTTGACCGGACGAAGTTGCGCGGCTGTTCGTTGAAAGTTACACGGCCAAGCGAAAAGTTGCGCGGGCAACTGAAATTGTCTTCTTCTTAACGCGTTGAGAAGGTCGATAGCGCCAGCCTGGCGACAACCATCTCCGGAAACAATCAGGATAACATCACCTTGGTGACATCCGCGCTAAACGAGTCGAACAAGCTGGAAAATTGGTATTTTTGGCAAACTTTCAGGTTTAACACTCGACCGTGCGTCCGCCGACTGTCGACCTCGTCGATTTCTCGTCCGATCGAAACCGTTAAGCTTCCGTCCCGAATAAAAACGCCGTTGTACGCGATTACGTCTCGATTGTCTACGCTGCACGATGTTTTAGATGCTCGTGAAATCCACGCGTGCAAGAAAGAGAAACAAAAAACGAAGAAGACGTTACAGGAGGCAGGGAGAACGATGGAAACTGGGAACAAAGAATGGAAACGATTAACGATGGAATAACGGATGGAAGAGAAACGGCAAGAATGAAATGCCACTTACTTGTCGACAAGCGTCACGGTAATTTGGTTGCCCGTCACATTTTTGCTCGCGCTGTCCCCGCTCGTGGACGCGACTGCCTCGTTGATCTGCACACACAGCAAACATCGAACAATCAGCTGGTTTGCCTCTACCGGACGACCGCTGTTCCTCGCGAAAACAAAAGAATTCCCAACGACACTTCCCTATCCATGCATTCATTTTCCTCTACTCCCCCATTTCTCTCTCTCTCTCTCTCTCTCTTTCTCTCTCGTCACGCTTTTATTGGAACGAGAAACAATCCATTCGATGACCAGATTTTGTACAAATGTACAAGTGGAGCGTTTTGCAGGACGTTCGTGCAATTCTTTTATGAATGTTTATAAATGTCAGTTAAATATAGAAATTTATCCAGTGAATTAGATATTGTGTCTATGAGAAGATCGCTTTTAATATTCTACGCAACTTTACGTATCGCGTGAACAGCTGACGAGCTTAGATAAAGTCTATGTACCGTCGTGTTAATTCAAATAAGCGTAATCTGGTGAAACGATGGTTTGGAGAGAAACGACTTTTAGTATTTGGCAACCTCGGCATCCATTTGATATACCATCAGAGATACGAACTATCATGTGTATCTTCAGTTTCCATGCAGACACGGTCTTCTCATTTAATATGCATAAAGATGAACCGCTAACTTTTGTGCCAACTGGCAGCAATGACTTAATTTAAGCGAAAGTTGCAGATACGCTCTTCTGGCTTGAACACGCCGGTACGAGCCTTTTGGTTGCGGCTACAAACGCATAAACGTCCCAACATCGAACAGACCTACTTAATGCCAGGTATTCATCGTGCCTTCATAGAACCAATTTTCATCCACCTGCAATTATTACTCTTTTATACCAATTATTTATACCAAAGGATCCTAACTAGATTATTCTTATTATTCCTTTCGTTTTATAAGCAAGTAGTAGATGCACAACATTTGTTCTTTTATAATATTTTATTCAATTACGTATGATCCATTTTATTCTATCACTACAAAACGGATCATACAGAAATCCATAAAATAATATAAAATCAAAAATATTGTGCATCTATTATTTCACTTATGAAACAAAAGAATCTTTTGGAACAACCTAATACATTTAACGTTATCTACTGACTGAATATAGTTAGAATATAGAGACAAGGAGCAAGGCGTCAACTCGATCAAAGCATTTCATTCGAAAGCCTCACATTCACACAAGGTCTCTCTGCAAGTATTCGAATAGTTTCGTCAGCTTATGCGGATACACAGGTAATTTAGAAACGAGGGAAAAAGAAGGAAAACTCTGACAACGGTTTCGGGGTCGCAACCTGTGGAACATACGCGGGTACAGCAACGTACATACACGAGCTGCATTGAACCAAGGACGCGCATGATCGTGTGGCCACCGCTCACTGCGCTCGTTTACTTTTGCATTCCGCATATTACGAGCAACCGCCGTGACGATTTTCCCTGTCAATCGACCCGTTCGTTTCAGAGTTATTTCAATGGATTATTTAAATCATAGTGAACGTCGTTGGTTCGCGAATACGTCCCTGATTAGAATGTCCGATAGATGCCAAAGGAACACGCGAATGGAATAGGAACTAATTGTTTGAATACAATGGAGACAAGCAAGCGATCGGCCACTTTATCTCGGCGATGCTCATCGTGCATGGGCACAGGAATTGGCTCTAATCGAGCCGCCATCGATTAACCATTTATCCACGCGATCGCTTCTCCAACCCAACCCCCCATTATCTTTCGACCTATTTCTTTTGGTTTTATTACGGGAAAATAGAAGAGAAAGAGAGAGAGAAGATGATTAACCGGGATGGACGAATTAACTCGTCATGACTGGGCTTTACGATCCCTCGAAATGTGACTGACGAAAATATTCGAATATTCGTGGAAACCTTTTACAAACATAATGTTAGACGCAGACTGCGGTTATTTATGCGCGTTTATGTTCTTAATATAATTATGAGAATGAAATATATATAGACAGAGAACTTTTTCTAATTTCCTTACGTGTAACAATGAACATTATTAATTCTATCTATCTGTACATCTGTGTCTATGTATATGTATCTATATATACATCAGATTTGTCGCATTTCCGCAAACGTAATTAAAGAAGAATATTATAAGCTAATCGAGACGCTTTATACGAATATCTTCTTACGTTAGGCACATGCTGTGTATTGAGTTTTTTCGCGCTAAAATTCTTCATGAATACGCAAGTAAACATCCACAGTCTACTCTTCTAAATAAACTGCTTATTCTGCATTCATAACCACGTTCATTCTTCGCTCTTTTTAATCTGCCTTCTTATTCGAACTTGTAGTCTCTATGCAAGCTCACGCTGGTTCCAAACTTTTCGCCGCTCATCTACGTCCTGGAAGATCTAGAGATCGACGTCGAGTTTAATTTAAGAGCTAACGCATTGAGTCAAAGTGTCGTGGCTGTTCAGTGTGAGCGGAACGTGGTTGAACGTCGACGACGGCCAACGTAGCGTCAACCACATCCGGAAGAACCACCGACCAAGTCACGATACCACTCGTCCGCACTCAAAATTCTATTAACACGTTCACGCCGGCGTGGCCCACCGGTGGACCACGCGTGTCTGTCCCGTGGGGCGCCAATGGGTCACACATGTATGTCACAAAATAGGTAATACTAAATAGGTTTATATCATTTTATCTGAACATTATAAGCAGACATACAATAGTAAAACCATAACAATTCAATATTATAAACTTAACATAATTATTTCCTTTCTTCATGTAATTTTTAAAACACGTTAGACAGAGTGCCGGCTGGCCCTTACAACGATCACGATATGTTGTTACTTTTTTGGCTTTTTTCGCGGCATACTCTCTACCTTTTATTCTAGAAATTCGTTTATAACATTCTTTACACCGCCGTCTCGTTTCTCTCGCGGGCCCTTGCTACGACTGCAGATAATGTGAATGTTTTTTGGCCAGTGCCTCAGTTTCACTTGGCATTTCTTCTCTGTGGGGATTCATTATATTTAAATTGAAAAGGTGACGAATAATTTCTTCGCGAAATTTTCGAATGTTCATACTTTTAGCACCCCATTTTCTATGTACACACCACGCATTTACGAGGCAAGCCCCCCATATTAATTCTATTACAATTTTTTTATACCATTTTACGGTTCTGCGCAAACTACCATAATAGGATGACATCTGATCGGATAGATCAACCTCCTTTTTAGCATCATTATAAAAAAAACAATGTCTGGCTTTAATTTACTATTTTTCCCCTGAACAATAACACACCTGTGATTTTTTGAAGTAGCTAGCATACGTACTGAGAAAAATCGAAAAGAGTAGAAAATTAGGGCCAAAGCTGGTCCCGTCAGCTTTAATTAACATTTATAGATATATGCAAATTGATATTGCCAAAATATCGTATATCAATGTATTAGTTGAAGTCCACGGAATTCATAGAACCCAACAGCAATCGTATGGCTTTTGTAATTTTGTTATAAATTGAAGTCAAAGTTGAAAAATTGCGGTCGTGTCGAACGGTTTAATGTGACCCACTGCCGTCCCACGAAGCACACAATGAAATCGGGCGCCGGCGTGAACGTGTTAATACGTTAAAATGAGAAAAATTGCTGTACCTCTTTGTCCAGAATATCGCACGGTTGGAACCTCCAGTGAGACGTGAGCCGCTTAAATCGTTCCTTTGCACGCCTACAACAAAATCATGCACGTTCCATTATCGTCATCGAATACGTCATCTTGCTAAGCGCACGAACATTAAAGAACACATGGCAGATGAATAGCCTAAAATTAGAAGGTGGAACGTTCAAGTTGCAGGAAGTGCCACTGAACTTCAGTTAGGAGTAACGCCAACATTCCGCTCTTCAAACAATGAACGTCAACCGCGCGTAGTACGACGATGCAGAAGAGTATTTTAAGCTCGAACGTTAAGTCAAAGATTAGCGTTAAAGGTATTCAGTTGAGAAACGTGTAATTACATTGGCAGAGAGGAAAATCGGGCGTTGATCCACACAAGCTAGTTCTTTCACGCTGAATGAAGCTTCATCAAGAATTTCATTAATATGGAAATGAAGTTATGATTAAAAAAAGAAGCATCGACTAATCAATGATATAGCACCACCTTTCCTCGGCAAATTTCTTTTAGTTGCTTCATTTTATGAACTAATGCTGGCAATTAAGTGATTGCGGATTTTGTCAATACCACTTAATGATAAAATTCGCAATCACTTAGTTGCCAGCATTCCAATAATAAGTAGCAAAGTAATTAGAGCAAAGTAATATAGCACCACCTTCCCTTGGTAAACTTCTTTTAGTTGCTTCATTTTATGAATTAATGCTGGCAACTAAGTGATTGCGGATTTTGTCATTAGATGGTATAGACAATACCTGCAATCACTTAGTTGCGAATCCAATAGTAAATAGCAAAGTAATTATAGCAAAGTAATATAGCACAATCTTCCCTTGGCAAATTTCATTCAGTTGCTTCATTTTATGAATTAATGCTGGCAACTAAGTGATTGCGGATTTTGTAAATACCATTTAATGACAAAAACCGCAATCACTTAGTTGCCAATCCAATAGTAAGTTGCAAAGTAATTATAGCAAAGTAATATAGCACCACCTTCCCTTGGCAAATTTCTTTTAGTTGCTTCATTTTATGAATTAATGCTGGCAACTAAGTGATTGCGGATTTTGTCAATACCATCTAATGACAAAAACCGCAATCACTTAGTTGCCAGCATTCCAATAATAAGTAGCAAAGTAATTATAGCAAAGTAATATAGCACCACCTTCCCTTGGCAAATTTCTTTTAGTTGCTTCATTCTGTGAACGAATGCTGGCAACTAAGTGATTGCGGATTTTGTCATTAGATGGTATAGACAATACCTGCAATCACTTAGTTGCCAATACAATAGTAAGTAGCAAAGTAATTAATTACCTTTCGATGGCGATGACCCAAGCTTCTTGCACCAGACCAGAGCTGAACTCGTCCGGCACTACTGTCAACAATTTCAAAGCAATTAGTCCATCTTCCTTCCTTTCGTCCAATTCTACTTTCAAATAAACACACGAACAATAAACGCGCGATTCGGCTGTACCGAATTGCGCATCGTTTATCGGACGACGATTAATTGTCGCAACAAATCAGAGACACGGAGAATACAACACAGATATACTGTATGGTATATTCTTTCTTTTAGAAATCGATCAAACGAAACAAAAACGATGAAACGTTTCATTGCTCGAGCCGCAGATGTTCGTACATTTATATTGACTTGGCAACTAAGAGATTGCGGATTTTATCATTAAGTGGTATTGATAAAACCCGCAATCACTTAGTTGCCAACCCATTATATTTGCTCCTCGATTTTTCATTTTTTATAATCAACACACCTGAGAATAAATACGAGGAGTTAAAAAATAATCAGACATTTTGACACTTGTAAGTTAGGTGTTTTTTGTGAATTACATGTGTCAATATCACCTAATGACAAAATTCGCAATCACTTAGTTACCAACCCAATAGAAAATGTGAAAATGCAAGCGCGCATATAACGCGCGTAATATTCCTCGTAATATTACATTAACAAGGAAATACAAATTTGCATAAACATACACAGTTTGTTTATAAGCAGTCCAAGGATGCATCTGATACGCGCAAATATATAAAACATCCAAAGTATAATATCTACTATATTTTGCAACAGCCGAAAGAAACGTTTGCTTAGGTTCCACGTCGTTTGTCGCGATCATAAAAATATGAATTTGCATAAAAATGCACAGTCTGTCATAATAACGTCACGATAATATCGACGTAATATTAAAGCAATATAAAAATACGACAAATAATAAAATAAAATAATTAAAATTAAATTACAAAATAATTAAAATAAAATTTTCACACGGCCCTGAAATCTCATTAGCCATAGTCTTTAAAGATTATCAACCATTGCGCAATTAAACCAACGAATCCCTATTTTCGCGAACGCAAGTACCATTTTCAAAATCCACATCGTCCTCTGTCTCCTCGTCGTCTATGAATTTAATCGTAGACAGGTCAAAGTGCGTCGCGACGTCCTCCGGTTGTTCGTCGCTCGTCGCCAACTCGATGGACTTGGGTACATCGTCGACTATGGATTCGTCGACGACGAACGTTTGTCCATCGACTCCCGAACGAGACGAGCATCCGCACAGGAGCATCCTGCGGAAGAACTTGGACATGTTCCTCAAGGGTCTACTCTGGAGGAGTCGAAGCTACTTCCAATGGATCTGCTCATATTTCTTCAGCTTCGAATAGAACGATTTTCGGTGACGTGAAAGAAACGCGAACAAAGTTTCAGGATCGTCTATAGCAAACTCTGCAATTTTTCCGAGCCTGGCGAATTTTCACATTTTTATCTCGGAATTTCTACGAAGGCGCGGCATTTTACGGGACTCGAAGTTGCTCGCAATCGCCAAACGTTGCTGGATTGGCGAATTTTTCTACGGTCGTTGTATTTCCACGAAAACACAGGATACCACGAGAGCTTCAAATTTTACGAAATCGTCTTTTCCATGTCTTTCGAACTCTTCCAAAACCGCCACGTTTTTGCAGAACCTCGCGAGCACTGCGAATCTGTCGAAATTCTTAAAATTCGAAATATCTGGAAATCGGCGAATTTGTCACAATTCTCCGCGTTTCTCCGCACACTGGCGAAGCCACCGAAACTTTACGAAATGTCCGACATTTTCGAAATTGCCATTGACGAATTTTCATCACGAAGTTTTTGCCGCAGCAAGAAAATTTCCCGAGATCTCTGTATTTCCGCGAGATCGCTCGATATTTCAGTGTCACCGTAATTTTCCAACATCGGCACCGGCGTCTTCTCTTCGAATCCCGGGAATGTTATCGCGAAATTGGATGGAACTGCAGGACGCGACCAGACAGACGGAAAGGAAAAGCGACGTGTCCCGAGCCGCACGTGTTGCCCAACCATAGAAAATAAACGCTCGGTCCAGGGCTGAGAATGGATGGCACCGCGAGCTTACCAACCAAGAGGTTTATATTTGGAGTCGTACATTGGCATCGGCGGTAAAAATGAAGCGGCAGAGTCGGCTTCTAGGCGTTTTACGCCAATGCCAATGAATCCATTAACGTGTAATAAATCATCGGCAAATTAATCAGTTGGACGTAGCCGGTCGAATATTTCGCACGAAATTACCGAATAATGTGGAAGGACGCGGATCAAACGACGCGCGCAAATGAAATACCGCGTTAATCTCTCCGGTGATAACGAGATGATTTGATCAACGTGTTTGATACGTTACTTCTTTAATCGCATTAGTAAGTCGAATAACGGTAGGAGTAATTTAGGAACGAGGTTATTAATAATTTGAATGGAAGAAACGAGCGTTCTCAGCAGCGAGAAAAAAGTTCGATCCTCGGAGAATTGTAATAGTGATTTTTTATTATGTAATTTTTGCTTTGCTTATGTGGTAAAATAAATATCGTTAATTGTTAAGCTTCCTGATTAAAAAGCAAGTCAATTGATAATAATATTTAATTAAATTGAATTTTTATATTGATACGTATCATTATATTTTGATAATTTGTATTGATTAATTCCATCAGGAATTATAATAATTTTTAAATTACTTATTGATTATTTATTTAATGAAAATAATTATGATAAATATATATATTTCAAATATTTGTATATTTTTAAGAATTGTAATTTATATTATGATATTCAATTTATTTAGATTAATATATTTTTACTTCCACTAGACATTTATTGTTTAATCTATCTAATAGCATTTTCTATATGATTGAGATTTGTTATTTATACTATTAATTTATACTATTAATTTTCCTATAAAAACCCTTTGACATTTAGTCCCACTTGATTCACCAAAATTTTTAATAAATTTTATAGTGATTATTGTATTAATTAGACTTATTATTCGTCCTTGAACTTTATCAGCAAATTTCATTTCATATAATACGAGTCCAATGCGTTTCATTCTACGCGTTGCAAGTGTACGAACAATGGTGAACCATAACTATATCTATATATATATGTAATATGTAACATCTGCGTTGTTATATCGTCGTTAAATCAATGGTGTTGATAATACGTGAAAACAAAAGCTCGTTCTTAGAACGTTTAAAAACCTAATTCTTCCTGGTCTTGTGTTCTTGCTCGTCGATTTCATCGTCTTTAGCATTTAACACTTTGACTGCCACGTGGGTCATAAATGACCGGCCATGGTTTCTCCTGTGGCGCCACGGTGGTCATTGGTAATGGTAAAAATGGTAAAAATTGTATGAAAATTGACAGTTAGGGGATTTTGAATATAACAGATAAATAGAAGATATTTTCCAACAAAAAGTGCCCCATTGAACAATTAAACATTTTCATTAGAACATCAATAAAAAAAAAACGAGAACAAATGTCGCATCTAACGGTGCACTGTGTTAAAACACTTGAAACATAAATGTGGCTCATCGATACAATCTGGACAATAGGTGGTCACCTTTTTGGTCCGATTCTTAGCAATTTTTTATCCTAACTGTTTAACATTTTTTTTATACCACTCTCTGCAAAATTTTCCTGCCAGATACGCTTGCCCTTCTTTCTTCTGCATTTCGTGTCGCAATCTTTGCCGAATAAGTATATTTCACGGCTCTGGTGAATGGCACTGTGTAAGGTGCATTGCGAGTGCCATTCTAAAATCTGATACCTTGATTTTTGTTTTTGTTGCTTGTGTATAGAGTATCATCGCGTTTGAAATTGATGTATTTGACAATAACTCTAAAGCTAATTTTATACACCACTTGAGGGTTCTTCTATGTGCTGTAGAATATGCTATCATTTGATCTGATAAATCTACAGCACATTTTCCTCTCTTGTAATCTACACTATCATTGCTTTATCACAAACATAATTTTTGTCACCTCTACCATTTCAGCCGAATGTTTCGTCGAAATCATAAAAATAATCGTAATAGTGTTTACTAATATTTTGTACACGTTTCAACAATATATTCTGCACGTTTTGCTTACGACGAAATAACGAGCGCGAATGGATTGTTTAAATAAACGAAGCCTTGTTATAATATGTCGTTATCAACTGTTACCAAGACGCCACGGTGGTCATTGGTGACCGAAGCGTTTCAACTTCTTACAATTGCAAAAATTGTATAAAAATTGGCAGTTAAGGCATTTTGAATATAACCGATAAACAGAAGATACTTCGAAACAAAAAGTGTCCCATTGAGCAATTAAACATTTTTATTAGAACATCAATAAAAAAAAAATGAGAACAAATCTTGCATCTAACGGTGCACTGTGTTTGCATCCATATCTTTGAGGGCTAATCTACGAATATTATTATAAACACAGCTTAGAAAATAATTGTAAATGCTGCTTTATAACCATATATATAATTGAAGTTACAAGTGTGCACATACCTTACTATTATATATAGAATGAGCAAATACTGTTTACTAATATCTTGTACACGTTTCAACAATATATTCTGCACGTTTTGCTTACGACGAAATAACGAGTGCGAATGGATTGTTTAAATAAACGAAGCCTTGTTATAATACGTCGCTATCAGCTGTTACCAAGGCGCCATGATGGTCACCCGTGACCACCAATAAGATAAACGGTTCACTGGGGAAGAATGTGGTCTTACATCATCAATTTATTATTATTTTGCCATTGTATGTTTTGAATAATAAAAATACTCCCGTGGCAGTCAAAGTGTTAACTACTTATTTTTTAAAAATGAACTATAATCCGGTCTCTTTTTTATTTCGTTTGGCATCGTGAACAAAATTTAATTTGCGAAGACTAAGGACGTTTGAAAAGATTTTACGCGTTACGTGGGGTTGCAAGCAGTCACCGTGTTAACTCTTATTACAAAAAGACAACATTGTAATCATTTTGTTCGCGAGACTAAAGATTTTATCGCAGCGCGACCCTTGGCGTTTTTAGATGTTGTATAGTTTCGCCCTTGGTGCAAGCTTATCGCGTCGTAGAAACTAGTTTCAGAGGAACAGCCGCTGACCCGGAAACAAATTCCAGTCAGCAGAATTTTCATTACTTTCCTCGGATACGATGTTCACGAGCCAACGAGCCTGCCCTGGAATAATGGAATCGCTAGTATTAAATTCGCCACGATACATGGGCCAAATTACGTCCACCGTGTCTTATCTTGCAAACGATCGAGCTATACCTGTTATAGTTTCAAGATAAACTGAGAAACTAAATCCGCTTTCGATAATTAATTCAACCCTAGAATTAATCCACGTCGCCAGAAATACATCGCTATAGTGGTGCTATTATCATCTTTCGTCGGTTCTTCGTTTCAATCTTCCCATAATCTTGATGATCGTGACAAGAGATGACAAAATAAAAACACCTATAATTCCTTTCCTTATCTTGTCTTACGGCTTATCTTTCAAAAACACGCGCGATCTATCCTATCGTTTGATATTATATTGTTTTATTGAATTATGATCCATTTTCTTCCAATAGAACATGCATCATATTATCTTACTGAATTATGATCCATTTTGTTCCCATAGAACATGCATCATATTATTTTATTGAATTATGATCCATTTTGTTCCCATAGAACATGCATCATATTATCTTATTAAATTATGATCCATTTTGTTTGCATAGAATATGCATCATATTATCTTATTAAATTATGATCCATTTTCTTTGCATAGAATATGCATCATATTATCTTATTAAATTATGATCCATTTTGTTCTCATAGAACATGCATCATATTATCTTATTAAATTATGATCCATTTTGTTCCCATAGAACATGCATCATATTATCTTACTGAATTATGATCCATTTTGTTCCCATAGAACATGCATCATATTATCTTACTGAATTATGATCCATTTTGTTCTCATAGAACATGCATCATATTATCTTATTGAATTATGATCCATTTTGCTCGCATAGAACATGCATCATATTATCTTATTGAATTATGATCCATTTTGTTCGCATAGAATATGCATCATTATTGTATCGAATTATGTATGATCCATTATGTTCCAACAGAACATGCATCATAATTCGATAAAATAATATAAAACAAAAAATGGCCTGCATCTATAATTTCCATATAAAACGAAAGAAACCCTTGCGACAAGTGTGTGAGACACTATGCTCAAAGTAGCGGAATATCACTAAGTTATGATATATGAAAGTACAATATACGAACCAATGTATCAAATTTCTCATAAGAGTTACCAAGAAGAAATATATAGCCTAACCTAAAGGTACCAATGTAACTTGAGCTCGATGATGTTGCCACGCCGAAATGCGAATTTGTAGAAAAACAAACAGAACAGTATTGCTTGTCCCGCGATTCGTCCACGTTTGTTCAAACAAAATTTTCGTTCGTCTACCGTTCAAAGTTTAAGTTATCGTCAAAGGAGAATTAAAAAAAATTTTCCATCGGCTTCCATTACCTTCCCATTAACTATTTCATTAATTCTTAAGTGGAATATGATTGTCCACGATTTGTACACGTTCATCCACCCACAATTTTCGTTCTTCTGCGCTTCAAAAAAAATAAAAGAAAAAAATTATCGGTTTCTAAATTTTCATTTAGTCATAACGTTGTTTCAAAAGATGGACGAACGAGAAAATTTATTCATCCGGTTGAACGAACTTGAACGAACGAATACAGTTTGTTTTTTACAAAAATTCGCATTTGGAGATGCTAATTTTAACAGCTTTGCTGCTGGTGCTTCCTTATCACCAGGAGACAGTATTCAATTACGTTGATAGCATCGACAAATACGAACGATCTATCTACTACGCATAAAACGAAGAAAGCCATATCAAATTTTGCAAGCTTTCTCGACTAATAACTTTTGAACTGGAAGATTGCTAAATTTAAAATTAACGTTGTTCAACTGTATTCTGCAAATATACTACTCTCAGTAAATACAAGATTCGATCAAAAAGATTGCTTTCCCAGAGATAAAGTTCACGTAGAAACGTAATTAAGTATTTCGATTAATTATTATTCTAATTATTATCGTTCAAATCGTAATAATTCATTATATATCGAATATTTAGGTACGTACAGTAAATAGGCAATTCTAGCGTTAAATCTGCTATTTAATTTGTGGCGGGCAGATGAGCTCGTTATTTTCAGGAACGAGTGCCTTCCAACAAGGCTGGTGTTCCTGTTCACGCGGAATCCACGTGCAATTTACACGTGAAGATTTCCAGGCGCGTTCATTTAGAACAAAGAATGATGTCATCATTCGCGCGTCCAGAGACAAAGCCGTGCACGCCACTGTCAACGTCGTAAATACACCATGAAATCGTGGAAAGAGCAGCAGTTTCGTCAGAGTCGTTTACTCGTTACTATACAGACTCTTTTATCGTGCTACTTGGTCGATAAAATAGATCTGTCACGATATCCGAAAAAATGAATCTTAGAAGTTTGCATAAAAACCAATTTTAACGATTTACCGACCGCTAGCGATTCAACAGCATACGCACGTCCGACCGGCAGTTCAGGCGCAGATTCTCCCTGGCGCCGGCTCTGTTTCGGTTTAGACTCTTCAATACGATTCTTTTCGTTCATCGCGAACGGTAAGTTTTTCAAATTGGTATAAAACAGTGGGTGCCTGCAAATCAACGCAACTGAGCAAGGTACCTTAGTACTAAATAACAAATTACTGGTCAAATAATGAGAAAGATTGTCGGTGACAAAAAGCCGATTAATAGGCTATCAGTCGGTAAGTGTCGGCGACGAAAACCGATTAATAGGCTATCGGTGGATAAAGTGTTAAGTTGATAAGAACAGATGCTACGCCTTGACGTTAGCCATAAGACCGAGAAACGATGTTATTCGTAATTTTACGAAAACCTTCCTTTAAAAAGCTGTCTTTCTTATGCTGATACTAATATTTGATCTATTATCGTTCTATTAGGTCGTCTGAAAAGTTTCTTTCGTTTTATAAGGAAATAGTGATTTCACAACATTTTCCATTTTATATTATTGTATCGAATTACGTATGATCGATTTTGTTCTATCAAGATAAAGGTTACAACGTTTGACAGATTAGGTTCCATGTTTGTATAAAGATGCGTTGTTGTAAAAGAAAGACGCTTTTCGGGCAACCTAATACTATTATCGTTAATTGATAAAATAAATTTCCCGCTGCTACCCCAAACATCAGTCTCGGAAGACTGAATATTTCTAAATTCCCATAAATGCCATTTGCCAAATTTTCTCGTACATATCGTTCGTAAAATTCGCAGAAACGTGAAATTTTACAAAAAAACTTTCTTTCTTATACCGATGCTACTTGATCCACTACTATTCCACCATTGCTGTTAATCGATAAAATAGAACATTTGCTATCGCAAAATACAGTCTTGAAAGGCTTTTAACACTGCGAAAACTGCATAAATTTATCCGCCGAGAAACTTCAATATCTCGTGAGATTACGCTATCAAAGTTTCAGTCAATGCATAAAGCGAAGAACAGAGAATCCTAGAATAGTCGCCATCTGTTTATGAACATCTTGCATCAACGTTGCTAGCGATCACGCGACTTAATAGCAGGTAGATACATTTCAGGAAAACTCTGGAGAACAGTTGCAAGTGTATGCATTATCAGTAGTCGCGTGGATGGCGCGACTCGCCCTTGAAAAATAGTCTCGACGAGACACGAGGCGAGAAGAGGTTGCACTTTCTCCGAATCGTGGACCGGCGTTCGAGCACGTTCTGGCCCGGTGCCAACTTCGCTCGAAAAGTGGAGGAGACACACCGCGGTTGCGATAGGCTCAAGTAAGTTATCCAATACGTTGCAACTAAGTTCGAAGATCGACCGACTAAATTCCAACTTTTTATGCGTATTTTGAGGAAAAGAAACGCTACTTTCCAGTAGATTCTTAGGTTAAACGCGACAGAATCGAACCGTCTGTAAGTATTTTGAGAAATGGAAAAGATCGTGAGATTGATGATCGAGAAATGGATAAATCGTTTCTTTTTTTTTTTCTTTGTCATTGAAATCCAACTGTTTTATTGTAATTTTCGCGCATAATTTGTTTCTACGCTGCTAATAATCGACCACTCTGTCTCGTAAAGATACAAATAGAATTTATAGTGTTTATGTTACTGATTTATTCTAAAATCGAGGTACCTGTAAGTTGATTTTCGAAACTCGCGAGTACGTTTATTCCGATGTTGGAAAACAGCTTGACAAGGCGAAAGATGTCTCTAGTGGGTTGGCAACTAAGTGATTGCGGATTTTGTCATTAGGTGGTATTGACAAAATCCGCAATCACTTAGTTGTCAACCCAATACAATGAACGAAATGCATTAGAAAAATAAATGCAGGAAAATTCTGTCGTTGGGGGTTTAATTCTCGAGAAAATTGAGTTTGAAAATTTATCAACTGTACTTGAACGTGACTAACTGCAGATTGGACAACGGTAAGTGAGCAGCAGCAGGTTACTGTAAGTCCAAAGAGAAGCGACAAACGTAAAATGAAATGTTTTCGCAAGACTAGGTTGATATTTTAAATTTGGAAAATCCAGCATACCCGCGTACTATTTTTGATTTTTAAATACGAAATCAAACTTCATTTTCTCGAAAATGAAAATAAATTCTATCGCACATCTTTCACGTGTAAAATTTTACCGTAGAATTTTTAACTTAACGCAAAATTGTGACGCGTAGAATTGCCAACTGCTGGCCGTTTACTCGTAAACCTAAATTAGCCAAGTTGCAGTGTACTTGACAAATTTGCAAACTCAGTTTCACCGAAATTCGAAACTCAGAACGAACAAATTTTATTCCAAATCTTCTGCGTGCTTCTGCATAGGAAATTACCTCGCACCCACTCGTACGAACAGCGTTCGAATTTTATGAAGTTAACCATTGCTATTGCATTTGATTCGGATTTATAGGCACGCGTTGAACTTGATCCCATCGCTACACGTTCAACGAAGCTGGGGAGCAACTGTGGCGAATTTTCTTGGCGAATGCATCGGCCTTGGAACGAGGGTTCGTGTGCACCGAACGGATAAATTCGAGCGTTAACTCTACAAGCTTCTGTATCGTGAGCATGCGACCGCGATCTTCAGCTACTCAACTTGATTGCCTTCTGCTGCAGAGAAAAGGATAATAGATTTTTCCATAGAGCTTCGTCCATGCTTCTTCCCGGATTATCCCACATTCGAATACGTATACATACGCTCTTCTTTCTCCACGATAAACTAAGCTGCTCCGTGTAGCCATAGATTACGAACATAGTAGACCCGCCGCTTGTTGACAAACGCAACGTTCTCAGTACCTCGGAATAATCAAACATATAGAGGAGATTTTTAATATCAAAAGGTTATATGGTAGATTCTAGACATCGAAATAAAGAAGAAATAATCGTGTACAAAAGTATCGATCAAGGCTTATTTTTCAATTTACATGGAAAAAATTCGTTGATCGAAAATGTAGATGAATTTGAACGAGCAAATGTTTAGCAATGTCACAGTCAAATTGTTCATCGTGAAATATAAAAGAGAAGGAATAAAATTATATTTAACACTAGAACTAGCACACCAGCCAAATTGACTGGTTTTACAATTTTATTTTAAAATTCCTACTTCATGTTATATTTTTTTTTCTCAATGATGTAATGACTTTCACAACGATAACTAAAAGAATAATGTAATGAATTTTATTTTGTTTTTTATGTATTCAAATTCAAAATAATTTTGTATCAAGGCTACTTATACCAACACCAGTGAAAATGGCTGGTACTTGTCAAAGTGTAAAAGAATCCTGCAATCTGTTTATCGAATTCCAATTAACCAATTTTCTCGTTTTCTACACCTTCCCACACGTTTTTAAAATTTGTACTTCGTATCATTCGATATGATGATATCAGATATCAGGAAAATTGCTAGATGCTAACGCTAGAAATGCCACACCAGTGAAAATGACTGGTTTTACAATTTTATAAATGTGTCAACCCTCATTTAGAGATCCCAAATGGTTTAATAATACCAAAAATGTACTACATAACATGGAATTCCTCCTGTAAGAAAGTAATAAATCAATAAATATAAAAATATTCTGGTATTACGTATTTTTTAAAGACCAGTCATTTTCACTGGTTTTGGTAGAAATAGCTTTGTGTTAACTCTCGGTAGTTCTAGTGTTAAGATTACGAAAGACCAAGAGCAGATTTATTGGAAATAACACTCGGCATATCGAGCGTGAAAAAGTTGAACAATTTCTTCGTTCAATTACGTGTTCTTATTAGCGGTAATTCATTAAGCATTCCCAGACACGTCGAACGAGGTAACTCGAGCGTGTGTTTGAACTATAATTTATCATTTGACGAACATCAACAATAGTCAGGCGAAGCTTTGAAGCGAGTACCTACGCTTGTCTATGTGTGTCACCGTGTTTGCAGCAACTTTGCCTCAGAGAACTACGTTTCACGAACATGTTCGCGAACATGCAAATAAATGGCAAACAGGCGACGAACAGTTCGCAAACACCCCGGTAGAGGCGCATCGTGAAAACAACTTTCGAAACGTTACTGATAAAGATCGTTTTCTTGGAAAATCCAGTTAACGATCCTTTCATTATCGTCGATCAACGAAGAATTTGAAACGATGGAAAGTTATTCCCCCGGCTCTTACAGGCTATCGAGTAAATGAAATTTCATAGAAAATGAAATTTGAATTTTGTTTCTAATATTCTCACCGAGTAAAAATGTTAGTTCAAGGTGGCTCAAGGTTCATTTTTTCGTACGCTGCTTCGTGCACTCTTACGAATTTCAAAAATCATGGAATCAATTTTCGAGTGTTACGATGGTCACAAAAAATTGTAGTGTGCAACGAAAAATGAATATTTTTCATTTTTCTCTTTTTTTCTTTTTCGAATTTGACGCGTTGCATGTTCTATTTTGATATATGGAGAAATACGAAGTTGCGACGTTATAGCACAGAAATAAAATAGAAAAGATTAATTTTCGTGTTCTAAGAATTAATGAAACTCGACATTCCCTCCTTTTCCCATGGGACCTTCGTTCCTGATCATCGCGAACCATAAACAATTTCATACTTCGTTTAATAATCGTAATACCAATTAGCGGCAAAACATTTCAGTAATAGTACAGTACCTAATATCATCGCGGTAATGTTCGACTGTGAATGGATAATTGCAGCGCGGACTGTTACGCAATTTCCTATTTTTATGACGAGAGCTAAGAGAGATGGAACCTACGTAATTGGTTTTGCCCAGTAAAATTTATGACAGGTATTGCACTTTGGAATATTTTACTGTACATTTACATGTTCCTATACATTGCGTGTATTCTGTGCATCTTTGCATTTTGAAATCTGTACGTTGTAACAATACCGTAATACGCATTAGTATCGTAGATGAGTAAGAATCCGCGGCCCAACGATAATGAAACGATTAACCGCGTCTGTTTCGCGTCGCTCGTATCTGAAACAAAAACGAACGTATTAAACCGAAACGCCAGCCAGGACAGCAGAAATTTTCTAGTAACAACAGGCTTTAAAAGTTTAACGCGAAACAAACGAACGGAACGAAATAAACGCGTAATTTTGCGCCGAGATCGTTTGCACGCTGTTCAACGCTACGTCTCCGTACGCTTGAGCTGGCGTAATCAAAAAATTCGCTAAATCTGGGTCAAATAACACCGCGACCTTTGCCATGTCGCGCTCGCCATGTTTGACAAAGCACCGTGAAAACGAGGAAAACGCGAAATTCTCAGGAGAAATAGTTGGAAGAGAACCGTAAGTCCAGCCACGAAGGGACGAGCGACAAGTTTGCTGTGGACTTTGAAAACTCCTGCACGTTAGAGGAGATTAGAAAATGCAGATAACACGACGAGAGTAACCTGCTTAACGAGTGAAACGATTAACATTTTCTCCCACGATGAAGGCTCTCTAAAGTAAATCTCGCGGAAAATTACGTGCAGTCACGCTCGAACGTGCGTCGATGCCGATTTCGTCGAATTCGGGTCGAGCAAAACGGTGCCGTGACGAGCACGTTCTAATCGTAGCTACGATGATCGAAACAGTTCACCGGTATCCTTCGCTAATAGATTGGTATTAGATATTACAGGTATTACTATTACTTTAGGTATTGCAGCTATTAATATTAATACTTTGTATCTGTAATACCTAGGATATTAATGTTTCAAATAAATAGATAAATATTAGTCTTGTAGATATTGGTACCTTACAGCTACTAATATTTTAGATATTGTAGCTATTAATATTAATATTTTGTATCTGTAATATCTAGAATATTAATGTTTCAAATATATAGGTAAATATTAGTCTTGTAGATATTGGTACTTTGTGTGTTACAGCTATTAATATTTTAGATATTGTAGCTATTAATATTAATACTTTGTATCTGCAATAGCTAGGATATTAATATTTCAAATATATAGATAAATATCAGTATTGCAGGTATTGGTACTTTACAGCTATTAATATTTTAGGTATTGTAGTTGTTAATATTAATACTTTGTATCTGCAATAGCTAGAATATTAATGTTTCAAATATATAAATAAATATTAGTATTGTAGATATTGGTACCTTACAGCTATTAATATTTTAGATATTTTAGCTATTAATATTAATACTTTGTATCTGTAATATTTAGAATATTAATATTTCAAACATATAGATAAATATTAGTCTTGTAGATATTGGTACTTTACAGCTATTAATATTTTAGATATTGTAGCTGTTGATATTAATATTTTGTATCTGTAATACCTAGGATATTAATGTTTCAAATAAATAGATAAATATTAATATTGTAGATATTCCTACTTTATGTGTTACAGCTATTAATATTTTAGGTATTGTATGTGACAATTAATATTGATATTTTACATTTATAATACCTGAAATATTGATATTTTAAATAAATCGATAAATATTAATATTTTAGATGCTATGGACATTAGCATTTTAGATATCATAAGTATTAGTAATTTTACTACCTAGGTCCTTCGCTAATTTGAGGTATAACAGAATTTTAAATAGAAACGTCTAGTAGTTGGCAAGGAAACAGATTAAAAGTAAACGTAATCGAAGGGGTACGTTGATTTCTTCGCCGATTCTATGGAAATGTAATTACAGAGCGATTCGAAAATCCAGCGAAAGGAAATATAAAGCAAAAATGATTGAAAGAGTTCGTTAATTTTCTGTTCCTTGCAAATAAATTGTAACGGATCATTTGGCAATTCTGTAATTCTACTAAAAAAGAATTCGAGCTACAGAAATTCGAAACGACCGACAAACCAAAGAGTTCGTTAGTTTTGTTTTCTCCGTTGATAATAAAATACGATAATGATGAATTTTACATTCCTTTCCTATAATCCTCGTATTCCATCAAATACAAAATATTCATATGCATCCTGCGTTTTCGAATCGCGCATAAATACACAGAAATCCGCGATCTAAAGAAAAGCCATGCTACGCCCATTGATATCGCAACGATATCGATATCGTAACACGATGTGAGAAAATAACTAACGCGTAATGTGGGTGTCACGCGAATGCTTACGAGATTGTCGTGCAATGAGTGATTTGTGCTATTTGATTGTAAACGCTATACACACACACACACATATACAATGACTATGGGATCGCGTATACAGTTAGAAAACTGGTTTTCGCCTAACCGTGCGTCAAGCACGCTATATGAATCGACCATTATCGAATCCTTGCCATTCTCGTGTACCGTACAGCATCTGCTGCATTCACGCGAGATACGCGCGTGTGTCAGCATCGTGACGACCCTCGGACTTCTGCTTACGTAGCTCGATGTCTTGAGCAATAGATTTCACGAAAATTTTTAACCGCCACGCAAATTTTATACTCTTTGCCTTGGGAGCCGCAACGAATTGAAATATACTAAATCGTAATTCGCAAATTTACTTAATTTCTGCAAAGTATCGTATGGTATTTTGCGCTCTTTTCTCCGATAATGTTACGCGAGTTGTTCGTATCTTTGTAGTCCATGAAATTTATTTTATTTTAGTCATTCTGAGAAACTTGATGGGTCGTAGTAAACGCCAGTGATTAGCGTGACGATCTACGCGACAAAGGAAAATATTTACTACGACCTTTTATTCTTAGGATAAGGAAAGAAGCAAGCGTTTGAGAATGTTGAAGCTCGAAATTCACCGAAACTCGAAAGGTCTGGCAATTTCCAATGTAACTTTAGCCCGAGATTTTTCAGAGACAAACATATTTTAATTTTGTAAATTCCTTTTAAGAACGCCTTAATAATACCTGCGTCGATGTGTAAGTAGAAGCATTCTTAGTTTAGTCATTTTAGAAAGTATAAGCAAGTATAAGAAGCTTCCATAGATGCAGATTACTGCCACTGACTGCGTGTATTTTTCAATTGGTTTCAAATCAACCTGATGGTTACAATAGTTTGATTACGATGAACAAGTGAAATTGACTGTTTAGATGTCGTAACGATCTCTGGACATGCCTGCGATAAATAATATCTTGTAGCTTCTACATACATTTTTGAGTTGGTTTCAAATTCAACCATTATGAACATAGCAGTCGGTGTCTGGTTAGAACGCCGATGAAATTCTGGAATGTTTTACGTAACGTGTACAACAAACGAATAATTGACTGTTTAAATACTGCGATGATCTTTGGCTCTGATATACTTCCAATAAATATCTTCCAACCGCTATTACAATTGCTGTCAAATTTAACCATTATAATCATGGCAATTCTGTCTCGTTGCAACGCCAAAATCCCAAAATGATTTGTATACCGCGTACGACATATACACACGATACACAATTCATTTTAATGCATCGATAGATATTAATGCATTTTGTGTAATACATAGAATATATCATCATTATCAGATAGGTATTCAATTTTACCATTATAATCACGTCAATCCTATCTCGTTACAATGCCAATGCAACTTCAAAATGTTTTGTATAGCTTATATAATAAACGAATAATTGACCCTCTAAATATTGCGACAATCTTTGGCAAGAGTGTGCTTCCAATAAATTCTTTTATAACTTCTATATGCATTTTCGAATCGGCTTCAAAATTTGCCATTACGATCACGCCAGTGCCATTTCGTTACAACGCCAATGCTACTTCAAAATGTTTTGTATAGCACGTATAATAAACGAATAATTGATCGTTCAGATATTACCATGATCTCTGGCAAGAGTATGCTTCCAATAAATTCTTTTATAATTTCTATATGCATTTTCGAATCGGTTTCAAAGATTGCCATTACAATCACGCCAGTGCCATCTCGTTACAACGCCAATGCAACTTTAAAATGTTTTGTATAGCTTGTATAATAAATGAATAATTGACCCTCTAAATATTGCGACAATCTTTGGCAAGAGTGTGCTTCCAATAAATTCTTTTATAACTTCTATATGCATTTTCGAATCGGCTTCAAAATTTGCCATTATAATCTCGCCAGTATCATCTCGTTACAACGCCAATGCAACTTCAGAATATTTTACATAACCCGTACAATAGACAAATTATTGATCGTTCAGATATTACCATGATCTCTGGCAAGAGTATGCTTCCGATAAATTCTTTTGCTACTTCTATATACATTTTTGAATCAGTTTCAAATTTTACCGTTACAGCCATAGCCAGCCCTATCTCGTTGAAATGTTTTATATAACGTGTACAATACATGCACGAAAGTATTCTATAGTAAATGTTTGGAATACTTTGGCGAGCTACTGTATACTCGGCAAAATACAAAAATCTCGCGCAAATATCCCTCGCTTGCTTCTCTCGAATGCCTCTGACCTACCCCCAAGCAAGCGGCCTAGAAATAGGACATTAACTATAGGCGGATTTTACTAAGAGAAAAGAATTCCCTAGGAACGCGTTTCACTAGAAATTGCTCGTCTGAAATATAGAACGGTACGCGGTTTTATTAAGCAGAACGCTTACTAGTCCGCGCGGAACGTGCGGCTCGGTCTTTCACGCGGTTACGTGAAATTCCTGGAATCGTTCCGTTTCCTCCGCTGCAGCGTGGAACGCGGCGTTCCTCTTCCTCACGGCGTGAAAGTAAATTCGATTAACGGCGGCCACTTTCCACTCTGTTACGGGGCCAAATTCGATTCACACCGCTATAAGATCGAACCATTAGCACCGGAAAGCGCGTAGCCTAAATTGCACCGCGCTAATATGTACGGAGCACTTAGGAGAACGGCCGTAATTCACCGGAGAACCTCGTACAACATCGACTCGACCTTCGACCCTGTTAGCTATCTTGTCGCGCGAACTTCGTAAATCGTTCGACCGCTAGAAACTTTCCAAGTTTTTCCTATGACTGCAATTAATGCTCTGACGATCGATGAGACGATATTGGCGTCATGCGAATGTTAATTATCGTACTAACGCGTAATATAGGTACGTGATTTATCTATTTATACGTTAATTATTTATTACCTAATATAATATTCTAATTATTTATTACCCTTAGCTCTCTACTTTCCAGGTGTACCTAGTTATTGAACTTTACAAATACAGCAGAATTCGGTAATGAGTAACGTAAAAATCAAGTACGTTGCAGTAATTAATCGGTCGATCGGAAAAGTATTCTTTTTTTGTTATTTCTTAAACTTTCTCGACGCGCGAGCCGCTTTTACAATAGTAAAATAATAATATTTTCTCTCCATTTAAAAAGACATTTGCAATAAAATAAAAGAGAATATAAATTGAATATATATGTCTCAAACTATAACTCTAACATTTGTATAATCTCAATTTCTATATTCTTAACACTTATATAATCAAGCATCCACAGTTTGTAATTCTACGCCTGTGTTTTCTAGTCTTTCTTCAGTCGCAAACCCCTTTCGAGATAGCCAAATGTCTTACAATCCTGCCACCCTATATAAATGGACATTTCTAATGAAGCAAAGAAGAGAGATGATATATACATATTTCAAAATATATGCTAACTTAATATTTATATAGTCAGCGCTAAAAACTTTCCAGAAGAAACTTCGCGGTTCGCAGATTCAGCCAGAACGCACATTAAAATTTTGTAGCGTAAACGTGAAATCGAAAGAATCGACCAAAGGCATGCACAAGCGTACGTCCAACGTTCAAAGAAGAAACGCCATCTTTAACCGCGTCCCATAAGCCGGCGAAAGAAAGCTGCGGTGCCTAGTTTTCTAAAAATACAGGGGAAAATTCGTATCACTTACGGGGATGACCTGATAATCAAACGAGCTAGGCCGATGCGCACGACAGGCATAAATATTTTCCGCCGATCTATTTTTTTCTCTCTCGCCCTTCTCCGTCACGGCCGCACGTAACACACCTACACACGCGTGTATCGCACATGTACAGCCCTGTTCATAAGTATTAAACAACTTGTGGAAAGTGTTTGATACAATTGAAAATGATTGATACAGTTTTACATCTAACACGAAGAAGCGAAGCGTTTCATATTGCTGAAACTTTAGACCAAAACCTACTATTATTACTACAATTATTTGAAACTGTTTCACAGTTAGACCCGAATCTGATCTAGTACTGAAAAAGTGAACTGCAACGTTCACGAAACTTTGGAGAGAAACGCGCTATAATTATTGTTATTTGAAACCGTCTCAGATTACAATCGAACCTGATCTTCCACGCAAAACTGAACCGCGATGTTTACAAAACTTGCCACCGAAACGTATTATCGCTGTAGTTCTTTGTTTCGGGTTAGACCTAAACATAACCTGCAACGCAAGAATGTGAATTGGAATACGTTCGCAAAACTTTCGACCAAAACCTGCTATTATTATCATTATTATTGTTTGAAACTGTTTCGGGTTAGACCTGAACCAGATCCGCTCCGCAACTGGTGAACTACAATGTTCACGAAACGCCGGAACAAAACGTGCTGTTGGTATTATCATTTGAAACCATTCCTGGTTATATCTGAACCCGATCCGCCCCTGAACTGGTAAACTGGAACGTTCACGAAACGCCGGGACAAAGTCGGAGGTATCAAAAACACGATTAAAAAGCGAAGAAAAACGAATATGTCAGCCGATAACCATCGTGAAGATTTAAAATCTAAACTCGCCACATTTCATATGAAACGAGGAGGTGTCGTAACGGTTATGAACGCCAGTGTATACACAACACAGCTGTGTTCCTCCACCGGTACTATCAGTTCTTTTTCTACTTCCTCTCTGCCGACCGTTCGCAACGCTATGCAGTAATTGTCCCGTGCTCGCGATGCGTGCAACTCTTCCCTGTTTTCTACGCAACTACTCGCTCGAGGCCGAACACACTGCCAACGAATGACGTACCCTCGAATTCGCTATACCCTCTCTTACCTACGCTATATTAATCGTTTCTCGATGATTTCCTACTGCCACGTATGCCCTGCTTCCGTCGTATCGATCACACGCTAGCAAAAAAGAGGAAGAAACTCGGGGAAAGTCGACGCGTACCGGACGCGCATTCCCATTGACAATCGTCAATTCTCTAGTGTAGGGGCTTTAAACCGGAAGAAGACTCCGGTTGCACGGAAATTTGATTTCAATTTACGACCGAACGTAACGTAATTATTACGAACAAGTACTGGCGTTTATACGACGACGATACTCTGTTGTTTAGCGGTATTATTGGTAGTACCGTGTCTTTCTAGCGCGCGTGTTAAGCGTACAAACTGAAAATCGCCGGGTATAATTGCACAGAAATTTTATTTCCATTTACGACCGCTCTAAATGAGCTACGAACTCGTACTTACGGGCCAAATTGTAACGATAAGTATTCTTTTACCGTGCGTCACGAAGAATGTGTATCAGCTATACCTGCGATAGGTCGCCAACTCTGTTCCGAGTTGTTCTAATATTTTTATATTTACAGAAATGTAAAGCACGAGAAACATCCCACTGTGCATATATGCATAGACGTACTTATACGTGTAAGTACCGAAGAGATGGGACACTTTTTATCTCACTATGCCCCGAGGAACTACGTCCAAAGATGGCACGATCTTTCGCTAGAACGTCGCTGCTTACGTTGACTCTCTCTCTCTCTCTATCTATCTATCTATCTATCTATCTATCTATCTATCTATCTATCTATCTATCTATCTATCTATCTACATATATATATACACATAACAGGAAAGTGTGTATATATATATACTGTATATATATATTTTCCTATTATGGAATTTCGCAACATTTCACTTGGGAATACATGGAAAAGTGGGTCATAATTTATGTTCTATTAAATGTACATCGTTTCAGCGGAACTACAATGTATTAAGATGGATCCGTAACGCAATCGGCGACCAAACCAGTAAACCGGTTTAGCCGCTCGTGATTTACGCCGTCTGTCAGGAGTATAGAAATTAATTCGGTGCTTTCTTCCTAGATAAGTTTATCCGCTGACTTTGGGTAAATAAATCGTAAAGTTATCCGAGACGCTGAGTATTGCGCGATCTTTTGCATCGTGTCGCGTCGTTCGAATAATATTACGAAAAAACTTTTGTTTCATAGCCCTTTGAACGTTCAGTTCGTACGTGATAACACGCCAAGTATAGAAAAATGCACTTTTAGTTTGTTGCATTCTGCTTTTAACGGAAAGACATTGAAATTTTACGTTAATTTCCAGACGGTCAACATCATCGTCGATATTTAACATTCTCGACATTACAATGTCCGTAAAAAGCGATCGATATACAGAGTGTGCAAAGAATCGGGCAAAAGCTTTACGAACATACAGTACTCGTCAAACACAGGCAAACAAAGTCTCTAATAAACACGAGTTGAAAAACCAGTGTACAACGTAGTTCCCGAGTTACGAGGTATTTTTGTCAATAAGACATTACTTTCCAGCGTATGTATATTGCCGACCAAATGTTGAGACACTAAATATTGACCGTAATATCGATCGTCCGAACGCTATACAGAATTGTTTAAATGTACAGAAACCAAACTACAGAAGAAACAAGATATTATGCAGATTGTAATGTAGACTTGAGTATTCTTCGTTTAAAATTGCGTCGCGTAACAGTCAATTGCGTAGCCTTTTCAAAAAAGACTGAGAAATTGCTAAAAGAGTAAAAGAAGAGGAAACTTAAAATACGCGTAAAACAGACATATTTAAGGTCGTAGATAACAAAGAAGTTAAACGTCCCTTCTTCCCATCAAGTTTCTACTGTTTGCGCGTTACATTCGATTGCACGTTACACGCAATTAGCGCCAAGCTTAGCAGACCCGGTCAAACTAGCGGTTTCAAAATTTCATTTAAATTTATGCACTCCTTTCTCTCGTCTAACTTTATGCAAATTCTTATATTAAGAAAAGTCGAGAAACCAATTAATCGGATAACGTAAGAACTTACATGAAGTTGAACGAACAAAAGAAGTAACGATAAATGTACAAGTTTAAATGAAATTTTTACACCGGACGTTTGACCGGACCTGGTAAGATTAGCGGTGAGCATCGTAACGTTCAAACGAGTTTGAAAATTGGAATTTTCCCAGTCAAATGGACACCTGTGACACACAAGTGCACAGAGTCCGAAGAGAAATTTGACAAACGTAAGAAATCGAAGAAGCAAGAGAAACGGGAAAGCCGCTCGCGTGAAAGTCTAAAAAATAAAGGAGGAAACGTCGGAGGAATTCGCGGAAACGCTGGAACAAAGTAGCCGAGGTAGCCATTTAGCAAAAGAGAAAAAAAGGTTGAAACGCACAGTAATGCTGACACGCGTGCTGCACCCTGACCGATTGTTGCTTCTCGTCGGCAAAACATTCGCGTTATTCGCGATAGGCAAATACGAGGAAGCGCGGGAGCGCGTGCGCGCGCACTTTTATCGGGCTGGCAACGAGCGCGCGTTACCGCTACGGCAGCGCTTAGCGATTTTTCCTATGAAAACGCGGGTTAACATCGGCGACACGGATCGCTTGTCCGTTTATGTTATCGATTTCCAGCCTGGAGAAATTCAGGCCTGACGATTAAAAGCTTCATTGAAATCCACTCTCCGGTGCCATCCGCGCTTGCTAATGGACGCACTTTTCGATCCTTTGCGAAACTCGCTCCACCATTAAATATTATTCGCTTTAAAGATACTCAGTTTAATTATCGTGTCAAAGGAAATACCGCCTCTCCATTTGACGATTGTAAATTTATCGATCAAGCGATGCAACCGAACTTCGTATATATATGTATGTGTGTGCGTAAAGAGTTTCTCTGTAAAGAAAAAAAAAAAAATAGCAAATATATTTGGACAATGCGTTGTAATCAGATTTTTTTAGAATTAAATATTTAATAAATTTAACATCATTTATACTCTCTTCTGGCAAACGTAATACTCGTGTAGATTGGTGGATAAATTGAATCCAACTTCAGGTATCTTTCCTTTATATACGTTTGTATACATACATCTAATAGATAAATTTAAAGCTTTCTTTCTGCAAATACAATTACGTACATAAGTAATATATTCATAAGAGTAGTTGTCGAATGCATAGGTAGATTTTTAGATCTTAGATTGGTTCGGGATTTGACCGATATGATCATGACAGTCGTGTCTGATCACGGATAACGAAATTCCAAAATGTTTTGTACACTGCATACAATGTATACATGATAGGCAATTCATTTTAATACGTCGATATGTAATACGTTCTATATACTACACACAACGTAACCATTCACGTACGTATGCACAAGACGAGTTAACAAAATTGTAGCATTACGATCATGACAGTCGTGTCTCATGGCACATAAAACTGCTAACTTCAAAATGTATCAATCGATATTCAGTAAGGTAAGCGATCGAATGGTTAGCGAGCCGCTGTAAGTTAGCTGTCTAACCCAGAAACTGCAACCACGACGGATTTTTAGTCTCGGTTTTCGCGACAGAAAACGGTATTAGCGTGTCACGTAACTGATGACACATAACTCGTGCGAACGAATCGAAACGAGCAATCAAATGAAAACTCATTTCTGCTCGGGTCCCGGGAGATAGAGCCCATATAACGGCCGAAGAATAAAGCGTGATTGCGCAACAATCGAACGGAGAGGACGAGCGAAAGATGGCTTTAAAAAGCAACGTCACCGTGGTTCGAGGAAGAAAAAAAGGATGGTTAAGAAAAGAAGAAAAGAAAAGAGTATAAGAGAGGAGCAATCACCTTCCGTATCGACAGATCCAGCGACGAACGATCGACGATTAACGGTAACCAGCTTACTGCGATTTCGGGACTCGATAATCGAATATCCTCGAGATCCTGGACGATTCGAGGACAAACCCAGCTGCCATCTGGCTCCTCTTTGTCTCGATTTCCCTCCACCGGTAAGAGAACCGGGAACGAGAATCACAACAGGCACATACACAAAAACAGAGAGGGAGAACACGAGTGCACAGAGACACCAATGATAATCATCGAACGAATAAACACAGAGTCGAACGTATTCGCGCGAAGATGAGGTAAAAGTAAATAGATAGTAGGTGTTCGGGACAAGCCACGACGTCTAAACACGCAAACTGAGAAATTAAACGAAATCACGGGACGAAGTGTACGCGAAACTAGAAATGGAAGGTTAGGAGGACGATAAGAGCGCGCGGAATACCGCGGAACCGCTGGCACGTATGTACGGTTCCGTACTAGCGAGGACCTGAACGTGACAGCGGATACATTCGAAGGTTAGATTCCCTCCGTTCGTGTGCACTGTTTGTGCCTCTCGCCGAGTTCTCCTCGCTGTCTCTCTTCTCCCCTCTATTCGTCTCCGTTACACGCTGGCGGCGACCTGAACATTTACCTGGCGAACGCCGGAATCGCACGAGGGAACACGAAATCGGCCGACGATTTTACGTAAGGCCCGAGGTTTGAATCTTTCATATTCTCGGGAGTCTTGGAAAATTGTTTCTGGCAAACGATTTGAAGGGATTGAAGGGAGGAGATGATAACGCGAAGAAACTTGTCGAAGTTGTCGATAATATTACCGATATCTATCGTATGAGATTTTTTATCAGTATCCACTTTCTCGTAATTAAAGAACTTCTCTAAAAAATTAAGATTCTTGATAGTTTTTGACTATTCTTCATATTATTATCTTGTTGGAAAATGAAAACTTCGTAACTAAGAAATTCTAAGTAGAATCTAGTGCTTTGTTTGGTTATACTTTTCCCATATCCATTAAATATAAGATATAATAGTTGCATCGACTACCAAACATGCTACAAACTTCTTTAACTATCTGATGTTTGCATAAAAATATTGGAATATTCAACGATACTAACAAAATAAATAAACAAAATGCTCCTAACCGAGGCTGAACGTTCTAAAGAAATGTATCTTTCCAAGAAGGAACAGAATTCACTTCGACGAGAAGACACATTTGTCTTTCAAAAACGCGAAAAGACTAACGAACTTTTGAAACAATTCCGATAATCGCAATATGTATCGAAAATCGATGCGTTAAACAATCGATCGACAATCTACGTCATAAATTCTACGGTATCGCACTGTTCAAATTCAGTCTCGATATTTCACAATAAAATCATTTAACCTCCTTACTTTATACCTATAAATTTTTTTATCCATTAATCCATTTATTAAAATGTATAATAAGTAATTTTTCTGTCAAACGATTTGTGAGGAGGGGATTACATCGTTCGTTGATAATGATGGATATTTCTACTTTGTAAAAGTACTAGAGCTTACGTTAATCTAATGACAGCAGTAAAATAAACAGATAAAATAATCCTTACTGCAGGTAAATGTTCACAAGATATATATTTTTCCAAAAAGAATAGAACTCACTTTGATGCGAATCATTTCATCTTTCAGACGCGAGAAGACTAAGGAACTTTTGAAACAATTGCGATAATCGCAATATCGAAAATCGACATGATGTACTAAATAGTCGATCGATAATCTGCGATATTTATCCCATAGATTCTATGGTACCGCACTGTTATTCAAAATATTCAAATTCAAATATTTTTCTGAATATGACTAGAGAAATAAAATCAAAACAGATATTTGTATTACTAAACACCGTAATGAGTAATTTACTTTGGATATTTTATATATCTTTACGTATTATGCAGGTTCTGTATATGTTTATATCTTTAACCTATAAATGTATAAAAATCTGCCATCTAATCATTACACGATAAAATCATTTAACCTCCTCATATTTTATTTATAAATTTCGTTACCTATTAAAATCCCCACAAATTAAAATTACAATAAATATTCTTAAAACGTACTCACCCTTGTCCTTTCCTCTTTTCTTCCGCACTCGCAGACATATCGTTCGTGAGCTGACGCACTAGGGAAATAAATAGATCGATTAATCGATAAGCAAATTGATATTTACTTTACGTATCCTTAACTATCGAAACATACTTGAGAAATTATAAAACTTATGATAAGTACGTAATTATTAATATTTGTAGTAAAAGGTATAATTTACATACAGTGTATAATAAGGTAAATAGTAAACAGTATATATATTAATACATAAGATATAGTATTCATAGGGATATTCGAAAAATTTCAAGAAAACTTTTTATTTTATACTTTTGCAAAGTACTGTTTAACAAATACTACTTCCAATGAAACATCGAATCGATTTACCAGGTCTGTAAATATGAAACCGGAATTTGCCCATATGTGGCGATAACTTTTAATGTAGCTAACTTCAATACGCGTCATTGACGCCATTTCTTTGTTTTGACATCTGCTAAAGATTTTCAACTGTTTGCGATACAAGTTTAGTGCAACAACATAGGTTTTAGTAGAATTTGAAAATGTCGAATTTTGTGCCTACNTTGAGTTCAAAAAGACCAGAATATCAAGAAAGACAACACAAAGTCATCTTGCTTCATGATAATGCACCAGCGCACACAGCAAGACAGGTCAAGGAAACGATTAAAGCGTTTAATTGGGAAATAATACCGCATGCGGCCTACTCACCGGACTTAGCACCATCCCACTACTACTTATTTGCATCGATGGGACACGCACTTGAGAAGCAGCGCTTCACATCTCACGAAGATTTGCGAAAATGGCTTGACGACTGGTTTGCCTCAAAAGAGGAACAGTTCTTTTGGCGTGGCATTCAAGAATTGCCAGAAAGATGGCAAAAATGTATAACTAGCGATGGGCAATACTTCGAATAAAACACTTTTTATCATTTTCATACAATAAATGTGTAATTTCTTTGCAAAAATTCCGGTTTCATACTTACATACCTTAAGGAGAAAAATCTAGATCTGATTAATAGAAAGATCGTTGTTTCCCAGTAAAAAACAGAGATTATACTATTTCGATAGAAAATAGGTTATAAATCTTCAACATTCATGTATCGATAATTTATTTCATTTTACTTATATTCTGATTTTACAAAATATTATTTTCTCATAATAGGAAATTAAGTACTCTCCAGAAACCTAAAAAATTAACTCAGAAAATAGAAAGAAGGTACGAAAAGTAACAGTGAATATGCACATTGTTTAATGATACGCTAACTCTGGAGAGATACAGTATTCTCGAGTATTTCCTACACTTTACTACAAATTATCAGAACAATCCTATAAATAAACGTTAAATACCTGACATATGTATTGGATGATTTCTGATTGACTGGAATTTTCCAGCCTGCTACCGTTAACTTCTAAAATTTCGTCGACCGCTTCCAACGTGTCCCTGTTGTTGGCCGGAGAACCTGCAATACATTTGGAACAATTCCCATTACTAAAAAAATATAAGTAAGTACTCGAAGAAATAATAATCATCAAACATTTACGAATTGAATATGTATATAAAGTGTTACAGTGTATATGTGTATACTACAACTATAATGTATCAGTATTTGAATCCGAGTAGAGAGAGAGAGAGAGAGAGAGAGAGAGAGAGAGAGAGAAAGAAGTTTGATATAAAAGAACGAGTCTAAGTAGAAAAAGATGATACATGAACAGACAGTAGATACAGACTATACAGGACGAACGGACTAGCCAATTCGTTTGTATGTCAATGATTACACATGATAGCATCCTCGAGGAAAAGACACGAGAAACAAAAGAGAGAAAGGGTTTCACAGTTCACGCCTACGTGCTTGACAAGCAGCTTTGCTGACGCTCATTAAACTGCATGTAGCTGGTGCTAATTAAAAAAGGAAGAGAGAGAGAGAAAAAAAAGGAAAGGAAAATAAAAGAAAAGAAAATGTTTTTTAACTTTACGACGATAAATAAACAGCAGAAGTTTGTTAATGATGCTGCTCATCGATGCTCACCGTACAGTTTGATCTTGTCATTCTCGTTGATCAATATGATAATATATCCCCCTAGATCGATCATTTCTCCTGGCTTCAACGATAGACACTGGTCTACTCCATTACCAGGAGAGAACGATGCTTCAGGCGAATCTTGACGCGACATGCTTGATTAAAGTCGATGATAGGCGCAGCCGCCCTATCATCACCGAAAAAACGATTCGCCGATATTAACGTCGTTACCGCGTCCCATTCTTTTCGTTTCCTCTTGCATCTTCGCATCTCATTTTATATATCCATCGATATATCACGATCTACATATACTACTAACAACATCCACGTTTTCCTAGACGTAAACGCATTATATCTCTCTTCTTCCTCTCTTTTGATTCTATTTCCTGTTTTTTTTTTTTTTTGCTTCTCTACTTTTCTCTGTTTTTCAGGTTTTAAGACTGGAGCCAAAATTTTTCGACGACGGGTTTGACACAGTTTTCGCTCGGCTGATTCGAACCGATGGAATTGTCGAGCCGCCCCGGGAACTTTCAACTTCACTAACAATTACCTAAGGCTGTTATATTTACGTACACCGATTAAATGACTAAAACGACAAGAGAACTAGCGGCGGATATTCCTTTAAAAAACGTTGCTAACGAACACGTAGCGTTATCCGATCGTTCCTCTTGATTAAGTACGTTGGTAATATACTTTCGGCAGGGTCTGCTGCAAACTCGAAAAATCACAGGAGGAATAATATCGTTCTTTTTTATATATATTTTTCTTTATATATTTTAATACGAGTACGAGGGATTCGTAATGAAGCTTCTTTTAACGTTCGTTTTAGTTTTGGTTAATACGAGCGATTCGGAAGAGTCCTTGGAGGAAACCCTCACTGGGGCCCCGAGTATGGGCCCCCCTACATCCTCGCAACGAAGACTCGTTTCTCGAACGATCAACAAATTCAGAATCCCTTGAGTCCTAGCTTATTGATTAGAGCTTTCACTGAATGCGACTCCTCGTTTGCTTCGGTCATCCTGACTGCTCGCATCCTTAACTGCATGGGTCTGTTCGAGTGGCATTCGGGAACCGCGAAGAAGCCTCGATTCGTCGAGACCGGACTAACACGGGCTATCCTCATTCTAACTTCCCCTCACTTTCGTCGACGGTAGGTCCCAATCAAATGCACGTCCTACGATGGAATTTCATTACACAAGAGAGCACTGTTGCTTTACAGGCTGTCGTTTCTACGTGATTCTGCCTCTCGCCTCTCGTTTGTTGTCTACATCATCTTCATTCTATGCCTCCCTCGGCGGAGGATACTTGCGACATCTCGATCACGCAGGATCAAAAGAGGATTTCACCGTGAAACGATTAACCTGTATTCCCGATGAACATTCGCAAATCTTTATCGTGCTGTAATGATTAACGTATCTTCTGTCCTTTAGGTTTGACTGTACGATCTCGCGAATTAGAAACAAATTCGACCACCCAGTTCAGTTCCAGAAGCACATCACTTTTCGTTCTATTCGATTATTTCCAAAGATTCTGAGACACGAGCCATTCGCGTCGATTCACTACACTGTGGAACTGACTCCTGAAGAAGATCGTCCTATCAGTTTCCCGCGACACCGGAGCTCTAAAGTGTATTGTCAAGGATGGGTGTGAACCTGTGCGTGTTAACCGACGGCGGCAGCAGCCCTGACATCGCTTGTCGTCCGCTGATCTCCATCCCTCGCCGCGAAGCGGCGGCAGTAGCGGCCGCCACGGCGCCGTCGTCATTCTCGTGGCGGCAACCCCTCCATCTTCGACTTACCCTACCGATCCGTCGATTTTACCTTTTACTCTATCAATTTTCATAAAAGAAAATTCCCGTTTTTATTCAAATTACACCTCCGTGTCAGTAACGTAAGTACATTTTACTGTATCAAATTCACTATTACAGGGTAATGCTCGCAGTATAACGCATGGATTGATTGCCCCCACCAATTCAACTCTTGAAAATGTGCGTTCAAATACTAACAAAATACGCATATTTTTTACACATTTTTTATATTGTTTATAGGACTATATAAATTGGAGATTATTTAATTATGTATATGTATCGAGTCTTGCATTTCAATTGTACATTCTAAAAAATTGATGAAAGATAAGGAGCTATTGATATTGAAAATGGGAGAAATTCTGTTAAAAAAATGCAGTTATTGATACGAGTTTGTATCTAGATAGTAAAAAGTGATAAATAATATGTAAGAGAGATATCACAAATGTAATTTAGGTTAAAACTTGCGTTTCAGATAATGTTCGATGAGTTCATTTATACACAGCCGTTCTTGTATACTGGACGTGTAAAAACGTACCCGCGCAAGAGCAATAGAATAGGAGAGCTCTTTGGGAAGAAAAGAGAAGGCGAACTGACAGAGCGCGTGATCAATATAAGGGATGCTAACTTCATAATTACAATCTCTACTTCTGGCATTACTTTCTACCAGCTTCTATTGTGTACGACTAACTCAATTAATTTAGGAATACATATCTCTTATCAATATTTAAGAAGAAATGAAAAATATTGATTGTGATCTCCAAATTTTTCCTTTCAATTGCATTTGAATGATAATAGTAATTCTTCAGATGTGACATTTGAATTCAATAAGTGGTAATTTGTAGTTGAATATAAGCTACTATTAATTATCATATCTTTTGAATACTTCGACGTAAGTGCATTGTGCAATATGGACAATAATACATTAGAATCATACTTATAGTCGAGATGGCGCTATCACGTGAGTTCTGATCTTGAACATTTCAGGTAATTTGTCAGAGCGTTAATTTGAATCTTGTTTTCGATTGAAATAATGCTGGAATAAAACCTTGCAATTAGGAGTATGTTTAATATCCCATTATTTAGAGTGCTGATAGAAGCTAAACAGCTGATAGGAGTTTCGTTGATAATGCCTGACTCATTGCTGCTACACGATCTTAGGCGATCGGAGTCTAATTGAATGTTTGTTACACGGCCTGTAAATGCAGTATTTCTTTGTATTCGATTGAACACAGTTCAAGATCTTATTGCCTGAATTTTAAAGTTTCTACAAACGTCAGCATTTTCACATATTCATAAGTGAAGAAATAAATTGATCGAATATCATTGTGACTGATATACATCAACGTGACTTCAGTCCTTGGTGAATGAATGAGAAATGGATTTGACAGTTGGATTGGTTGTTTTATCTTTGTTTTCTGTCACAATAGGCAATGTTATTTACTACCAACCTGAAGCTGTACATTTATCCTATGGAGGTAAAACGTATTCCAAATTACTTATATTCTTACTATACTACTTCCTTAAAGGAACTAATTCTGTAATTAATTATTAACAAATATCGAAGAAATACATCTTATAATTTCTAGATACTATTCATGACATTGTTGTAACATGGACCACAAGAAACAATACTGATGAATCAATCGTTGAATATGGAATAGGAGGATTAATTCTTACAGCTCAAGGAAATTCTACTTTATTTATTGATGGTGGAAATGAAAAACAAAAACAATATATTCATAGAGTATGGTTAAAAAATTTAGAACCTAATTCTAATTACCGTAAGTAAACTAACTTTCTACTTAATTATTGGATCTTAAATCAGCTATATACATATGTATATAAATTTTTTCAAATAGTTTATCACTGTGGTAGCAAATATGGATGGTCCAATATATTTTATCTAAAAACTGCTCCCGAAGTATCAGCAAAATGGTCACCTCACATTGTTATCTTTGGCGATATGGGTAATGAAAATGCTCAAAGTTTACCTAGATTGCAAGAAGAAGCACAACGTGGACTATATGATGCAGCAATTCATATTGGAGATTTTGCATATGACATGAATACGGATAATGCACGTGTTGGAGATGAATTTATGAAACAAATAGAAGAAGTGGCTGCATATTTACCATATATGACAGTACCTGGTAATCATGAAGAGAAATATAACTTCAGTAATTACAGGTCAGGATATATTTTATGCTTAAGATTATCAATTTATTCATTTATAATTTCTTCATTGTTAAAATAAATAAATATGCTATTAGGTCACGTTTTACAATGCCTGGCGATTCTGAAGGTTTATGGTATAGCTTTAATGTAGGACCAGTTCACTTCATAGCGATAGAAACAGAAGCTTATTACTTTATGAATTATGGTATAAAGCAACTTGTTAAACAGTATAACTGGTTAGAAAAAGATTTAACAGAAGCAAACATGCCAAAGAATAGGTAAGTTTGTATGTTTTTCTATCAGAATACAACAGAAATTAATAACAATATTTTATAGGGCACAAAGACCATGGATAGTTGTATTTGGTCACAGACCAATGTATTGCAGCAATGCTAATGCCGATGACTGCACCAATCATCAAAGTTTAATAAGAGTTGGATTGCCAATTGTAAATTGGTTTGGTCTTGAGGATCTTTTCTTTAAGTACAAAGTAGATTTATTATTATGGGCTCATGAACATAGTTATGAACGTTTGTGGCCCATATACAATTTTAAGGTAATCTATCATCATGAAAATATCATCGTCTTAAATTCGTTCAAAATAAGTAAAGTAAAATAATTTTTAGGTACAAAATGGTAGTTATGAAAATCCGTACAAAAACTACAAGGCGCCTGTGCATATAGTAACTGGATCAGCAGGATGTAAAGAAGGTCGCGAAAAGTTCATTCCGCATAAACCAGAATGGTCTGCGTACCGTAGTTCCGATTATGGATATACCAGGATGAAAGCATATAATCAGACTCATCTTTATCTCGAACAGGTATTATATACTATGGGAAAAACAAATGAGAAATGAATGTTTGTTACTATTCATTTAACGATATATCGATAATAGGTATCCGATGACAAAGAAGGAGCAGTTTTGGATCATGTTTGGCTTATAAAGGATAATGTCTTACCATCGTACAATGTGGATCTTCTTGCAAATAAAATATAAAACATGGAACATAAGATATAATTTAGGACAAAGTAATCAAAACGATATACAGACATAACTTTTATCGTTTATCTTTTTCGACAATGTATCATGCTCTTTTGTGGTAAATAGCAAAACTGCGTATCTACCAACTTCAAACAATTGATTTTTAATTCTATTGTAAAAAATTTCTCCCATTCCTTCTTGCGTAAAAACGGATAAACTACAAAAATTTGCTAATTACAAATGAGATGGAAATTATTAATAATGCGTACATACAATATAATCCTTTAATTGTTAAAATATAAATATATGTATATATATAATCATTGTAGCATATAATATTAATAATATAATATTAGGATAGCATTTCATATTTCCATCTGATTCTCACAGTAAATCAATATTTGTCAATGATACATGATGAATAGTGTGATTCATACTAAGAAAAAAAGAACACTTCCAAATTCAGTAGTAGTAGTAGTATAACAAAGAAACGCTTTCTTTTGATGTTAGAAATTGATTTCAGATTTATATACTAATTCAATTAAAGCTATTAATGTTTCTATGCTGCTACTTTTAAAATGGAAAATCCATTTGCCCGTTGACTGGCTCTTTGCCAAGTGTTAATTTGCTATTTTGGCTTCTGCTATAATATTTGACTAATGAATTTAAAAAAATAACCAGGAACTGCTCTTCTATAAATTATTGCGATAGAATTGACAACGAAGCCAGAAAATATTGAACACCATCTTCATTAAAAAAAGAAACTGTAGCTACGATTATCAAATATCGTTCTTCCGTATAGAAGAAGCATGCCACTCTTTATAACGTAACACAGTTTACGGGATAAGCTTCTTATCTTTCTTATTCTGCCTTCGGTTTAACAAAACATTCAATCCCCGTTATATCACCGCGAACCTACTCAGCAGGTATAAATATTAATTTAATTGGATCCTATAGTACATAACTTTTTCATGTACAATTTCAATGAGTATGTGCATGTATGCGTATATACTTACACGCATACACACGAATCTGCCATTGGAGATATGTGTTAAAACCTTATAAAGATGCATAAAAAAGCATCATAAATTAGCGAAAATAACTGATATTTCGATTTATCTGCGTTAAAAAAATTCTTCCAAATTGGTAGACAAACTGCAAATATTCGTCGTAATCGAATGTCTGACTTTGTCATGCATGTAGCCATACATCTCAATATGTAAACAAAGGAAAAGCTTGATACTGTCAGTGATTAATGGAAACAATGGAAGATGTTGCTGCTGAGTGACTTTCCTGATAGGAAAATTGGGGGAAATGCTCTTGTTCTTCGGCTATCGAATTCAAACCACCTCCACTACCTAAAAATCCTTGATCAGGCGGCGTAAGTTCGACGCTTTCACCCGTAAATTCACTATCAAAATATCGGGTGTCTGTGTCAGACGTTACTTGAGGTTTAAAAGGAGGAGGAATTTTTTTCTGTACAAGATCCGACCAATCAATTGACGAAAAAAATGCATGATCCATAATTTCCTTCGCATCATTAGGTCCACCACCTAATCTTTTACTCGGATCTTTTATAAGTAATCCTGAAAACAAATTAAAAGCTTAACAAAATCCATCAATTTCACAAGATGAATTTTCGCCTGAGATTTGGAGTTTCCAATTCAATTTACCACCTACTTACCACCAAGCATATCTTTTGCTTCATTACTAATCGTTCTAGGAAATCTTACTTCTTCCATTACAATAAGCGTGAAAAGCTTCTCATGGTCCTTATTATAAAAAGGTAATCGACCACAAATCATTTCATACATAACAACACCGACTCCCCACCAATCTACGGCTCGTCCGTAATCGTTATCTTCTAACACTTCTGGTGCAAGATATTCAGGAGTTCCACAGAATGTTTTCGTCGTTCTCCCTGAGTATTTGAAATGTTACCAGTATTTTTTACCATTTTCAAATCCACAAATTCATATTTGAATATGCACAAGCTATTTACCGTACGTTATATCTTCTTTACATAATCCAAAGTCAGCTATTTTAATATGTCCATCCTTGTCTAAGAGAAGATTCTCCAATTTGAGATCACGATAAATGATACCCTGCGAATGAAGGTAACCTAATGCTGAAATTATTTCAGCACCGTAAAACCGAGTACGATCCTCGCCAAATACACGAGAACGTCTTAAATGAAAGAACAATTCTCCGCCATTTACATATTCCATTACAAAGCACAGCCTGTCCGCCGTTTGAAAGCTATACTTTAGAGACTACAAATTAAAAAACATTAATTAACCTTATATGCACAAAGACGATATAACAATATATAAACCACATACAATTAGGAACGGATGATTTGTAGTTCGCAGTACTCTATTTTCAGTAAGTGTATGCGCGACTTCGTCTTTACGAATAATAACTTCTTTTCGTAATATTTTAATAGCATATAAATGGCCTGTTGCCTTTTCTCTGCAAAGGATTACTTTCCCAAATGTACCTTTCCCCAGAACTTTCAAAAATTCAAAATTTTCAAGAGTCTGAAATGGAAGATCAAAATATGTATTATTAAATGCAAAAATTTAGATTTAGAATGATATGTGTAGAGAACATCAATTATATACATACTACTTTTTTTTTCCCTGTACTTTTACTATTCGATGTTCCTTGAACACTAAATTTTGCAGATAGTTCATCAATACTGCCACCATCTACATCCGAAGACACTACTCCGACAGATCCACACGAATCTGACCTACCACCTCCCGAAGATTCCATATCAACATCTTCAGATGAGGATGAATGCTGCATCTGTGTAGGCTGTTGTTGAGTTTGTTTCTCGCTTGCTAACCTAGCAGCTACATATCTATGAAAGAAAATAAAAGAGGACAGAAATATTTATATATTTTCAGAAATCTATAGGCTTGCAAAGTATGTTATTCTGTCTAATTCAAAACCTTATCGCTGCAACCCAATCTTCTCTTTCTTGTTCTGTTTCTACATGGAACGTCCTCTCAATTACAGCAGCCCATTGCAAACCTCTTATGACAAAAGTGTAAGGCTTAGGTCTATCTACAGACATGATTTGACAACCACGAACAGTAAAATTGTTCAGTGGCTGTGCCGCAGCTGCCATTTGTTGATCCGGCTTAGCTTTGAACCCAACTAAAGTACCATCGTCCCGCAAAACAAAATACCTTGACCTCCAATTCTTTATATGCTCTCCTACACATAACAAATAAAAAATCATCTTTAATTTATCACCTCTATAAATATCAAGCATTTTATTTATCCTTTACAAAATATGTAAATAATATCTATTTAGTGCAGGATAATGACCAAAGTTCAATAATTAATATTATAGTAATTCTGCTTTCTAAAATTCTCATGAAAAAATTACTTTTAATCTTGACGTTTAATTATTAAAAGGAGGGATACGATAAAAGAGAAGATTTGACAAAATGAGATGAGGTTACTCCAATTTGGACTCGGCCCGATCGAAATGAAGGAAAGAAGTAAACATAAATATTATGAAACTGCTCTGTAGTACCGCGTTTTTGCAACCAGCCTTCCTTAACGACACGCTGACTGCCGCCACCGGACGCTGCGACGTTCATCGCTGCGTCTCCCATAACTCCGTTAATGCGCACTTGCACACACTATGCGAATACTCGGTGTCCCTGTCTAGCCGGAATATTCCAGGATAATTGTCGAAATACAACACCGAGAATGGCACGAGTATACAAACTTGAGCAATCATAGATACACGTTTGGCAGGTAAACTCAACTTATACTCTGTGATCGACAGACACACTAATGCGCACTAACTAAACTAGCATTGCTTTCTCGTATACCGGAGATGGCGCAGCAATCGATTACGAATAAAGAAGAATTTTCATTGAACGATGCCTGTCTACTTTCAGTCAACCTCGGGTTATCGATAAGGATATTGATGCCACTTACACCTTTCTATATATATTCTATCCTTTCGGACAAGCATGCGCAAAACCCTTTGTTTATTATGATTTATTATATATATATATATATATTTATGCATGCGTGTGTGTGTGTGTGTGTGTGTGTGTGTGTGTGTGTGTGTGTGTGTGTGTGTGTGTGTGTATGTATGTATGTATGTATGTATGTATGTATGTATGTATATTTTAGACCTACATTATTATGTACGACTATACGAATTTTAATAAAAAATAAACGTGTTTCCTCAAATATTGTGCATTATTGCATTACGTTCCGATTACTATATTTTAATTATGATCTCTAGAAATTATTAGTTGCTTATAATATTTTTGAGCTTACGTAACAATTTTCTATTAATTCTATTTAAAATATAGACACAAATTCCAAAGTCGTATACTATTCTAATAGAATTAAATATAAAAATCTATAGATATGTATAGTGAAATAACAGCTCTAGCGATGATGTAGATGCCTATCGACAGCTATAGATAACTAATCAAAAGGCGTAGCACGGCCGTAATTTACATGGAAATGAATATCTTTTATCGATAAAGTTAATTCAAAGTTGTTTCAAATCATTTTCAATATCGTTGGGGTATAATGACTTTATCGTGAATATGTATTCAGTTTCGATGTGTTTTATAAAATTTGTCTACCTTCCACTCTATCGCATCGACAATCACGTTTGTCACTGGGTTATCGGCCGTCATTCGCTTTGACAGTGATCTTTCTTCCCTCTAACTTACTTGCCTCTTCACGAATTAGTATAGAAGATAAGATTTGAGAGAAGTTTATAAAAAAATGGTAATCGTTGTCTATCGGACTGAAGGCAGGATTTCAAACCTGTTTGATTATTAAAATTAGAATTATGTGTAATCAATATTTGTTTACTCGAAGATAGTAGAATTTTGGATTGAAATATTAAATTAATGAGATGGGTCCACCGCCAGTGGTAACGGGAGTATCTCCCAAGGAAGGACCTCCAGGTACCCGCGTGATTGTTCGCGGTGAATTTCTGGGTAACAAAGCTCAAGACCTTATAGGTTAATTTCACTTTTTAAGTTACTCACTTATATTGTTAATGGTAAAGGAACTTTTTCATCAATGGAAATTTTAATGTGTTTAGGTCTAACAATATGCGGATGTGATTGCTTCTTATCAGCAGAATGGAAATCTTCAAATAAGATCATTGCCAGATCAGGACCTTGTAAAGGTCGGGGTGATATTATAGTAACTACACGCAGTGGAGGACCAGGAACATCAACCGTACAATTCCGTGGTTATCATGAAACGATAGGTCCTATGAAAGAATCCGCAGTATGGGTGGAGGAAGCTCCTATGCAGAGTTTTGTCTGGGGCAGAAGAACACTTTCTCCAACGAATTATCAACAAGAAGACCCTTTAGGTTTAAGCGTAGAAGGCAATGAGTATGTTTATCTAACATCTTTGAGTTAACAGAAATTCTTTATCACTTCATTCATTCTGTATCACTTTGTAGTAAGAAGTTCCCTGAAGATGAATTAATGGAACTTTTTGGGGAAGGTAGTGGAGATCTTACTAGTGAAAAATTTCACCCTGGTTGGTTCTTATTGCAACATCACCATGCTACTACTTTTGAAGATTTAAAGGCTGGATTGGCTTTTCTCAAAAGAAAAGTGAATTCCCAAAAAGAGGGTCAACTATCATTTTTAAAGGTGATTGTTAGATTAAGGAGACAAGTTAATATTTATATCTTTACTTAGTATCTTGTTTATTTTTTTGTAGGCTAATGTAGGGTCTGTAATGGAACAGTTAGATACAATAACATTATTAAAAGAACAATTTGAAACAGATATAAAAACATATGGCAGTGATCCTACTGAAAAGTTAGAAAAAGCTATTAAACAGTCTATGTCAGAGGCTAATAAATTATTTGACGATGTGCTGGCAAGAAGAGACAGAGCAGATGCAACGAGAAATGCATTGTCTGTAATGCAGAGATATAAGTTCCTTTTTTGTATGCCAATTAATATAGAAAAAAACATAAAACGGGGCAATTATGATCTTGTAATTAACGATTACACGAGAGTAAAGAATTTATTTAAAAATACAGAAATCGAAGTTTTTAAAAAAGTACTGAATGAAATCGATAACAGAATTGTCATGTTAAAAGCACATTTAAGAAATAAACTTGAAGAAATGCCCTTCAGTCTGGAGGAACATAAGAAAATAATTAGAAATCTTGTTAATTTGGAAGCTGAAGGGGATCCAGCTTGGGATGCTATAGGTATTTGTTTATAATATTGTATTTATATGTTTGCTAAAGCTAATAATTACCTTTTCCAGTTTCACATTCAAATTACTTGAAAAAAAGTATTACCAATTGTATACAAGAACATTTGGAAGTGGATAATTCAAATGGAGAGGATTGGAACAAAGCAAAGTCAATACAGAACAGTAAACAATCAAAATCGAACAAAAATGATGAGACTAATATTCCCCCAGAAATATCATGTATTGAAACAATTTGTGATATAATTGTCGAGCAACTACCAGACTTATGGAGATTGGGTCAAAGCTACTTTACAGGACAGTTACATGTTGCAGTGGATGCAGAAAAACAGACACCTTTCAAGGTACATTAAATTATTTATCAAGTGAACATCGTAAAAAATTCAACTCTGTTTTCAACTCACAAAACTTAATTATTTTGATACAGAACCTAGTACTGTCAAGCATGGAGCATGCGATGAAAGGTTTGAAAGATACATGTAGCGATGATTTGGATGCTGTATGGCTTTTACATATCTTGCGTAGGATTAGACAAATGTACGCTTCATTGATTCATTTGGATTTACCAAACGAGGCATTAGATATTTTTGGAAAATTTATACTTGACTTGAGGTACAAAATATTCTTACTATTTTGTTAATATTTTTTAGTTTTGTCATATAATGAATTCAAATTTTTCAAATTAGACTGGAGTGTTTTCATACTCTATTTAAACAAACGAAAGGAAACATAGCAACGTTATACAAAAAAGAAACTTGGCAAATTGAATATTTAAATGAAGACGGTGGCGTTACGAAAGTGGTAATAATCAGATCTTGTTTATAAAAATACTATATGTACATATATTGTTTTGTTAAATTTGTTCATTTTTATCTTTATAGCCATATTTGTTTGAAGAAATTGTTATAGAAGTCGCAAAGCGGGCGCGCGATACAGTAGTTGCTTGTGGCCCTCGAGAAGAACCTTTATTTGCTAATCCTGCTCATCATCTTTTATACTATCATTCTATCCAGGCAATGTTTACAACGTTCACACGATTTTGCCTACAGCGATTGGCATTCAGCGGCTGCGAGGAAGCTCTAGATGTTGACGAATCATCTGTATCTCAATTAGTTGGTTCTCCTTCTGGCTATAAGAGCAAGAATAACAAGCATCAAGGCCCAGTAAGTTTTACAGCATACTTGCAGCGTGGTATGTTTATAGAGAAGACCATTTATTTCAGGAAAGATAGTCTATATATTAATTGTCGTTAGAAAAAAGTACAAAAATTTGTAGCATCTTTTGAAGTCAGTGCTATATTTTAGCATTACTTCTGAATTTTTTATCAGACGTGGGAACAATACCTCTTAATCTCATTAAGTAATATTCGTTATACACTGAACACCATCCTACCAAGAATTCGAGACGCATTGAAGGATCAGGGTTATCCGAGTTTGTCAGATGCGGATGGATGGGGTTCCGATTGGACGCAACTGAGTACACTGGACACGGCTGTACTGGATGCATATTTGGAACGCCGTTGTGACCCATTAGTTGGCACAATTGAACCAAGTATGTATCTGGGTGGATTAGAATGGGATTTTGAGACTGAACCTACTCATGTGAGACCGTATGCGCAAGAAATTCTAGCAAATTTAATTGCAGTTCACGCAGAGGTATCTATCGTTTTACATTCGTAAGCAATTTTTAATCGTTTAATGCAATTTTTGTAATTGCAATTTGTTTGTTTTTTTTTTATAGGTGCGCCGTGTCGCACCAGCTTTACTATATCGAGTACTCTCTCACATAGTTGAGACAGTAGCGGAAGAACTTGCAAGACTTATGTCGTGTGTTACTCAATTCGGACCGGCCGGAATTGTGCAAGCACGTACAGATATTACACTCCTGCGGAGTGCCTTACAGTCTTACAGTACACCGAGAGCAAAGTAATAATCTATTTGGTATTTCCTTTTTTTAGTTACACACATAAGGGGGATACTAATATTTTGATTTTTGATCTGTAGAGATTTCTTTGAAGAAGCACTAGTTGCAATACCGAAACCAGTTCACAAAGACGACTATGCGCGAATTGACATGTTGTTCATGAAAGTAAAAACGTCTATGCATTTGCAACTATCATGTCTTGCCAATAATGCAACCAATAATACTCCTACATTGATTGCCGATCCTAATCGCGTCACTACTGTATAGCTTTAATAATAACTTAAGAATCTAAGTAAGTATTTATTGTAATTGTTATTGTCATCTTTTTAAATATTATTACAATAGATTTCTTTATTGCAGTTTGCACATTCATCGCTATTAATGTGAATAAATGAAACAAATCTCACTTTGAATTGTTAAATTATATAAATACATATGATACAAGAGAAAATAAAAATTGTAACCTTTTTAATCATGTTTCTTCACCAACTGCAAAACACCTGTATCCGCGGTTAATAGCACAGTGTCTCCTACAAATTTATTTATATTTTAGCGTATGTTTTTAATTCTCTTTAGAAACAACAATATGTTACCTGTTTGAAATATTTGTGTAGCTTTCTTAGCTCCAACTATGCATGGAAGGCCGTATTCTCTAGCTACTACAGCTCCATGACTTATAAGTCCTCCTAATTCTGTAACTATGCCGCTCAATAATGGGAAGTACGGGCTCCAAGCAATATCGGTAGCATGAGTAATTAAAATGTCACCCTGTTGTATCGTATGTGCTTCTGATAGATCCGTGATTACACATGCTCTGTTAAGAACAGATCCTCCGCATACCGACATTCCTTGAATTTTTTCAGATTTTTCATCTACTACTATATCGATATTACTCTGCAATATAGAAACAATTTTATAATTTTTATATATAAATATAATATAGTATTCATACAAAAAATAATATATCAATCTACCTTCATAGGAATTGGCATTCCAGTATTAACTTCTGGATATTTTATTTCTTTTAACCGAGGAAAAATTCTTTTCCTACGGGAAGCTCTAAAAAATTGTAAAAGTATATCAATATAATAATTCAAAGGAAAAATAAAATTTTATTTAATGATTTTATTACTTTTGTACTAATGCTGTATCGTGATGACTCAATAATTTCCCTATTTCTTCGTTCGTTAAAAAGAATATTAAGTCTTCGCTAGGTAGATGTCCTTCTAAAACCATCAATTTTCCTAGTCTTCTATAAGCTAGCCTAAATTTATGTATAACATATACAAATATTGATTTCGTCATTTCTCGACGAACGACAGCTTGTCTACATAGGGGTACAAGTTTTTCCAAAATCCATTTAATACGTTTCGACTTTGGTGTTTTTAATTGCGCCACTGTCTCCTCTGGATTAAGCGATTTGCTTGAATTTTTCTGTTTTGCAGCCGCCATCATGATCTAGCAAAATAATTTTTTAATAATATATTCGTTATGTATTCCAATGATATTGCATATTCCAATAATGACGGATATTCCAATGATTCAGCTTACCTGAAGTGTACTAATAAGATCTTGAGGTCTAAGAGACCATGGTTCTGATATAAAATCCATTTCTTGAATGCATCTATATCCATGCTCTTTAAGAAGATTATCCAATTCCTTTGCAGCTTGTGGGCAATTAATTTTTAACCAATCGATACCCGTACTGCAATCAATTTTTTTAAATTCTTCGCCTTTTTCATTCATCTTAATATAATGCACTATTTTATTAAGTCCTGTTACCACTTCACCACTAACAATATCGCTACAAGAACCTAACAAAATTGCGATATCTGAAAAGTGCTCTTGCACAAGGTCCTTGTAGCCACTTGTTAGTAAACCCATCGCAAAAATTTGATAAATAACACTAACTCTTGATGTATGCAAATGACATTCTCCTGCCTAAAAGTTTTGTGAAATTACATAATCCATTGAAAATTTTCCAATATCTGAATATACCCACCATTAAATATTCCTCTCTATGTTGATTAATTTCATTATATAAACTATAAGCGGTATGAAAATCTTCTGCATTTAAATTTAAATTTCGACGAATCTTCTGTGCAGTTTTTTCTTTTGCGCTATTTCTTATTGCATCCTTTACCATGTCACATAGGAGCAAAATTCGATCTAGGCGACTAGATACGCCGTTTCTATCACAAGCAACTTTTAACGTTTCTTGTGTGACTAAAACAGCTCCGCTAATAGCTATATCTGCGACTTTGTTCAAAAGTGTTATAGTTTCACTAGGTTTTCGTAAAAACATCTGCGATAATAATGAACGTCTTTTAGGTGTATGTTTTTTTATTAAATTCATAATACTACTTACATTATAATAGTTCACGCAGCATTTCATAGTAACGATATGAAAGAAAATACGATCTAAAGATTGAAATGCAGTAGCCGTTGACAAATTAAGTATTCTGTTAGTCATAGAAATTGATAAAGGTGATATTGGATATGGAAATACTTCGCCTACATTAGCAAATGTAAGTATGTCAATATCGCTTGGGACGCCTGAATCCAATTCGTGCATTAACTCAAAATCTGTCCATGTATATAAAGTGGTGATAGGTCGAGCTTGAAGTAAATAAATATTTTCATTGACTACTGCCCATTCTATATCTCTGGCACTACCAAATAAGATTTCTAAATCTACCCCTATAGTAGCTAATCGCAGAGCAATTTTTTCTGACAAACAGATTGTTTTGTTTTCTTGATCATTGAGTTCAATTGTAACAACTCCATTTTCACTTGCTAGCATCTTTTGATGTTTATTCCCTGCTACTGAACTTGTTACAGTCAATTCATTATCCCAACTTTTATGAACAATTATTGTATCTGGTTCAACTGTTGCTGAAACAACAGACTAAGAAGATAGAAAGTCCATTAGTTGTTTTTTTATATATTATTTTTATGATTTATATTGTAATTGTTACTTTAATCTTACCTCTCCTAATCCATAATTAGCTGTAATAAGAATATTTGACGGGTCTCCAGTAGTCGGATGTCTGGTGAACATAACACCTGCAGCGCTAGCATTTACCATCTTTTGTACACATACGCCCATAGATGTCTTTACAAACATCCCATGTTGTTTTCTAATATATAAGTTATTTAATACATAAGTATTAAAAATATTATGAAAGCTAATTATAATATCATGTTACCTGTATTTGACACTTTGATATGAAAACAAACTCGCCCAACACTTAGCTACACTCTTGATGATATTATCTTCACCTTGGATACTTAAATAAGTTGAATTTTGGCCAGCAGCTGAAGTTTCTTCGCTATCTTCACCTACAGCACTAGATCTTATCGCATACCTATATGGTTTATCATCATTGTTTTCTGACTCTAAGTTCTCTATTGCTTTTAAAATTGCATCTTTTACTTCGTCAATAATAGGAGTCGATTCGATGATACGCATAGCTCTAAAAATAAAAAATAATAAATACTATTTATTTAGTAACAAAATATTCTATATTCTATAATAATATTAAGCAAGGTAATTTACTCGTCACAATATTTTTGGAGATCACCATCTTTTTTCCCAACGCTAACATTTTCAATATCATTAATTATTTCTTGCAATTCTTTATGTCTATGTAATTGCAATTCAAGGGCAAAAACAGTCACACAAAATCCTTTTGGCACAACAAACTATAAGAGTTGCTGCATGTTAGAATATTTTAAAAGCTTAGAGTAAAACAATAAAATCTGTATCACGACTCACATCTGTATCTATAACAGAAGTTAACATTGCAAGAGAAAATCCTTTTCCACCGACAATATTTTCATTTTGGCATTTTCCATCATTAAAATATACAACATAATCGTTTCTTTGCACAGAAATAGTAGGTTGTTTTAACAGTTGTAAAGGTGGATGCACTTTTGCTTTATATGATCCATTGTATAGAGACCATAATTGCATTAACCCAACACCTGATTTTCCATTCATTTCTAACTTCACAGTAAAAATTTTGTTTAGCGAATTCCATGGTTGGCCGTAATATAAAGTTATTGTCTTATTAGGTTTTATGATAATATCGTACTTTTTATTTTCAGCTGAAATTAAATGTACAACAATTATCTACAAGTTTTATAAGAAATATTTTCAATCAATTTCAATTTACCTATGAACCATGTTTTATATTCCAAATTATTATTAAGCTTTCTTTGTTTAAAATCAGATAATTTGAGTCCTATCTTGCTAATCTCTGCTGTACTTTCATTATTAGTTCTATATTGACCAAACTGTATTCTGAAATTAAGAATTTTCATTCAATATAGCAATTTTAATCATAATATGTTATTCAACTTACTGTGGAAAACTATATCTTGTACTACTCATATTAAGATAATACATAGCGCCATATAACATTACTCCAAATAAAGTAACTGATTCATAAAATTCATAAGATTCATGCCTCCCCCAACGATATTGATGAAGTCCGCGCAAATACAGTGAAGAGACAGATCCATCTTTATATGTTATTTGACCTAGCATAGATCCCCATTGATCAAAACCTGTATACTCAAGTAACTTTCTGTAAAAATCAGAGGTGGATTATTTACGTGAATAGAACAATAATGTACAATAGCATTTTTATAATTATTGAATACATTTTATTTATCCAGTCAGGATTCTTCCAAGGTTCACAAGCTAATGCTTCTGCATGTAATTTTGAACTCCAATCTTCTGGCCATCTTAATGGTCGGGAATTCGCAATAAATCTAATTAAAAAAATTATTAATATAGTTCCCAAAATTTAACTGATCTAATTATTAATTAATTGGCGCTATTTGTTACATAAAATTGAAGCGAACGTGTTCAACATTATCATCATTGCATTCATCACCCTGAGTTAAGTTTCTAAGCATTCCATTGTAAATTATCCTGCAACGTCGTTGAAAATCTAAAAATTCAATTTTTAAACCACCTGCTGTCCATTCCTGAGTTAGGCTACTTGTTAAAGTTGTATTAGGATATTCTGCGAAAAGAATTTTTAAATTACTTTATACTCCTAGTTACTAAGGAAAAAAGAAATTCATGATACATCATGAACATTTTCATACCAGGCAAAACATATAGATGACCATCAGATGTGACAAGTTGCAACGATATTTCTGCTATTTTGAATGCTCTACGAGTAAATTTAATTACTAAAGAATTCCCTTTTTGATCTGCTCCATAAAAAAATATACTGTTGGCACTCTAAATAAATAAAAATCATTCTGGATAAATTTAATAACACTTCCTAACTTAATAAAAGAAAAAATACTTACATTTTTATCTTTAATTTTTGAATTTTCTAAGTAACTTTTTTCATAATCTGAATGTCTTTCTTTCTTTTTTGTCCTATTAATACAATATTCTGCCCACCAATATTTTAATAAGAAATAAGTACCTAAAAGTAATTCTTAGTAATATATGTGCATACCTATTTTATCTGTGTGAATTAATAAAAGATACTTACTTGGAATATTTTGTTTCAAGTCTAAACATGATGTATTATATTTCTTAACTGTTCTACTAATCCAAACATATAGCCACAATGGTAAAAAGATAGAAAGTAAAATTTTAAGAACAAATGGGACACTTATCATTGTGAATTAGTTGTTTTTTAATGGACTGTTTCCTGATTGTTAGTGAGAATGTTATTTTATTACACACTTCCGCCGTCAAAATAAGTAGTAACAATGAAACTTGATAGAAAGTTTATCTGTATTGTTCTTTTCACGATATCGTTTCTATAATCTTGATTGATTACTAATCATTTATCAATACTTGATAGATAAATGCTGATTACATGTGTAAAAACGTACATTTTAACAATCATTATCAAACTTCTATAAATTTTTTAATTTAAATATCTTCCGCGTAGGTACGCAATCTTATCTTGCGACCATATAAATAACATTTCATTCAATTGCAAACATGAAATGTAACTGAACACAAGTATATATGTGTATATATATATACATATATATATGTATATGTAATGACAGCAAATTGCTATCCGCGAATAGCTTGAATGACACATTCCAAAGACGACCTTGAAAAATAATTACATAACGCTAGTATACTTCAAAACACAGAGTATCTTTTAGCAAATGCAATCGTAATTCTATCAAATATCATATAAATATATGTCTGATAATTTTGATTTAAAAATATATGATAATAGCTGGCTATAGATTATTTGAAAGAAAATCAATTTTTAAACTCTTATCTGTAACGTTTTAGACTTTGTCTGGTGATTATATTATTGCTTACAATCTTGTTATATTATATAATCACTTAAAATTATAAAAAATTCGTAAAATATTTAAATCAATTTAAACGTCTTCAAATGATACACATGATACTATTTATAAAATTTTGTTGTAAAAATCATATAAAGATCATACAAAGTAAAAGAAATATTTTTCATTATATTTTCACGCTTCAACAATCTTTTTCTAATATATCACAATGAAAGATCGTTATATATCAGTTCTGTCTTTTAGCAATGTAAGTACATATATAACAAGAGATTACTTCTAAAATATTATGAAAGCCACACCATTTAGGCATTCATATCGGTATGCACTAGTGAAACATCATTCAATGTCATAGTAATTTCAGATGAACATATTTAAAGAGATACTAGAAATTGAATATTCATCTTAGTCGGTCTTTTTATTTGAATTTTCAGAATTAACAGTTTCCTCGCCAATAACATCAATATCTGGACGAGATTTGTCTACTGGATACAACCTATAAATGATGACATTTGTCAGAGTAAAGTCTACATACAATTACATAAAACATAAAAGTTCCTGACTCACCATCGTTGATAAAGGTAAATAAGAAAAACTGCGTCATCTCTAAAACACGCTATTCTATGCGCGGTTGGTGTTGAAATGATAAATGCGAAGACGTCATCTATAAATGTATTGAATGCTTTATACATGAACGTTCTCCATGGTAGATGTGCCACGGATTTTAGTTTGTAGTTTACAAAAAGTTGCGGGAGCATAAACAAAAACCCGAATGCATAAACACCATTTACTAAGGAGTTTATGCTCCACGAGTACCAACTGAAATTCAAAACATTATATGGATAGATATCTACATACATAAATTTCGAGTACATACAGTTGTATACCTTTTGTGTGGCTGATAAAGTAAAGAATAGATTGCACCGCCGATAACAAGAGGATACAATAAATAACTTAAGTAATGCATACTTTCAGCATCGAATTCTCTTGTTCTAACTTCAGCTATATTGTCGTTATTATTGTTTTTAAGCCTAAGTCTCAACACCTTTTTTAATTTCCACATCTATTGAGAAAAAAGAACATAAAAAAGAAAAAGAGTATGTAAAATACTAACAGCTACATGTATACAGTTTACCATTACCTCAATAATAGATCCAATTCCAATAGGGATTAGGACAAGTAGAGATGAACCTTCGTCTAGTAAGTAAAGGAAAATAACAGTCTGACTAAATCCTCGCCATACAACAGTCCATTTACTAAGGCCCACAAGATTATCTTTCCTTCTCCAATAACTCACATCATTTTTAAAAGCAAGGAAGTCAAATAGCAGCTACAGAAATATAAAATGTTGTATTAAATTATATTTCAAAATATGTTGTAGTTATGCTTTAGTTTACATACATGAATAGCTGCAATAAGAAAAGTTCCTCCTAAAATATATATGTTGGTATCTGCAAAAATTCCTTTCACTTCGTCTACATCTTTATCAGAAAATCCAAGAGTTTTTAAATTTTGCATAGTAGCTTCCACATGCAACAGTAACCTTAACTTCCCAATAGAAATTGGAGAATATTGCAACGTGATATTAACTGTATTATTCTGAGGCATGATTTTCACCAAATCACGATGTCTGGTTTGTAAAAAGTCACAGTTAATTATAGGTAAAAATGTTCTGCCTTGTATGATTCTGAAATAATGAAAATTCTAATGTTTTTTTAAATAATGAAAATACTAATGTTATATAATATCAATGCTTAAAATATATGTAAATAATGCTAATATACTTTAAGTGATTCACAAGTTCCATAGGTACATTATGCACAGGTAGCTTCACATCATCAGTCATTATTGTAAACGTTACGCGACTCTTAATATGTGTCACTGGATTTACAAAATTTTGCTTCTTCTTGGGATTTGAATTTCTCTCACCTAATAGATTGAAAGCTTCTGCTTCAGGAATGGTATATTGTGTTATTTTAATAGGAATGTAAGATACATATGGATCCTACAATAGTTACATTGTTAAATATATACATAAAAAACTTATATATAAAAATAAAAAATTCATATTATCTTTCATACCTTCTGTATATTGGCAATACCTTTTGCATACTTCCTAGAAGGAAGCATCGGTGCAACGATAATATGCAAAAACAATGTTCCATTATTTCGTGTCTTGCGTGGAACATTCAAAGTTAATGGACTGAAAGAAAAATATAACGTTTGCATATAAAGAGAGGTGCATGCATTTTAAATTTAATGTTTATAAATGAACGGTAAAGGATATTTATGCAAATTTATACTTTTATCTCAAGAAATGGAATGTAACCAAAGCATTTATTTTGTTCACAAAATATTATAATGAGCGTTATATTTTGGATATTTTATATATTTACTTTTACTTTACTTATATTTTACATGTATTCTGGAGCTTTTAATTTTCTCACAAGTGCATAAATAGAGAATATATACTCACAGACTATGTGTGTGTGTATAATTGAAATTTTCACTAGCGTATACGAAATCGATCTGCTGTTCGGTAGGATATTTGTCGACGGAACTGTAAATTCGCAATTGCAGTTGCTGTTTTTGACTTAAATACGACGTCAGGCATGGTTTGCCTTCTTCACAAGCCGGTGCCACAAACAACAGAGACAAATTATAAATCGAATAAACGATATAAGCCAGAAATAGTTTCGTTAATATAAGGGTAAAGGATGGCCACTGCATTTTTACAAATTCTTCCTTAAAATATTTTTAACATCATTCGTCTTCAACTAAGCGAATTAAAAAACTCAGCTGATATCGCGTTCCATACGAACATAACCGTGAATACTTGTATGTTATTTCGTTTCACTTCAGTGTACACTTAACACATTCAAGTTCATTAACATGTTATTGATACCAGTATATTAGTATGTAATGTATTTTAATACATTATCGGTTCAAAAATGTATAAAATACGATCAAAAAAATTGTAACGGGACAATCGGCGGTGACGACGGTATGTGCATAAACCATCGTGAAAGCAGGATACGAACGCCATCTGATGACGACTAAATGAACTAAAAAGAGCGCAAACGATATTTTGATAATGGAATTTATTTATTTTGGAATTTACCTGTTTTATAACAAAAATAGGAAGAAAAAGTTAATTTATCATAATAATGATAATAATAATAATAATAATAATAATAATAATAATAATATACGTGTAGATTTATTCACAATCATCAGCATAAAACGAATTAATAATAATTTTACATTTATTAAACGCTACGATCTATCACAATAAATCCTCCTCTTCGTTCACCGTTCACGGTTCAAGGTTCGTATAGAAATATATTCGAACAAACAAATGCTAACTTCTACTAGAACGTAAACTGTATTTCGAAGGCTCCGAGGAACCGTCATAAATTCGCACATCTATACATAGACATACTTAATAACATAATTAATTGTATAGTACATGTAGATGTACATATGTACAAGCTAGAAGTTAAGTGGAAAACACGAGAATGAAATCTTCTTACTTCCTCTTGCTGGATATGTTATAAAGGCATAAAGCTATAAACTACGGTATGTATTTGGTCCGATCTTTTATTAGCCCGATTCTACATCTTGAAAATATTCGAAGCTGACCATGTATGCAAGCGAGCAGGTATTCAGATTCCGTTATTCTATTTAGAACCTCGTTAATCTTTCAATAAAAGTTCGAAGACTGTAAGAAACGTTGAAGTTGGATCTTAAATTAAGAGACGATATACGTGAGTACAGTTTGTAGAAATTGAAATCCAAGATAGTACAAGTAATACGGAAGTACTTCTTATCATGATACGAGTAGTTCTCCGACGATTCGTAGGAATTCAGTTTTATTAAATTACGTTTCGCGCCTTTAATATAATAATATTTAGCTAAACATTAACCGTTTTATTTGTACTTACCGCTCTAAAAAGTTTATCTCGTTATAATTATCGCATCAATGAAGTACATTTTATTGCACTATTCGATCACTGCAGTCCGACGAAAGTGACGGTATCGCTGTCTTTCTTTAATAATACCTCGATTATTGCCAATTGTTATCATGGTAGAAAAATAGAGGGAACGAGTGACAAAATCAAAATTCAGGCATGTGCGTGATACACGTATATACCACGTTATACATCGCACGCGATATATTTACAAATTCGCACGCGATATAGTCACAAATTCGCACGCGTGTTCCATGTATAACGCGAATACAGGAATGCGCGCAGACCATGCAATTTTGATGTATCGTCAAGCTTTCTTTAAGAAATCGTAAGACCGACGGAGTTTTCTTTTTACCTAAAAAGTCTTTGAAAAATCTTCGACTTAAAATATTTTATTCGCTCATATTTTTATCGGAATCGCTAACCAGCCATTGCGTTCAAACATTCGCAGGAAAACAACGTTCCTGCGTGTCTATACAATTATACTACGGCAAATATTCACTTTCTTCCGGGCACTCATCGAGTAAGTACATGCTATTGTTCCAACAACGATATTTGTTCGTGCGCCTCGCCATCAGAAATACTGAACGTTTCGATCCTCTTTCCGGGTTGAATTATCTTCTTTTGTCATAGTTTCGTATGCTTCACACTGTCCGTCCAATAATTTTGTATTGTCATCGCTTCTAGCGAATTTAAAAACGAATCATTATCCAAGCTGTACATTTCTTCGGAATTATCCTGTAAATGAACGTTTATTTCGATTATTATTACGTATTACCATTAAGGATCATTTGATGAGCCGAGTATCATAGTGGCCAACATTTAAAAAAATATTGGTCATTCGTGTTTTACAATATTTGACAGAATTATTCGTTTAATCGGTAGTCAACCAAATTGCAATCTTATTTATATGTGTGTGTATTTGCAACAAGTTTTCTTAATTTTAAGAAATACCTTCAGTACTTTTAATATCAACAAAATAGTTCATTACTACGATCTTTTCACCACTATGATCTCCTGCCACATAAAAATTACGTGAGTTATCACGTTTGTCGTGGAATCATTCGACGTTATTTGGAAGATGATTTTGGCAACTTGCACAAACGAAATTCAAACATATTAGGATCATGATATAAATATAAATATACAATATTTAACGCAATGTTGTGAATTTCAAATAAGAACTCCACCATCGAATTCATCCATAGTTACATTCTTCCAAAATGAACACTCCCACTATTGTACAACCATGATAAGTTGCAAGATGCTTTTTAATATTCCTACTTACGCGAATCGTAGAATCATCGATGTAACCGGAACTATCGGGGTTACTGCATTTGTCGCTGTTAAGCGTTTGTGGCGGATTCAGGTACCTACGTCTGTAACGAAATAATTTTTCTATGCAATGCTCAAAGTCGTTTCGTCTCCTACGCAACAAGATTCGGTTCGTAACGCGTTAATTACCTGTACATAAAGAATCCAAGGGTACCCATTGTGCTGAGTAAAAGTACAGTTGCTATGCAGCTTCCGGTAATAGCGGCGATGTCTACCGTTGATCTCGAACCGCTTTCCTGCTGCTCGTTACTGCTTTCATTGTAATCGGTAAGATGGTCTCCCTGTACCTGATCCCTTTGGAACTCTTTGGGAAATGCGCTCCGCGCTCTGCTCAATCGTGTTGATTCGCTCACTCCGACTGTAACGCATTTACATCAGATCATTATTGATACAACGTAATTCCAAAGAAGAATTCACGCTTTCTATTTAAATTCTGTTACGATTCTGCAACCTTTTACGTCCCAATCTTACTCTCCCTTTAACAGGCAAATCGAGTTTTAATATTTTACAAAAATCTTTATGCGCAGATACATTTTTCATTTCATATTACAAAAATGACGTTTTAAACGATTCTAACTGATATCGTAACAGCTAAGCAACAGTGTTTATTCGTTCTACTATTTTCCTTTACTCATCATGTCGTTATAGCCAATATTAACACTAGAACTACCACACCAGTGAAATTGACTGGTTTTACAATTTTATTTTAAAATTCCTACTGCATGTTATATTTTTTTCTACAATGATGTAAACGCAACGGTAACTAAAAGAATAATACAATGAATTTTATTTTGTTTTTTACGTATTCAAATTCAAAATAATTTTGCATCAAGACTACTTATACCAACACCATCAAAATGGCTGGTACTTGTGGAAGTGTAAAAGGGTCCTTCAATCTGTTTATCGAACCCCAATTAACTAATTTCCTCGTTTTGTACAATTTTCCATACGTTTTTAAAATTTGTACTGCGTATCATTCAATATGATGATATCAGATATCAGGAAAATTGCTAGATGCTAACGCTAGAAATACCACAGCAGTGAAAATGACTGGCTCTACAATTTTATAAATGTGTCAACCTTCATTCAGGGATCCCAGATGGATTAATAATACGAAAAATGTACTACATAACATGGAATTGCAATTGTTTTGGTAGAAAAAGCTTCGTGTTAACCATCGGTAGTTCTAGTGTTAAAATCTCGTTAACAAGTAAAAAATCTATCCAAGCGGGAAGCTTCGTAAAAAAGAAAAAAGCGCTACCTTCCAAAATGGAAGCAGCAGTGGCGAACACACGTGGTTCCTCTATCAACTCTCCGTTGATTTCGATGTCATCCGATCGATTAAACGTCTTGATGCCGGAACTACCAGCGGACGACGAGAAAGAGGAGGATGAGGAAGATAAAAGCGAGGAGGGTTTCGTTTTATTCAGTACCAGCCTGATTCTAGACACCTCTTCCTGAAGAGGTAGCACCGTGAGATCCTCCACTTCGTCCGTGCTGGCGTTCCGATTCCCATTTTCATCGACTTTCTCTTCCTGTTCGTACTTCGATCTACTGCCTGTTTTGTTCGTTGTTAGGATCCACGTGATTTTACTATCCTTCTTCGTTGCAGTATTTCGAATCCTCTCTACGCCAGCTACGTCGCTGATTAACTGCGGCGTGAAACTTTTCATGGTGTCCAGATTGACGACAGCGTTGCTCGCGTTTCCTCCATGATACTCGTCTATGGGATCGGTACTGCTTTCGATAATGCCCGGACCGACCTCCATGGGAGTGGAAATCGTGCTCGACTGTCTCTCCAAGATCACCGCTGTATTTGTGGCAGGATGAAGACCGATTGCTTTGGCTACGCGGAAGCTCTGTCGAAGCTCGGATGATCTCTCCGCTTCTATAGAAACGATTTCGGATGTTGTTTCTGAGCTCAGGCGATCCTGCACCTGGCCACGCGGCTCCGCCGTGCTCGACGGCACTGGGTTCCCTAAGATCACTGAAAATGACAAATTTCCATGTTATATGCAGAGTACAGGTCTGTTTAACACGTTCACGCCGGCGTGGCGCACCGGTGGATCACGCGTGTCTGTCCCGTGGCGCGGCAATGGGTCACACATGTATGTCACAAAATAGGTAATACTAAATAGGTTTATATCATTTTATCTCAACATTATAAGCAGACATACAATAGTAAAACCATAACAATTCAATATTATAAACTTAAGATAGTTATTTCCTTTCTTCATGTAATTTTTTAAAACACGTTAGACAGAGTGCCGGCTGGCCCTTACAACGATCACGATATGTTGTTACTTTTTTGGCTTTTTTCGCGGCATACTCTCTACCTTTTATTCTAGAAATGCGTTTATAACATTCTTTACACCGCCGTCTCGTTTCTCTCGCGAGCCCTTGCTACGACTGCAGATAATGTGAATGTTTTTTGGCCAGTGCCTCAGTTTCACTTGGCATTTCTTCTCTGTGGGGATTCATTATATTTAAATTGAAAAGGTGACGAATAATTTCTTCGCGAAATTTTCAAATGTTCATACTTTTAGCACCCCATTTTCTATGTACACACCACGCATTTACGAGGCAAGCCCCCCATATTAATTCTATTACAATTTTTTTATACCATTTTACGGTTCTGCGCAAACTACCATAATAGGATGACATCTGATCGGATAGATCAACCCCCTTTTTAGCATTATTATAAAAAAACAATGTCTGGCTTTAATTTACTATTTTTCCCCTGAACAATAACACACCTGTGATTTTTTGAAGTAGCTAGCATACGTACTGAGAAAAATCGAAAAGAGTAGAAAATTAGGGCCAAAACTGGTCCCGTCAGCTTTAATTAACATTTATAGATATATGCAAATTGATATTGCCAAAATATCGTATATCAATGTATTAGTTGAAGTCCACGGAATTCATTGAACCCAACAGCAATCGTATGGCTTTTGTAATTTTGTTATAAATTGAAGTCAAAGTTGAAAAATTGCGGTCGTGTCGAACGGTCTAATGTGATCCACTGCAGTCCCACGAAGCAGACAGTGAATTCGGGCGCCGGCGTGAACGTGTTAAACTCACTTAATTTAGCTACACGCAGTATATATCTTACTATCCAGTTACTCGTACTTTGAACATATCAGATGCAAAGTAATTCTTTCACTTCGAACATTATCATTTGCTGTACGTTTTAATTAAACACAATGTAGCAAGGAGCGTTCAAACGATCGATATCGTTGTCAATATTTAAGGCACTCAACATTCTACTGACAATATAATATTGACCGTCTAGAGGGTCTTTTACGTACGATAATATTGAGAACCTTAAATATTGACAATAATATTGATCGCCTGAGCGCTCCTTTAGCGTTCCATTTATCAGGATTCATCGAGGGGCAGGTACGTGTTTCATACGTATCTTATACATACAGTGTGTCCGGTTTATCTGGAATCTTCATCTTCAAATATTTCGAAAAGCATGAACGACAGGAAAAAATATGTCAGACAAAAATTGCAGGACATGCGAGGGGGATATGCTATATCCTTGTGTATTTGATCTTACGACGAGCTAGGAACCTGCTACGAATGACGTGTTAACATTTTTTAACGTATACCTTCATCCTTCATCGCGTATTCTCGTAGCTGGTATTCAGACTTTTGCAAAACACTAGGAACTTGTAGTCTTTCAATTTTAAGAAAAGTAAGTGTAAACATGTTGAAAATGACAACGTGAGTTCGCGCTCGCCATCTATATGCATTACAAGAAATAGTAACTAGAAGATAGTACTAGATACAATCGATAGACTTAATCCATAGTTTTAAGACTTTCTCTTTTGTCTTTGTCCCTAGTCCATGTAAGAGTGTGCAATAAAGGTTTTTCGGTTCCGAACGGTGTGATATTTTATCCAAAGAATAAAATAATAGCTATTGCGATCCTACCTCTGAATATAGAAATAACAACAAAACACAAATCTCTAACAAATTCTGTATCAAGCTGAAAAAATACATTTCGCTCAGATCTTATCTCATTAGCATTAATAATTTCTAAAAATTTAGAAATTATTAGTATTAATAATACTAACGTGTTAAAAGCGATGCTGGCAATGGACTGACTGCTTTGAAAACGTTGAAAAGCTACGATTTTGAGCTTTGGCAATGCCAGTAGCAACATTACGAGAAACATCTTTAACCCTTTCGCTTCGGGTGCCGCTCATAGGTGGCGCCGTCGAGATGACCTGTGGGTACGAGCGTTATAGACGGCACCCCATATATCGAGCATACACCAATGCCATCTGTAGTCAATAATATATTTTTTCGTTATCGGCAGAACATTTTCTGTTGATTTCATTGATATATTGGATTAATCACTTCTTAAAAGTTACTCATTGTTGAAACAACATCATAACGGTTCACGCGATATATTTCAAACATCCAAACGATCGTATACTGTTTCGTGCTAAAAAATCTGTTAAATCCATTGACAGTGAAACGATATTTCATATACGGTTCTTACAAGAATTATTGTTATTTAAGGACTTAGGAAAACGCGTATACAGCAGCCACGCACACTGTGCGCATTTCTGGCGCGCGCTTCCGTTCAGTGACAACACTTCGGCGGACTGGACTTCCGAAGCGAAAGGGTTAAAAGTGTTCCCGTGGCATAGCGTATGATGTAAAAGACTACGAGTTCGTAGTGTTTTAAAAGACCTATTTAAAATCGATCGAATAGATTAATCCTTTCGCTTCGACAGTCTAGTTCGCCGAAGTACTGTCACTGAACCGGAAGCGCGCGCCAGAAATGCACACAGTGTGCGTGGTTGCTGTATATACGTTTTCCTAAGTCTTAAATAACATAGGGTGCCGAACCCAGATCATTTCGTGGATGTCGTCTATAAACGACGCTCGTACCCACAGGTCATCTGGCGAGCGCTGTCTATAAGCGGCACCCGAAGCGAAAGGATTAAAAATTAAGGATTAACCCTTTGCACTCTGCTGTCCCCTCTCATGGGGCATCGTAATTCAGCATATCACTCGGATGTTCCCTCTCATGGGACATTAGAGTTTATTAGTGATTACGGGGGATTAAGTTATTTCAGCGTAACTTTTTGAGACACGCGTGTTTCCCTGAAGTTTTCTCTTGAAATGGCACAAGTTTGTCGAGGCGCTCATTGACCAGTTGAGAGGTGATTTTCGTGAATCGAGAACGATGTCCATCCACATCTTCTGCGGACAATAGATTAAATAATAAACTACATATTATCGATGTGGGACAAAGAAAACGGGATTGCATTGTTTGTTCCGACAGGAAAACACCTGGTGGCAGGCGTCAAACGACTTATTATTGCCAAACGTGCACAAATCAGCCTGCGATGCATATTGGGCAGTGTTTTAAGGTTTATCCCACTGTACAAAATTATAAAAAATATTGATTTTTTTGCAAATATACGTTTCTCGATGTCAACCAATTCATATAAGTCCAATATCATTGTAATACGTTACTTGATTCCAAAACTATACTAAATAATACGAGGGTCTGTAAATGCACGTTTCTGCCACAAGGTAGCGCTGAGTAGCTGATAGCCAACGTCCAAAAAGGTTCGCAGTGCAAAGGGTTAAGAACGTATGCTGCTAAATCTGGTGACCAGACTCGGTAAATGATATGTGGTCTTGTATAAAAAAGAAGAACAAAAATAAATACGTTGAATCGAGGTACCTTTCTTCATGTTCTGAGGTCGCTAGAGAGTAACGATCTTACGTCTACCGGATTCATTGTATGCAATGTACAACATACGGTGCAACTAATAAGGTTGCTTTCACGTCATTAAACAAAGCCATCAAACATACTTATAATTTCCAATGTGCAATTGATTGTAAGCAATTTAAAAAGAACGAAAGAAAGTGTCACGATAGCGGATGGTACGAGAGGCACAGGTTTCTAGCGTTTTCAAACGTCTGGATGTTAACTAAAAGAATATGTAGTAAAATATGAAGGTATTCGTTTAATAATCGTCACGATCGGAGAAGATTTCAAGGTCGCTGCAATTTAAAAAAAAAGTCTTATCTTTTGCATTCTGACAGTTACAATACCATACTGCACGCCAACGATGATTACAACGTCAAAGATGGTCTCACGAGACTAGGATGATATACAATGAACAATAAAAAGAACTGAAATAAAGAAATTACATCGAAGAAGGTCTAGTCCCACGTAATCGGCAAGTAGTTAGTCTAAAAGAAAAAAAAATTAACGAAGATCATTTGCTTCTACCGTTGTTACACGAGAATGGCCCCTTTAATTTAATTATTTAAACGCGAATTTCAATTACAGAACGAAAGATTATATTATTATTATCTATATTGGTAGTTTTGTTATTACTAATATTATTTATACTGCTATTACTATTAACACAGTTACATAATACGAAGGCTATTTGTTCGTGAAAAATTATTGCCAGATTCGGAGAATTTCTGGACGAAGGAAAGAAGCAAGTGAATATTACAGTTGCGAGAATCCTTGGCAAGATTTTCCTCTCTCGATATAAACGTCTATTGTAATTGCATGCGTACGATCTATTTAGATCGTAAATGCTGCAACATGAACTAGAATTCGTAGATGAATTTGAATTTCGGCTCAGTTGCTGAACGAGTTGAACTAAATGTCTGGGAACGCGTGAAACAAGTGAGAAAACGAAGTAGCCAGATGTCCTTGATTTTAAAGATTATTCAGAACGTACCGAGAAATTGAGCGGTAACCCAGAACCAGTGCATCCACCAATGCAGCGTCATCGCGTCATCTGCGTGTGCCTGAAACAGAGTTGGAAAAATCAGTCGATCAAAGCAGCAACAACCATTGCAATAATCATCGCGAAACAGAGGCGTGTCCTTGCTTCAATTTGCCAACAATTTGTAAACGATTCGTCGTCTTTGTACACAGTTGACGAATACGGTCGTGAAAAATTACGCCAGAATACACCGTACTTGGATACGACGATGGACACCGTGATAATTCTAGAAATTCGTGAAATCCTTCGCTCAGGCTAAAAATCCAGTGCAAGATAAAATTATTGGCTTGACAACTGACTGCGGATTTTGTCATTAGGTGGTGCCACGTCCCGCGCCCGCACGATCCGTAACGCGAAGAACTAATCAAGAACAACCCGTGATTCAAAACATCTTAATAAACTAACGGTCATATGCGCATGTATAATATGTATATTCGATAAACTACGTAGGCAACAATTGGTAATTCCTTTCAAAATAGATTAAGGTAATTTAAAATGTTTATTTGAAACCGTGTTTAGAGTATTTGAAGTAAAAGGCAGTTAAAGCTGCTATAAGCTATATCTTGTGATAAATTTATCTAGTTACGTTTTTATATTTATCTATGTTTTTATAACAATATTAAAACAGTTTAAAATTTGTATTGTTTGTATTGAAGTGGTCACCACTTCTAAGAAAACTGTACACCTGGTCTTTTTAGTTTTCTCGAGCACTGAAGCCATCGACAGCGTATAGACAAAAGACTGGGACGAAGGCAGACCATAGACAGTAGACAGGCGACGATGGCTTCCGGGTTTCAGTTATAGGGTAACACTGCTAGCGTGTGGATCTGGACCAGCTCAAATTATATTCCTACTTGTATTTACACTTCTGTATTAAAATATACTTTCTACTTTACAATTTATCCACACGTTCCTCTGTTCATACATCTAATAACCTCAACAGTGTGAACAAACATTGGGGATCTTCCCAAACATTTTCAAAAGAAAGAGCCCGATGTCTTTTCATCTCCGACAGTTATAAATAAATGTAACGACTCAGAGAAGTCAGTAATATCATTTTGCCAACCGAAGAGTTATCATAATTTTGTCAACCGAGGAATTACCAATCTTCTATCGAAGAGTAATCATCATTTTGTCCGATTTTTCTTCCACGCATCTAAATTAGGAAGAAAAGCAGCAGTATCCCAGCAGCGCCATCTACAGCCAGCCGCATCACCTTCACTACTACAATTACACCGCCAGCAGAACCTATCTCGTCCTCTACACCAGCAAGAGCAGCATCACCTATCACGGATCTACTACCACCTTACTTACAAGAATTATCGTTGTTTAAGACTTAGGAAAACGTATATACAACAACCACGCACACTGTGCGCATTTCTGCGCGCGCTTCTGCTCAGTGACAGCACTTTTGGCGGACTGGACTGCCGAAGCGAAAAGGTTAAGTTTCATAATGAAGTTTGATAAAAAGAAAGATAATAGTTACGGTGTTACGGTTCAACCAACCTTCTTATCTTTAAAACCTAAGTCTCAAGTTTAGGTGACACTGTCGCCATACGAAATAAATTCGTAGATTTGCAGAACTGTTGGTCGAGATGTGACGAGCACTGTTCGCGAGATGATTATAAGGCGTCCCTAAGCATCCTGCAAACACGTTTGGTAACGAGTACGCGGCTTAAGATATCGGTAATTATCGCAGAATATCCACTCGACCGCTTCCTTGAATCGCGACGATGACCATTAAGCTTCGAAACCGGAAAGAATGAAGGTGGGATGTGAAACAACTTGCGTAGATCTTTTATTCTCTCAGTATAATCTTGTACTCTTCTGTCCAAGTTCACGACGCGAAACGATTATGTTTAACAGGTATAGGGCACACGGAGGAGCTCGTTGAAAATTCCATTTGTCTTGGTCGATTGTTTAAATTGTCCGCCACGTTTCGTGGATCTCTGTCGGTGAATTTTGACTCGGTGTCCTCTCGTTGTACTTGTCAGGACAATGGTCCATTAGTCACGTGGATACGCGGAAATATCAGGCGTCGACGTGGATTGAGTGCCGCTCGAACGTTCGCACTCGACCAACGTGCTCCACAGATTGATTTAGAGCTGATGTTAACGCGTACAAAGTACCAGCAGCTTTTTTAATCGACCACAAACTGAAAACTCCGCTGATAACGATCAAACGTTCTCTGACTGCTGGAGATGATCATCGGTGTTACCACGATCGATGATAACATACTTTTCAAAATGATGAAACGAGATAAGTTTCGTGAACTAAGACGATTATCAATCGTACGAATGGTTCAGATAACATCGTCAGAAAAACGTGCACGAATCGATGTAATGTTTCGCGAAAGATACGGAGAATTTATATATTTGGCAATATTTTTCAAAATATATGTGGCGGCACTCGACAAGCGACTACCACCACTCGACATCAACTAGCGGTCGGACGATGATAGCGCAGTGGTTAGCGACTGTTACATCTTAAAACATCGACTTAAAATTAACAAGAAATCACTTCGCGCAAGCTGCAAAGATAAAAGAAAATAGTCTAATCTTCGGTTGCTTATTTCCAAACGATTCATATTACAAAAATACACTGACAACAGGCTACATCCCTCCCGAAGCGTTTTTATACCTAGACGAAAGAAACTACCTCCAAGACCAAAATAATATCCCAATAATCTACCACATAAAAAGAAAAATAGGGATCAAAACAATACATTACGAGGAAAACCTAAATGGACAGGTTGCAGACACTAGATGGAGATACAACATGGCCCTCCCCCAAAAAGACACACAAGACAATCACAGAAAAAACATAAAAAAATATTGGTGGATATCGAAAACATAATAAAAATAACAAGAGAAAGAACCACAAAGCGACAACGCTCAAATCTCCCTCCGTGTAAAATAATGTATATATTTTAAACATTGTAAATATTATAAATAACCCTACAGGACTCCCCCCTTCCCCGCCCCAACCGCCCTCTTCCACCCCCATCTAAACCAAACATAGACTACCGAACTGTCCAGTTTTTGCGACCAAGTTTTCAGGACAGAGATAGGAAGAAAGAAAAACAATACAGTATATAAGCACCGCCTTACAGTGACTTAAATCTAATTCGAAACGCTAAAAAATGCAATTCCTACACACAAAATATTGTATGGCTCTGCTGTACCGTCACGTATCGGTACTTTTGCCTAATCCATCCCACAACCGAAATTCATTGTTTATTGTGAATAACATACTCATGTAATATCTATCTTCTTGGTCAATAAACGTTATAAAAAAAAGCAGTGGTTAGCGCCTTAGGTTACGAACGTTCGGGTTCGAATCCCGGGGCCCGTAGTCCGATTTTTCTTCCATGATTCTTAAAAGAGAAGAAAAAGCAGCAGTACCCCAGCAGCGACATCTAGACACCAGCCAGCAGCAGCAGCTCTATCACCATAACTATTCACCTCATATATAAAATACATGGAGTGTCAAGCTATTGGGTCACACTGCAATTTCCATCTCTATAGAAACAGATAGTCGTGTGGTGAAATACGATGACAAATGCATGGAATAATTTGTAACGAGTTCATCTGTGCAGGTTTGTATCGTCGACGTTAAAGAACAATCCCGAAACGAGCTTTACATCAGCGCTTTCTTTATTTCTGCTTAATTTTCACCTTAACTGTACGCGTATCTTCGCCAGTTTCTCAAACATTCTAAAAATACCGATCGTCGTAACACTGTGCGTACCATCGATTCGTTACGAAACTCGGTAGAGATTTATCAGCTATTTCCAAATAATCTTTGTATCTTTCGATCTAACGGCTGGAAAGTATGTAAGTACGCTGCTGGTCGTCGGACGATGGGATTTACGAAGCGCAAAAATTAGAAAATCGTGGAAAATCGATTTATCGCGTTTTTCTTCTCGCGTGGTTCTTCTTTGGAATTTTAATTGCGCTTCGGTTGTTTATGTGCAAAAAATTGAATCTCTGGAAGATGTATTTACTCGAGTGGGAAGAACATGTGCAGCAGTCTAATAGTATCACATTCTTCGCTGCGATAAACACAATCGATCAGATCGAAAAATAAACTTCGTTCGACGAGAAAGTCGATGCGTTATCTGGCTGTGGAAGGAGATTCGCGGTCGGCTGAACAACCGCGGCTACCTCGTCATCCAGAAAATCGGATACTTAAGTGAGTAATCGGTTGCTCAATCCGCTGCGGCGTGACTCACCGTCAGAAACACGAAGTAAAGAATTTTAAGAACCGGGGAGATCGCTGAATCACGAATACTCGGCCACGGAAGATCGAATTTTTAAATGGCAAAATATAATTTTCATATCACGTACTTTCTTATATCAAATTCACTTTCTATATTGTTTTCCAATTATCGCGTTACATAATTCGTTTGGATATTAAATTTGAAATTAACTATGCTTCTCGACGTATGTTCAGAGAACCAATTCAGAGAGGACATAGCTTCGTGAAAGAATGCGCTTCTCTTAGGATTATTCCGACGAAATTCCATCAACTGATTTCGTTCTTCTTTCTAACAAAGATCGCGTATCGTTTCTAAAAGATTATCAAACTTACGTAAGCGAATATGTCAGACAAGATTAATTTCTACATAGAAGTGTATGTTAACTCTCGTTTTAGTAAACGAAAAAAATGACTCAGCTTACGAACATTCGTAAAAAATTGTTAAGGGGGTGTCCTGTTCTAAAACAGCGTCTTTTTGTGATTTTTTTTAGAAGGGAAAGAAAGAAATGAAGTTATTGAATTTTGAGTTATTATATCAAAATTCAATAACTTCATTTCTTCTCTTTCCCTTGTAAAAAAAAATCACAAAAAGCTGCTGTTTCAGAACATTCTAATTCAGCACACCCCCTTAATTGGCAAAATCGAAAAGAGGCTTATCAAGAAAGAATCAGGAGAAACTGGAAAAGGTATCCCAAAATACCTTTGTACCATTTATATTTAAATAAATCAATGAAAAAAGAAAAAAGAAGTGATTTTCTAACAACTCACAAAAGGAATGTCCTTTCCTCCGTTAAAACGAGCAAGCTCTTGCAGAAAGTTGGCAGACCGGAGAGATGTACACGAGGCGGGAAAGTTTAGCACGGTTCGATTAAATCTTCTGACAAAGTGAGAAGTCTAGGTACACAAAAAATCTGATACAGTTATTCGCACTGGCCGGTCATGCTCTCTTGACTGTAACCAGTTGCACCTGGATTCACGACGGCGCGCCGCGACGCGACGCCCGGTCTCAGCCTCTACGAACGATGTCGCAATTTTCCAACCTCTAGACCAACCTTAATCGAGATGCCGGAACAAACGTCACGTAACCGCTCCCTTTCCGCCTGCGAAACTCTCGCACTCGTTCATATCGAAATTGCAACTGGTGACGTCAGAGACAAGGAACGGACGAAAGAGAGGAAAAATGTCAGATTGCGAAATTGTAACCTATATACTACGATATCGGTTTAATATCGTGATTCGTTGATAATCGCGCTAACGCACAGTATTACTATTCATGATAACGATAATTATCGATTATTTATTATCAATCGTCCGCGACTTATATATGCGTCCTGTATGTTTGCATCGGGTCCGGACGACGTATATATACGTCCTGTATGTTTGCATCGGATCGAAACGACGTATATATACGTCCTGTATGTATGTTCGCATCGGGTCCGGACGACGTATATATACGTCCTGTATGTATGTTCGCATCGGGTCCGAACGACGTACATATACGTCCTGTATGTATGTTCGCATCGGGTCCGGACGACGTATATATAAGTCCTGTATGTATGTTTGCATCGGGTCCGGACGACGTATATGTACGTTCTATTTACTTTGATTGAAACTGGGGCAGGTTTGCTGCGTAATTATTTGTTTTAGTTATTTATGTATGAAACGCGATAGAGGAACTCGGCGTTGATCTCGAAGCTGCACGCTGAGTGGCGGCTTCTAAATTCTATCAGAATTAATAAATGTTGATTAAAATTAATTAAGATGAAAGAATCGTTTACGGAAATTGTTTGACGAAATTTCTCGGATTAAAAGGATTAACGATAATATTACTATACCGGTTTACATTGCATCAGTATTATTATTAATAACTAATATACTAATGTAATTAGAACACAGTGTTGTTATATTGATTAATATAAATGTAAAATAACATATGATTTGTATTAATAATAATAGTAAGGTAATTAGTACGTGGTATTGTTATTAATAACGATGCTAATGTAATATAAGCCTGTTTCAAATTTACCAATTGATAAAAAGCTTATGGAGACTTTAATAGCAAACAACTGAATTAATGTTCACGATGCGAATGTTTCGCGTTTATTACGTTTAAAGTTGCATTTTCGGTTGTTCGCTTAACACTAGAACTATCGATAGTTAACACAAAGGTATTTCTACCAAAACCAGTAAAAGTGACTGGTCTTTAAAAAATACGTAATAATAGAATATTTGTATATTTATTGATTTATTACTTTCTTACAGAAGCAATTCCATGTTATGTAGTACATTTTTTTTATTATTAATCCATCTGGGGTCCCTAAACGAGGGTTGACACATTTATAAAATTGTAGAACCAGTCATTTTCACTGCTGTGGTATTTCTAGTGTTATCATCTAGCGATCTAGCGGTCGATCTGCAATTTTCCTGATAACTGATATTATCATATTGGATGATACGCAGTAAAAATTAAAAAAGCATGTGGGAAGTTGTAGAAAACGAGGGAACTAGTTAATTGGGGTTCGATAAACACATTGCAGGACCCTTTTACACTTTGACAAGTACCAGTCATTTTCACTGGTATTGGTATAAGTAGCCTTGACACAAAATTATTTTCTGTTTGAATACATAAAAAACAAAATAAAATTCATTACATTATTCTTTTAGTTATCGTTGCGAAAGTCATTATATCATTGTGGGAAAAAATATAACATGAAGTAGGAATTTTAAAATAAAATTGTAAAGCCAGTCAATTTGACTGGTGTGGTAGTTCTAGTGTTAAGTACGCTTGGGATAGCTCGTGGCACGTAAGACAAAATAACCAAAGTATTCCAACATTAGTGTATTTTCTTTAGACGTTGTTAGATAGTGAATCACTATAAGTAGCAATACGTTATCTAAGAGCGTGCAAGTATTGGCAACTAAGTGATTGCGGATTTTGTCAATACCACCTAATGACAAAATCCGCAATCACTTAGTTGCCAACCCAATATCATAATAAGTCCTGCCCTGTTTTGATGATTCGTGAGAAGGCATAAAGACAGGATCCTTAGGTCTGGTCTCTTTCTTTCTATGAAAGAGTAGACCTTCTCTTTCCTTCTTCTATCTCTTTTTTTTTAAGAAATGTAATAATTATCGAATTCATTTATACGAAAAGAAAAGGCAGAGGACAAATATCTTTTTTGATATGGCGTTTCGTTAACTCGCTACGTAACAAGGTCCGTCTGCATCGATGATCCTGCTAAAAAATGCCTCTTGTATGTGTCATGGTCGCGAAATAGTCGATTTTCTTGGTCCACGCAAAGCACCGAGCCAGGATACAAAAGTGACTCAGAGTTTTGCGTAGCTGGAACTTTCGTAGTGATGAATTCAGCTATGTTAAAACCGAACCAAAGAGTAAGTTATAAATTCATCGTAATAAATTTGAGCAACAAAAATAATAAATAAATTAACGTTTACCGTAATAAATTTTAACAATGAAATAATGATTAGAAATATTCAATGTTCAAAGGAAGAGTGATAAAATCATCAAATTTTAAAGCGTGCAATTTTAAACGTGTACAATCGAAATCATCGAAATAACACTGTAATTCTTCGAAAAATAACTCTAAACGAGTGTTCAGCCGATCGATATTATTGTCAATATTATCATTAATATTTAACATTCTCGACGTTATCGTGCGTAGAACACTCTGCAGAGGATCAATATACAGGGTGTATCCAGAGGTTTAACGTTGAAACTTTGCCAGTGTGTTCTATAAGTAGAAATAAGACTGAAATGTCACGCGGCAGAAAGTCCATAAACGCTTGATTAATAAGTTACAACGAAATTATGAACTGCGAGAAATGTACGATATATACTGTTCCTCTAAATTTAATACAAGATAAAGCAAGATAAACGTTCATAGTAAATGCTGATACGAGGCACATATGTTCGCTGTATGTGCACGATCATGCAACGACAAACGTGCGCTGTATCGTTTCACTTTCGTTCTGTTCGCTTCGTTCGTAAATTAATCACTCGAATGAAAATACGAAGAAATAAGAGAAAATCGATCTAACGATAAATTCCATAGCACATCGATACCACCTTTGTATTGATAAACGAAGCTTTACGTTCCGCACTTCTTTTTTAGTTTTATTTTTACTTGTAGAATACAGTGGCAAAGTTTGAAAGCTAAACTTCTACACACCTTGTATATCGTCGATAAGACGTTGAGAACTTCGACGATATTATTGGGTTGGTAACTAAGTGGTTGAGGATTTTGCCATTAGGTGGCATTGACAAGATCCGCGATCATTTAGTTGCCAATTTGATCGCTACCCAAATATTAACAATAACATCGATCGCCTCAGAACGCTCCTAAAGAAATATATAAAACGATAAATCGTTATCTTTCCAAACTTTCATCCCCAACTTTCTATTCGAAGCTGGTCAACTTCTGTTTCTTTCGAATCGCGATATTGAAAAAGGACTAATTTATGTCACCCTCGAGTGCCGCTCTCTCCTCCTAAATTGAACGATCAAACGTTCCTTTTCAAATGCACAAAGCCTTCTGGGGCTTTCTTACACTAGAGATGACGAGAATGACGATTAAATGCCGTGTCACGTACTACTCCTTATTGTCGCTATTGTGTAATCTTGTTACTGCGTAACAATGTAGCGATTGAGACGTATGTAGTACAACGATATCTGGCTGGTCGCAGTAATTCCACTGTAATTCATTGTGACAGATGTTTAAGAAGGACCGAGATTCCGGATCGTGTCAAACAGCATGACCTTGTCAAGTGGCTCGATTGAATGAATGATACCGCGTGTACAAGTTGCTGAACCAAGACACTACGAGAAACTGGCAATCGTAGTCGCTTGTGTATTTAGCTATATGACACGTCCTCTTGCCAATTAACTCAAAGACAATGTAATCAAATTCAATAGCTCGATGATAATTCGATATAAAAGTAGCTTGGATATCGATTAGAAGGTTAATATTAATTTAAATTAATATTCATTTATAAGCGGTTTATAGACGGAATTGAATAATTCGATGGTTTGAGAAAAGATAATTCGATATAAAAATAGCTTTAACATTGATCCGAAAGTTATAAAATAAACTAAATTTAATAGCTTCATGGTTTAAGAAGAGATAATTCGACTTAAATCTGACTCATAGATGAAATTTCATAGGTCAATGATTTAAAGAAAGATAATCCGATTTAAAAGTGGTTTTAATATTAAAATAAATTTATATTCATGGACAAGAAATAGCTGCACGGCTTAAGAGAAAAATAATTCGATCGTAAACAAACATAGAATAAAGTTAGCACAGATTTAACAAATTTAACATTGATATTTGACAAAAATAACCACTTATTACTTCACAGTTTCCGTGCAGCTATTTTTCCGCCATAAAGCATCCGCATCAAAGTATACGTTTCATGTATACCATTAATTATACTTATTAGAATAAACTACGGATGTTTATGCAAATTGAAATTTTTACGAATACGACGAAAGAAATGGAACTCGAATATAAACTTGTTTCGTTATCTAAGCTCGTCGTAACTTTCATCATCACTTTGAATAATTTGTATATTTCTCTACATCACAGATACGTATGTATTTTTTTTTTATTTCAATTTCGCAAAAGTGCAGAAAAATCCGCAGTCTACTTATCAACAACAGTACGTACATATACGTAAGATGAAAACGAGAGTATACGATCCTCGACGCGATTGCCAGTGCTGCGTTTGAGTTAACTACACACAGCCAGGGGATCACCGTGTATATATATATGAATGAATCATCGCAGATATAGTCGAACATGAGAAACACGAAACGTGTTGTAACTAGGAACGTTATCGATATGGAGAAGGTGGATGATAATGAGAGACTTAACGATGGAGAAACGAGAGAACGCTTCCGCAAACGGTCCGTGCCACTTCGTTTTTAGACCAAAAAACCCGGCCGTTAATCGGATTCTACGTACTCTCGTTCACGGTACACGGCTCTGTGGGCGTTTATTAATTCGAGCGCGATTAAATTTGATTTTCGAACGTCAATTACGGGAAACGAGCGCAGCGGTCCGTTCTACTTCGTTTATAGAGTGAACGCAAACAATCAGCTGATCAGAGCGCCTCTAGTTGGTAGTTGTACGTTTCTCCTATACATATTTCACAGGAAAAATACTCGATCCAGTAAGATCGTGTTATGCAACGTGATTCCAACTTTTCTGTGGCCGAACTGTGGCAGCATAATCTACAAGTAGAATTAAGGAAAAAGCGTTGTACGTTAATTAGGTTGTTGGAAACATTTGTAGCATTTTTGATCGCATTTGGGGTTAGGTTTTCAGAGGATTATTCATCGTGAAACTTCTGCTAGATATTTAGACGCTACCTTTAGGATAAATATTGTTGTTAGTTGAAAAGAGAAAGCGAAATTGATTAATTATTATTGTATTATTATTATTATTGTACTGTATTCATTCATTTGTATTATGACACTTATGCCTATTGCAATGATTTTGTGTATATGGCCACTTTGTATATTTTGTTTCTATATTAGTTTATACTCTGAAGCTAAACCTTAATCCATCGTTCAATTATGTGTTATCCGATTATGTGATACGTGTGTTATCTGTTAAGTTGTTCCGAAAGTTTCTTTCGTTTTATAAGGAAATAATAGATATATATTATTCTATTGGATTATCAATGATTCCATTTCTTTCTATTTATTATATTTGTTACATTTCATCTTTTGTGATTCTATTTGTTGGAAAATAAATGTATGTACATCTGTATTATACGAGCGAGGAATGAAAGAGAGGAAGACAAAAAGAAAACGCCATGAGACGAGCGCATCGCGTGTGTTGAATGAATGAATGTGCAATAAAATAAATTCCTGTTTGAAACGTACAAGAAAATAGAACGCTGTTTGTTAATATTTCAAGTTATTATGTTATATATAAAATAGTTATTCTGTTCTAAATAAATTTTTTATTTAATAAATCGTTATGTAATATTACTTTAACGCTATTGTTCCGATAGAATAAAATCGATCATACAAATCAAAATAAATTTTGTTCTATTGGAAAGAAAAATGGATCATACGTGATTCGATAAAATAATAGAAAACAAAAAATGCCCTGCGTCTATTATTTCCTTATAAGATATAAAAGAAGCTCTTGAGGCAACCTAACCTATCTTTATTTGGTATACACATCGTATAGATTAGTAGGAAACAGTCAATTTTCTGTATCCGATATTCGAAAGCGCGAAAGTTTATTAATAGGAATATGGATGAGCCTGTCGATGTGTGACTCCCTCGTGGATTTTCGTCAAACTTTCTTTAATTATCTTGTTGCGACGCGTATACGACGAGGAAATCAACGATGATCAGATCGCAACGACTTTAAAAAAAATAAAATACTCTGCGAGATTAAACTTCGTATCGAAACAATATTTTTTTGAAAAACTTGTCTCCGCATTTTCTGACAGTACTCGGTGAATAACTGACGCACTGTATGTCTTTTACGCGTCAGTGTTTGGTATCTCGTTTCTGCTCGTTCTTCTTTGTTCTCTCTATTTGTTGAAAGCTCTCAATTCCGCTTCACGCTTCCCTTTATAAAGTTTGCCAGTTGCCATATTTGTTGTTCGGTCGTTATTGTTACTATTTCGAAATTGATTAATTAACAAGCTCTCGTTTCCCAGCAAGACGACATTGGCCGTTAATTAGAATGTGCAATTTCATTCGTCCCATCCATTGGATATCGGTACGTGCATGGTTATCACAGGTTGTTTGTTCTTATTTTAATCCAATCTTTTCAGCGGTGGAAAATCGGATAGCCGTACAAATACTAATAACTCGCTGAAAAAGCTATCTTCTAGATGATGAAAAATTGGATGGTCGTGCGGATATTAATAATTACTCGAAGAAACTTATTGTTAAAAAAGAGACTCGACGCTATGGAATACGAAAGGTCAACTATATTTGCTCTATCTATATTTATATGACGTTCATCGAGATAATTTATCGTAAAAGATAATTTTAATGTCACTTGTAACGATAGCTTAATTCTTCTACGTTTTTTCAATCTTCTCCATCGGGTTCGTACTTTACTAAACGCACGTTGACGAATTTCCGATGTTTCGATTCCGTAAAATTTCTTCTTCCTTGAAGTGTAGCTTGATGGGAAAAATTGAAAACGCCTTGTATAAGAATCTGTTCGAAGCGTGGTTAAACTCGAGGGAAAATTGGTTCCCTGAGCGATGCATACAACGTCGAGCTGGCTGGCAATAATTTGTGTTACGTAAGCGCATCTCGCCAACTCGTTTCCTCCAGCCGTACTTGATTCACTTTCCATATTTCGCCTGGAAGGTTGACCTTCCACTGGACTTTACGCGAATGGCTCGAATTTAAGCTCGAGCATCGAAGGTTGCCACGTAATAACTTCCAGATACATACATGCATGCATAAATACATACTTACATACATATACATATATACGTGACCTAAAAGATCGTCCTTCGTGTCCAAATTCTCAAATTTCACAGCAAAGTTTTATTTTCCTCGTGCTACTTTATCGTTGTTTACGTAGAGAGACGCAGGAACGTGCAGGATATATTTCTACGCTGTAATATATATATTTATAATCTGCCTATGTAATTTATTCCACGCTATATTTGTAATTCATATTAACTTTCATATTTTAACATTAATTTTAAGAATAATTGTATATATATATATATCTTGTTTGAATATAAATGTATTCCCATTTTTTGTATAAATGTCCATCATTTTCTATGTATTAATAATATAAACAATATATAATAGTCGATAATTATTTATTATATATATGTACATATATGTAAATCTATTTATTAAAATATATATCGTTGTTTTAAATTAATAACAAAATATTAAAAATCTGTGAAATATAAAGTATGAAAAGAACGAAAAAAGAGGTTCTAGACTGTTCCAGAGTGGCTAGAGTGTCAGTCGAAGACCGCAGAGGCGTGCATTATCGAACAGCCGCGTTGCTTCCACTTCTCAGGCTAATGGCCATGAACTGATTAGGCTGACGAGATCGAGTCTTTCTTTCTATCGTTCGTTAACAGGTAACTACGTATGTATATAGCCCGCTTCAATCGAGGCAAAGGTTAATTTTAGCGATTGACACTACGCTCTCTAATTGCTCGTTAATCACGTTTCTCGATAGAGCAATCGCCCTTGAATGACCTTTCCGTGGTTCTGTCCATGCTTGTACTATCTTTATCATCGGAAACTCTCAATGTCTAGATAAATTATGATTTATGGCAATAATTTACGAGGATATTGCAACGATACGAATTTCTTTCTTTTTTTTTTTCGTTAATTTATTTCAATATAGATTGCTGAGGTATTTTTTTGTCTAGAATTTATCCTTGTTCAACTAATTACGACGTATAACTCGATCGCGCGAATTTGTTACGATCGTTTACGACGAGAAAGAAATAACTTGATTTCAGAGAAAAGTTTTATTAAAATTTCGATTCCTCGCAAGGTAGATATTTCGTGAAAAAAGAAGAGGAGAAAAAAGTAAGCATTCCTTCGTGAGTTTCGAGATTGTACAAAGTTCCAGATTCAAGTTTCGCGAATGTAAAAACCAGGTCTCATCCTTGCTTTTATTATCCGCTAATTTGAAATTTCAAATTTCCTTCGTCGATGACTTTCGAGTGCTCTTTTAAAATGGAATATTAGGTCGGTGCATATCAAACAGCGTCTTCTAGAATAAAAGTTTGATTCCTTTACAACATACCGTATATTTAATCGAAATTGTTGAATCATATGCAAGTTATTCTTATTTTTCATTTTTTCAGGGACCATCTTATTTCATTATTCCGGACTCGTAAGGATGACTCTTTGAAGCATAATTTTGCAACTGAAAAATCTCTTAAAACGCAACTCTTACAATTTCTTCGTTTATAAACCTCGTTAATATGATTTACGCACTAAAAAATTTCTCGGATAAAGTAGGAAACGCCTTCCCCAAATGCTAATTTTACCGGAAACCTTCGTGGTATTTTTTCCAAATTTTCGCCCAAGAAAATTGCACGAATATTCTCGTTACGATAATGGAGCGTTATATTTTTATCGTAAATCTTGCCAAGTTCGAATGTTCCGATTTCTAGTAAATTCTTTGATATAATTGGCAATCAACGATGGGACCAGATCAAACGCGCGGCAAATTTAAAAACTTCGAGCGAACCACAAGCGCCAATCGAATAAATGCAAGAAAGATAAAGATAAAAGAGCGGTCTATGTTCCGTATTACAGGCACGAACGTTCCGACTTCTCTTCCGCGTTTTCGCCTCGAAGAAAAGATTAGTTCCGTTCGCAACAAGTGATCGTTAACACGTTCGCGGTCATGTAGGTCACGATAGTTGTTGCGCAGGAGTTCACGTACCACATGTAGGTCGACATCGACACAGTGTGAACCGGACAATCTACTTATCGTTGCTTCTGAACAAACAACGTCGCCCACCTGAGAACCTACTCGTCTCGAGCAATTCTCGTAATTGCCCAACGAACGCGAGCGAGTTTATACGTTCACTGCCTTCGATGGTCATCGCTTACTAAATATTTGTAATTGTTATATATTTTGTAATTTACAGTTATATGTGATAAAAAATAAACTAAATATTTTGAAAATAATTTTAAATAAGATGAGAATTTATTTTAAATAAGATGAAAATTTTAAATAAGATGAGAATTTATAAAATCTATTAAATTTCTTGAATTTCTTATTATTATTTAATTATAATTATATATATAATATATAATATCTTGGATTAACAGATTTTCGGCGATGTTAACGACTTACAAGGGATGGCGCCCAACGTGGAAATTCAGAAAATTATGCAGCTTTGAGGATACGCAAAGGACATAACTTCGCTCTGCCGGGGTGAAATTGACCCACGGAGATTGGAACATTTGGTAAAAAATCGATCGACGTTACAGCGAGTTATGAGGGAAAATCGGAAAATAATCGGATTCTTGTAGCTCAATTTAAACCTGGACGGCAAACAAAAATTGCGTGATACAAAGATATGTGCGTCCTTTACCTCTGCACCAAGTTTCATAATTTTTTACTGATCAGGAATCTTTAGCAAAAGTACACAGGTACAATATTTTAAGACGGCAATCAAAAAATAGAGAAACAGGAATTACGAGCATTGTGCAACAGGTAGAAAGAAGACAACACAGAGCACATATTACTGGAACGTGTTTTATATGAAGAAATGAGAGGAGCGCGTTTGAAGAGAAGAGAAACAGTGGAAGAGACAGTGGCAGTATAAACTGAAGACGATGCAAGAAGACTACTTCATTACGTTCAAGAAACAGTGAAAATATGAGCATTGTGCAGAAACGAAGCTCAGGGACACAGGGCTACACTGAACACTCATTTGCTTAAGTACACATTTGCTTAAGTACACATACAATACTAAATAGCTGCGGATCTAAGCGACAGTTATTACAAATGGGTAATATTTTATAACGTTTTTGATAAATGCAAGAAGCGTTAATTAGTTCTATAGTGTAAGCTTCCTTAATTATAGTGTACTTACTTAATTATAACAATAACGAAATAATATTTAAGCAAATGTTATAACGTAAGTAGCGTAAGTGTTAAGTATTTAAGGTAAGCAAATATAAATCTGATTAAGTAAATTAAGTAAAATTGAAAGATAAATAGAAATAAATAGAAAGTAAAGATAAATAGAAACACTTAGCTACGTGAACTTAAGCTAAACAACGTTTAACGTAAAGGTTTAAGTTAAACAACGTTTAATGTAAACCATCCAGCAATATACAACGTATAATTGACAAATTAAAACATATGATAACATGTACTACGATAAAGAATACGATGTAATATTTTGCTAAAATGAAATTTTATGGTGCAGTATATATACTACAAGAAAACGAAGTTACTATGCTTCACTTGCTGCTACAAATTCTACACAAAATGTACTCTTATGCATGAACAAAATAAACAGAAAATAAACCAGAACAATGATCGTAAATTAATCTAAACTTTATCAGCTATCCATACAATTACCCACGTTTATCCTTATAATTTATATTATTATCTATCTACATAAATCTACATCTTACGTATTGCCCCATATCTTCTTTGTTATCGTATTTCCTCCCCTGATTTCTCAGTCCAACTTTCCTCTATACATTCCCCTTGCTCCTTCCTCCTTCTTTGCCCTAATTGCTTCGCCCATTCCAATTTATAGCGCAATATATTTCAATCTATTGCAGCTCCCATAGTAAAATATATAAGAACGCGTTATTACGAATATCACTATGCCATATTATTATAGTACTGGTTGGAGGATGATAATTAATTATCGTTCGTATCTGTTGTTTATCGTGTCAATTTGCCCCGGTTCGATAATACTATTATTTTTTGCTCCTGTCACAATGCAATATCATTGTGCAAAGATTGGATTTCTTATTAATATCGGACGTATTTTGTTATTGATATTTACCACTTTCTGTATATTTTTACTCGCGAGTATATATACTTTCATTTTTATGATTTTATATATTTTATATAATTTCAATTCTGAATTACTACGTATGTATATATCTTGTATATATTTTTCATTAATTTCGTATATTTTCATTTACGATTAACAGGTCTGCGAAACTCGACATTAACAGGAAATTAACCCTTTGCACTGCGAACCATTTTGGACGTTGGCTATCAACTACTCAGCGCTACCTTGTGGCTGAAACGTGCATTTACAGACCCTCGTGTTATTTAGTATAGTTTTGTAATCAAGTAACGTATTACAATGATATTGGACTTACATGAATTGGTTGACATCGAGAAACGTATATTTGCAAAAAAATCAATATTTTATTTTTTATAATTTTGTACAATGGGATAAACCTTAAAACACTGCCCAATATGCATCGCAGGCTGATTTGTGCACGTTTGACAATAATAAGTCGTTTGACGCCTGCCACCAGGTGTTTTCCTGTCGGAACAAACAATGCAATCCCGTTTTCTTTGTCCCACATCGACAATATGTAGTTTATTATTTAATCTATTGTCTGCAGAAGATGTGAATGGACATCGTTCTCGATTCACGAAAATCACCTCTCAACTGGTCAATGAGCGCCTCGACAAACTTGTGCCATTTCAAGAGAAAACTTCAGGGAAACACGCGTGTCTCAAAAAGTTACGCTGACATAACTTAATTCCCCGTAATCACTAATAAACTCTAATGTCCCATGAGAGGGAACATCCGAGTGATATGCTAGAATTACGATGTCCCATGAGAGGGGACAGCGGAGTACAAAGGGTTAAAAAACGCGCAGAGGTAGGAGAACGCGCGTAACACGCAAAACTCTGTAAATTATGGAAAAGCAGGGAATAATATTTCGTAAGCGAAACTTCGATTCTACGTATTTCTTTCTATCGTCTGACGATTTATTTCGATTGAATACGGCGTTCACGCGCAGCGATATCCTATTTGTATCGCGATAAATGAAATTAAAGAAGCTGTACATCCGAATTCCATTTACTGGAACGAAATCTCCGTTAATTCTGTTAGACGTGCTTCTGTTGTCGATTGAATTCAACTTCTGCTAAATGAATAAAAAATCATAAACAGGCAGACAGAGCCTATGAATTTACATTATACGGAACCGATGAATCCAGACAAACGAGGAAGCACCACTGTACGTTTAAGCGATTCTCAACTGTCCCTTACACAAGATCTGTTTTACAACGATAGCAAAGAAAAAACGATCATGAATTGTTTGCACTACCAGATTGCATAATAACATCACAGTCAGGCATCCTACTGGTCGGTCAAGTAGAACAGGTTTCAAATCCTATACTGTCCACTCAAGCAGCTGTCGATCGATATCGAATCGAATGGCTAAGGTCGTCCGGTAAGAAGTTGTTAAAAAGTTCGTCAGGAGAAAGAAACGGTGCGATTTACGTGGTTAAAAAAGCGTGCACGTAGAAAGGTTGTCTCGATAGCGGAACGATTTTATTTACTACCTCGAGAGACGTTCACTCGAAGGGGCCGCCGAGTTGTTTCAACGTGAAAGAACTGCTTTGCCATTCACTCGATTCAATGAACATCCTTCCGTAACGAATAATCGACCGATGATAACTGCATACATATTTATCTGTAGCCATGCAGAATCGTGAGAATCTCGTCGAATCTCGTCTAAGATCGTATAACATGTAGTTGGTCGTGCGAAAATATCTGCGCGAATGTTTTATATTCAATTACATTCGCCTTGTTAATAATTGCTCGTTACATATTCTGTTTTATTTCCAAACGATTATAAGATAGCATAATAAATATTCATTGACATTATCTGTCTGAATGCTTTACGCTTGATTTTCAAGGTACACGTATAGTCGTTCCATGCACGTTCTATATTTTATTTTCGGGTTAACCAGAGACGCGAGAAAATATTGGGCGAGAAGCGAATTACTTGGATTGCGTAGAATTATAAGGTAAACGTCATTACAGGATAGAATAGTAAATATTAATTGGCAAATATCTGGCTGAACATTCGATGCTCAATTTTCAAAGTATGAATTGTTCGCTATGCATATATCGTATTTTATTTTCAAATTAGCCAGCCGTCAGGAGAAATTGCCTCTCACAAGTGAGAAGCAAATTACATCACTGCGATCACGAAATCAACGATACGCTGCGAAGAATAGAACGGGAAGAAACCCGGTGGGGAATATTAGGGAACAAATTACTGAAAAACTAATTGGCCAAGATAGAAATAGAGTATTAAAATCTACGTATAGCGAAGCTCACAGAGATATTAAAAACTAAATGAATTAGAAATTAAGGGCATTCTGTCTGGAAGAGTACTATATCAGGAAGAATATTAAGTTAAATTAGAAGCAGAGAAACGTCAGGAAACGGATAAGATTAACAATTATAGAAACTAGGACGCTAAAGTAAAATTTGAAATACGCTACACTATGTTACGATATATTGTATCGTGTTATCTATGCTACGTATCACGTTACATTATGTTGTTCCATGGTATGTTACATGGTACATCGTGTTATATTCTGCTATAATTTATTATATTACATTGAAAATTATACCTACGTAATGGTAACAGACATTGTACCAGGCTTTAAGCCGGACTACAATAAAGAGATAATAATAATAATAGTAATATTTCTTTTATAAATCCAACATTACAGAATCGAATAATAAACGTTTATTGAGAATTTCTGAGATACCAAAATATTGGGATATTCGATTCCCAGAATATAATTGTTCGTTGTCGTATCCTATTCCATTTTTTATCGACTAGCCCCACGAATATCATCGTCGAATGGAACGTAGAAAAAATATTCGCGGAGAACAAATTTCAACTTCTTATCTGATCATATCGCTTTAAACTAACATGAAATATACACGCGCCTCTAATACGTCCGAATAGTTCCGTGACCAGCCGTGCATATACATCGTTGCTCATGATTATTCGAACGACTTGAAAGGTCGATGGACATCGCTTGAATACTTGAAATTTGAGACACGTAAACACACACAATTTCTAACCAGCGATAAAATCAGAAGACGATATTCTTTGTTTGAAGAAAGGTTCGTATATACGTTTTAACAGTGGCAACGAACCTTTATTTAACTTTTGTGGCACGAGCCAAGTATTAAAGCTATATTGTTTGAATAATTATGGTTGGTAATACAGTGGGACATAAGCATGTAATTTGAAGAGAGCGAGCGAATCGGCGGCGCGTCTCAGAATGAAAATACAGAGGAAACAGAGAACATGTGTGTGTGTGTGTTTCTTAACGAGCCACGTAATTGGATGCAACAATAATAAATTAAATAATTAACAGCAATAAGAGTTAGGATATAGGTAGGTTTATTAATAGTAATAGCAGGGGATAGGCTAATTGATAGTAATAACAATTAGTGTATCACATTTGAGTCGTACATTCGAATTAAAGATTAACAGAAACTTTCTCGCGCAAGGAGTAGTTGGTATGATAATTTTAAAGTACATTTTCTTTAGGAAAACGTACTTTACACTGTTGAAAAGTCACGTTGTTCGTTATATACAGGGTGTTACTACATTTTTCTCGTAAAATATAAGCAAAAACGAAAGATTATTAATGGTTCAAAATGAACTACATATTCACGAAAATATCTTCTCGGCGAATGCAAAAATGCATGTGTATTCTGCGGTTCTATAATCTTTTTTTTTTTTTTAGTGACAACCTTTTTCTTTTCAAATCCTCTCGATATTTTACGTGTTGGGTTGGCAACTAAGTGATTGCGGATTTTTCCATTAGGTGGTATTGACAAAATCCGCAACCACTTAGTTGCAAACCCAAAGGCATCAGTATTACATGGCCGAAGACCGATTAGTTCTAAAAGATATTGTAACATTAATTTCGTGGAATTTATCATACGAAAAAAGAAGGAAATATTCTCTAAAGTTAAAGTTAAAATTATTTACAAAGATGATTTTTAATTGTTTATTTCTACTACCTTTTACCCTGGTCTCCTCTACTAGACAATAATAACAAAGATAACTATAATAATAACAAAAATAACACTTTACATCACATCGTCGTTCACATTTTGAGCTATTTACGACGTTCACTGCTTGTGTATGAAAATTTCAAAAATATTTCCAAACTTACATACGGTTCGAGAAACGAGTTTTCTAACTCATCCTGTTAATCTGTCCTCTTCAGGATAAGAATTCAGGACACGGATTCATTCGACTTCAAATCAATTAAATCTAGATCTACATGCGTGATAAATATTTCTTTTCACTTTCGCGCCATTCGTTTCGTCTGTACTACTGAAATTCGTTTTGGTTCACTAACCGACCGTTTTCTTTCCTGGAGTCCGCCAGTACGCGCCACGTGTTTCGTGCTTTCACTCGTTAAGCGATCGCATTTTTCCTTCTTCCTTTTCCTTTATTTCTTTTTTTCTTTCTCTTTTACTTTTTTACTTGTTATGACGTAAGATGTCTTATGGAAAAAGTTTTCAATCGCGATCGTTCGTTTGCCAATCGAACTGTCACAATTATCTATCTATCGAACTATAATCGCTCAGATTTGTATGGCTTTACAAGAGATTCGAAGGCGCATAGAATGCACATAATGATATGAAAAAGATATCCAAAATAAATAAAGTATTCTTTATTATTATCATTTATTCTCTTCATTCATTTCTTTTTGGATTTCAATAATAACGTTCGTCGCAAAACATCGAGCTTCCAAATGGCAAACCTGTAAATCAAAGTTTACAACTTGAAACCTAAATCCCTAGAACCTAGTTACATAATCTGTGGTGACATTTCTTTGGTAATACCCAAATTATAGCGCTTGCTATAGTACCTGGTAAGTAAAACAATTTTCCATGTAATTTCAATTCTCTTAATTGTTATTCTCAGAACTATAAAGTTGCATAAAAATTCGCGGTAAAAATACAAATAGTAGGACAGAAGATGGAAATAGTAGGACAACCGTATCTGATATGGGACACCGTAATATTTCGACAAGTAACTAACCAAATTAATAGGCAACAGCTTAAAGCACTTAACAGTGTGTAAGGAAAAATCGTGCAAGCTCGAGCTTCGCTTGCAAATCTGTCGTTGTCGTATAAAGCGCATAAAAGTTTTTGGAAGACAAACAGCGAATTCTTTTAACCAAGACAAATTGAGAAATATTACTTTTGCATATTTATCACCGAATATCACGGAACATTGAATTTTCTCTGCGACTGAGAGATGATATTTCCTTTTTCACGAATTTGGACTACGTCGATGCGTAAGTTTCCTTTTCCTCCTGAAAAGCTCGTTTCTTAGCACTTGCAGTCTTTTCTACGCTCTTCAACTGTATCCCCGAAGACTGGACAGTCAACAGGTATTTCAACCCAACCGAGATATTCCATGCAATGATACTAATACTATACAGATCAGAATTATAGTGATCTTTATTGAGCTCGTTTCGATTTACATTTCGATTCGGTACACATTTATCGAATTATGTAGGTGTCACTTTGCTCCACGACCTTCCTCCATCTTTCGCACAACTTGAATATTCGACTCCTTGCAGAACCTGTATTTTGCGTAGGTTTTTTTAATCAGCCAAAGACTTAAAAATCGGAACGAACTTGCCGAGCAGCATTTAACAAGTGCGTAATATTTCGTTAAAAGTGAACGAGCATAATGAACTTCGAGTGACATTTTTTAACCTGATACGCCTAAACACAATTTGCCCGGTTGAGAGGTAACAAAATTTCTAATTTTATTAAATTCCTTCAAAATCCGAACGATCTTTCCGACCAATCGATATTATATCTAATACATCGATAAATATTTCCTACTACTCGAGCGTGTAACCTAAAAACACCTTCATCACGTTTCGTTTATAGCTCCATTGCTTTTTTTACTGTTTCATTTATCGGCAGTCAACATTTTTATAGGATACCGCAGCAAGTACGTAAGAGCGAATTCGCCAAGAATTCTCGTCGCCAATAGTTGCAAGATGAGAGACGCGAATCCGCGATTTCAGCAAAGTGTTGGTATTTTGCCATTAGGTGATAATGACAAGATCTGCAATCACTTAGTTGCCAACTTGACCGTTACCCAAATGTTAACAATAATATCGATCTAACGATAAATTCCATAGCACATCGATACCATTGATAAACGAAGCTTTACGTTTTGAACTTCTATTTTAGTTTTATTTCTACTTATAGAATACAGTGGCAAAGTTTGAACGCTGAACTTCTACACACCTCGTATATCGTCGATAAAACGTTGAGAATTTCGATGATATTATTGGCTTGGCAACTAAGTTGATTGCGGATTTTGCCATTAGGTGGCATTGACAAGATCCGCAATCACTTAGTTGCTAAGCCAATAATATCAAACATAACATAATAACATCGAATATTTACGAAAGAATAGAGAAACGAGGATGTTGAACGATTGAAAGTTTCCACGGAGCAAGATTGTTCGGACAGGTGCACGCATTTAACCCGATAAACTGTAGCTGCAAATTAGAGCGGCGAACGCATAGTCGAATTAATCCAATTTGCTAGAGTCTGTAACGAGATTTGCACGTGCTGGAGGGACGGGCGATAATATAAACTCGATCGTCGGAAACCGGTCTGAAGGGGATTAAAACTTACACGCCCTGCTTCGTCGTGGTCTTCGCAGAGGAATCTCCGGCTGACAAATAATTCCACTTCTTACGAATAAATTCCTTCTTTTCGAAGTTTATCCGCGGTTCGACAAGCCGCAACCGTTGAAATTGAGGGGTACACTGTAGTTGTGGTGGTGATAGTGCGCTACAGTGCTAGGGTACTGCTGCTTTTTCTTCTCATTTAGATGTCCGTGGAAGAAAAATCGGACTACAGGCGCTGGAATTTGAGCCCGGGTCCCGAACGTTCGTAACTTAAGGCGCTAACCACTGCACTGCCGTTGTCCGACGCTAGTTGCTGTCAAGTGCCGCCACAAAATAATTGCGTCTGGCGTTGAAACATCGAAGGAGAATGAGACGTTCGGTCGGGCGGAAATTGCCGCTCGTTTCTCCTCCACGACATAGATAATCCTAGCATAATCTGCTAGCTTATACTTGCGACGTGATTTCGACATGACGCGAACTACGAATACCACGCGACACTCGCTAGGTTCTTCGAACTATTGGGTTGGCAACTAAGTGATTGCGGATTTTGTCATTAGGTGGCAATGACAAATCCCGCATTTTATAATTCCATGTTTATATGAATTTTGCTATTTACGATATATACGAGCAGAGAAAGGAAACTGAAATTATTTCAGTCGTTGAACGCTGTAAGGAACATACCACGATCATGTTTGTTGTTTATTAAACGTGCAGAACCTCGATGCAGACTTGCAAAAATATGCGAACATCAATAAAGATCTTTTGCGTTAACAGGTAAAAATAAAGGAGATGTTTCTTAACTAAAAGTCTACGTTTCTTAATTTATAGCACGCGTACTTCATTTGGATACTTTCATTTTCCATACTTTTGCACGAAATTTCTACACGTTCAATGCACGTGTGTTGCATAGCGAGCGTAAGTTTTTACGTATTCCGTGAACTTTTATTTTGTCTTAAATGCACAAACATCCGCGCGGTACTTGTAAATAATTTCTTTAAAATGGTCGAGGAGAAGGACTCGCGCAGGATAATTCCATGAAATAGAAACGTTCAACAAGTTTTAAGCTACGCGAAGAAGACTCGTACGGCCACTGATTAACAACGAATATGGACAGGATGTTATTTTAGAAGACAGTAGCGGTGACGATCAAAATTTCTACCGCGAGAATATTCCCAAAGGAACCTAAACCCACTCTTTTCACGTAATCCCAGACTTTCTCTGATCATTTGTTCTCAACTTGACTTGCACGTTACACAAGAATTACCTAAATAAATGGTCCGCGATTGCGCCACTTTCTCCACTTTGAAAAGAACTTTGCTGGTGATTCGATCGACTATCTAACGTTATTTGTCACCGTAACTTCTACCTAATCTGATCGATGTCACTGACGAGAAACTTTAGGCCAGTTGGCTGTACGTACAGTCAGACGTACGAGTCTTCGTCCATCCTTTAAAACAGAATAACTTTGTTGCAATTGAACCAAACGATTTTTTGGACAAGTTGGAAGGATCAGTTTACCGGAGGACGCGTCTGGAAAGATTCTTTTGAAGAAAATTACGAATCGGTGGAAATTGCGATCGGTGAAGACCGCTTTTTACGACTTCTTTGTCAGAGCTTTGTAACGAAAACTTCAAAAATACGTTTTGAACATTTACGCACATGCTGAAGATATTTCAACGCTGCTGATCATCTACCTACCAGTTAATTTTAACAAACGATTGAACATGATGAAAATCGACGTTGAGCGATGTTTTCGACTTGAGGTGGTTGTTGGTGAAGATGCCCACAAAAAATACTCATGTTTTTCGACAAAAAACGTTTATTAAACTATTAACAATCAACGATTAACAATCAAGAGTTAACAACACGTATCTCGAATGTGTTTGCTTCGCTAGGACGCTAGACCTTTCGCACTTTGTAGCTCGGGGCAAAATGAATCTTTTGTCCGAAACCAAACGGATTCTTTTCTTCGTTGCCCCTCGATATCCCCACTACGCACGCGTTTATTAGATGGCCGCGACGGTTGCTACGTACGCATTCTTCCGAATATTCGACGAAGGAATTGTTGGGTTATCGATGGTACATTGGCCATATCGACCTTACGTTTTGATGGCGTGACACAACCACAACTCAATCCGCATCAGAGACAAGGCCACACACACCGGAAAGTCAGCAACCAGATGTTTACGGTGTTCACTGCGTACCCTCAATATTCTCAAGTACATATAATAAATCTTGGCATTTCCACACCTAAGGTTCTTTAGACCATCTTCTATTTCGAGCGTTATTTACATTTTTGCCTACTAGGGGAAGATAAGGAGAAGTTGGTTTTCTCACGTTTTTTTATCTTCCGTTAGCGACTCTTTCGGGGGCGGCTAAGACCCTTCCTAGTCCACCAACCTTCTTATTAACCAATCAGAAACAATGTCCATCACGCTCACTTTCCTAGCAAAAGTATCCTTAACAAATCGGCTCATCTCGTGCCCTTAGACACACCCATCACTAGCTTTCCTCCGCCACAGCATCATCAACTTCACTTATTCTCTATCTTTAGAACAGTCAACATGTTTACCAAGTTTCTACCCTTAGATCAGTCGCGTGCTTAACTTATCGGTGTAATTACCTTTCATATGAAGTTATTGAAGTAAACTGTGATTTATACGTGTCAATTCAGTGTATATTCAATTGGTGATTATTAAGTTCATAATAAAGAGTGATAAAAGGGAAGTTAATAGTTGTGTTACGACTCAACCTTCTTGTCCTTTAAAACCTACGTCTCCAGTTTACGTGACAATGGCATAGCGCTTTGTGTCGCGAAGCTGTTGGAAAATTCCGTGGTCTAGTGCAGCCACAGACTTATTTTCACTGGTAAAACAACCTCTGGTCGATTATTTACTCCGGTCCGGACTTAGTCACGTTCGAGCATAGTTGATAAATGTTCGAACTGGATTTTCTAATTAATTTTCTAACTAAGCGGACGAGCGAAGAAATTGCTTTAGATTCCTATGTTTACACGAGCAATCGTGTTACGCCTGCTTGAACGTGTTATCAGGTCGCACTCGGTATATCGCGACACGAATCTTCGAAATTTTTCGTGTCATCCTCTGTACAGTTAGCTATGGAACGCTGGTTTAATGTCGGTACGGATAAAAATCCGAAGGAGTGGCCAGCTGAAAGTCCCGCAACGTTAACGGGAGCTTCATCCTCGCGATAACCAAGCAATTAAAAACAAATTTAACTTGGTTCCGTGCGACACAAAGCGAATAGGAGGACAGTCTGGTAATAATTGGTTGTCACAATAACGAATCGTCTGGCCGTTACTAACGAGACACCACGTTTGTTAATTGTTTCCTCCGTGCATCCGTTCTCCGTACTTTTGCTCGTTTTGCCAAACGTTCTGCACTGCTCCCCCTCCCCTCACCCCACACGAATGTATTTTTATCTGCCACTTGATCACAAGACTCGCAAACACTCTACGATGAAATACTAATTGATTGTGCTGATGATATTGTCTTTCGTGGGTAGCAATATTTTATACGAATCTCTTAAATGTTAAAGAATCCAACTGCAAATTTTTATCCGATAACGAATAACGGAAGGAAATTAATTTGTGGCAAATTGACCACAAATTGGCCAGGCCAATTAAGATCAAATCAATGTTATTTGTAAGTGACGAATCAATTAATAAGCTCAGATCAAATAAGGTCAAACCGATCAATGTACGACTGCGAAATCAATTAATGAGCTGAAACAAATCAATTTGTAAATGGTGAATCGATTAATAAGCTCAAATCAATAAATTTGCGACCCCCGAATCGATTAATAAGCTTAAATAGATCAATTTGTAGGTTTCGTATCAATTAATAAGCTCAAATCAATCAATTCACGACCCACAAATCAATTAATAAGCTTCAACAGATCAATTTGCAGGTGTGGAACCAATTAATAAACTCGAATCAAATGATTTATAGGCGCCGAATCAATTATTATGCTCAAATTTATCAATTCGAAAGTACCAAATGAATTAACGAGCTCAAATGAATGAATAAGCTTCAATCAATCAATTTACAAGCCACGAATCAATTAATAAACTTCAATAGATCAATTTGTAGGTGGCAAATCAATTAATAGGCTCAAATCAATCAATTTGCCGATGTCGAATCAATTAATAAGCTCGAATCAAATGATTTATAGGCGTCGAATCAATTATTATGCTCAAATTTATCAATTCGAAAGTACCAAATGAATTAACGAGCTCAAATGAATGAATAAGCTTTAATCAATCAATTTACGAGCCACGAATCAATTAATAAACTTAAATAGATCAATTTGTAGGTGGCAAATCAATTAATAGGCTCAAATCAATCAATTTGCCGATGCCGAATCAATTAATAAGCTCGAATCAATCAGTTTATAAGCGTCTAATCAATTATTGTACTCAAATCTATCAATTAGAAAGTACCAAATGGATTAACAAGCTCAAATGAATTAATAAGCTGCAATCAATCAATTTACGAGTGCCAAACCAATTACTCGACTCAAATCAATCAATCTAGAACTTCGAAATCAATTACTAACCTCAAATCGATCAATTTAGAAGTCCCAAATCAATTACTACACTCGAATCAATCAATTTAACAAGTGACAAATCAATTACCATGCTCAAGTCCATCAATTTCTACGTGCAAAGTCAATGTTTCAGACAAGCCTTTTTTTTTTTTTTTTTTTTTTTCTTAGATAGGTTTCGTTTTTTCACACATCTGTCCAAACATACGTATTCTTAATCCTTACGAGAGCAGCTAAAAAGACGCGATCATCCAACAAGTGTATAAATAAATTTGAAGCTTCCATATTGGGAATTTTTTATATATACAGGATGGGTCACGTAATAGTTTCCGGTTCTAACTCCGTTGCCAATGCAGTCACGAAAAAATATCAAAGAGAAAAGACGAATGGTTCAAAGAGTACTATGTCCGCACGACCACGCTTTTGTAGGCGTACAATGGTGCACGTGCAATCAACTAGTGCATTATATTTTTAAATGGATATGCATATTTTTTTACGTAGGTAGATTCTCCTCTAGTCGATCCACGACGTAAAAAAGTATCGGGGATGCAATGGTAAAAAAATTATCAGTCGTCGAGATATTAAAAAAAAAGAAGAAGAAAAATACACCTTTATAAAGGAAGATGCTTAAATTAAAAAAAAACGATGCTCGTGCAATTTGCGTAATTGTCGACTTTGAACTGTCCGCTCATAACAAAAACGTCTACGTATTTATTCGTTATTTAAAAAATAGGATTTAGTTAGATCCTATAAGTACTACTGGAGAAATTAAAACAATGGATGATACTGATTAACCCGGTTACGAGGACAATTGTACAACGTTGTTTGAGATGTTTAAGATATGACAGAGAAGCTTTTAAGCATCTTCTTTAGTAAGGACATATTTTTTGAAATATCTCGGCGGCTAATAATTTTTTTACCACCGTATATCTTTTAATGCGTTTATAAGAAATAATACAATCATTCATCTCATATGCACCACATTACACTTCTTAAAAAATCACGCTCCTACGGACGTCCTACGTACTCTTCGAAGCGTTCATGTCCCCTTTGATACCCTTCCGTAACTGCACTGGTAACGGAGTTATAACCTCAAACTATTGGTCCATACATCGACATAAAACCTTGTGAAAAATGTCATTAAAAGATACAAAATTATTGCGAGAAATATAGAAACAGCAGTCGATCATCCGGACTAGGTTTAACCTAACCCAATTTAACCCAATAATAGGATTAACCTAACCTGACTTAGCACGACGATTTACGTAACTGTGCATACACAGATACAAATCCATTTGCAAATAAAAACAATGTCTCTGAACGATGTCTGATCGAATCAATACGCATCTCCTCTTCTCGTTACAAAGTTTGGCGATCCTTTAGATTTAACCTAACCCAACAGTACGGTTAACCTAACCTGACTTAGCGCGACGATTTACGTAACTGTGCATACACAGATACAAATCCATTTGCAAATAAAAACAATGTCTCTGAACGATGTCTAATCGAATCAATACGTGTCTCCTCTTCTCGTTACAAAGTTTGGCGATCGATCCTTTACAGGAAACAAATAACAAGAATACCGATACAAAGATAGAAAGTAGTAAGGTCTTCTTGGAAATGTAAAGGTGACTTTTAGACATCGACCTGAACAACACCGGTGCTAACAATATTAAAAGAATCATTGACTATCGGGTGCGACTATGAATAGAATATGTTCATCCGTTAATGTCATGTGGCTTTCTATTACAGGCGATCGATGAATCTACGAAAGAGGCAGCGTTCGCGAAAATCGCTTCAACATCTGGCAGGATCCATCACCGGAGAGAAACGCATAAAAGCCTAAAGCAAAAGTATATAATTTGCCGCGTCGCGACACACACAGCTCCTGCTATAGTCGTGTCTCTATAATAACTCGTAATGTATATGTTTCTGAAAGCGAAAGCTTCTAATGCAAAACGGCCGGTCACGCTTGCGTTCGTGCAAAACCGGTGAGAAAGCAAGGACTCGCTTTCCTCGCTGTTTATTAAAGCGCCACACTATGCTCGATAAATCCTGACTTTTGCAGCTTGGTCAAATAATTAATCCTATCCACGCCTATCCAAGCTGATCTAAATGAAACAGCAGATTCGAAAGAGAAAACCTATAGAAAACGATCGTTCTCCAACGCTACAATTATTATCGTCTTTCAACCAGTTAATTGCGTTTCGCGAGCATACGCGTCCAACAAAAACTTTATCTCGCCGTGTTTCACGCGTATACTCGTCGCCCTTTGTGTTAGCTTACCCACTCCATGGCCTAAGCCCATGAGAAATGTCTAAAACTAAATTCCGCGGCTAAATGGTTAATATTTGGTTGGCAAATAAGTGATTGCGGATCTTGTCATTAGGTAGTATTGACAAAATCCCCAATCACTTAGTTACCAACCCAATAGGTGTAATATTATGGATGTATGATAATAATATATACAGGGTGCGACAGAAAATTAGAACAAATATGGAGTAAAATTTTGTCGGTGAAGGTTCAGTTTTCGAGAAAATCGACCTTGAAAATGGATCAAGTATACTGAACGTGGCTGTATATGTATATATATATATATATATATATATATATATATATATATATATATATATATATATGTGTATATTGTGTATATATGTGTATATATATATACACAATAGCAGACGAAAGAACAATGAAAGGACAAGCGATGGAACAGAGGTAGAATTTTACAAAATAGAATTGTAACTATTGAGATATGTGTAACTTTATGTGCCAGACTAGATTGACCGCGTAGTAGTGATACATGTATGTGAATATGAGTGTGGGGAAGTATGTGTGTGTGCGCGGTGCCTCGAAAACAAAGGAATGTAAACTCTTCGGTTAACAGTCTGGTATGGCAGAAGGTGAGACGCGTGCAAGTGTGTATCGATGAATATCTTTGGAATCGTTTATCAAATAAATATATAACTATTTTAATATAAATTCTAAGTGTAAATTTAATGTTCCTATACCATTATTTCGGCAATTAAGATCCAAAATTCTCGACAGTAACTGACAAAAGCAGCGATGTAATCGAAAAAAGCTGTACGACTGTTACCGATATAGTACGAAACATTCCACGTAAGAATCGATTCAAGATGGAGGGAACAAGGAACATCACGAAATAGCTTTATCGAAAAAATGAATTTTCGACATTTTCGTCCGCTAGGAAAAGAATAACATTCGATGAATTCAACCGTGTAAAATGAAGCTCACGCGTTACGTATTGTTAGACGTCCTAAAAAGAATAATTAATCAAATGTCAATCATTTTCATTTGTCTTTTGTTGCAGTGTGCAGAGCGAGCTAGGTGAAGTTGTCAATCCCCAAGTGTAAATTTGTAAAAGCCAAACAGTACTCTACTACTACTACTACTACTACTACTACTACTACTACTACTACTTTATCCAATCGAAATCTTTGTTTGTCCCCTCAAAAAAAAAAAGCAAAAGGATCACCAAGTGAAAGTTGAAAAAAGTTTCACATCGGTGCCCCATGAACTTCTTCGTTGACTTTTAAATGCCATACGACCGCCCACAATTTAACCACATTTATCTACGAAGAATTTTCGTTCTGCTATTCTGAAAATAAAAATTGTGGGCTCTTTTATTAATTTTTCTCTGACGATAACTCTTTTTTCGAGGAGAGGACGAACGAAAATTCTGGCCGTACAAACGTGCACAAATGTTAACTCACTTAAAAATCAAAGGGAAGCTTCATGAGGCGACACTGAAGTCAAATATTTTTCATTTTCGTTTAGTGATAATTTCTTCTATTTTTAAAGATAGACGAACGAAAATGTTGGTTCGACAAATGTGGTCAAATCGTGGACAAACGACCACCGCTTCACCTAGCGTCCAACTTAGCAACTTCGTCCAACTAACAGAGTGGACATTTCCTGTTTTCAACCAGTACACCTTTCTGTCTTTAAATTCTTTAATTCCGTCTTATGGAGACGTTTTCAACGTTATAATCGTCGTGGTTTGATAGTTTCGCAGTTGCAGTTCCCATTAAATGGAAAATCACCAGCAATGCCCATTACTCGTTCTTTACCCTTCAATTTCAAACTTCCTTTTGTCTGTCGTCGGATATTTGACGCCGAAAGCGTTGCGATCGCATCGAGCGTACAAGGTTCTGTATCGAAAGTAGCTTGTGTCAGCAATAACGTTCGAGGCAATCTCGATCTATTTTTGCCACGTTCGAAATGATCGGCTACACGCGAAAATCACGCACGCATCAGGGCCACCTGCGACTTTTATCGCCGATTAAAGCGAATTCGTAAACCCTCGTTTCCTCTCTTTATTGGAAACTGGATCAAGCACAACTTATCTCGCTGATCGATTTCACAAGTTACAGCGCCAACGACCCATAAGGAGATGACTACACTGCGAACGTTTATGCATGGGAAGTTTATTTATTTGTAGGAAATTTTGAAAGTGCAAAATTGTAGTCAATGTGTGTATAATGCGAAGAGGTATGTATGTTAGTTATTTATTAATTATTATTATTATTGTGATATTATGATTATATATGTAGTATATTATATAGTATAATTATGATTATTATTATTTTTATTATGTCAGTTATTTACCAATGATCTAAAAACTGAACTTGGTTCTTCGTTACAAACATAAAATACAACCAGAACATAGCTAAAGACACGAAACACGAACTTGCAAGTAAATACGATGGGAGGAAAAGATATATTATAATATAAATATATATCTTATGATTTTAAAATAATATTTTATATAAATTATTATATTTAAATATTTAATTATATATTAATTAGTTTCTTTCAATTCATGCCTTAAATATATATTAATAATTAGTAATTATATATATATATACATATATATACTAAAATCAATTTTTCCCATTTTTTTCATTTTTATGATAATTTATTATATTTTATTTATAACACATATAAAACGAAAAATATCGTGTATCTATTGTTTCTTTATAAAACGAAAGAAACTTACTCGACAACCTAATAGAATTCTCGTAATATTTGAAAGTAGAAACCAATTGCTGTTCCAGTACCTCGTTACTTGTTCCATAAAAAAAAATTCACCCTTAATCGTATTTATTTACGAAAATATGAGTCCGCGTAACCATCCTCCATCCAGTTGCTAATTGCAAAAAATCGCAAAGAAAACGTTCGCGAAACGATAACCAACGCGTAACTTTGGAAACCGTCTGACGACGAGTAGAAAGCACGCTCGAGTTAAAATGTCGAACGTTACCGGCTCTACAAAGCTCAATTACGTAACGAAACAACGAAACTTTGAACTTTGGAGCCGATCATACAAATACTTTGTCCGAGTTGGCGAACGAAACGATTTGCGAACCAACGATCATTGCGAAACAAAGTGGAAATCTGTAGCGAGATTTCGCGATTCTGCAAGCTCGGGCCATCGGATCGATGCAAACTATCATCGAGGTTGGCTGCTGGAGGATGCATTAATTACCAGTTTCCTGTTTTCGTTCGCTGAACCATCTGATCTTTAACATGGCGCGATGGCCTTGTTGCCACGACGCGGCTAGAAAACGCGTCGCTTTTCAACTATCGGTGTAACGCGATCCGTAAATGCGATTTTCAATGGGATTACGCTTTCATGGAGCACGGTAACGCGAGTATGTTTCAATCAGCGAGCGGCAATTTCTACACGGAATACGGCGACAGAAGAGAGACTGTTGATTAGGTAGTTCCGGCAGAGATCGAATCAAACGTTCAAATTGAAGAGTGTGGCGCGAATTGGAAAAAGAAGCAGAATTGGAGGTTACTCGGTTGATATAGATTACAGAGAGAAGCTTCAGAAAGAGCGAAATTGGACGTATAGTACGCGAAACGGACGGATAGCTATGTCCGGTGGAATTCTGTTTATTTGAACTGTTGTTATTTCTGTATTTAAAGATAAGATCATAATAGGTATTATTTTATTCTTTGGATAAATCTATCACACCGTTCTGAGCCGAAAAACCTTCATTGCACTTTCTTACATGGACTAGGAATAAAAATAAAAGAACATCTTAAACCTATCGATTACATCTATCGATTGTATCTAGAACTACCTTCTAGTTACTATTTATTGTAACTAGCGCATCTGCATATAGATGGCGAGCACGAACTCACGTTGTCATTTTCAACTTTTTCGTCCACTTACATCGTTCGATTAATATTTTACTATGGAAGTTTTAGAAATTACTAGTACGTGTTTAATATCTACTGGAATATCTAGCGAAATTGATTGCTTTTTAATTAATTTTTTGTCCTTGTGATTAGCCTACTGTGTGGTCAATTGTTTAGTACGTATATTTGTATGTAGGGATTTTCGAGAAAAATGAATAATGAATTTTATTATAGAGATATGGTTTTAATTTAAAAGTAAATAATAAATAAAGATAATAAAAGAAATATATTTTTTGCAGAATTATTCGAGTAATAGTACGAAGAATTTTTCGTTACGGTGTAATTGTTTACGAGTATATATAAATATAATTCTTAGTATTAATTTATCAGACGAATAATCTAGCAAGTAACGATAAACTTACTAATCTGCCATTTCGAGAAAAATTAATTATAAAAATCAATATTACAACAAATGGATAATATCATTCTATCCGGGTTATTCGATTAAACTTTTATTCGGATAAATTTTTAACACGAATAATTGCTTGCTCGAATAAATACTTGTTCGACTGAATATTTATATTTGTTCATCGGTGGTGAATAAAATTCCATTCTCTATCTTTATTCATTATTCGAATAAAACTCTGCCCAACACTGTTTCAGAATACGCGTTCGTGTAAATGAATATACGGTCGAGCGTAGTTCGAATAATTCGATCAGTTACGAGTTCGTATATCAACCGACGGTAAACAAAAACTGGTTTGTATAAACGAAGTTCTACCGTATATTCTCCTGCCATATTATAGTTCTCTCTATATCGAGCAACTTCTGTTAATAAAGTCTTTTTATATCTCCAAAAACAACGGAGATAGTCAAGCGTTAATTCTTATTGAACCACCCTGTATACAGGGTGTCCACGCTATCACCAGCTAACGTTTTTCTCGCAAACGATAAATACGATAGATATGACATAGATACATATGATATCTACAAAATTAAAGTTAGGATACCTTTTGAATTAATCTAAGAAGTTGTTAATTAAGTTTAAACTAAGTTTTCCACAATGTTATCCGAGTACCCTTTCTCGTAGAACGACGAGAAGGTTCGATGATACGCAAGAAGAAAAGGAAGATCAGCATTTAAAAAGATAATGCAACTGCAAAATGTACGTTTTTGCGCTTGTGAAAAAGATATTGTCATTATTCATCGAATTTCCTCTTTCATTTTTTCCTCATACTTATCGTTTGCGAGAAAACGCTAACTAGTAATAACCTGAACACCCTGTATACGAAAGTGAAATTCTATCCATTGGATCGAAAAAGCCACGAAACAGAGGTGGAAGAAACGAAGAATTTGTTCAATTAGCGCGTAACTTACTATAGTTTCGGGATCAAGAAAAAGAGAATATAAACAAACGGCAGAGACACGTGACAGCGTAACGCGATTTTGCGATAATTGGCGAGGTACATAAATTACGGTGATTAAGTAAGTACCACGTCTTTCTCATAGCCAGTCGATGTTTCGTGTCGATAAGAAAAGAAAGCAAAGGAATAAGTATACGATAGAGAGATCTCGCGATGCGCTGCTGCCGTGCGCTATTGTTTATTGTCCACGCTGGAAAGATAGCCGAAAGAAGAGTCTTGTTTCCTTTCACTTGCACTCGCGTCATGGATAAAGAAACACCAATCGTGACTAGCGAATACGATAGACTCTGCATTGACCGTGTGTCGCGGAAACGGGATAAAAACCTGCTTATTCAAATAAGGTCTGAATGGATGACGTCGATCTTCGTGCGAAATAAAACGCGAATACAGGGTGTCTCGGTAATCTTAGTGATGCTACGTGTGAAAATAAATTGAAGATAGATAGAATAGAATCTTCTCACGCGGCACTTGCTTTTCGATAAAATCGAATTTGAAACTTTATCATTTATTTATTGTTAAACATTTGGAAATTTCTCTAGCACTGTTGCAACGAGACATTCGTATATTGGTAAAATTTGATAACAATCGGAGAATTTATATAGAAATTGCAAAATATTTTTATTGCAAACGTGTATTTGATAAAAAATTAGTATACAGCGTGAATAGCAATCTTAAGCGTACAATGAGCGTTAAGTTAGGTTAGGTTAAATGTAATCCCACTGAATATCGAAGCTTATTATTCTTCTTCCTGTAACCGCGTTTGTTTACCGGACAAAATGCGTGACAAAATTTCTTTTACGATATTCACAATGATTACAAACTTAAATGGGTATCGATGTTCTTAAAGCTGATGACTCTCACAGGAGCACTCGTAGCTCACAAAAGGAGACTAATTTAATTGTTCTTAAGTTAATCGAACCTTACCTGCTAATATCCGTAGGTGTCAATAATGGTTGTTGTATATGGCTGATAAAGATCACTGATGCGATAGATAACTGTCTCTTTAAACGATTTTGCGATCTCCGTGAAATATTATATACTTTCACTAAATCAAAATTCACTAAACGAGTCTCGTTAGTTTCTACATACATTTCCAGATCTGTTCGAAACTCTACCAACAAGATCATGATAGCGACGCCGACAGCGCTAATAGAAATTTCCAAATGTTTCGTACAACACGCACAATATAATCAAGATAAAAGATATCTACGACCGTATATAGTAATACCGTCGTAAGCATGTCCAAATATCGAACAAAGAACCAAACGATTGACAAACTTACAGAAACTCATAGAGGGCGTTGTACTCTGATCCAGATGAACTTTCCTCTTCTGATCTAACAGGTTATGAAAACGAAATCTTAAGAAGATAACTGTGCCTCTGTAATATGTATACACAAGTGTCGAATTACCGCGAGCGGCTAAGAAAAGTGAACGTCAGAGGAAACGAACGTGCACACTAGCTGTGGAGGGAGAGACTAGAATGAGAAAAATAGAAAAAGGAAGAGAAAGAGAGAGAGGGAGAGAAGAATCGCGATCCGTTCCACTAGTTTGCACCGCGACGAGCAACAGTGCCAGAGAGAGAATAGGGGAACATCCTGTCATGGAAATTCACGTCCCCGGACGGAAGTTTGAGGGAGACCACGAACGAGATACGTCGTCGAACCGACAGTTGCACGGATTGTTCGCGCGACGCGTACGCGATAATTCGAACTGGCAGGCACAGAACCAGATCTGCGCAATTTGTTGGACATGGCGCGCCTCACAACCATCATCCATAGAGTATATAACCGATAAACGAAAGACAATTAGTCAGATCGAATACACGTTCGTCAATGCGTAATCGCGCGTAGCCAACGTACGGGGAACCAGGAAACTATTCGAACTGATTCCAAGTATACGGGAACAGTATACGTAACTAGATTTTTATGCGTTTATAGAAAATCTGGAGATGTAGGGGGTGTACAGAATAACATGCATATAAGATGCAGAAATATATGAAATATCCAAAGTATGGTACAGTTTATCAGTGGCGGATTTAATCCTTCGGGGACCTGAAGCTAATTGATTATTCTTTACGCATTTTTCACGCAGTCTAGAAAACGCAAAAATCTTCCGGAATGTTTCGTAATGGGCCTATCGAGTGCTCGATGAGCGTCTCGAACATTCGTACGACGTACTGTTTCAACAAATATCGTTCTAACCAAGCTAACATTTTTACGGCAGTCTTCGCGTACTAACAAACGTATTTTACTAATCTTTTCGACAAGTACGTTTGGGCCCCCATATCCTTCCCGTGTTTGTCGCTTATATAGCGTCATTAACGTCAAGATAAATCCACTTCTGTACTTTATAATATTTAATAGATAAGACAATTTTTGGTTTTAGATTTTACTTCGGGCAATGTGCAGCATCTTCCGCGGAAATGAAATTGGTTTTAACCAATCGTACTGATGAACATCTAGCCGAAAAAGGTCTTAACTTTAGAAATCGGCGAAAGATTGTGATCATACAGAGCGGTGAGCGGTAAGCGGTGAAACAAGCGATGGCACACAGCCATTGCTAGCGCTTCAAATATCAATTTTGCCGTTTACCGCTTACCGCTCTTCGTATAATCACCGTCTTACCGATCGCAAAATAAAAAATAACTCAAACCTAATCGAATACTCGCGATTTCTAATGCATACAGAGCAAACCATACAATAGGTTGCATAGTAAATTTTAAAAAAGGTATCGTCAAAATCCACGTGGACGTCACACATCAACAGGTTGACCGAAATTCATTACACCTTATTTTCGTGACAAACGACTGGAAATTTTTACAAAATCTCATTCTAACCGAATATTTTATAATCCGGATACTATACTAGAGCAGAATTTTTCATCCAAATTAGAGTTTCTTTAATTATGTATATTGGTGAAAATATGAGTTTGCATAAATATCCGCGGTCTAGTTATATCATAAAATAAAAGACTTATTTGATTTTAGCCAGAAAATCAAATCCACCGTAAATGGTGAAAATTTCGTTGGTTACCGTTAACCATCATCGATGGGCCGAAATTGATTTTGGTTACGAATTACGAATAAACATTATGGGTAACGCAAATATTTTACGACTACTGTATGACAACCGTAATAACCAGTATTGGTGATTAACCATTTATCCGCGATGGAATTGTTTTTGGTTTCTAATATTATTATTGTATTATCGATGATGAAAATACGTATCAATCAACAGTAACCATTATTCATAACAGGAAATATTTCTCATTATTTAGGAATGGTTGTTCTCTAACTGTTCTCTTCGCCGATAATTATTCACGAAGAAAAAGTTATTCGCAAAGAAAAGCAATTTGACTGCAATTTGAATACAATCAACGTATGATAGAAATGAAGAAGCGGAGAGAATGTGCAATTACTTTTAGTATGATTTTCTAGTATTCTAGAAGCTACTCGAATTTGGATGGCGAGCAAAGATTTGCGTTTAGTTTGCGTAGATTCATTAGCTTATTATTATTTGTCGAATTGTAAAAAGAAAAAAGAGAGAGAGAAAGTTTGCCAGATCGTAGAACAAAATTTAATGCTTTCACTCGATACCGTTGCAGAGACGAATTTTTCTAGAACATAGGAACTTAGCTCTTTTAATTAAATATTTTCAATTTTCTCCATTTGAATTAGCGTGTTTCAATTTCAAACTTGGAACGTAGGTTGAGTAGTCGATTAAGAGTAGATTTCTAGAAACTCGATGCTCTGTGTTTATCTTCCGGGTGAACTTTCGAGGCAAAGAATGCAAAGGGAGGAATAAAGTGCACCGGCATCGTTCTGGCCTGTTTGGAATGCGTACTATTCCTGGAGATTCTTGAGCAACTCGTTGCACCAACTCGTTGACCAAAGAAAAATCCCCTTGCACTGTATCTTAATGTGCAATTTGATATTTCCAATAGTAGTTCTCGTATAAGAAATCCTATAGCACTTTAACTGTTTAATATTAAACCATAAAGAGGCAGTGTTCCATTAACGCAACATTATCTTCGCAATTCTTTTTTTCAATTAATTTAGAATAAAGAAATTAAAGTATTTGTAACATTATGGAAACTACATATATAGTACTAGATCCTTAATGAGTTAAAATACTTTTTTTTACAAAAATAAATTTATCATATCTTTCCCGTGTAGTCTTTATATGTCAAATGCTTTATAACACGAAATAGCCATAAAAAATCCTGAAATATCTGTATATTTTTTGTGAAGACTAAAAGTAGAAAATACATATAAAGTGATAAAAAATAGAAAAAAAAATGACTCCGATCCTGCCAGGATTCGAACCTGGAATCTTCTGATCCGTAGTCAGACGCGTTATCCGTTGCGCCACAGGACCAACTCTCTATCTTACCTTTAAATTTAACATAAGCGGTACACATATAAATCTTATATTGAAGAAACTGCGAATGTAAAACTTAAATACTAACAGACATCTTCAAATTTTACATGAATTACTTAAAGTATAATAAAAACGGTCAAAAGAAAAGAAGGAAAAATAAAAGAAAGTGCATAGTTATACGCGTTATGTTGCAAAACAGTTTTGCTCGTCTAATTGCCAGTTTACGATCTTTTAAAAGAGAGCAAAACAGATTTTAAAAGAGAGCATATATTTATAAAATCTCAGGAATGACAGTCAACCCCTGACATTTAACGTGAACTAATGTTTAAACAATGTACGTAAACACCGGGAGAAATTGTTAACGAGTCAACGAGCCAGATATCGGAATCGCGTTGTATGTATTATTATATGACATTAAATGTCATCGTGATGGAATATCGACTCACCGTGGCCAAACGGAACAGAGCGTTAGAATGAAAAAATAAGGCACGCACAACGAGATTGGGAACGCGGGCGATACACGTTCGAACGTGCACGGCACACAACTCCGACTTTCGAAACAATACACACCTCGTGACACTTCCGCGAAACAATAATAATCAACACTATCAAACGATCTTTCTAACGTTGGTTCATTTTTCGAACGATCGACGATACACACCCAATAAAAAGGTTTTCCAGAATTATTCGTGTTCGACGAGAATAGTAAATTGTTCGTTGATTAAAAAAGGAAAAAAAATTCAGACGTACGAGTTACTGAAAAAACACGTAATTCAACGAGTAACGTCAATGTCACCCCGCCACTGTCCATGGAATAACAGGAGGGTGTCGATCCAGTCGAAGAAATTTGGAAAAATCGCGTTTCGATGTTTGCCACGAATAATTGATCATTCTTCACTCACCCTTCAGAGTTAGATCAGTCACGTGAACAACATAACTACGCGCGTCCTGTTCAAATACTCGAAAACACGAGCGAAACAGACCGAGAGCTGTCACAAACCGTCGTTACACTCGCCATTTTGATTTACACTGACACTCAGAAACGACCAGCGAGGTGTTTTACCGCCAGTACGCATGCGCGCGACAGGTGGCTGCCCGGGAGTTGAACAATGTCTGTATACAACACGTCGTTCATATTCTAACCGAAAATTTCTAATAAATGGTTACTTGTTTAATGCAACATTAGAATATTTTAGAATCGTAAAATTATATAATAATCATAAATTGTGCGTATATGTGGGTATATAGGAATTATTGAAATGTACGGAGTTCTACTACCAATGCATTTTCATATTGAAGTTCCTACGTCTTGCGAGGAACTTACAACTGCTTTACCGGTTTAATGTCATTCCATATGTTATCGACTCAGCATAGAATACTACTACAACGCCAATAGTAGATGGAATACTTCAAACTACTTGCATATGGTATACAATGTTCTAATGTCGGTCAAGTCGCATACTTCCTGTTCATCTCATTCCCAATTTTTGATTAATAAGTTATCCTCTGTGTTTCCAACATTCCAAACATTGATTAATCAAATATGTATATACATGTATATGTAATAATATGTATATATATATATATATATATATATATATATATATATATGTAACTGATGTCTTGATGCCAAAGTAAAGACTACGTAATAAATGTAACAAAATTTAAATGTTCAATATGTATCAATGAATATTAAATTGATAAATTAGAAATTTACAAATATTTTTAGATAACATCGATTATTGTTCTAATGATATTAGGAATCATACGAAGTGTTATGCTTTCTGTATCGTATATTGCAATTCAAATTACACATATTTACAAATTTGGTCGTAATATATTTACAATAATACTTTAACTAAGAACGGTTTGAAAACTAGATAAATTTTCTATATATTTTGTGAACATTGACATTTACATAGATTTCAAGAATTGACAGAAATTGATCAACAAGAATAGACGAATTTTATTAATGGACAAAAATGTGCTTATTCTATATCTATACGGTACATACACCAAACGATAGGATTATGTCTTAAATTAGTCTCAAAGTTAACAGGTTATTCCTATGTACAGAATATTTTCATACAAAGTACAATATCATTGACTATTTCCTTCGACACCATGAAAAATAAGTTCGAAATTATTTTGTTCGTATATTAATGTACACACATATGTACATAATCGATAATACATGTTTTTATTATTTTTCATACTATTGCTGTAAATACTAGAAAATATCATTTTTTCAACGTTTTTTAAAATATCGATAGAAAACCGTTTACTGTCGCAGTTATCAAGAATGCAATGAACTAACTTTACATATTACAGTCTTACCACATTTCAAAACCGTGAGAACTCTATTCCATTGAACATATATCAATACATGTATCAATACATGTATAATATAAATACAAATTATAAGACATTTATGTCAATGGAAGTTCGTGCTATTTATTCACATGGAAGCACAGTGCTCTCTTTATCACTAATCTTTTTTAAAAAAATATAGCTATTTTCACTTTATACTCAGTTCAAACAATATTTATATCATCTTACATTATAACATTTCACAATCCTGATATTTCTTTACAACAGAATCTTCCTCCTAACTTCAATTACCGGAAATAAAATATATCTATAAAATATATATAAACTTGTTTAAACAAAATATTCGTTCATCTAAAAATTTTATAAAAATCTGTAACTGCAAATTCATACAATAACAATCCTAGTTTTATAGTGATACTATATATCTTACAACAGCACGAATTATTATGCAAATGGTATAAAAAAGATATCGCATTGGCTGGGATTATTTCATACTTGTTTCATATTTTCTGCATCTTAATTGCAAACATAGATTAAATATATTTTCTATCCCTAATATAGCAGTGAAGTTCTTAAATACTCTTTCTACCATCATAATCCTTTTCTATAATTATGATAATATTCACTATTAGAAATAGACTTACAAATAACAAGATTCATAAAAAAAATAAATTTATCTTTAATATATATATATATATATAGATAAAGAGATGTGATGCTTTTTCGAAAATGCCACGAACTTCCAGAATCTAGTAAAATTACTTGGAATTATTTTACAAGTACAAAATTACTATTCAACGATAGTAACAAAATATACAACAAAAATGTATAATCTATTTCGTTTCAATGTTTCTTAATTGGTAACTATTATAAAATAATTAATAGAAACGCAGTCTTTTACGAAATGGTACTGAAACATTGGAATTACACGATTCGTTAATATTCTTATCTCGTTATTCATTTTTGTTTAAGGCTTAACACATTCGCTGCTACAAAAATATAGTTTCTCTACCTCTGAAATTACACAGTTGTCGTCAGAAATGTCTCTATTTTAGGTGATATCTGTTAACACACTGTTCATTATTGTTTTTGTCTTTCTAAGTCTTTCGTTAAAGCTTATAAAAACAAAAACGCAACAGTTAAGAGAACAGCGTTATTTAAATATGTAGTTAAAGCGACGCAATATTGCATCAGTAGCAGCAAAAATTGTTAACGTTAGATTAATTCATATTAAATGCCGTTTTATACAATAAAGCTTTAGTTGTACGTAGTTTCTTCATATGTATCGTATTTGATCATAATAATTTCAGTATCGTTTGATATGCCTTTTGAAAACTAACTATTTTGTGTCATTACCTCTGATCCATAACAATTTTGGAATTAGTCAATTGTAGAATTCAAAAAGTCTACAAATAGAGCTGATATGATTTCTTCGTTTATAAATTCCTTTGAAATAATTTCCGCATTAAAAAATTGCTTACGTGGAATTGGAAACATCTTTAGTCTCCCCCAAATTCTATATTTAGATTTCCAGAAACCTTTATGCTGCCAACATCACTACTTTTTCCAAATTTAAATTTCGCAAGAAAATCTTCACATCGAATACACGTGACTTATATAATAAATTTCTTCTTTAACGTGGTTGATAATTAATAATGTGACAGAATTGAATGCGTGGTATTGGCGCGCGAAATTCAAACTTGAAAGAAAACGACATTCATACGCTCCAATCTAATACATGTGTATGTGTATATATATATATATATGTAACAAAATCTTTAGTCTTAACTATCTATTTTTATAAAATAATATATCATTGTTACCACTCTTCTCATAACAATAAAATAAATTCATTTCCTTGAGCATTTTTTAAGCTTCTACCATTCTATTTTTTCTCGATTTATAATCCATTCAGAACCAAACAATAAGATAACGTGTAAAAGTTGCGTAAACGCAACATTATTAGAAAAAAGATACACCAAACAAGTTCTATAATTTTCAGAAGTTCAACTTTTTTCAAATTGGCAATATTATGAAATTTAGGTGAAAGAAGAAATGCTAAAGATAAAAACATCGAATAAATTTTTAGAATTTCATAATCACGATATAAATTCGATTAGATTGGATAATGCGAATTAACAAAACCATGATAGAATTATAAATGAAATGTTACGTTAACGCAACGTTGGTCCTTAAATAGATTACTCGCTCGACACGTCGCTCTCCGATTGACTACTCTCTCTTTCCCTTCTTGTGCTATACTCAACGAAACAGAAAGTAGTGGTACCAATAACGATCGTTACCGTTAAGATTAGGAGTTGTATATGGAGGTAAACGACATTACTGTAAGCGAAACTTACCGCAGCCGCGACCGATTGGCAAAATTTAAACAGTGCGAAAGCTGGTGCACTTCGTTGTGGAAATAATATGCCTAATAACGAATAGACCTGGGTATTGAAACAGGCATCTCCAAAACCCAGAGCGAGACTTCCAGCCATTGCCAAAACTGGCGAGGGAGTGATATATCCTATGCCGTCGGTATCTGCGAATGGCGAGTCGTTCGGTAGATTCAAGAAAATGGAAACGAAAGCGAATAAATGTGCGCAAAACCCGGTAAGCACCACCGACCACACGCCACAGACACGAGATACCTTCGAGCCAAATATGCCAAAGAGAGCTCCGCCAACCACTTCTCCGATTCCAATGAAAATTCCAGAAAGACCAATCAGACTCTTACGCGAATCACCCATTGCTTTGGTGAATCCGATACTGGACGAGTAGACTCCCGAATAAAACGTCAATACCAATCCAGTATACACAAACATGGAAGATAGCAGAAGTATCTTTTTTGTAATAAAAAGATCGATCGCATCGGTTAAAGCATGCCAGGCAGCTAACAACGGTTTCTTCCTTGCAGGTTCTGGTATTCGAAGTTCTTTGTCAGCGCTGGAGACACCTTCTGCTTCGCCTAAAACTAGGCTATTCGATATCCTTCTCAAGGTAGCCAGCAAACATGTGCCGAGAACCGCTAATCCGGTGAGCACACCGAAAACGAGTCTCCTGGTCGTCGCATTAATCTCAGAATCGGTAAACATGAAGTAGACGAAAAGGTTGCCAACAAACATGGAGCACTGAAAAATCGCCCAGAATATACCAGCATTTCTGGACATCGTGTCCGAGTCGCTATTCTCTGTTAGATATTGTCCGTGTCCAGTCCATATCAAAGCAGCTCCCAGACCTAGGATACAGGAAGCAGCATAGAGCAGAACGTTTTGAGGCCAGAGGAAAGATCCTATGAAAAGGACGTAGCAAAAAGCGCCGGTCAATATAGCGATCCTCGGCCCTGTCATCGAAATGTACGACGGCGCTAACCAATTGCACGTGGCAAACACGGCATAGATTATCGCTAAGCTAGTGTAGGCCTCGCCGGTGAAATTCGGATCATCCTTGTTAATACTTTGCAGCACTGTTTTCTGCACAGAAAATAAGCCTAATATAATAGAATATAACATGTTTATGTTTTTAGTAATTTGAGCTTTCGTTATCTTTGCCATTTTTTAAATACTTCGACATATTTAGTTACAATATGGTCGATAGGTTATTTTGAGTAGAACTATAAAGACCATTACAATCCGATTTTAAATAATTGTGGAATAAGAATACATATTAGCTTAAATGATTTTGATTACTAAATTAATGATTTAATGATTAAATTACTATTATAAATAATTAATATTTATATTTTATTCTAACGTGAAAGAAGTAATTGGCCATTTGCATGGATCGCATTAATATTTGAAAGTTTTTGCATTTCAGCAACGATGAACAAAGTATATAATTCTAGATCGAGACGTTTTAATCTTGTTCTATCAATAAAAATGAAAGGTTTCTTTTTATGCAGTATAAAATATAACTTAGAAAGAGATAAACTTTATTGCGTTGAAAATCAATTTAGCGCGTCATGTAATACCAGAAACTATGGAATGATTAACAAAGTAGAGTGTGTTAAGTCAAGTAATCAATGATTACTTAACTTTAACTAATCACCAATATCTTTTCATTGCTTACTACTTAGGCCTTTAGTTCACTGTTTATAAAACATCAACATGATTTCGTACGTCAATAAATGCCATCTTCAGAATAAATTATATGATGACGATCAAATGATTTTAAAAAATATAAAATGCACTAATAATTTATTAATAGTACATTTTTAATATTAACCTCAAAATAGGCAATAAGTTATAATAAAAAAATATTGCAAGAATATATTCTAAAAACAAATTAATTTCAATTACTGTAAATTGTTGCAATCTGTTGTTATACTAACAAATTTGATTACAGATACCAATATCATCATTGATATTTCTATACATAAATGTAGAAAAAAGCATACAGAACTTCACGATGATCCCAATTTAAAAATATTATTTTTATGAGGTAGATATTTCAATTACACACCGACCTTATTTCAATAAATATTTTTATTTGTACAGTCATTATCTGCTCGATTTTATACTCATTGCAAACTAGATCACGGCTTTCTTGCTTTCATCTTCATTGCGGGATAAAATTGATAGGAGTTATCAGGGCTTAACAATTAAATGATATCTCTTTCTTGCTGTGCATTGAATCGTTCATTAAACACGTTCTATACGATATGTACATATCGATGTGCCATATTCAATGTAATATATATTTGTATTCTGTATTTATAATATTATATGTACGTCTTTATAAAAGTGAAAGAAATGATATTATCTTATCGACATGTCATATTGTGGCTTTTAGTTTATACTTTAATACAGAGTGGAATAACATTTTTATTATATCGTTACAACAATTTCAATGACGACCATTAAAATTATAAAATTATATGTTATTGCTAAAAGAAAATAATACTTTAATCTACAATTTTTACGCACCATACATACTTATAGGAAATAATAAAGATAACAAAAATTCCTACTTTTATCTTAGATCTGATAAATGTGTTCATAATTATATTATCAACTTAAATTTCACCTAAGAGTAATATTATGCTTATCGCATATTAAGAATGTAACAAAGAATAATAATTTTACATTTGGATTCAAACCAGACCGACGCGGTTCGACTGATTTGTTTCTCTTCTCGCGGCTCATTCGCTTTATGTAATAGATGCTAACGGAATGTGACGTTTGTCACTAATTTTTTATAACGATACTCGAGAAATTATCATTTAAATATACTTGTTATAAACATCCTAAAATGATAAAAATATGTGTACAATTCCATTTAAAGAAATTAATTGATATTTAAATCTTTGTAGATAAAAATTAAAAAGAAAAATGAATCTGAATATTCTGTTAAGTTTCTTCTATATAAACAAATGACTCTTTCATGAAAAACATTTCTTTTATCATTGTATATATAAAATTTCGAAGTCACATGTTTATATTTGCTTAAATGAATTTGCTTAAATGATACTAGTGATGCATGCTTTGCTATTGTAATGAAACATAAATGAATCACAATAATAAATTACATTATTGTGAAAAACATCATACATATTCTACGTAAAAAGTACTGCGTATATAAAAATGATAAGGAATGCTATCTGTTAATCCTATAACAACAATATATATATAACTATATTATTATTATAGTTAATCTATATTAGATTACATTATAATTAATATTATTACATTTATCACTAATTTATGTTTCCAAATTATTAAATGTATCGTTAAATATGTTAATATAATAATCATGTGATTTTAAAACTTCAACAAAGAACTACTATGGGTATAGAATACATAAAAAACATTCTATATTTCTTAACATAATAGTATATAAGTAAAGATCTATAGTTAAAGAAGGAAAATACTAATGGACAATTTAATTATTCACTTTTAATGATTCCAAAATTATTACATTTGCAGTACTTAATACTAAATAACTTTCACTTAAAATAATGGCTCCACAACTTAAACCATGCATAATAATGAACACAATATGTTCATCATATGTGCAGCATATACACCATATACAGCATACAATAAAAAATACGTAAATAAGGTGTTTAAGGTAATTTCAATTGACGATTATGATAAATATTGTAACTAGATGTTCAACTTACAATATTATTTATTACTATAACATATAACAAAGCTATGAGAATAATAAAAGTTTCTTTTAAGTTTGACATATGCTAACCTTACGTAGTTAAAAAAGACAAACAGTTTCATACATTGTCCATTTAAATGGTTGCATTAAACCTTATCTTAACATTAATTTATGTTCAGCTACATATTGACAATATTTTCGCAAAATATTAAAAATGTTATTCATTTTCAGTTTGTTCACTAATTACATTTCAAATTTTTCGTATAACGAATGGATAATTATGAAACCAGAGGGAGAAGTATTTCCTCTGTGATAAAACTAAATATAACTCATGCATATACAAAACCTATTCAATTTATGTATATGTTGTATCAAATGTTATCCATATAAACCACATTGAATAGTGATTTATATAAAATAAAATATATATGTATATTTTGTACAAAAATGCGAAATATATGTAATAAAGAAAGGTAAAAAAATTCAGATCAACATTAAAATATTGTGATGGTCTTATTTTCAAACTTACCTCGATATTTCCCATTGTCTGAAACGCGGTAAATACCAGCATAAATCCCCAACTCAGTATCAACACATTTAAAAAGCCTCTATCTATTGTCATGATCACTTTGAATAAAATTTACGAAAAATAGAGGGAAAGAATGAGAAAAAGTCGAGACAAATCTTCCGTGCGAACACTTCAAGTGTCGTTAACCGATATGGTGTGTTAAGAGTCAACAGATGGTCACGATTAGTTGAGAAATAAAGGCCAACGTGTGATAACTAACAATACATAATTCCCTTCTTCCCTTTCTCAATTGACATGATTTGAAGTCATCGTCAAAATATGGTTGAATAGTTATCGATTACATGATACGTTGTTACAATGAATATCGATATATCGATACCTTACACACTACGGATAGGTTATGATTGCTATACTTATTTAACGTTTGCATAATAACGTTGTATAATAATGCTTTTCCAAAAAACATTTCGTAGTACGAAAAATATATCAAAACTTATATATAATTTTGCTAATATTTATTTTATTTCAATAGCATTAATTCGAACATCTATAAAAACTTTTTATGAAAAAAGGTTTTGTATTAAAATGTAATTTATACAAACAAGTTTAAAAATATACATATATATTTATTTCTTACATTTTGCAGCGATCGCAAAAATATTCATTGATAAATCTTGATATTCAGTGGGATCATATTTAATATTTATTCTATGGTTAAGATAGCTATTCATGCTGCATACTAAGTTTTTACTAAATATATGTTTGCAATAAATATCTCGTAACTAAATAAGTTATAAATCTAAGCAATAGTTCATTTTATTTTCTTCATCTACATATTATGGTTTTTGGATAGAATCATTGCTTGTTTTATACCTTAAGCTTACAAATAAACCTTCAATTTAAAGCTTAAAACAAATATTCTTAAAACCTAACTAGGTAATCTATGGTAACAGAATTTCTTTGACAAATTTGAACAATATAATCATGATAGTCGTATCTCATTACAGTGCTAATAAAATTTCAAATTGTTTTATATAAAATGCACAGAACGCATACAATATACAAAAACGTAATAAAATAATATCGTTATAATTTTCAATAGGTAGAACGATATTCTATTTTAGTTCTGTTGCTTTAGTTGTATCTATAAAAATATAAATTTGCATAAAAATTCGCAGTTTATATATAATAGACACAATAAATACATAAAATTATTTTATAATAAATGTTGAAATACTTTAGTGAGTTACTGTAGATCACATCGTTACGATTACTTAACACGTTTCGCGAATTTTATATTTCAAATTTCGCGCGGTTTAAACGATTTCTCGTTCTAAACGAAATCTGAATCACAGTGAGAAACAAGAATGGCTGACCGAGAACAGTAAAAACTTGTTGGTTGTCCCGTTATCGAATCTTTTGATAGAAATTTAAAGCCTGTTTAAAAAGGAAAGCAAAATTGACACGTGATCCAAGTTTTGTCAAATAATGAACAACGTGAAAATCTTTGCTCGGTTTCACGGTTGCATTAAACAACCAATGATGAACAAGGAAATAAAATGCCGCGATTAAAATTTCTATGATTTTGACACGTTTACAAAATTTAAGATCCAAGAAGTGAATCTTGAAACTTTTTTGAGAGTGGAAACACATCGATATTGTGGAAGGATATATCGATCGGGACATTCTATTTGTTCATAGAGGGTGTGGGATCATTATACAAACATTATGACGAATTGCTGCCTTTCGAGTGATACGAAGGATTCTCTCTATTTTTTTTATCGTCTGCATTTCTTTAATGTCGTCTAATTATACTAAACATGTGTGCTCGTGAACGTCGTTACAGTTAACAAGTGATAAGTGATCATAATTTAGTAGATTATCGTGTAATTTTATTTATATAATAAGCGTTAGGTGTTTATCAATCATGAAGAAACAATTCTTCAGAGTTAAACAGCTTGCTGATCAAACATTTTCTAGGTAATTGTGATTTAATCTCATTTAAAAGTCTACGAAAATCATGCATTTTCTAAATGTTACAATGGGTAGATAAAATATTAAACATTTTTAAATAAAGCATATAATATTATGATATTTTGATATACCTATCATAACAAAAGATAAGAATCTCTATTTTTCTGTATAATTTTTAAGCAATATAATTTTGAACAATGTCAAAATACCGTAAGATTCAATAGAAGCAGACATGATATACCAAAATAGCTTATGAATCAGACTATCTCAAAATGGATTGGCTTTAAAGACTATTATGTTAATTTGAATTTGTCAATGTTCAAAAATTAACGAACCAAATATTTGTTTTGATAGAGCTGGCAAAACAGAAGTGCTTACAGATGATTTACAAGCTGCAGATAAACATGTAGATCAAATCAGAATGGCTCTCATTGGATTAAACAAAAGACTTGGTAATCCACCAAATCAGGCTATGACACAAGATGTTGCACTGAAGGAAAAGCGATTGGTAATATATAATGATGAAATTTATGTTTAAATTTTGATGATTCTTTTTACCTTCTTTTTACCTTTTTTAAAATGTATATCCTTTTAGAAAAAGTGTCCAGAATATATATTAGGTCAAACAATGTTGGAGAATGCTCCTGAAGATGGTCTCATGGGTTTTACTTTGTCAGAGTGTGGTCGTGCACAGATGTATTTAGCAAATGAGGCAATTGAACATGAAGCAAAAGTTGAACAATATGTTGCAATGCCTCTCCAACATATTTTAGATACGGATGTACCAAACATAATAAAACATAAAAGAAATTTAGCCCGATTAACTTTAGATATGGATAGTGTGAGGACAAGATATCAACAAGCCAGTAAACATAGTGCTAGTAAGAAGAAATTTTAATCTGATTTCTAAATTCTATTACAAGAATTATGTTTATGTTTTGAAATTAATATTGTGCAATAGGTGCAGGTGCAACAAAGGTAGATAATTTAAGAGAAGAATTGGAAGAAGCAGAAACTAAAGTTGAGCAATGTAGGGATCAACTAGCTGCAGAAATGTTTCAACTTATGTCACGAGAAACTGAATTAGCACATACTATTATACAATATGTAAAACTTCAAAGAGCTTATCATGAAAGTGCGTTACATTGCCTTGAAGACCTTATTCCTGGATTAGAAAGCTATATTAGTACGTATTTAATCATATTTATGAACCAAAAACATTTGGCGTGTTTGACGAATTTTATCATGTAATACTTCCAAGACTTACCAAAAAATTTCATTTAATATGTAACTCTAATATGTAATTATAGATGATAATGAAATGAAACCAGTTTATGGTTATCCTTTGGAAGAACATCTCAGAGTAACTAACAGAAAAATTGCATTACCCGTTCAATTGTGTGTATCTGCATTGCTAAGATTAGGTATGGAAGAAGAGGGCCTTTTTAGAATAGCTGGCGCTGCGTCAAAATCACGGCGAATAAAATTGAGTTTAGATGCATGCTGCCTTACATTACCAACTGCTCTTGAGTATAAAGATCCACATGTCATTGCTGGTGCATTAAAGTCTTATCTTCGAGAACTACCTGAACCTCTCCTAACTTACAAGTAAATATAAAAATAATATTTACTATCCATAATGATGACAAAGAAAATTATAACATTATATTCGTTATTTTTATCTTATTTCAAAGATTGTATCCTGAATGGATGGCGGCTGCAAGAATAACTCAGAATGAAACAAGATTAAGGGCTCTATGGGAGGTGTTACATAAGTTACCAGCTGTAAATTTAGAAAATCTGCGGTTCCTAATCAAATTTCTAGCTGTTCTCACTAAAAACCAAGATGTGAACAAAATGTCGCCACAAAATATTGCGATTGTAATCGCGCCCAATTTAATATGGGGTCCACAAGAGGATGCAAATACAATGGTGTAAGAATATTATTCATTTACATAATTTTTATCATTAATCATCATAGAAAAAGTTATATGATATATCTCTACTAATGTAATATTTATTATTTCAGAATGAACATGAGTACAGCTAATAACTCTAGTCTTATAGTTGATCAGTTGATCACGTATGCAGATTGGTTTTTTCCTGGTGAAATAGATTTTGATCGCGATTTAGAAGTTGGTATTATAAATGGTTCGGAAAATCAAACTACGAGTATGCGTCGTTGCATTTCTAACAGTAGTCTTAGTGATCATGGAGAAAGTCCTCCACAAGGCAGTCCTAAACCAGCAGCTCGTAGGAAAAACAAACCAGCTCCAACACCACCAAGTAGCACTACTCCGGATAAACATGATAAGAAACCCGATGATAAACCACCACCCACGCCTGATAAACCACCTAGACCTTTAACATCAGGAACTCTTAATCGCATAAAAAAACATGAAACAATAAATACCGAATCAATTACAAAACATGACACTAGTACAGATAAGCAGGATGGAGGCACAGAAACAGAAACTAAACAACACAATACTGAAGCAAATGCACTTATTGATTCCTCGTTAGTTAATTGTTCAGAACGCGTTGATGAGGTACAAGAAGATTTACATAATGCTAACACAGAAGCTGAAAAGATTAATCAAGAAACTCAAAAGGCTGAAAAGAAATTAAATGCTCCCATTGCTCTTGAAAGGAACACTATGGAGAATATATCGTGCAATAAGTCTCTTGTGGAACTTGAAAATTCAGAAAATTCTACACAGAAATTAAAGGTAATACCAACCGAAAGACCGCCTCCTACTACATTAGAAAGACGTAGACCAGTAGCTGCCCCAAGAAGTATAACCAACATAGTACATAATGCGGGTAAATGTTTTCATAATTTTTTTATCAAGAAGCATAATACGAAATGTTTAATATATGTCTTAATCTTAAAGAAGAGACAGTTGAATTACGTAAGAAGGCGGACAATAATCCTGTATGTACAAGCACACTCGACAGAAGTAGTAAACCGGCGATTCCAGAACGACCAGCCGGATTAATGCGACCTTCGAGCCTTATTAAACAACAACCACGGCACAGTAATGAAAACTTAGACAGCGAAGCAGGAGTGAGTATTAAGAGTTTCTAAACGTCACGTTTAGTTCCAGTATATGTAAGATAATTCTTTAAAATAAATGTAGTTACTGCCAATGGACTCGACAAATATCACTGCCTGGATATTGCATTTTGATATACAATAACGTAAGCTATAAATAAAGATGAAGAATAAACGTGTTAAAAGCTATTTTCATGAAAAAAATGTCGAATCGCATAATAACTTTTCAGAGCTATTAATATCTTTTTCCTTTTTAATAACCTATAGCCTTTAACTTTGGAAAGAGCTCATGTATATTCAGTGGACAAACAACAGGTCAGTATAATACAAGTGCGTGGCAATGGCAATGCGTTCTGCACCTCGGGCAACAACAATGGCAACGCGGCTTCGAACTTACAGAGAAGCCCCAGTGTAGGTAGTCGACCTTCGTCTATGTCCTTGTACGGCGAACGACCGGAAAAGCCAGCCAAATTGAACGCTCCGGAACAAACGAAAGCTCACGTGCGAACCAGATCAGAAGGAAATATTATCGATGTGCAAACTCAAACTGAGACGGTGGTAGTTGTTAAATCACCGCAACAACCTGTTCCGGCTTCTCCAAGATTTCATCAAAGACCTCCGCGGCCACAACCGCCACCACCACCTCCACCTACCGCGCGTGTTAAATCGGAACACGAAAGTACTAATCTCTAGAATCAACTGTATAAAAAGTGATTATTACATTTATAAGAGAACTTTATAGAAATTAATATTTTAAAAAAATGAAGGCTATATTTCTTATAAAATAATATGGAACTGTAGGAAACTCTTAACAAAATAATGTAAATTTTCCTATTTTTGATATTAAATAATGAATGTTCCAATTTTGAGAATTACGTTGAAATTGATAGCACGGTTAAATGAAATTTCATTTTAACTTTTTGAAATTATGCAGAAGGCGAAAAGATATGTTTTCTTCTTTATTTTTAAAATGGTAATAAACAGCAGAAAACGAGAACTAAATTTGCAATTGTAAGATTAAACATTTTTAAGTTTTTATAGTTATATACTAAAGATAATTAAAAAAAGTTATACATTTTATTTTCATATTTAACTCTAATATTTTTGCAACTTATTGACTTTTATACTTGTTATCAGAATAATGAAAACATAAATGTATAAAAAGACGTGGCATTTAATGTCTCTAGATTGACATACCTTTTAAGCACACAACTTTCAGTATGGTTATTATGTAATACAAAATGGTATATATTTGGCATTGACTATAACACATTTGTATGTTATTTATTTATACTTGCAGAGTATATGCTAGATTGTAATGCATTTAATAAGGTGATTACTTATAAAAAAAAACACAGAAAAGGGATGAATTTTTCGAATTAGCTTTAAGTTGTTGCAAAGAATTTTGGATGAACTAATATCAATTGACTTTAATGTAAATAAATAAGCATCCTTTGCGTGTATTTGTTTTACAAAATAACAATACTGTGATAATATAGAGTTTATAATATTGCCAAAAATTCTAAAATTTTCAGTTATTTAGCTCAAATAAAAAAGTGTTTAATAATATTATCCAATTATTCAAAACTTATTTTATTGTATTACATATACAAAATTATTTTATTTTTGTTTAATAGTGCAATACTTATTTTGTGATTTACAAAAATGTTACAATACATTAACAAATTGTACTTTCTGAAAATGGAGTATTTTTTAAATGTAAAGGAAAATGTATGCATTGATAAATATATTGTATATAACACGTAATAATTTCATATATAAAAAATTCTTTTTTGTTTTTACAAGTATGCAATAATAAAAAACAAATTTAATTTTATATTTGTTTTTTTATATGAAATCACCTGCATGTTGAAAATACGATTTAGCGAACTCTCTTTAAACAACATTATTAAGGAAAATGTTATAAATTTGATTTATTTCTCATTTCAATAATTCACATTTGTAACTGATTGTTTGATGATATAGATGTAAAATTTTAATATGATACTTTATTGAATAACTATTTGATAAAATTTTTGGTTGCTGCAAACAATATTTAAATACACCATAAATATACTTTCATCCATTCCATCAAACAATCAGGATTTATATTAGATGAAATTTACATATTAAACATTGTTATATTAGTTAAGGAAAAAAAAACAAAAAATGGCAGAATATTTTATAAATTTTTCTAGTGTGGTATAGGTCATCTAAACTTCTTGATTTCTACATTCTTCTTTGTAGTAATATGCATACTTGACTGATATATTAATTATAAATAAGGATGCAACTAATGCAACAACATTTACATCTTATTTAAAATAATGATTTTAAGTATGTAATTTCTAGAATGTCTTTTATTGTTATAAGTTATACATTTTTTCCTCATTAACTAATTTAAAAATATTTGTAAAGTGAGTACATTAGCCTCTGTGTACTCGATTAATGTTAAAATACTATTTATATTTTGTGCCTAAAAATGTACCACTATGTAAAAACGGTTTAACATTGTCTCTGATAAATTATGCATTTACCTAAGAAGTGCTTAGGCTGTGAATGTAATTAAAAAAATTAGTGGAAGATTTATTTGTATATAAATAAAGAGTTTCTAAAAACAATTAAGATATAATATAAAATACTATGAGAAAATCATTAATTCAATTTATTAACATTCATTGTTAAATTTAGTCATTACATGATGATTACATATATTAATATTTAATCACAATATATGTTTTAAATGTTCATCAGCAATGTCTTTGGGTGTCATACCATTATTATCTTTCATGGATTCAGCACCAATAGACAGTAAATACTTTACAACATCAAAATGCCCGCATGAAGCTGCATAATGCAATGGTGTTTGTCCATCTTCATCTTGTGAATTTACACTTGCTCCTTTTTTAATTAATTGTTCTATAATTCTCAAATGACCTCGATCTGCAGCCCAGTGTATAGGTAACAGACCTTCCGAATCTATTAAATTTGCATGTTTTGGTTCTTTATTTAGTAGTTCTTGTACTTTTTCATCATGTCCTTCTTTCACCCAATCCAAAAAAGTTTTGTCCGTATCACTTATTTCATCTTCCATATTTATTAATCGACTAATAGCAACCCAGTTATTAGATTCAGATTGTGCATCTTGTTCCCAGTTTGGATTAAATTTAGCCATTTCAAGTACATAATTATTCATAGCAACATCACGACTCATATCATTAAGACTTTTCCATGCTTCCCATTTCTGTATTGCTTGCATTTGATACCAATTGGGTTTTGAAATATTACATGGTCCAATTGTAGCCTGTTTATATAAAGCATAGAATGTTAAGAGTTCTGAGGAATTTAATTCCGATGCCAGTGTCTGTAAATAGACCGTTGCTTTATTGAATGTTTCTTCAAGACTCATTTTGATGTTGTTTATATTATTTACTTTAATAAACTATGATCAAAGAGTTGATTAATAATAGGATTTATATTAATTGTGATTATTTTTTTTATTGTCTGTATTTTGTGTATATTCACTGTGCATATACTTTCATTCCTTATATTCGTTACATGTATCAGCATCTAATATGTGTTTCTCTACAAACTGTTTAACAGGGTATTCATGCAAATATTTAAGACCTTCAGTAATAGATAATTTCCCTTCATCCAAATAATGATCTTTATTAAGTATATAGGTTATTACTACTTTATCATAAAATTCTACAAATCCATAACCTGTGCTTAAACCATATTTGTCAAATATAATTTTTGCAGTTCTCACATCACCAAATGTTGAGAAGTATCCTTCAAGCTGGGAGTGAGAAACAGTCCATGGAATATTACGCATAGAAATTAAATATCTTGCAGTCATTGCAAAAAAACACTTACGCTGTACGCTGTATACTTAACAACTGAATTGTATGATCTTGCATTAATTCATGTATGTTTATATCAGAATCTGTTCCAAGTCCAGCCAATGATATATGAGTGCAGGTAAGATTCCATTTATTTAATAGATGTTCTATAGACCAATCCGCGCTTCTTTCATGGTAGGTACACAAGAATTTTGCATTTGGATTTCTTTCTAATAAAAATGCTACTGTAACAACTATATCTTCAAATAACGCTGGTTCATAAAAACAATCAGAACCAAGAATTAAATCTAATGGCCCAATTGAAAATAAACTAGACAAAAATAAACCCCATGTAATGCCAACAATTTGAACTTGAGATAAAATACCATTTAATTCGCAACTTCTTCTTATATGCTGTAGACTTCTAGGAAAACTAGCAGAATCGCTTAAAGTTACAATAGCACCACATTTACTAGCTAAAATTCCAGGAAGAGCTGTACCTGAACCAAGTTCTAAAACTCTTTTCCCAATAAGTTCTTCTTTATGTTCCCAAAGAAACCAAGCTAACACAGGTGCAGAAGGCCATGTATAAAAACTATAATTAGCTTGAAGTAACTGTAACAAAAAATAAGTTGAGAATAATACATGAAGCAAAAAATACTTAAATAAGATCATAAATTTTAATCTACTCACAATATACTTTAAAGAATCAAATTATCTTTTAAAACTTATTAATATTTAATGTTTTATGATTAATTAAAATATGAATTCAAATATTAAACGCTTTATCTACGTTACTCCATTTAAAAAACATGAATTACTAACACAATTATTTTACTAATAACAATATTGGGTTGGCAACTAAGTGATTGCGGATTTTGACATTAGATGGTATTGACAAAATCCGCAATCACTTAGTTGCCAACGCAATATACAAAAAAATACATAACCAAAAAGAGTACACGTGATATACATACAATAAAAAAATGAATCAATAATATATCAGTTACTGAAAAATTGTAGTACCTCGAGGATATAAATCTCTAAACTCTCGTTGCACTGTATGTTGTCCTGAGTCTTACGAGAAGTAAACAAAAATTTTTTCACTTTCTCAGAGACGATTCCATCGGACATTAGGCTGTGCGTAGGTGGACTGGTATCGCGTGAAATACTTTCTTCTAAACCTGGCATGACTAATTATCAAACCGTTTCCACTAGTACCTATTCATTCTGACTGTAATTATTTAGTTGCAAATAGAAATCATAAACTTCGAATTTTCTTTGTTAACAAATAAAATCAAAGTCGAAAATATAATCGCTATTTTGTCCAGAGTTGTCGATTCACACCACAATAGAAAATACAAACGTGTAGATAATATTTAAATTTTCAAATGGCGGGAACAAATTGCGAAAGAATTTCAATTGTATATTTAATAACCTTCTTGTTATCACTAATATTTAAATTATTTTTACTACTGCCACATTTTACTCGTTTTTTCTTTGTGTGAAACAAAAAAAAAATGGATTTGTATAATGCTATAAATGCATATGAATAGTTTACATGGATAACATACATCTGTATGTAATTCAAAAATTTAGAAAAAGTTAATATTCTTTAACAACATTATTAATTGTTTATGTGATTAAATGTAAGAAGTATTAATTAAATCTTAAATTGTAAAATAAGTATTTAGCAATATCAAATTTTGTTATGTATAATTTTCGCTTTAGTATTGTTAAATATACGCATCCGTGATTTCATTGATTACATTAATTCTATTAATATTAAGTTTAGGAATATTTTCGTACAGAATGTCATATAGAATAGTCGCCTTCTACGTACAGAATTTCTTGGCAAAATAAATGACAAATTTTGTGTTATATAAATTAATTTAAGTCTACAAATTCATGTTAAAAAACATGTTCCTTAATATGTCCCTTACTTTTTTTGTTAGCAATAAAACTGGTTACAGTGGTTTATGTGTATTCGACAAAATTGGAGTATTCGTAATATAGGATGTATTTTTGCCATTTTAATATTGTCATTCTATGTCATGAAGTATTCATAGTTTAAAACGATAACATTTATAACTTTGTCATAGATATAAATTTAATTGAAAAAGATTGTAATATGCACACGTACATTTTTACAACGTATTTTTAATCATATTTTAAGTGAAAAATGTACGTTATTAATAACAATAATAGATGATATATTACTGATATACTAGAAATATTAATTTTAAACGATCATGACATTTCTATCATTTTAGATACTTGATACAGTGCCGTGCTGGTCGTTTTGATTAAAGATGGAGGAGGCTGGTAATGAGAAGTTTCTGTCAAGGAGGCGTTCCGCAGCTCTTAAAGCTTTCAAAGTTAAAGACGAACGAGTAGCAACTTTTAAAAAGGTACGTGCATAATTTTTAATACGTTCTATTCTATTATAGTTAGTCAGTCGTAAATTTTATCCAAAATTTCTACGTATCTCCCGGCATTGTTTTCGATGCATCGTAAACAACAATGGGAATGTTACATTTTTACGTCTTTTTAGGTAGCTGCGATTTTGCAAAAATCTGAAAGAGACAGAACTGCAGAAGAAACAGGGATACTCGTATCTTGTAGTGATATAGTAAAAGAGGTTAATTTAAGGTATAGCCATTTTGGAAATCATTGATTGTACACTTATGAACATGTCAAATTATTTTGTTATTGCTAACATAATATGGAATATTGTCATAATATATGAATCTTCTTATCGTTTTTATGAACAAATAAGTATTTAGAAAATGTAGTTTAGTAATAAATATGCTGACAATTATGTTAATGAAAAATTTACCAATTTCTTAGACAAGAGAAAAGGCATAGAGTAAAAGCAAGACTTGAAGAGATAGAAGATGCACCAGAAATTTTAGAAGAAAAGTGTATGAGGTTGGCTGCAGCTATCAGCAGAGCAACATCGCTTGCTGTTTATACTGGTGCTGGTATTAGTACAGCTGCTTCTATCCCTGATTATAGAGGAACAAATGGTGTTTGGACTCGTTTACAACAAGGAAAAGATATCGGGTAATGTTAAAACTAATCAAATAGTGTTAAAGGATAATTAATCAGATATAGCTTTCTTTATTATTTATATTACTAGGTATTTTGATTAATTTATTATATATTTCAGAAATCATGATCTTAGCCAAGCAGAACCAACGTTGACACATATGGCTCTTTATGCCTTATATAAAGCAAGGGTTTTAAAACATGTAGTTTCTCAAAATTGTGATGGACTTCATTTGCGTAGTGGAATACCTCGTACACTTCTATCTGAAGTTCATGGCAATATGTATGTAGAAGTTTGTAGAATGTGTAAACCATATAGAGAATATTGGAGATTGTTCGATGTTACTGAAAAAACAGCCCGATATTCTCATGGTACTGGAAGATTATGCCATAGATGTAACTCTGGTTTGCAAGATTCCATTGTTCATTTTGGTGAAAGAGGCAATCTTCCTTGGCCAATTAATTGGAATGGTGCAACAAGAGCAGCAAAACAAGCAGATGTTATATTGTGTTTAGGTTCTAGCTTAAAAGTTCTGAAGAAATACCCATGGTTGTGGCAGATGGATAGGCCGATACATAAACGTCCGTCACTGTACATTGTAAATTTACAATGGACACCGAAGGACGAAAATGCAGTTTTAAAAATAAATGGAAAATGCGACGAAGTTATGAAAAGAATTATGGCTCATCTTGGGTTGGAAATACCACAGTATAATCGTGCCAAGGATCCTATTTTTTTCCACGCTGTAAGACTTAGAAGTAATGAACAGCACACAACAAGTCAACCTTGCTTAGAAGAGCCATCCAATATTGTTCATAAGGAACTAAATCAAATTAATAGCAATTTTCACGAAGATGTTTCATCCGAGACCAAAGAGGAAGAATGTGTTTCACCCAAAAGAGTAACTGAATCAATGTCTGCTTATTCAGCACCATTTTTTACTGCATTACCATTTTTGTCCATGGGCTTACCATTTCCACCAATGTATATGTGCCCTCAGTTAACACCATTTTTTTATTATCCATTCATGCAAGTACCGAATATGACCTCAGACGTGCCAAAACCTAAACCTACGTGTATTTTTTGCATGGAAAACGAAGGCTCTCTTACTTGCCTTTATTACCAACGAGACGCAGATAATTCTAATTTAATAGGACCCGAAAGTAAGCAGATAAAAGATACAAAAACATTGGTAATCCATGCAGATCCTCCAATAGCTGCTAAAAATCCTGGGTGGTTTGGTAAAGGATATCGCAAAGGCATGAAAAAGAAACGGTAGCATTTACTCTTTCTCATATACGACCTTTCTTTCATTTCTGTTATAATGTGAACGTATATATAACATATGATATATGATAATGTATGTAAATGTTTGATTTCTCCATATCACGATGAGATCTGTATACACAATTTAGATATGTGTAGGAATTTAATATCAGTACCCAAAATTTTAGCAATTAATTAAATTAAAGTATTTAAAATTAAAAAACTTAAATCTCCATACTCTGAAGTATTCTATTATTCCTGTTTAGTAGTTGTGTGATTATTTAATTTTAAAGTTTCAGTTACAGAATGAAACAATTAATACATATTTAGAAACATCTACAAATATCTAACCTGAAAAATGTTAATTTCATTGTTAAGTGCTTATTATGAAATTTGTTGGATTTAATGTTTTTACTATTGTACAGGCTAATTATATTGTGATTTTTAGTTGTAAGATTCGTAAAGTGTTATGCAAATCATGAAAAGTTATAGTGACCAAAGTGATATATCTTTTATTACAATTTTTTACTTTGTATTTGTACAGTTAAATGTAACATAATTTAAAAAAAAAAGAATGTATGCATAAGTAGTATACGTGTAAAGCTTTTTGTATCTTTTTATATTGATTTACCATTCCAGTTTTATGAACTAAGATTTAGAACAAAATTAATCCTATGAATATTAAAGGACTGTTTGTAATAATTATCGAAGTATATTATAGCTCCTTTTTTTTACTAAACGATGCAATAAACAATATAACATTTTATATAAAAATATAAACATCCATCTTTTATTTATTTATTTATTTTTTTATATAGCCATCTTAAAATGAAACAGATATAAACAAGGTATATCTGAAATTATTTATTAACTATGAAATCAAACGTAACGCGATATATAAACAAGCGCGTGCCTATACACACGGTGCATTTTTTTATATCATTAAAAAGTTTACTATTTTGTATTATATATATAACTATATGGTAATTTTTAATAATACAGACTACATGTAATGTATGAAAAACATAAAATTTTTAAAAAATATGCAATAATATATTTTTTTAAAAATGATGCAGCTATAAAAATAACATTAAGTAAGTCACGGTATTTCGGATAAAATAGACTGTTACTTATAAGCTTATTAATTAATTATATACTGATAGACAAATCAATATGTAATAACTATATAGTTCTAAAATTCCTTATCGATTTGATAATTTTTATTGCATGATATTTACCAAGCTCAAATTTAATAATAAAACAAGATATGTATATATTTTATAATGTGATGCGTATATATATAGGTCATGAGACAATATAATCATTACTATTTCTAAGATTAATTATTAACATTATTAAAACGATAATAGACAGAAGAAAATAAAAAATCTTTATAAATAAAAGGAAAGATCATTGAATATTTAAAGTTAACTGCGTTTCACGTTACATTTTTTATCTATGTGGAACAATATTCGTAAGTAAATTTTTTCATTTTTACCATTAAGTACCTGATTTTTTTAAATGAAATAAATTTGTAATGTTTTAAGTTTATAATTTTTGATAACGTAGGTTTCGAAAATATAATCTAACAAATTAGAAATAAATAAATACATAGGTTTCAATATAAATAAAGATCATATTATATAAAATTAGGAAGAAATCTTTTATATGAAAGATATATTGAAATGGGCGAGAGATATCAAGGGATAGACTTTCGATAGAAATAAACGCAACTTACATGGCGGTGAGTGAACGTTATCGAAGATATGTATATAGTATGATATGTGTAGGTAGAATAAGAGTTACAGCATCAAGGTGAGGTAAAGAAAAGGAAAGGAGATAGAAATGAGAACGAAAGGAATATAAAGAGGGAGAGAAGTATAAGGGCTAATGCTGGCAGAAGGGAAGAGATTGAAAAAGCCTACAGTCTGTTGTCATGGTAACCCCGTACAGCGTCACCCTATTACCAGCTTCGACAGTACTTATTGTAAAGCCTACCGTAGTACTTTACCGATACTACGATAGTGTACGTCGACCGCTCATTGACTTCTTGACTTTGTACAACGGGATCTCGTTGCGAAGCATGTAGTTCCACTCCTTTTACGCTTTTACTTCTTCTAGAAATGACATCGGAATACTTTCCTAGCCAATAAAGAACCATACATAAAGGAATAGGAGAAATATCATTTACTAATTTCTTACAGCTTAATTTTAAGTTTTTAGAAATATAAAACATCTTAAATATTTTCTAGCTTTTTAATTTTTTTAACCTATCATCTTATGTATTTTAAATTAAACGTAGCAGTTGAGTATGCTATTTAAATTGGCATAAACAATATTTTTATAGCTAAATTTTTAAATTGCTGAAATGTACAAATTTTACAATTATTATCTTAGATGAACGAAATTGTTAGGTTTGAGAAAAATACTATAAGACTATACAGAATTAATAATTTTTTAATGTTATACATTTATGTTAAGCCATCTGTTTCGTTATAATTCGTGAAACAATTAAACAGAACATGTTTAACTTACGTTTACATTGAATTATAATGAAAGAAGAATATACTATTAACATTAAGTAGATCGTAGAATACTTTTGACTTAAATAAGATGCGAGACCAAAACTATTAGTACAATTACTTTCGATTGAGCCAGTATACAAATGTTGGTAATATGGTTATATCATCGCATTATATCTGTGCATGCACGCGCATATGTGCTCATAAACTCAAGTCGATGGTACAAGGTAATTAACTATAATTAGTTCTATTGTACTGTGTTGTTCTTACATCATCTTTTATGTAGTGCAAGAACATAATTGCTACCTTTCGAACATTTATTTATTTGAAGTCTATATATAAATTATTTATGACATGTATTTTATTCCTTTTTATAAAAAAATTTTAGTAACGAAATTATTGCTATAATTATAATACATATAGGCCTCGAGGATTAAATAAAGCAATTTATATATATTCTGAAATTAATATATTTAAATTTGTATTCTTGTAAATAATTTCTAATATATGGTATACATTCAGTGCTTACATTCATGCTACCTTCGACTTTAACCATGATTATTTCTTTTTCACGTTCGTATTTCCTCAGACATCTTCTTTTTTTAAAATACTTTATTCATAGAAGGTGTAGAATATATAAATATTGAATACCAAAACAAATATTTAAAAACTATTTATATTTTAATAATATACATTGAGATACAACATCCATCTCGGGTCATATATAGACCCGAGGAAAACAGGAGGGTTAATTAGTAGAAAGTTGAAACGTAAAAGTGTTCTAAAGTTGTAGTATCAGAAATCGTTATTTAAATTATGCGTTAATTATCGTACTGCATAGACTTATAAATGTGTATCTTTTGCAGGATTAATATTGTTAATAATGGTAAAGAAATTTTAATTTCAGTTGATCAACTTGCCTTTTGTTGTATGGCTTACATACAAAGCGAATATACTATCCTATATATCACACTGTAAATCTTTCTATATAACCCTTTACATTTATAATTTAATGTAACGATATTATATCAAACAGAAATACAGGAAAACAATGTATAGAATACGCGATAGAATGAATGGATTTAAAAAGCCAAGAGTGCGGCTCGGGGACCTAAATCCATACAAGGAGGAGATTTATCATTACCGGTTGGTCGAGCGCTCTGGCGGTGGCATTGGATACTAGAGGACGACAGTGCTACGTGAGAAATCGTGATGGAGTAGTTTATACCCTGTTTGGTCGCCGTTTCTCACCCGCGTTCAAGTACGTTTAAAATTACCACACATTCGGTCAGTGCATCCGTCGGTCGCCGCGTAGAGAGAATCACCCTGATCGCGGTTAACAGTATGTCAGTCATTCTCGAGGCGACTGGTTACTTATTCGCGTTAACGTAACAGGGAAAAGTACGGTGTCGGAGGAGGCAGGTTATCTTCTTTGTTCGAGAAAAGCCTCATCAGTGGGCAATGGCGCGGGAACCTTACGTTCCAGAATCGGTGTGTGCATGGCGTAGGTGATGATCGGTGTTTGTACATGTGGCATGGTGTTTATAGCGAACAGGAAGATTTACATACCTCGCTGGATTGACCACCTCGTCGGTTTTTGGATACGAGCCGTGTCGTGAGCCGCCATGAGGCGCATTAGCGGTAAGCCAAATACGTTCTTAAGCCATCTTAAGCGATATTTTTTCGATACGAATCGACCATCCACGTCTAATCTTATAGAAAAACATTGTTTACGTTTGTTAATCGAGTGGCATCACAAAGAATTCCTCGAAAAAAGGATATGTATATTAGAACGTGATTTTCAACTTCTTTGCGAGGTTGCGCACGCGCTCATTTCGCCGTGTTTGCCAATTATTTTACATTCTCTCTTTGAAATGTACTGATTTTTAAATTTATTATAAATCGAATGTAATATCGGGTGAATTTCTATATTTGAATACTGGGAAAGAGTCGAAATTATTGGAGTGACGTTATGATCTATTAGACGGATTAACTCAGTGGTCAAACTATACCCACTGCTACATTTTGCATTAAATCGTTAAGCTTTACGTAACTGTTTACAATACGTTTAATGTTTCACACGTTTTCGAGCCACGTATCGTTGTTTGATTAACTTTATCGTTTAGAATAAGATATATGTACCAAAGATGGTAAAAGAAAAATTATAACCGGTTAATAAGTTTCCTATTTGATCATTAGATTTGACAATATTAAGACTCATCTAGCATTGAAAATTACTCATATAATTTCACGAGACACAATTAATACAGAAAGCGGCAAACAAATTCGAAAATGTTGTATAGAATGGAAGATAATAAATCCTCAGGTGTTTTTAATCTATGCTCTACAGAATTGGCGTAGGGAATAATAAAGCTAGAAAGTGGAGTTGCTTGTAACCAGCAAACGTATTTGAACCTTTCCCCTTCTACTTGAAAGAAGCTGCTTGAATATTTTCGCATTCGTAACATTGAGCGAAATACAAGGTTCGTTCTCTGGAGCAAATCAGGCAAATGGAAACATAAAAATGTATTTCTGTGACCTCTGCTTTGTGACAGCTTTTTTGGTGTATGTGCGATTTGAAAATTGTTATTAACTATTTGGTCAACATTCGAACGTATAACATAATAAATGCGGGAATTTTGAATTCTTAAAAGCTACTTGATTCTATCTATTTTTTTATTTTGGTATTTTAATTAATGTTCGGTATTATTTAATAAAATAAATTGTGCGTGATATATATACTATTCATAAGAGAATCTTTATGTACTTCTCATTTTATACATTGAATGCAGTATAATAGTAGATTAAATGTAAAATAACAGTATTTCTTGAAACTATCAGGAAGGTGTGTCTTCACTGTGAAAAGATTTCATTGAGAAATTTCGTTCAAAGATTCTGTTTCAATTAAAAAAAGAGTTTTTATTTATAACGTGCACATACTTGTACATGCACAAGGTATATATTACAACTTTTTTTTTCAAATATGTAAGAAGCAGTAAAGGAATCTTGAGAAAAATACACATAAAAAGTAACATACACAAAAGAGTTGTTCTTTTAATTATTACCGCGAAATCTCGACGAGTGATTCATAATTAATTTCTTATTATTTCATATTCGTCTTGCATAACACTAAATGTACGCTTTGTTCGGTTAATTTATGTTCCTATGCGCGTGCCTGAATTATCATTTACGATTAAACGAGCCCCCTTTGATTGTATTACATCGCGTTTGCATATAACGGAACGTCTAATTTATTCTCTCGCTGCGATGTCTTAAAAAAAAAATATCGAGGCATGTACATACAACGTTACAAGAAGTTAACAAAATTAAGCTGAAACGAATCGATGCACTTTCAAACATCAGCGAAAACGTAAAAAGATGTTAGCTATTTTTCTGTACGTCCTTTCCTCTGTACTTTCTCCTCCATATAAAAACAAATTTACACAGAGAAATAAGAGTTTCTAGCGTACAATTATCCAACAGCTATCTCGAATATGTGATTTCTTCGATTCGGAAGAAACGAACGTAGTTATCGATTCGTTATAGTTCGATATTAGCCATTTGACGAAAGAATTGCGCGATTGGAGGGGAGGATGAAAGATGATCGGGAAGGTGGGACTAAGGCGAGGAGGTGTAGAACAGAGTAGGAGGGACGAAAGTATATAGGAAGAGACGGAGGTGAAAAAAAAGCAAAGGAAGATGGAAAGAAACGTGGGACTACGTTTATCAGACTTTTTCCGTCTACGCTGTCGAATGTCACTTTCGGAATATCCAGATCCGCCGATATAAGCAAATAAGTAATTTGTTAATCGTGTAAATAAAGTTCGTAACCGGGTTACTCGTTTTGACTGAAAATTTGTATAATTATGGAATTGATTAACGATGACAAATCGATTTTAAATTGGGTTAGTTTTGGTTTTCGCGAAGGATGTAATTTGTTTATGAGAAAATAGGAACTACGTAGCGCAGTAGGAAATGGGAAATTTGTAAGTTTGGAGAAATTTTCGTGTCTAGAGGAGTAGCTAATTTGCATTCTCCGGTTACCAGACGAACCGATCAGATTAATTGGAAAATTTTATGGGAAGGAAATTAATAATGAGAAAATAACGAGATTTTACAGAAACGCGTGTTTGATGCTAGGGTTCCGTATAAGGTCAATTCGACATAGTTCGATATAATTCTTCGTGTTATTTTTATAATATATTCGATTATTTACTCGATAAACTGTACATAAATTGTATATGGATTGTATATAACTTGTACATAGAATATTCCTGTATCATTCCCATCGTTGTTGTAAAGATGCACTCTAATTTAATTATTTCATCGATGGTACAAAATATTGTAGTTATTGTATTCGTACGAAATGATTGTCATGTTTCTTTCTTTTTCTTTTTTTTTTCTGTGTGAACATTTATTGATATATTTGTTGAATTTACGAAATTTATTCGAGGACGGGAAAAGTTGTGTATTTCAAACGTTTTTTACATAGTAAAAATTCTTTCTACTAAAATAAATATATGAGTGAAGGGACGTTATTTTATAAATAATGGTTAAACAACATGCGGCGAATGTAAAATTGCGAAAATGGCCAAGTTATTGAACTTGGTTGGTACTTTGAAAATACATCCTTTAACTCTCCTTATGTTTTAACTAAAAGTAGGTTACAGTGACATCCTGTTCGAGAAGCGCACTTTTTCTCTCTCGCATGCAAGAGTACATTAAGCAAAGAGAAAAGAAAAAGAAAAGAAATATGTATTAAGTTACCGTATAAGAAATCGAGTTACTAACCCTTGAACTCTTAGAATATATTTTCCTTTATCATTTCCTGCAACGATTATTTACAAGAGTTTCACTAGAGTTAGCACGATGTTTGATTGGAAAACTAAATATCGTAGAACCGTATTATAGACGCTACGTGCCTCATAAAACTCGATTTGGACCGAATAGCTTATGTATATAATGCGCTACGTGTCGTATTCATACATTTAAAAAAGTAAAACCAGTCCTTTATTTTCCTTACAGCTTGCACTTCTTGGTCTTCTTTGAAGACCGTGAATTATTCATGAAAGTCTCTTTTTTTTTCTCCCTCCCTTATACCCCTTCTGTTGAAATATTTCATTTTAAATTCTCGTTGAAATATTTCTAACCGGTCTTACATTATAAATTATTAAAAACACTTTACCTCGTCCTCACAGAAAATTATTCAAAGTTCAATTTCCGCAATTACGTAGTTATTAAAACGTTATCATTCTTGAGATGAAAGTACACACGTATACCCATACAAGCAGGCTGTATAAAGCGCTATGTATAAAGTGAACGTTCGAAGATTGATTCACGGATGAAAGTTACAGTAATGTAGTGTACATTTAGACGTTGGCGTGTATTTAAGTGTAATACACGAGATAGAAGCACCTTGTTCGAAAGTCGAATTCGCACATGGAGGAAGAAAGTATATGCTCAATTTATTCAGGCATAGGTGGCATATGTATGATACGTACGTGTACGACGAAGCAGGTACGTTTGCAGTAGCGAACATCAGCGTCGAATTTTTTCCATCTACGCTTACGCCGACGCTTGTCAGCAAATTATTATAAATACGAGTGGCGACCCAACTTCTTTTAATAATCTTTTCTAAGAAGCATCTGCTCTTCCATTTGTATCGTATGTTAGGCCTTAACCCTTTCGTTATGGCAACTTTCAGATTGAGAAGGTTCTTGGTATACGCGCACGCAGGTAAGTTCCTTTTAACGCTTCGTACTATGAACACTTTTATTATACGATCAACCTGTAACTTCATCGTGATCTTACGACGAAACTTTGTGAAACTAAAGAACCTACTGTGTAATTTGAACCAAGGACCAAGGTATATTGGAATAATTTACTGTAAGTGGAATATTTTGCTTTAGAAAGAAAACAGTTACGAATATATGTGTGTATATTTGTAAATTCGTTGAAACGCTAGCTTTCTTCTTTGTTTCTACATTCTCACTGGTTTACGAACAACAGAAGAGACGTTCTCTCCACCGATGAATAATTGTGTTGACGTACGCGCGAGTGTTTCATTAACGAAAGGGTTAAAGTTGCATAAATATCTTTACTCGACACGATCCAAGTCAATGGAACGAGTGCCTTCGAGATATTCCTAGTTTCTCTTCTATAATGCCAAGTCGTTTTTGTAGCGTTAATTATATATAGGTGAAAGAACAATGTTTTCCACTATTTCAGGATAATAAGCAGTCACCTGATCTGATCTGTTCATCCCTGCTTTGTGAATGTTGTAATCAAGAACGACGTCTGGTTTTGTCTCTTTGTAACTGGCTCTTCTTGTGACCGCACAACAACGTAAGTTGTAGAAGCTGTGTGGCATGCTAACAGCATCAAACACATCTCTCGCGTCTCTCCATTTTAGGCAGCGCAGGTGCTTTCTTCTTGCAGACAGATTTTTTTTTATCTTTTTTTTTCTTTCTTTCTTTCTTTCCTTTTTTTTCTTTTTTTAATATTCCATCTTTAACACGGTTGCTTGTGGGAAGTATTTTTTGTAACCTACTCGTTCAGATAACGAGATACATGTCAAAATAGTTATCCGAGCGTTGTAATGTCTTACAGTTAGCATTTCGACTCCCTTTTTTTTCTTTCTTTTTTTCTTCTTTTTTTTTTTCTTTTTTTATCTCACTTTCACTTCAAACGCGTTACATCGGTTATGGTATCGTATAACAGTTTTATATTCCACGTTTATCTTCTTTTATATATATTTATTTATATATATTATATATAAATTTCCGGTCAGATGGATTTTTCACTTTATATTCCGAAAGCGATATTTTAAAGACTTTCAACTCTGCCACGAGTCCTCCAACCTTTTATCTTCCGACTTTGCTTTGCTTTCAACTGCAGAAGAATACCTTCAAATGACATTCAATGTTTTAAATACAATCGAAGATCACAGGCAAAGAACGTGATAAGTAGACTTTTATTGTCCTTTTTATTTTAACTACGCTTCACCACAGGGAAGGATATGCTTTTTTTAATAGCAGCCAACAAAGAACAGAAAGAGCGTGTTAAATTCAAAGACTCGATTAACCAAGTTTCGTAGAAGTGGAACGTACGTCTAGTGTTACGATAAAGAGCAGTTTTAACATTGCGAAAACATATTTCGCCGTAGAATCAAACAAAGGAACAGTTCTAGTAACCTCGCTTCCCTGTAGTCTTCGGTTGAAACGAAAGATCAATAACAATTCTCCCGTATCTTCCGCAAACTTAGAAATTTTCTATCGCTGAAATAATACGATTCGGTCGAAAATCTGCCGAAGGATACAACTTAAATTAATTAATTAACGTTATATAATTCTATGACGGTGTTTTCCTTTACTTGTAACGCGCTCGTACCCAATATCAATCTTTCAACATCTTTTAAATATCGCTTCTGGCATATAAGTGAAAAATCTAAATCTGGTTAGAAACTTTCCATGTTATTGTGTATATCTATGTATATATATATATATATGTCGAAGATGAAGGGACATCGGGCCTTTCTTTTGGAGTTTGCGAAGATCCTCGATACTTTGGTCTAAACTATTTGTTATAGCTGTACTTAAATAATAGAACTTGGAAGTAGTTGCTGTGATACGATCTGATTATGTTTGCCCGAGATTTGTGACAGTGGGCTTGGGCTCGAGGTGACACAACTGGTCGCCGAACGTAGCCGCGGTCACGGGATGGACGTTTTTTACCTAACAGAAGAAGTACCAATATTGAGGGACACACGTTGTATTAACAAACAAGCCCCGGGCAGGGCGATATCGGCTCTACGCGGGTCTGCCTAGTAACGGCGCCTGGAATTTTGTTGATATCCCCGGTCAATATGCAATGGACAAATGTGATCGTATTAGTCTTTTATTCTTGTGATCACCTTGGAGAGTTTACACACATCGTCTTGTCAGTCAGAATGATACCGAGCGTCACAGCTAACTTCACTTTGTGTTTCAAAATGTATTCTATTGAACAAAGAGTTTTCCCTGTTGACCGTGGATTCGTTATTGAACCTAAGAACATTGTCTTTAACGTCTCGAGTGTCTAATCACTACGGTTAATCGCCAAACTTTGTAAAATCAACATTTGTACCCGTAAATATAATTTCTATTGAACGACAACGATGGCTTGTCCTAATGAAGATACGTTACACGCCCCTAAGTCTAACGCTAATCCGACATATATATATATATATATATTTATATGTATATATGTATTGAGAATTTGTGCAGTTTCCGTTATTCTTAAGATCGAAGTTTGATAGCACTGCTTTGAAGCGACCACGCCTCATAATCGATGCAAGCCATAGAATGCGAAGGAACATAGAGAGGAATGCGGAATTTTTAGACCGTAATCACCGAGTTTAAGTTTCTTCACCAGGCACTTGTATATTATTAAATGTAAAAACTCGTAGATCCTTTACATCGTATGTATACACTGTCGTATTTAAAAGAAAGTGTTAGTTGATTTCAGTTACTTTTCATTTTTGAATGGTCTGTCGCTGTTTCACTTGATGTTAAGGGGGTGTCCTGAATTAGAATGTTCTGAAACAGCGTCTTTTTGTGATTTTTTTTTTTGAAAGGAAAGAAAGAAATGGAGTTATTGAATTTTGAGGTATGGTTTAAATATTGTTTCAAATAAAAAGAAAAATTATAACAGATTTCTAAGTCTATTTCATGGGCTGCTGTTTTCATTCGGCGTGCAAGATCCACCTCGTAATTCTCGACTGAAAGAAAAAAGCAAAAAAGGATTAAATTATTATATATTTTTCTTCTCGGTGAACTAAAAAATTTCGTCAAAAAGTTTATTTAAATAATTGTTATAGCACCCTAAAGTTTATTTTTTCTTTTTATAAAACATCTTTTCTTTAAACCCAGAATTTCTAATTTCTCACTATTTTCTGCCTTTTTTTTTAGTTAAATATATATAAAACCATACCACAAAATTCAATAACTTCATTTCTTTCTTTCTCTTTTAAAAAAAATCACAAAAAGACGCTATTTTAGAACATTCTAATTCAGGACACCTCTTTAAGACGTTGATTAATCGATAACCATGCAACGATGCATTGTTTTTTTTTTTAATGTTCTCAGTGCACAGAATTCATCTGCACCCCGTACATTTTTAGCGTTTGATGTCTTTAGGTTTGCTCGTTTGTTTCTTTTTTTATTTTTTTTAGAATATAATTGTGAAATTTGTTGTTCGTTAGATGCGTTTATCGTTAAACTGATGTCATCGAGTTCGTTTCGATTTGTATTTCGTATTTTACGCGATAAAGGCGATCGGTCGCGATTTATCCTGTAAGATGCGAAACATAAATTGAAATTATGAAACGAAGCGACGATCGAAACGTGTCGTCGAGGTATTGTGAGGTAATGACGAAAGAACAAATTACGAGTTATGTTAAGTAGTTAAACATTTTATACGGAAAAGAACGGGTAGGCAGCGCGAAATTCAGGCCTCGTCCTTTTAAAACCAGTGAAAGTGAAAACGGTTGCTTCCGGTTCGATTGACACGCAACTCCGAAATTGAATGAAGCGATGATGAAATTTGTTCAATAACTTAAAACCTACGAAATCCATCTTCAAGATGCTTTTTTCAATGGACAAAATTGGTGGATGAATTCTCGTTATATAATTAGTATCATTGGCGATATAATGTTGCAGAATGAGTGGTACACTTAAGCGGAAGTTTACTGTACGTGCGAAAATAAATCAAACAGGAAAGAAAACAGATTCCTTTGCTTTGACGCTTCGTTTTCAAGAGAATCGAGTTTCAAAGTTTATCGACTATACGTACATACATTTGCTTAAAACCCTAAACAAAGTAAAATCGTATTGGGTTGGCAACTAAGTGGTTGCGGATTTTGTCAATACCACCTAATGATAAAATCCGCAATCACTTAGTTGCCAACCTAGTACAACTGGACGAAAAACTGTTTTACCAACAAAGATAAGTGAAAAAAATGTAGAGTAAAGTTTTCTCGTTTAAAGTTTCGTTCTCAAGAAAATCGACTTTGAAATACACAATAGATGTCATCGGCACTTGGTCGATAGCCACATTGGACACGTTCTTCATCGATAGTTCCCTAATAGAACCGATATTCGATCAGTTTTCAGATTGGATTTTCTACAAAACGACGCGTCGAAGAAAGGAAACATAGTTCTTTTTTTCTTTTCCTCTTCGATTTCTTTTTAGTCGCGGTGTACCGTCAATTCTGGGACACTCTGTATACAACAACTACATAGTTCGAATGCAGACACTGGATAAAGGATGTGCATTGAACGAAAGGTGTATCACATTCCATTGTGTATCGGATTGTACAAAGACGAGTACTATCCGTGTCATTGAACAATATACGTCCATTAGCGTCTACTGTTCTTTGTTAACCCGCGCTATTTCCTTTTTACGTAAGCCTATAAGAGATAAAACTATGTAGAACATTCTTTTACAATAAAAATGCGAATATTTTTAGCGATCGTATGTTAAATATATTTAAAAGCATGAAAGTGGAAGTAATGCGTGGTTTCAACACGCGAGGAATTATTAAGGTCAGTGCAAGAATAAATTATGTGAAATGTATTCGAACCTGTACTACCAACAATATAGGGTGTCCCAGGTATTTTCTGTAGAACGATATAAATTAGCAGGTTCTGTCAGTAAGAATGAGAAAAAAGTATATACGTATAGGTTTATAAATGTTGTGTTAAAAATTTCTAATAAAAATGTGGAATAACAACGAGCCAGTGTTTTTGTTCGATAAAGCGTAAAAACGGTCTAGGGATATTTACTCTATATCCATGTTAAAATGTTATTTAATGTACGAACACCATTTTATGAATTAACATTCGTGAGAAATTGGTTATATTACATTTAAGAATTGCTTGTTCATTTCCTTTAATTTCAGGCAATGCGTCACGGACTTTCTTATATTAATCCTTGATTAATAAATTTTTTTCCTTCAAAATTCCCTACGTGTAAAAATTCGGTAGCGTGATATCTGGTGATCTTGAGGAGCAAAGAATCGGTTCTCGACCTGTCCATCATTGAGGTTAATGTTCGGTCGACCATTGCGCGAACGAGGAACCAGTTGGTTATTTCGTATTTTTGTTATAATTTCCTCATAAAGGATTTACAGGCCCACATTTATATGACTTTTTCTCTTATTCTTATTTATATACTCATACACGCAATATATATTAATGACAAGTATTTTGCAGTAAAAACTTGCGACACCGTGTATATAGTTTGTATCTACACGATTTATCTGTCATTTGAAGCGTGTATGCGTAACGCTTCTCACTAAACGCTACCTGGGATTTAATAACATGCAGCGGAAGTTGAAACACTTTTTACTCGTTCGTGTTTCAGAAAGGAATCGGCAAAATTTCTCAATTCTTTCTAGCTGGGTGATTCTAACATCGTGACAGTTTGCTTTATTCTTTTAATGACATCATATAACTGACTTTACTTTTTTCGAACGAAATTGTGTGGGGTTATCTTGTAAATGAGAAAGGTTATATCGTATAAGTTGCTTGAAGCTTTATTAGAAAGTTGTAATATAACATCTTTTCTCCCTTTTTTGTTATATACAAAATATTACATGTAATTAGACTGCAGATACTTATGTAAATTTATATTTTCATAAAGATAACTAAAAGAGTAGAGAGAGAAATTTGTTTCGTTTATTAGATATTATAACGGGTGCTGTATTTGAAAGATTTTATATATTTTTCCATGTTATAGATGTTCCATGGATTCCTGCATCTTTAAATTTACCATAAATGCACAGAAATTCCCAGCCTACATATAACGTATCATAACCTATAATTCATTGAATACAGTTATCAGAAAGCGATACAAGCAAAGAGTGATAGATACGTAAAATTGATACCTTTCATTTCTAGAATGTTTAACAGATTGTAAAATTTATAAAATTGTCTAACCTTCAAAAATATTTTACATCGTACAAATAGTTAACGCGCAAACAAGTGGAACATTTAGTACGTTCGAAGCGTCGACTCTAGCATATGCAATGACAGTAAAGGACCGCAGTTATTTGCAGCATGATTGCTTTCGCGGATTTTTTCAGTCTAAAGGTTCTATGGGTTCGAAACACCAGGTAACACGAGATGATGCCACGTTACCCGAAACGTGGCACAATGTTGCCGCAATATGTCTTGTTTACACGAAAGCCGGTTGGGAAGCGTGGCAACACTGCAAGCCCTCTAGACCTTGCTCTCGTCCACAGCCTTATTGAGCAACACCTGCATAGAATATTTTGCTAAAATCATTTTTTTCTTTTCTATACTTTCTATTTATTCATCTGTGTATTTAATATACACATACAGATATCTATGTATATATGTATATTTTTAGGTTAGTTACAGTATACTAAATTATACAAATGTCTTTGAAAATATTTCTTGGTATTAAGCAATTGTATAAGATAAGTTCTTTTAATGATTTTTGAAAGGTGTATATGTTGGTAGAATTTAATTATTTTTATTCCTAGATTTCGTAAAGGCAATCTTTAAGTCACTTTTTTCTCATGGAATAATAAGTTCTTTCGCGTTATTGAAATGAGTTCAATGACCACGGTTACTCAAGGTTAGTCAAGGTCGTTGCTGTAGACAAAGTGGTCGCAGCGTTTTAATCAATTATTCCTAAATCTGTTTACTTTCGCCTAGAGAAATATTCTAACTGTTGGCCAACTTGTAACTGTTGCATAATTTGGTGGAAAATAGTTCCATTTTTTAAATTGATTCCTATACTTTGTGTGTATTACCTAGCAAAAATTTAAATGATCGAGAAAGGAATCTTTTATGACAAATATGAATTTCCTTGTAAAAATCTTTATTGAAATTGTGTGGAACGTCGTAATATTGCATTCCAAGTCATTTGTAATACTATCGACTAAAATATGCAAGTAACAACGACTTAAAATAATTGTTATCTATACAACACTAAAATCAAATCGTGCATTAATTATTAAATTTGGAAACTTCAATTACGTAATGTACGTATTCCGATTTTTTGTCTGCTTCATAAAATCACTCGTATAAAATAGAATCGGCCAAGTAATAACATAATTGGTCTGATCGTCTCATTACATATGATTCGTAAGCTATAACGTGAAATGTTGCAGACTAAGTACTTACCAACATGAGCTCGCGAGATGCGTATCTGTTAAGGTCCATTGACTCGTGTTAAATTTACAACATGTCAATTGCTATTAAGAATGAAAGAATAAGACGTCAGTGGCCAGAGAAGCGGAAGTCTCGCAGAGACGAAAAAACTTGCGGCAGCTTGGCATTTCGTTTAGCCTTGAATTGTTATCTTAAAAAATATTTCTCAAATATTTCATTACATAATTAACTACGTATGAGTAAAAATTATCTTTAATCTTTCTTTAAGAACTACGATATTTTCCAAACGTCTGTATCTTAAGTCTGCAGTAACTTTACGTAACATAAAGGTGTGTGAAAAAAAAAGCATTAAAATTATTGTTTTACTTTAAAATTAAATCAGAGGATTACTAAAACTGAAATTGGAAAATCAGTTTGAATTAAATTCCCATTCAGATAGATGCGTACGAATAAACTTTTGAATTTTCAAATTTATATTAAATTTGATTAATTTAGCGTGACAGGTATATTTTACGATCCTTATATTTTTAAACAAAACTTTCACGCAAAAATAAAATAAAATTTCTGTTTGGACGCAATCTATTTTTCTTAACATTCTTACTTAAGCTTTTTTAAGCTCGTGGTTCTTCCCTGCTACTCATTATATCCCCATGCAATTCCGTCTCCTCTCTTTACCGCTTGTTTTTCGCTCTCCCGTCTCGTGTTCTTTCCTGCACTTGTCGCATTCAAACTCGTACGTCAATAACCCAGTCACTTCACAAAGCTTGCCTTTCTTCAATCTTGATTACTACGTTTTCAAGTGTTACAAAAAGTATTACATTTGTTTTTCTTCTTCTTTGTTTACATGTACAATACTTTCTTCCTTTAACCGTATTTTTGTAGAAAGACATTTTTCTTCCATTTACGTTCTTTAACATGTTTCCTCTTTTTAATATTTCCCAGTTTATATAAGATATTTCGTCTAGACAATCGATAGATCATCTAGAAAATTATGCTAATTGTCAATATTAATTATATCGTTATGTCTGTGTTAACTTATTGGTATACTAATTCTATCGCACTAACTACTACTGCTAATTACTATTAATTATCACTTTTCTCCTGCCTGTACAATTTTCCTTATCCTCGTTCAGGCTTTTATCATGTAAAAAGCGCACGATTTAATCGTCGGATTATGTTCTTTCGCTGTTTAGTTCATTCAATTGTCAACTGCGGTTCTGCGTTCAACAAAAAATGAAGAACATAAATTACTTATCAAGATAAAACATGATAAAACATGATAAAACACGACGTTCTATTGAGAATTTAAAGTGAATGCTCGTATGATGCTTCATTCTTCGATAAGATATCTCATTGAAAACAAAGAATAACAAAAGATTTTCAATGAAAAATATTACATATATATTACATATATTACATATTTTTAAGATTCGCGATTTGAATGCAGGTATAGCTTGCACGTAACAAAAAAGAAATTTATCGATCGTAATTGCCGTTCAGTTCAACCCGTTCACGTCCGTCCTTGACAGGATGTATCTGGATGAACGTCCATCCTGATATCTTATGCAAATTACTCGATCCAGTCATGAGATTGGATTTTATCTTCTTCTGCGCTTGCCTTTCAGTCATGTTGCATCCTTAAGGCTGCTTTAAACATTGATTTATCTTTTAAACGCGTTAACCTCGTACTGTTATTGTCTACGAAGAAAATTCCAAAAGAGATGATCACAAATCGCATAAAATGTTACAAGTCAATTTATCTGAAACATGCGGCAGAATCTGTTTCTTTTTCTTCTTCTATTTTCTTCTATTTTTTTTTTGCTTTTAACGTTGGAAAATTCACCGACAAGACTTTATATGGTAGAGGATACTATCATCTAGTTTCCACAAGCAGATAACAGCAACAATTTTATCATTTTTTCTACACCTCTATCTAATGTACAGTTTATTGTGCATCGGTGCTATTTGCTTTCTTTATACTCCACATAGTATCGTAAATTGTATGTAAAGTGGAAGATAAACTTCTTTTTAACGCTTACACCATGGTTTTTGTACGTGTACAAATTTTCAGATTGTGTACCAAAGGAAATTTCGTTGGCCTTATGTCGAATATATACTGTTCGTATACTAAATTATACAAGGTGGTCCACTTAAATTTATCACCAGGAATATCTTGCTCGTTTTTGATAACATTAAAAAGTGTTTCGTGTACAGGTTGAGCTGTATCGAGGGGCACATCATTTGGCATGATCAGTCTTTTCGTGGGAGAATAGATAGAGGACTATTTCTGTAGAAAAGCTATTACTTTAGGAGATATTTTAGTCTTAATTTTTGAATTTCTATACTTCTATATTTCTATATTCTTTATTCTATATTTCTATACTTTAAATTTGACAAATTAGTGAAATTCTGCTAAAATAAAATAGGTTAACATTTGTTAAAATAATACAAGTGCGGAATATCTGTTGAACTAATAATTGTTTGACACAAATAGCTTAATATATTGTTGTAGAGAATGTAACAAGATAAGAATGTACAAGATAGTGTATTCAAAAATGTGTGATCCCATTTATAAAAACATCGCTCCACGCCTAACAACCTTCACATGTCCTCTGCGCGTTCACATACGGAAACACTAATCACGTTAAATTATGTCCCCCACGAAAACATTCGACTTGTATACATTTTCTTAACGCGTGAAACATTTTGAAATATTTTTTAATATTATCGATATTTAACATTTTTTAATATCACTGGTATTAAACATATTTTAATGTTATCGAAAATAATATCAAGATATTTCAGTTAATCGATAAGATGAAGTGAACCATCTTGTACGATAAAATACACTGGAAGAATGATTATACAAAATTTAGCGAGATATCTGGTGAAATTTCACTGAATAGAGGCAGCACTGAACCGTGTTAATACGTAACATGTTACAATAGACAAATGTCTGGGAATCGAGTAATTCTTGACTAGTGTCATGACGCAAAATATACAAATATCGTTTAACGTAGTAAACTACGATGCAGGTTTATCGTCGAGATAAAAAGTCTAGTTATCTTTCATAAAAGTTAGTACTCCTCCAGTTTCATTTCACTGTGTAGGCGTTTAAGCGTGCATGAGATATTAGATATCTCTTTTTCTGTACGTAACTATGAAACAAAAAAAAAAAAATGAAATTCAATTCAAGTTTTCTAGCGAGACAACGGCAAACAGCGCCACGCATAAGACAACACAGTCCACTTATATTCATTGTACTATTTAGGTCAATTGAATATAGTGTCACGCGCTCCTATACAATTTCGCGTTCATCTTAAGCTTTTTCCTTTCTTTTTTTTTCTTTTCAATGAAAGCGCGATACGAACGTTATATTACACGGAATACATCGACAGAAGAAGTTGCGATGTTTTACGCTTGCTCGAGCCTATTACGAAAGATAATAAAATTATAGCAACAGATCGAAATTACTAAATAAACACGTTGAGAGAAGAACGAAATTCCCTAGCCTCTTGATATTCAATTCAATTGTATCACGTTACAGAATATAATAATTGAATTTCTATAAATAGTATTAGAATCGTAAATGGTGCGCAAATATCATTGTTACATGTTCGCACGAATGTTCGAAAGTCGAAGTATAAACTTTTTAGTACGATATACGATTTATTCTTCGATTCGTATGATTAATGCCTTGAAAAAGGATATTAGAGGTATTTCCTGTTTCTCAAGTAAATAACGCAATAAGAATGAATCGAAGGATACACGCAAGATCATTATGACTTCTCTTCTTTCCTTTTTTTTCCCCCTCTTGTCTCCCCCCCCCACCCTTGTTCTTCGCTCCCTTTCATCTTTCTTGCTTTGTCATTTGCACATTCTTGAATTCTAAAAGTCGAGGAATTCCAACGTACGATAACTACGCCTTACAAACGACTTTTGGAAGCGAAGCACGAAGACTGTTTCGTTTATTTACAACGAATAATATTATTACAAATATCGATTGATAAGATGTTAAAATTCTAGTTACAAAGCGCGGTTACCGTTAATACGATAATTATCCGCGTCCATAAAGGAAATTCAATTATACCGTCCTTCTACTTAAATCGGATTAACAACCTACCTCAATGAACATCGTGTTCGAAACTAATAACTGTTCGCCGTGATTTACAGGTATATATCTTCGATACGAAGTATATATCGTGAAATTCCATTCTCCTGAGTACAGAATCCCCTCGACGTCTTATCTTCTTTCGATTAAGATTCTTATCTTGGCCTGTTGCCTCGGTAGCTCTTTAACTTGGCTGTAATCATTTGTCGGCGTCCGTGTATTTTTCCTCTCACTTTTCTTCCACCTTTTAGGACTGATTTCAAGATAATGAGCCCAAGTAGCGTCTTCCCTGTTCTTCTCCCACTCTTGTTACCATCCTAATCTTCTCTCCTAACGAGGGTCCATCTTTTCATTCTCTTAGGCTTCTGTTATCCAGTGCAGACGTATTTCATCTCTCGGTTACCGCAATTCATTTACAATCACTTTAGAACGCTTTGCGTTAAACTTAAGGCGCGGTAGAATGGACAATTTTTTGCGTAAAACTGATTTTACGTTGACCGAAGAGAGGGGAGGATCTCATTGGAACCAACTTGTACGTCGGAAGGCTTAGACTGAATTTAAATTGTAATTAGATGGTAATTTCTCGGCAGGATACACATAGCGTTTTTTCTCATTCAAGTTTATCAGAGTTTAATTTCCATGCGTTTATCTATTTTGCGTAGTGTCGTAGTTGACAGCATTAATCTTGCGTTATTATAGTTATACTATAATTTTCTGTATTTAATACATTATTGCGTTTATTTAAAGAGTGTATTTAAATGTTTTTGTTTCTTTTCTTCTCTGTAATCCATGTTGCCTGTTCAATGTTTGAAGAGATAAATTATATTTGCAAGGATATTTATCTGCGAAGGTTTCTTCCATCTTCTTCAAATATTTCTTCTGTTTAAATCGTAAACGAAAAGATAGAAATTATTGTCAAGTAACGTTATACTATTTTTAATACAAGTTTTGTGAATATAAATAGTTGTAATATTAAGTACAATAAAATATTGGATTGGCAACTGAGTGATTGCGGATTTTGTCACTAGGTGGCACTGACAAAATCCGCAGTCACTTAGTTGCCAAGCCAATATTATTAAGATTATACGTAGTTCGACAAAATAATATTTTCTTTATTTTATTTGCGTGCACATTACAATCAATTCTCTCATTGAGAATTTTAAGTAAGTTTCTCTGGCACTGTGACATGATTAATTATTTATGATATGATTGATTCTAGCTGAATCTAGTGCATAATTCTAAAGGATATTGTCTTCTTAACCTGCGGATCTGATCCGACATGTTGCATCTGTTGATTCTTATAAAACGAGAGAGACATTCGTTTTATAAAGAAACAATAGATGCACCACATTTTTCGTTTTATATTATTTTACTGAATTACGTATTATGCATTTTGTTTTGTTCCTATTGGCTTGGCAACTAAGTGACTGCGGATTTTGTCAGTGCCACCTAGTGACAAAATCCGCAATCACTCAGTTGCCAATCCAATATATCATATAATATTATTTTTGTACAATAATTTTGCAATATTATTTTCATTATTCTTTTTATATTCTAACGATATACAAGCTTTCAAATTCCCATAATTTCGACTCGGAAATCCTCCAATCACCTGAACCTCGATATCTGATTTTTTTAATCCACGAGACATTCGATATTGGCACAACCGAGGAAGAAGTTAATGGTTAATTGGCTTATCTTCGCGTATAATTTTATTTGATAAGTTCTAGTTTAGTTACTTCGATGTAATTCAGAACGTGTTTGCTATCTTTTTTCGAGTTGCTGTTAAACCGGTGAATACTCTTTTTAATAGCACTTATGGCTTACGATTATAATCTTAAATGCTTTCGTTCATTTCCTGCAGATTTTGAGTTAGCAATTTGTTTTCACCTTTCTCTCTTCTTTATTTTAAGTTTCTCCAAGTTTCTCATCTTTTATTCTCTTTGCATCCTCCTTCTACACCTCTACAACCATTTCTTACCTACTTTCCAAAGATACTCTGCGTACTTACATACGTAGCTTTATTTCGAAATGTAGCACAACTTCTATTCTCTAGTCGTTTAACTGTACATCTTTTGAAATGCTTCGTAAAAATAATTATCACGCATGTTACTTTATTTATCGGATAAGCTTAAACCTATGTCTAGTTAGATCTGGTTTAGGCGCATAATTAACACTAGAACTATCGATAGTTAGTACAAAGATATTTCTACCAAATACGTAAAATAGAATATTTGGTCTTTAAAAAATACGTAATAATAGAATATTTTTATATTTATTGATTTATTACTTTCTTACAGAAGCAATTCCATGTTATGTAGTACATTTTTCGTATTATTAATCCATCTGGGGTCCCTAAACGAGGGTTGACACATTTATAAAATTGTAAAATCAGCCAATTTGACTAGTATGGTATTTCTAGTGTTATCATCTAGCGATCTAGCGATCGATCCGCAATTTTCCTAATAACTGATATCATCATATCGAATGATACGCGGTACAAATTTGAAAAACGTGTAGGAAATTGTACAAAACGAGGAAACTGGTTAATTAGGGTTCGATAATCAAATTGCAGGACCCTTTTACATTTTGACTGGCATTGGTATAAGTAGTCTTGATAGAAAATTATTTTGAATTTGAATACATAAAAAACAAAATAAAATTCTTTATATTAATCTTGTAGTTAACGTTGCGAAAGTCATTACATCATCGTGGGAAAAAATATAACATGAACTAGGAATTTTAAAATAAAATTATAAAACCAGTCAATTTGATTGGTGTGGTAGTTCTAGTGTTAATCTACGAAACAGACGTCACGCATTATTTCCACGTGAAATTTTCCGATAAAAGGACGATGGAAAATATTTGCAACAAAGAACAGGCTACTAAAGAACACCACAAATGTTATACGATTATATTTCTGTTTGTTAAATGTCATTATTATTATTATTATTATTTATTATAATTCTTTCGGCTTAGGATGACTTCCGGTTTACGCCATATTTACATCTACATTGTAAATTCAATTTCTCTTCATTGAGTTCATAAAACCTTGACAAAAGTCTATCCAAAAGAATAATGAAAAATCCTCTTTTATGAGAGTTTTACCAACTTCAGCAGCCAGCTTAATAAAAAATGTATGAGATCTCCGAATAAAAAATCTTATCTTTGATATACCAAACATAAAAGATAAAGTACAGTAGTATCCTCTGTTAATGTATGAAACTGAATTAATATCAATATTGTTATTAATATCTGGACAATAATAATAATTCGTTGAATAAATGTAACGTCAATCTCATTTCCATATCGGCGAGTACCCAACTTCCCCTACCCTTCGTTCGTCGATACGTATCTTTCCTAAATTTTTAATATAACACTGTCTCGCTCTTATCCACATAATTAATCTACAAAACTGACGTTACACATTATTTCCATGTGAAATTTTCCGATAAAAGATTGGTGGAAAATATTTGCAACAAAGAACAGGCTACTAAAAAACACCACAAATGTTATACGATTATATTTCTGTTTGTTAAATGTCATTATTATTATTATTATTATTATTATTTATTATAATTCTTTCGGCTTAGGATGACTTCCGGTTCATAAAACCTTGACAAAAGTCTATCCAAAAGAATGATGAAAAATCTTATTTCTATGAGAGTTTTGCCAGCTTCAGCAGCCATATTGTTATTAGTATCTGGACAATAATAATAATTCGTTGAATAAATGTAACGTCAATCTCATTTCCATATCGGCGAGTATCCAACTATCTTTTCTAAATTTCTAATGAAACACTGTCTCGCCTTTATCCACGCGCTGGCCGTGTTTTGAATTTCGATAAAACCAGCTTATTACGATTGTGCACGTACGACGCTTCAGTTGTATCGGTGTGGTTGGAGCCAGCATTTTCTACCTAACATTTGCATTTATTTTTATCAAGAACGCAAGCAATATCCCTTATCTCGATGTGAATCGAGCGTTCCTTTGTATTTACGACGTGGATGCTGAATCGGCGGATTTGCGAGACGCAAGGGAAGCCACTAATGATTTCCATCGTTTCTTTACGTGCATTCGTTGTAAGTAAGCTATAATAATACCGCCGCGAGAGACTCCTCGTCGCTAAGGTGCTGGAGAAAAGCGGTGGGGTCCAGACCTTTCCTTAACAGTACACACGCTCTTCAGTCTCTGTTTCTCTTCGCGGCAATTATTTGTCCGACCATGTTCAACCAGCGGATGACTCTCCGTGTGTATAATCTTTCTATGAATACGTAGTCTGTCTTCGTACATCGAATATGTAACGTCATGATTTCTAAGATCCTCAAGTATTTGCAAAGTAGAAAAAAGTTTCTACCAAAATACTTAGGAGCGAGGATGAAGTGGAAGGACAGAAAAATATTAGTCAGATTCAGACGTGGAAACGAGACCAAAGCAAGGGAATACTGGAAACAAGAGGGAGAAAAAAGATGCAGGCTATGTAAGAGGAAAAAAGAAGACCTGAGACACGTAATAGGAGAATGCGAGATAACGGGAGGACCAAAGGGCACAGAAAAAATACTAAACGAGACTGGTGAAGGACTAGCAGAACTAAAAACAATAATAGAAAAGAGAAGGGCAATACAAGACGGGGAGGAAGCACAACAAGGAGGCAAAAGCCCAAAAGTTGTCATAGTTTTAGAGAAAGAATAATTAAGGGAGTGCAATAGAATAGAGTGGATAAGAGGGGAGGTAGATATATAGGAAGCGAAATAGGTAAACGAGATGTAAAACCGAAAGCTCGTCCAAAGTCGAAAGGCACGGACTAAGCAATAATAAATAATAAAAATAATAGAAAAAAGTTTGAAGATCAGCCTTGAAAAGACCGATCGAAATCTTGTTATCGAAATTTCTTCCTACAGATGCATCGTGTGTACGACGTTTAACTAAATATTCGTGGAAAGCTAAACTAATGGCGAGATAAAATAATGGTAGAAAGGACAAGAGAAATCGACGAGTAGGTTTTTACTGAAAAATAATTCCACGATACTTTGATACGTTATCAAAATGTTTGGCACGTTTGCTATTGAAAATTGGCGGCGTTTCAGCCTTAATACATCTATTTCCGTGTGATTTGATGAAAATTGCAGCAACGTACACCCACTCAATTACCAACACGCTGCTTACAAGTAATTGCTTATCTCATATTCTTTAACTCGGTATAATACCACACTGTCCGCTTCGCTCTCTCTGACCCATTTCACATATCATCGTATAGTACGTTATTGGAATCGTCATATTATTATAATGCATTACCGCAACATTCTCGACACATCCACCCTTCCTCTTCATCTTTTTCACTTTTAAAATATTTTGTCGGCGAATATTCGAATTCCAAGTCTCGGTCTTGGTATTCGTCGCTTCTGAGAGATTCGTTGAACTCTCTCGTTAATACGCTTAACACGTTCGATGCGGAAGAATTTCAACGATTCGTACGATCCCCCGAGGAAAAATATCGAGATTATTTTTCTACTTTTAAGGGGCTGTCCTGAATTAGAATGTTCTGAAACAGCGTCTTTTTGTGATTTTTTTTAGAAGGGAAAGAAAGAAATGAAGTTATTGAATTTTGAGGTATGGTTTATATATATTTAACGAATACAAAAAAATTTTTTTAAAGTAAAAAAAAGAATTATAACAGATTTCTAAGCCTATTTCATGGGCTGCAGTTTTCAATCGGCGTGCAAGATCCACCTCGTAATTCTCGACTGAAAGAAAAAAGCAAAAAAGGGTTAAATTATTATATATTTTTCTCGATGAACTAAAAAATTTCGTCAAAAAGTTTATTTAAATAATTGTTATAGCACCTTAGTTTATTTTTTTTTTATAAAACATTTCTTCTTTAAACCCGGAATTTCTAATTTCTCACTATTTTCTGTCCTTTCTTTTTTTAGTTAAATATATATAAAACCATATATAAAACCATACCTCAAAATTCAATAACCTCATTTCTTTCTTTCCCTTCTAAAAAAAATCACAAAAAGACGCTATTTTAGAACATTCTAATTCAGGACACCCCTTTAAGCTTCAGCTTTTAAAAAATTCTAAGAGTCCTAGATCGACGGAATACGCGTTAGATCCTTGAGAAATATTAACGAAAAAGAAAGGAAAGAAAAGATAAAATGATGTCGATACACTGGAAGACTCCCTTCTCTTCGCTATATGTTCGACTCCGTGTTGAACGTGTACGTATTTTGTAACGTTCCTTAACATCCCTTCAAAGTGAAACACAAGCGCCGAATATCATGTTCTCTCCTCTAGGAGAAGATTCTCTGGCTGTCTGTACTTTCTACGCGCGCACGCCACCAGACAATTCACGAATGGACATAATGGCAATTTCACATTATAATGTACGGCATTTTGCACGCCGAAATTACCAATATTACATACTTCACGTTACTTCCATTCGAAAACAGTGTGGTGAAAGATAAATTAAGAAAAAAAAAAAAAAGATTTTTCTAATCATTTTACACAACGTATTAGTTTCTCTAACAACATTGTAAGATACGTTCTTCTTTGTAATAAACGAAAAAGTAATTTTCCCAGCGACTTGTTCGCCATAAATATCCTGTTGCCTCCATACAAATTTTCAAGATCAAAGAATCTTCAAAATGGCCATTTTTCGACCTCGTTCGGTTCATTGAAGAGCATCTCTCTAAAAATAAAAAAAATGTTATAGAAACGATGAGAAATTTAGGAAGAAGAAGCGCAAAGATGAAAAGGAGTCTTCCCATCTTCTTCAAAATCTTCATCTTATTTGGATATAAATAGATTCATCCAGGAAATAATTCTTTGCAAATTCTGTCGATGTTTGGACTCGAGCAGATTCAAAGTACCAAGAGATCTCGTTGCCACGCGAGAACAGCAACCAGCAACGCGTTCTCCTACTTCGCACCCGCATGCTATAATAGCATGCAATCCGGTTTTACTTTCATCAATTAATACGTAAACAAAATATTTGAAATTATTTGACTGGCTTTTATTCCAATGAAAACGCCATTGTTAGCTTGCATTTCAATTTGATACTTTTTGGTAGTGGACGTTGTCGTCCACAGCGCAGCGCGCTACTGCAGTTTGCTATTCCAAGTCTCCATTTTCGTCGATACAGTCTGCGTAATATCCAGGTGGCTGTTTCATTTGATACGCGCCATATGCATGCAAACGAAGATCTTGATGACTTGGCGTTGAGAAAAATTCCAATGGTGAAATTGAACTCGTCTTGTATCATACTTGGCGTTTTCTTCGCGTGTCAATCGAGATAAATAATTAACTCCGTTGCAATAGCGTACAATAGAACTCTATTTGTAATATCGCGGTCAACAGGGGATGTAGATAGCGATTTAAACGTGCTACTCGGCATATCAGTCACAAGCTATCTTAAAATCCTATAAAAATAAAATGGACAATGTAATTAATTCTTATACTTCTGTCCAAACACTCAAATCGATTTTTATATTCCCATGACGATTACCTCAACGGTGTACCGACTTTCAACAATAAATTGTTCCTCCGAAAAAACGCGATGGTAGGTTCGACCTATCAACAGCCTCTTGTTTTTTCTTTTGTTTTATTTTTTTTTTTTTTTACAAATGTTACTAACGTTTTCTGTCTATCCAGAATGTTACGCCCTGAGGCTTACTATAGGCCGTCTTCCTAACCCTCTCTCTTGGTACTACAATATGGCCGACAGATCGCCTGACATGGACGGCAAAATATATACAATGCAGTGACAAACACATAGTTCTAGAAACTTCGATTTGGCCGTTATTTACCCATACAAAGAAGGTGGCATATGCGATTACAGACGCGAACGGTGGCGTGACCATAGCGTGGTGGGGATCGTCTCGAAGAGAAGACAAAGGAAAAAATCGAAGGGCAATCAGTCTCATTTGAGGGTTCAAATGGAATACAACGAGAGGTTCAGACGAATAAAATGCAGGTCGCTTATTCTGACGAATACATCGGAAAATATCATAAATTCGGGTCGAATTGTAATAAGAAACTAATTGTATCATTGTTAAATCATTTCTGACGTGTTCATTATAATTTTAAATATTGTTGGAAATAGAAGTTTATGTTAACCCTGTCAATTCAGTGTTACAATCATTTGAACTACCTCTGTTATCTTAATCGAAACAGGGGAACGACTGATTCGTGGCGTCGATTATCAGAATCGTAACGAGAATTTACGCCTCTCGCTGACGCACTTTCTTCACGATCGCGTCCCTCCGCGAACTATCGTAACACAGAGAGAGATTCAGCGAGAATTTTTCTTCAGCCAGGAGAAGTGGCCACTTTTCAACATCCTCTTTCGGCTAATGTAATAACTACATCTCGTTACAGCGCCAATGAAATTTCAAAATGCTTTATATAACGCGTACCGTATGGCCATACAAGTTTCCTATGGTAAGTGCTGAAATACTTTGGCGAGCCAGGGTATTTTCACGTGGAAAGTTGTTTCACGTGTCGCGTTTTTGGAAACCTACGCGCGGAGGCATTACCGGGGGCGGCCTACACCGTTCTCCGGAAACTTGTCCACCCACCTTCGACCTCGCCTCTTTGCATTCGCCACACCAACGACTCCGCTGGTGTCGCCAACTGAAACCTGTACCTAACACGGAACGTTTCTGACAGTCTTATCCGGTTATCTCCGCTGTTTCCTTCGTTGTACTCCGCGACCGTACACTTTGAAAATCCGTAGGAAAATTTGTGCTTCGTTACAACCGTGCGTCTTCTCTTCGATAGAAAGTGGCCGTAATCTAATTTGTATCGGGATACGTTCATAGAGACGTTAATGTAGACTAATGTAACAGTAGGATTATTAATTTGACAAAGTGGTTGCAATTGGTACCTATCGCATAATTTGGATAAGGACGTTGTTAGCTTCTGCTTTTTCTTTTCTTTTTTTTTTAATATTACGATAGTAGTGCAAAGTATCTAGAAATTATATCTATATACAATGTTTAAGTTACTGAAAGTTGTAGGGGAAATTATAGACAATTTGAAACAGCTTTAACGATATTTTTATTTATTTTATAGACCTTGGTGGGCGCGTTTCCTTTAAAATTGACAAGGTTGATGAAAATGTAAAGTTTCACTCTGGTAATTTCAATCGTATAATTAGTTTCCCTACATAGATATTACCAAATCAAAATTGAAGCATCTTCAATTGTATCTTTGTCGAGTTATCAACTATATTCGTGACTATTTGATTATGTTTCTCTTAATGTTTAATACGTCGATCGGAACAGAAAATTTCCTCCGGTTCGTTTAACCCCGCCAGGTTCTAGCTTCTCTCTTCTTTTGCGCCTTTTCATTTAAGCTACTCGTTTAAGTTACAAACGATATATTTAAAAACCGTAATTATAAATATCCAAGAGAGATAGAAACAAACAGAATGTTCGTTTGCAGAGCAACGGAATTAGTTTTGTAACGGATACGAAATATAAAACGCGCGCATAATAGTACCAATGCGATAGAAAAGCAAATAGGGAAAGCTGTTGTTGAAATAATCGGTTGTAAAAGATCGATAGACTCAAAGTCGTTGGAATAAAAGTGAGTTGGGCCATAAATGGCGATCACTGCCGTCACGAGCTGCTTGGGTCCCCCGCCCTTACCACCTGGCAAGCGGTTTCTGCAAAAGTCCTCGAAAAAATTGTCCTCCACTTATAGAAGCTTTCGCGATCCAGCCGTCGAATCCTGGATCCCTGGCGGTGTCCTGGACATGTCGAAGACGAAACTTCATCCACGACGAGAACGTAGCCCGGTGATTTGCCAGATAAGCAACGGCAATTTGTTCAGAAGCTGCTCCGAGGGCAACTTAAGTGCACGTAAAACCAGTGCACTATTATCCGCTACTCCTCTTGATAAGTGCATCCAGGCGATTTATGGCAGCTGGAAGAATCTCATGCATCGTAAGTGTGACGCTCTGTTCGCGAGACGTTGGTCGACTAGTCGCCATTCAAAATAGATCGAATAAATTACGCGATAAGCTGATCGCTCGCGACGTTATAACTGGAGCGCTGGTTTTTATGAAAATTCATATTTTTACAGATATAATATAAGGTTAACACCGATAGTTAATACAAAGCTATTTCTACCAAAACTAGTCAAAATGACTGGTCTTTAAAAAATACGTAATAATAGAATATTTTTATATTTATTGATTTATTACTTTCTTACAAAAGCAATTCCATGTTGTGTAGTATATTTTTCGTATTATTAATCAATCTGGGGTCCCTAAACGAGGGTTGACACATTTATAAAATTGTAGAACTAGTCATTTGCACTGGTGTGGTATTTTTAGTGTTAGCATCTAGCGATCTAGCGATCGATCCGCAATTTTCCTGATAACTGATATCATCATATCGAATGATACGCGGTACAAATTTGAAAAACGTGTGGCTAGTTGTAGAAAACGAGGAAACTGGTTAATTGGGGTTCGATAAACAGACTTTTACACTTTGACAAGTACCAGTCATTTTCACTGGTATTCGTATAAGTAGCCTTGATACAAAATTATTTTCAGTTTGAATACATAAAAAACAAAACAAAATTCATTATATTATTCTTTTAGTTACCGTTGCGAAAGTCATTACAAAGATATAACATGAAGTAGGAATTTAATAATAGAATTGTAAAACCAATCAATTTGATGTGGTAGTTCTAGTGTTAACACTAACGTTACCAGGTCCGGTAAAGTGTGACTGTTTTGAAAATTTAATTAAAAATCATTGTTACATTCATTGTTGTCTCTTTCAATCAATTTTTCAATTTTTGAATATTTTTAGAATTAAAGACAGAGAGTGTGAATGCATAGGTGAAACTTGTTGCCTGTCTTTCGAATCGGAAGTTAGGCGAGCTATTTATAGCGTAGCGAACCTGCGAACAGAGAACACGTTATGTATTTAATTATATTGCTTATCCGTGCATTGGAGAAAATAAAAACTTGATAATTTCTTACGCAGTAAGCATTGCCCTTAGAATATCGCGCAGGTACTTGGCTATCGAGTTTTCTAACCTAACTTTAATGGGCCACTCGAACTTCTTTCAGATCCATATGTTCGATATTTCTCGATCGTAAAGCGAGATGGGTCGCCCTTTGCTTAATTGTATGGACAAGAGATTGCGTCATTGATGGAAAGCGTGGAAATCAATTTGTTCCGCTCGATTGTATTGTAATTATGGAATTTCAAATTACAACGTGTTGCACCATTTCTAAACACATTCATGCGAGTTCGATGGTATAAATCGAACGATGTAAATATCAATTTTTTCTTTTTTTTATTTCGATGTATTTTACGATTAATTCTCATTGAGAATTTTAAGTAAATAATATCAATATTTAACGTGAAACACACGATCGTATAATATAGTCGATATAATCGTATATTTAAAATAATATTTGAAACGATTTTGAGATCAGTCTTTTTTACAACAAAAATCATATTTCATGTTGTACGGCATTCGTATTCATATTTTTATAAAATTCGTATTTCGTTTCGTATTAAAATTTATATTTTTAGTCAGTTTCAGAGGTTGTTTCGTAAAATTCATTTTTACCCTCATATTGCAATATTCTATCTCGCTTCGCGGATATTGAGACTTTTATTAATTTCTTGGTATAAAACTTTCGGAATAATTTTACGGAATAATTTATTAGTTGTAATGTTAGTAATATTTGCAAGTGGATAAGTCGCAAGTTATAAATTGCGGACCTCTTTATTTTTATTATTATCGTATATGACTTTATTTGTTTTACTATCGAACTTCTTGTTGCCGTGCAAGATAGTTCACTCACCAGTTAGCTGTTTCTGACGAATATACTCGTCACGAAAAAATGGCAATATTTTGTGGTTACGATGGTAATAAAATTCAAAAATAAAACAGTCGTTTCGTTACAGCTTAATTCTATGTTACAACAGGCACGTATACTCTGTGTCTGACGAATATACTCGTCGTCGCTTACTTTTTGCACGCTTTTCAAAGTTTCCAAACTGTTCGCAACAACTAATTGGTTAATACTCGACGAGTCGTAATTTGTAATTCTTAAAGCTTCGCTAATAATATCAGTTTAGCTGTGCAAAATGGCCAAGGTATTTCCATATTTATGAACAGATAAATATAGAATCTAAAGAAAAAAAAATGGCTCCTATTGAGGACAAAAATTCTCGTTAAAAAATGAATCGAGTTGTGTGATACACGAAGAGGTTCTATTATCAAACGTTACAACTATCTTGTGTTTTATTTACAACTTTATGTAGAAAATGAAACGTTGGAATGATGTCATTAAACCTGTGAATAATTCCATCAAGGGCAGAATAATGGTTTACGTACATTTATATCGATGCTGAAGATGCAAATGGCATATAAATTGCATCGGGAATACAATCTGTTGTAATTAATTCCAGAAACCTGTTCCGTTTCTTTGCCAGTGGTTTCTATGCTTTTATCCTTTTAATGGTATTCAACGCTCAGCCGTCTCGTTTGTACCTATCTAGCCACGCTTCTCTAAAAATAACGACACGATGCAGACAAGAACAAATGGCTCGGAATAACAGAGAAACGAATTTAGTTCTCCAAGCAGTAACGTACTACACCTGTTGGATATTTTCGTCACGGTTGATATTTGCGCTTACAGAACCAGACGGATGCAAGTGGTATTTTTAAAACTTTTCAATTCGGAACAAAGATGGTTATAAATTAGAATTGGTTAAATCGTTAGATATAATGTTTTGTAAATAATTCGAGTGATTCAACGTTGTGTAAAAATATCATTCGAAGGCTAGAGAAATTGACCGTAGTCAATTAAAAGGAGGGAATGTTGAAAATAGTGCCATTTTAACGTTATCACGATGTTATCTTTCGTATATTAGATAATTCATAAATAAAAAAGAATATGAATTTCGTTAGATTTTCGTATACGCTTCTTACCATATGTCAAGCATGAAATATTTTTTTTTATTTTATTTGGATGTATTTTACAATCAATTCTCATTGAGAATTTTAAGCAAATTTTTCTTGCGTGGTGCTATGACATGATTAATAAGTGTTTATAGTATGTTTGATTCTAGAAGCATGAAATATAACTTCATTTTCATGGAGACATTACGTGGAATTCTTTTAACACATTTGAATTCCAAACTCGATATCAGAAAAATGCCACTGGATCCTTTTGCTTCTAAGTGCCTCGTTTGTCAATTTATCTTCGACATATTTCACTCTGTTATATTGGATCTATATTTTATCTTTCATTTATTTTATAGGACATTTCCAGTCTACGATACGCGTGTACGTAGGTAATATACGATATTAACCGAGATATGGCTATTGTTCTTCAAAAAACGCTATCCGAAGGTTTATTACATTCTACAATTTCTCTAGTTATCACTCACGCTGTTCAATGCCTTTGGATTTTGTTGAAAACCACGAACACCTACCAGTACAAAAATTAGCCAATGCCTTTAATCTAAATCCGAAATAGAAACGTAGAAAGAGATCTGGAAATAGTTTTGCAAATAAAGGGAAATTGATATTCTTCTAGAAAACGTTATACAAAAATTAGTATATGAATCAGGGATGATAGTTCACACTGATGATAATAATCCAAGATATGTTTGAAGAATAACATACTCAAACGCTGTTTAGAAAGGTTAGTTAAATAATATAATTTTCTGTCGATAATTCAATCTTTCCCAAAAATTATGAAACTTAATCCTACTTATTTTAAACAATTTTAAAATTAATTTAGAAAACCAATTTACTACTATTCTATTTGGCTGCATACAGCTTAAATTAATAAATCTATACATTATAAATATATATATATATATATATATATATATATATATATATATATTTGTTATCAAGTAGAATATTACAATCAATTCTCACAGAAAATAATATTTTAGCGTACATATTTACAAAATTTCTGAACGTGAAGCGTAAAGAAATAATAAAGAAGGGCACGAGAATGATACTTGAGCCTGAATGGCCCGTTGCTGTAAAAACATGGCAACGAGCCTGCCATCTACCCGCACTAATGCCCTCTTAACACACTTATCACCCCGATACCTATTTTGGGTCCACCTGAGGGTCTTTCGAGACGGACAGGTTAAGGCTTTGATCGAAAGCAGGGTTACGCAGCAATGCTTTAAGGCTTAAGTAAAGCAAGCGTAAAGAGACCATCTCGCTTAACAGGCATGGGGGTCCCACAGTATTATAACCTAACTTTCGAGACCACTCTACATGGCGACTATAACGGTTGAGCTTAACGAGCGGGATTAGAACAATAGTCACAGCCGACAGTTTACGGGCCCATAAACCACTATGAAGACGATATTACGTTGAATAATTGATTTTCCTATATAAATGTCTCTATTGTCTGCTATGGAAGGAATGCTCTGTGCTTTTATATTCCTACAAATACCCATATATTTTGTTTCTTTTTTTTCCCCTTTTTTTAATTTCAGTCAATGATTGGACTGTGAATACTCGTTCATTTTTATGTTTTTACGAGCACAGCTAAACAATGTGGAACATAAACGGTATTTTGTTCCATCCACCACATTATAACGAATATTATACTCTGGATATTTTATACGCTTTTATATATTATGCGTACCCTGCGCATTTTCGAATCTTTAAATTTCCCATAGAAACCACGATCTACTATATAATAACCTGTCATAGTGGTTGGAAATAATTGAGCAATTAATTAGAAAATTAAAAAAAATATTCTTTTTAAATATTTAAATTATTTTATAAATATATCGGCCATTAAGTTAGCGTCTCGAAATTTTATTACCTCGTTGGAAGAATTTTAGCCATTTTGCTGGTGGATTAAAATTTGTGCAATTATTCTTCGTAAAAGGGGTATTATCGAAGCATGATTTAGCGGCAGAAAATTTACTTCCAAAATAGATTTTACAGCTGTTAACGCGTCGCTTTAATAGATTCTACATATATTTTGATATCAATCGCCTTTGTATATTTTATTTTGTTGTGTCGTATTGGATTTCTGAGAAAAATAGAAAAGTGTTTAATCTTAAACTTCTGCACAATAGTGTACACAACTAACCAGTTGCCAAGCCACGAGTTAGGACAACAGGCCAAGTCCAACCTAGTTCCACAGGTCTGTCGACAACGATTACCACCGGATAGGTGGTTTTCTACTACGATTTCATCGGTCGATGTCGACTCTACTGACGCCATCGCATTGCTTCATTCGAACTGGTTTTATGCAATAAGTTACGATTGTTCCCATGTTTAGCTACGGAACATACTTTGAATATTTGTGAAACGGTTAGTTCCAATGAAACAGGCAGGAGTCTATTTAGGTTTTTTCTCGCGTAACAGATCGAATATCTTCGCGCTACTTCGATCCACCTTTGGATCCATTGTTCCATCCACGATCGATAAAAAGATCGAGTCATCGTTGCGCTTATCGTTTTACAAAGTTTTTGAAATATACATATTTATTTAAATATCTCAGTTGTAATGTCTTGTAAAAAGATGAGTATATAACAATATAAAATTAAATGAAACACAGGTATTGTAATATTGCGTTAAAATGATGTTAAAAAAAAATAAAATAGGGGAAGGTATATATAAAAAAGACAATTTTGTTTAAGATGGAAAAAATATCTTTTACACAAAATTAGAATTTTTCTTCCAGAACCGATATAGATACGTGGAATTCGTTGCTTGTTTTTCAAATTTAGACGCCTTCTTCAAATTTCCTCGTTCAATAAACCTTCTAAAAATAGAAGTGCACAATGTTCAGTGAATCGTTCCAGGAGAGATTGATATTCATACAATTTTTTTTTATTATTTAATTTGTACTTTACAATTTGTCCAGCTGGACGTTCGGTAAATTTTTCTAGCTATTCGTACATGAATGTAGAATTTATCAAAACTCATCTGTTGAAAAATAATTAGCAGACTATTCTAGCCAAATGAGATCGCTTAAATATCTGTTTTATGTACTGTTGCACGAAACAGCTTCTCAAAAGAAAGTTGTAAAGGTCTCAAAAGTCACGTGTCTTTTTTTCTATTTTCTCTCAAGTTAAAATCATCGGTATTTTTTAAGATAGATAAACACAGACAAACACGTCTTTTGTACTTTGACAAAATTAAAATTAAAATATGTTTTAAACCAATCATCTCTTCCAGACACAAATACCTTGGTATTTTTGTATGTGAAATAAAAAAAACGCGTTATTTGATGGATGAAAAGAATATAGAATTCCATTTAAAAACATACAGACGACGTTGGAATCTCGTGAAAAAGAAAGGATCTTGGAAAAAGATTCTTTTTACTTTTTACTAACTTGAGATAGCGTAACTTTGTCTAAAAAAGCTTTCTTATACAGTCGTAAATCAGATATCTATTTAGCTGGGATATCCTGCATAGTATCATATTTCCAATCTCTAAGAATAAAAACATACAATATCATTACAAAGGACGAATCGATTATATAAAACATTCCGCACATCTATGGTCTAACAGGAAGAGGAGAAAAATCATCGGAACACTTGTCACGCTCGTTGCCATATCGTGCCGCGTGTGAATCCTTCGAGACTTGGTCGGACATTGTTGTACAGAATGTGAAAGAAACTCGCGCATGCTGAAAATAAACACGTGTTTTTATGTCGAGGGGCTGTTTCGAATGGCGCGCTTGTGAGAGCTGTTTGTTTTAAAAGAGAGCAAGGATCTATTTCTGGTTTCTTCTTTCATTCCACGTTTTTTTCACCTCGCCACTTACATTCGCTTGTTTAACACGTTCACGCCGGCGTGAACCACCGGTGGATCACGCGTGTCTGTTCCGTGGGGCGGCGGTGGGTCACACATGTATTTCACAAAATAGGTAATACAAAATAGGTTTATATTATTTTATCTCAACATTATAAGCAGGCATACAATGTTTCTGTTTCTGTTTTGCCTGTGACGGTAGGAATTTTTTATTCATTTTTATAATGCCGCAAATAAATGTTATTTTTCGCAGAAGTTCCTCGGCCAAAGGGACACTTGTATAAAAGCTATCGGTAAATAGTATGCGGCCTCTAAATAATAATTCACCTAACAATGTTATGACTGCACCATGCGCATGTGTTTTCACTATTCCGGTTGCATTTTTTCCAGCATAAATATGAATGTTATGGGTGTAACCTTCCGGAAGGCACAGTTTATGAAGTTTTATCCCATACTTATGCCGCTTGCCTGGAATATATTGGTGAAAAATGAGGCGTCCTCTCCACGGAACCATGCTTTCCTCAAATACAATATTTTTGCCAGGTTTAACAGTATCTTTGAGCGTCAATAATATTTCTAAGTTTATAGGAGAAAACGAGGACTATCTCACGCGACGTAACAACTATTTCTTTTTTTCTGTACGGAATTGAAAAATTGTTTGATTCGCGCTATGAATGTTTCTTATAGAAAAATGTTCACAGAATTGCGTGCGATGGTCAGAATTCGCGTCAGATCTCTACTTTTTGAGAAAAATCGAAAAGAGTAGAAAATTAGGACCAAAGCTGATCCCGTCAGCTTTACTTAACTTTTATAGATACATGCAAATTGATATTGCCAAAATATCGTATATCAATGTATTAGTTAAAGTCCACGGAATTCACTGAACCCAGCAGGAATCGTATAGCTTTTGTAATTTTGCTATAAATTGAGGTCAAAGTTCTACATACTTCCATACATAAATTTACCTTCCACCAACATCAAGTGTACATATATCAAATAGCAATATTTCTTGCGTCATACGTAATTTATCGTTTTATTTAACGACGTGAATCGTACGTGCTTGCGTATGAAACAGTTACCAAACTAGGCAAACACGTGGCAAGGAGTCGTCGTTTTTCCCAGGCGCTGCACGGGAATATTCGGTGTTTGTGTACGTTATCAGTGATAGCAAGTTTATCAATGACAAGATGTGCGAGAGTTTACTTTACAATGCAGATGTTGCGATGCACACGGGGTCAGAAAGTTTTCATATAACGCGCTATCTATCCATCCAACTTACTCGATACTGCGATTTTCGACGTGTTATAAAATTATTTATTATACGAGGAATTATCGTTGGAGTGGTATCTAGGTGTAGGATGTTCGCAGAATCTTTCACGAATATAATTAATAATTGTACGCACGACTAACAGTGGGAAATTCGAAGGTGCAACAGTGCTCTCAATATATGAAGATACCATAAAATGTACGAATATTATAGTAATACTTTATGATACTCATAATGTCTAAAATGTTCTCATTTTTTATCTCCTTTATTAAATGTCCTCTTTTGAGAAGTTAAAAACGAATCCTGTGCATTTCGATACAATTATCGTCAATCACTGAATGAGTAAGTCGGAGCAGAACTTTATCTTGAGTCTTCTTGGTAAGTTCGTGCAGCAGCTTTTAGCTAGTAGGTTCGTATGGCTGTTTATTGTTGTTTATGCTTTGGCGTGCCTAATTCCTTCTTCGACTGTGGGAGTTTTTAAGGTTTTCTTTGTACAGTAGTTTCTGATAAAAACCACGACGCGTTGGAGATATTGTAATATTTTGATGTTTGACTTTTGACTGCCATGGATCAGATTTCTCAATCCATTCATATAAGTTGAATGATGATTTTATATATCGATAATTTGTTATTTCTGCAAATGAAATTTGCATTTGCTCGTTCTAAGCCGATACGTCGAGATTCCGGTAATTTTGATTTGTTTCATTTTCTCTTGGACGTGTTTCTTCCAGTTTAATTCTTCGCCTAAACGAAGTCCGTGCTATCTAAAGGAGTAAAGCGATTTTCTATCTAGATCCCATCTTTTCTTAGACGCACCTAAATCTTAATCCAATTATTTTACTAAAATTTCCCTACAGTTCTTCTCATTTTTATCTTTTTCTATTTTCTTCTTCTTATCAATTATCATTCGTTGAAGAATTAATTGTTCGTCGTATTCAGACTGTTTTATTATTGTTTAAACCTCGTTTCTTCCTAGGTTACTTGATTCTTGAGGTTTTTAAAGTACTGCTGTATCTAATTCCTCAAGACTTTGTGACACCACCACGCGCTTCAATACTCCAACGCTATTTGTACTGTGCTTGCCACGTTTAATCGTTTGCTGATTATTGGAAATAGATTTTTACGCTCTACTAGTCATCTTCTGTACTTGTTTCCCCATTGTCCTCATTTACTGTCATGCAACCACCTTGTGTCTTAGCTCTTTCCTGTCCCTCCGTGTTGTAAATACATCAATAATTTACATGCTACTATAAATTAGAAAATTATGTAACAATTATCCAAATAATTAATATGCGTTTCCCTTACCTTATTTTATTTTATTTTATTTTATTTTAGACTCATTAGACTCGTATATATGAAATAACGTAACAGTGGCATCTATATTGTTTACATATCATTAGTGAAATTCATTCCAGTAATAATTAAACCAATTGATACATATATCCTTCTTCGCTTACGTTATTGCTTGTACGCGTCTTGTGTACTCAATTAACTATTAACGATATTTAATCAAGATATGAATTTCTCGCAATCCTATTATCACATATTTCCACAGTTATACAAAGCGTGTGAGTGGTACATTGGAGATCTAAATAAATAGACTTCTAACCGAACGTTACAGCTAAGCTAACACTCGAAATACTTCTTCTTCGTTCTGCTTTTCCTTTGGTAAATTCCATCGAAATTTACAGCTTTGTAGGAACTAATTGCATCTTCGTTTCATCAGATTTTTCTCGTTTCTATTTTAAACGATCCTTCGATGATCTTACTTTCCTTACAACTCGACTCGGCTTTCTAAACTTCTACGTATTTTTCTTGAGAAAATTCTCATCGCTGTGGCGTAAATTTTCTGAAATTTTTCAATCGCGTACCACCTTTCTTCATCCGAAAATTTCCTGATTTCTGCCAGAGTTTTATTTCTACGAGATACAATAGCTCTTTTTAAAAGCCGCAGTACCGTTGCCAATGCAGCCAATTCTTATCTGCTACGTGTCCATATAACCTTCCTCGCTATCTCTCCTCGTGTGCATATGAATTCAACCTCCGCTTCGCATATTTCTACACAGAAACATATCTTTATGTAGCATAGAAAAAAAAATCTATGACTAATATTAATAAGAATATTTTCATTGATATTAACAACATTATTTACCATCGTTCCATTTGCACGAATATTATATTATTACATTACATTATATTTGTATTTTTAATTTCGTCATTGAACCTATATGTCTCAATGATTCGTTCCCAGTACACCTTAATCTCGAGTCATTTTCAATTCGACAGCGTTTCTTTTCCATTCGAAAATTTCTCCAGTTCGTGAAAAATAAAAATACAATATACGCGATCTTCTCGTTCAATTTTTACTGTATTAAGTTATATTCTATTTCTATGTTTCTTTTATTCTATCTCTCAAAACGTTAAAAGTACGTTTTTCGATGGAAACGAAAGCTATCTTGAGGCATAAAGAATTCAATAATCACAGCAGGCTAAACACGTATTTATTTGCGCACATTAAAATGTAATTTAAATTAGAATAACTTGAGCAGCGTGACTTATCGCTGAAGCAACGTTGCTGACAATACGAAGTCGATTCGAACTTTGATCGAGCAGAATAGGAGGACGTTTTAAACAAATGAATCGTTCGATTTGGAATCACCCGATATGCAGTATCAGCGTGTACCATACAGTGTCGGTAACAAAACATTTCAAGATTAATTGAACTTCCTACGCCGGCTGTGCGCACAGTATTACGCTCGATTCTGCTTTCGATCGATCGTCGAGGGTAATTAGCGAAATTAATTAAGAGGTTAGATAAGATCAGCGTGATGAGCATTAGCTTTATGACACGGAATAACATCTTACGTATCAAATGACACGTGTTGAATGCGAGTCACGGAAACGCCCACGCTCTCTCTAGCTCTTTAATAGATTCAATTCCGCAGAGATCTCGCACAATTTATCCGCATGCTTTATCAACTTACGAAACTTACGTCCAACTATTGTACCAGCAATTTTATTAGCGTTAGAGGTTTCCACAAAAGGCGCCTGCTTGCCCATCTATTCGCAGTTATTTATTTATTACTATTTATTTTACTTAGTCCGTGCCTTCCCATACGAATAATTACATCTCCGGTTACATTTTATAAAAAAAGGTCATTTTTATCGAAATGAAAGATGCTACAAAATCTCACTGCAAAATTAGTGCGATCTATGTCAAGATTACTACGAGATGCTTCGTTATTATTCTACATAATAGAACCTGCTTGGACCTGCTTTGGACGAGTTTTCGGTTTTACATCTCGTTTACCTATCACGCTTATTACATTCTCTCAGTCTTATGGCGTTATCGCCTTATTGCATCCTCCCTTATATCTATCTAAACTCTTTTCCTTGTCTTTATCTACCTAAACTCTTTTCTCTTATCCATTCTGTTATATTGCACTCCCTTAATTATTCTGTCTCTGAAACTATAGCAACTTTTGGGCTTTTGCCTCCTTGTTGTGCTTCCTCCCCCTCTTGTATTGCCCTTCTCTTTTCTATTATTGTTTTTAGTTTTGCTAGTTCTTCTCCAGTCTCGTTTAATATTTTTTCTGTGCCCTTTGGTCCTCCCGTTATCTCGCATTCTTCTGTCACGTGTTCCAGGTCTTATTCTTTCCTTTTACATAGCCTGCATCTTTTTTCTCCCTCTTGTTTCCAGTATTCCCTTGCTTTGGTCTCGTTTCAACATCTGAATCTTGTTAATATTTTTCTGTCCTTCCACTTTATCCTCCCTTCTAAGCTAATTACAATTTTATTTATGAATTAGCGTTCTCTCTTCGAGTACTAAATCCGTACGTGTCTTACAGCTTGTGCAACCTCCAGCTTCGCAAGAATAGCACTACAGAGATAAATCTGTATCGATTTGAGCGTCTGTGCTTGAGCATGGATTTGGTTTAGACCAATGTTTTAACAGTGAACTATTCTGATTACACAGTTATCCGTTCCATTGTGTCACGACAATTATAATATTAATTCTTCTGCTTATGTGACATAAAGAAACTATTTTTTATTTATGTAATAATTTATATTTATATATACTTTGTAGTAGGTTTTAATTATATAGATAACGTATTCGCGTTTGAACGTGTAGAATAATAACGAAGCATCTTGTATAATAGCATCTTTTGCAGTGAAATTTTGTAGCATCTTTCATTTCGATAGAATCGACCTTTTTTTTATAAAATGTAACTGGAGATGTAATTATTCATATAGAAAAGCAGAAGAATATTCTCGGTTTTTATAAACGCAACGTGTTCTTCGTTCTCAGAAACTGAGATGTGTTTTCAATTAGCAAAGAATTCTCCGTCTTTCGCTGCTCGATCATTTTGATTTAATAATTCTTCCGTAATTGCTCTTAAGAAGCTAATAAATTTGTAATATCAGTTCTATTACTAGCGACTTCATTGTTTTATTTCCTATGTAAATTATTAGTTGCCTTGATAATATTATGTTGCAGCTAGCTTTCCTCAATTCTTCCTCACGTTCGCGTCTCTTCAGATATCTTCTTTTTGTTTTCTGAAATACTTGATTCGTAAAAAGCGTGGAATACACAAGAGACGATAACATTGTATTGGATATTAAAGCCAAATATTAAACAATTATTTGGTATTTACCTGACTGTGCTAGGTAGAGGGTATGTATTGTGTTTAGCCTTATTGTATGTTTGTTTGTTTGTTTGTTTCCCATGACTTAAAAACTGCTTAACTGATCTGTGTCTGTCGCAGGAATTTGTTGTAAACTATGTATCCTATTAAAAGAAACAAAATGATGGAAGGTATAAGATGCAAAAAAAGGTTGATGTGCCTAAATCGCTAAACTCAGCAAAGGAACGTGTCTCCTTATCTTCCTTTTTTTATTATAGCGAATTCACCTATAAGATATTTTTAATTGTTAATCATGATTGAGATAATTTTTTGAACGTTACATTTATCTGGAAATTCGGTAACTACATCGGTTATTCAAAAATAAAAAATATCTGAACGTGTACCTCATATTCTCGAGTCAAACACGTACAACTTGTCGTTCCTTTTATTTTTATTTCTTTTTGGTACCGCGTAGTAGAGTATCGTTTCTTCAATATTTATTTTATTAACAACATCCATCGAAATATAACATTCTGTCGTACAGATCCAGCAGAGTTGAACAATTCCTTGTTAATATAATTTCTTTTCGGAGAATAATTGCACATCTTCTTAATACAAACTGAAGCTCATAACATAGCAGGAAGATTCACGTAATAGATTTTGCATTCTATAGGTGTATCGCGTACCTGATCTTATTCGTCGTGGAATAATATTCTGCATCATTGGGCTCGCTGTATGAATTGACGCTTGTGTCATCTAAGTTCAGATTACCGTCATGAATTATAAGTAGGAATCATAGCAGGAAGCATTCGCGCAGTAAGCATCCGTTGTGTAAGCTATGTGCACCGTAAGAAAGACCTTGGTGGAACTTATCTTCAGGCTGGCACATTCGCTTTGTATCTTTATCCTGGACAAACACTTTGCATATATGTATGTTTCTGCAGATGTTTGTGCAAAATTATTTTCAGAAAATATACCTAGCAATTATTATTCTGAGAAATACCAAAGTCAACTTATATTTTTCATATCTCTTCGATATTCTAGTATTGCCATTTCTTGAGCAATTTACTGAAAAATTCGTACGTAATCTTTCTCTGCTTTGTGAACAAATATAATTAATATTATTATTTTGTAGTATTAATTCAATAATAATAATAATAATAATAATAATATTGATATTTTTTTACATGTTCCATGGACGTACAATGCTTACTGACCTCTTTACGTTTAATACTTTTACTACTTCAAAAGATTTACTGTTTCAAAAGATTTCTATTCTCTGATGTTTTAAGACAAATGTCGAAAAGGTTTAGAAATGCATAGAAATCACGTGCTTCTGAAACCTCATCGATGGTAAACTTCGTTAGAATTTTTCTCCATGGAAGAGAAGAAGAGGAGCACCAGAAAGTAGATTCTTTGGTCTCCTTGCGCTTTCAGGTTTCGGTATTTACAGAAACGCTAACGAATTTACACAGTTAGTTGACTTTGACCTCCTCTTCTTTTTTACTCGGCTTTTAATCTTCGTTCTTCTCGCCCTCTGTATTTTCCGTGTTACGGCTTCCATCACGCCTACACGTGTCTCCTCTATACACCTAAATTCCTAGAATGATTTAACGGAATGACATTAATTACTTCACCAAACACCTATTTCCTTTTAAGGTGTACGTACCATCGAGCCGTTACTTTTTGCCTTGCTCGTTTCGCGTTTTCACAGCTTTTAATCTTCTTGGGACGCGCTAAGTTTGCCAAGAAATTAGCTAGTTGTTTTATTTTAATAAAAATGACCTTCCTCCAGGAGTTAAGAAGATTTTTGCGAATAACTGTATTCAGTAGCAAGTGTATGAGTTACGAATGGAGTATCTTCAAGTAGTTTTTCCTTTTTCTATTTACAAAATAAATAAAAATTTCATAATAGCCATCTTCACGATGGTTTCGTTAATTCTCTTAGAAAGGAAACAAATTGAAGTTGCGTACTTCATTGTTCAAGCTATTAAATCCTTTTATCGGTTGGCACTCTTGTTGGCTACCCTGTAAATAAGAAAAGTCCCTATACCAGATTCGATCCTGTATGCTCGTCATTGTACATGAAAATTCGTGTAACATTATACACGAAACAGAAAAGTACAGTAATAGGGGAGAATAACAGAGGAGATAGCAACTATAGTTGCACGCAAAAGTATTTGCACGTTTACCATAGAAAACTTTTATGTCCATATTGTATGTGTTATATAAAACATTTTGAAATTTTAATAGCGCTGTAACGAAGGTCGACTATCATGATCGTATTGGTAAAGTTTAAGCAGATCTGAAAATATACATTAGAAATTACAAAATACTTAATGCAGGTATATATTTCACAGACATCAGAGAAGTATTTGAGCAGTTACTTATTCATTGTATAAATAGTCCTAAATATTCTGTATGGTCATCTTTAACACTTATCATATGTTTAAAATGGCTATTCATACAATGTATTAATTTCTTACTAAATATATATTTGTAGTAAATTGCTCAGAGTAAGTTTTTTCCTAATTTATTGGAAGATAACCTAAATCATATTAATCCCTAGACCAGGAAGATCAACAGGGGAAATAACTTCGTACATACCAATAGGCTTACTGTAACTTCTATATGAATTCTGCGATTGATCTGAAATCTGATCGATATAATAGAAACAATCATGTTTGATTACGGTACTGAAGAAATTCAAGATGTTCTACATAACACGCGCAATATAAATGTACAAGTTTTCTATGGTAAGCGTTTAAATATTTTCATTAGCCACTGTATAGAGACGGAAGTACGTGCGTATATGAATAGATACTAAATATAGGAATGCAGAAAGAACGTTAGACGGAAGGAATATACAGACACAGAAGCAGAAAAAGGCAGAGATCGCGTTTCAGTGACTAACACCGTTGAAAGTTCGAACGTGGCCAGCCTTGTATCCGCGATGCGTACGTGACAAGAGGCCAGGCACGTGGCAAAACCGTAAAAAAGTGGGGATCGTGGTTGGTATAATTCGCAGTCGAATACCGACCTTGAGCAGACAAAACTTTTTAGCCTCTACCCGTAATAAATCCACCGCTTTCTGCGATAAGTGTTTTCGCGTTTAAACTACTAATGAACTCCAGACTGAACGAAGCAACACAAAAAAAAGAAGAAAGGAAAAAACTGTAGCGAAGTAATTTCGGAAACTTTTTCTTCTCTAGAAAGCGAAGACGTTTATATAGGAATCAATTCCGATACGCTGTTTTATCGACCGATAAAATAGTCGTGATATTAATGGCTTCGCGTAGATATCTCTTTACATAGCCTTTACCGAGAGTCGATCGATGTTTCTGTCTTATTATGATACGATTTTATGTAGAGCATAAAAGTTATATAGATTTTATCGTGAATAGAAATGGCCACTCAAAGTCCCGGCTAATCACGAGCTGACGTAATCGTCATTTACGCATGGTTTATATGGACCTAACCTATAAAAACCTTGTAAAGGGATTTCACAGTACACGTTGTCTTGATGAGATTTTACATTTATTTATTTACTTGTTTATGACTTGAAACAGCTTTTAACATCTAGTACAATTACATAGACCTCACAACTTTAATACCTTTAATATGACAAAAAGATTGAACACTGAATTATTAGGTTATCTTGTAAGTAACGCAATTTCTTGGTATATTAGCTGCAAATATACGGCTATCCATCAGTGAATTAATTGTTAGTGATGTTCTGAAATTGTTCGTCATTTTTCTAGTGCCTTTTCCACTCACCATTAAGACCCTATCCTGTAAATTAAGTTCCTAAGGAAATCATGTATTATGAGGATCGTATAAATGTAGTCGTATCACACGTATGCTTTAATGTAAAACAATTATACTGAATATTCCAAATGAATACAAACATTTACGAAATCGGTATGTATGTTTGCTAAATTTGAATACATACATCATATACATAACCTATTAATTCAGTCTAGTTCCGCTATAGTTGGTTGAGATGCAGTAGTAATACAGAGAAGGGATTTAGAATTATTTATCAGGATATTTCCATATCTCATTTTTTTTCGCAAAATGTTACAGTCCAGTATCCGCATACAGATTAATGTTCCAGAATTGATCCCCATTTTCCTTGGGCCAGCAACAGTCAGTACAAAGAGTAGTCTGTGTTGCAATTCGCTCGACGTAGTTCTTGCTGTAATTTATGGTGCCTCAACATTGCCTTATAGTCCAACTTTAGAATGTCTTGCCTTTAATATGTACCGTTTCTTTCACCAACAACATCTCATTTCCTCGCGATACAAATTATGGGAACAGTATTGTTTTTTGTAAGAAGAACTTTTTGATTTTTTCTCCTTGAAATAATTTACAATTTGTTTGTACAGTTAGCCTCTTTTACAGAGTATTAGAAGGCAAATAAGAAAAATAAAAAATTTATCGTATTACAATTTCTTTTTGTAATATAAATTAAATTTCTTTAACTTTTATGAGCTACTAGAATGCAAATTCGCTTATTCATTAAACGTAAAGAATTGATCGTTCATTAAAGCTTTTGATGTTTTACAGAATGCAACGTGACGAATGTATAAATGTATCTAAATACAGCTAATGAAATATCTTCTTTTGGCACTCCGTGATATCTAACGATAAGTATCCATACATCTATAATTCATCTTCTCAATGTTGTTTATGTCGCGTATAAATGTTATACGTAATAAAATATACCAGGCGTTTAACATCGATATTCATTTTATTTCTGCACAGGCTTAGCTTTCTAGTTTCGATGATCGTCGACCATACCAGCAGACAAAATACGCCGGATAGATTGATTTTACGATCGGCTTGATGATTATATGTTATTTGTTGTCGCCTTTGCTGCATCTTTGAGTATCTTCGACATGCATCCGGTTGTTTAGCATCGCATTAATGGTCGTTTCTATGCTATGTTCGCTGCAGTCTTCAAAGTGTTCCGGTACTCTTCATTCAACTTTCAGTACACGTGTGTATCTGCGGGATTTTTATTTATTTTTCCCATCGTTTAGATACGAGAAGTAGTAGACGCAAGGGACGTTAATCTCTTGCCGTGTTCCCGAATCTTTGCCCAAGGCTTTTGATATTATTTGACAAACAAGGCGGTGAATTTTATAGCGAACATCACGATATCTACAAGAATTTTCTGTATCTTTTCTAACACTCGTCCTGAATAACATCATTATTATTACTATTATTATTAATAACGTGCGATAGAAACTCTACTTTACAGTAACACAAAGGTATGATACATCTATGAAAGATTGAAAGTTGCAGATTAGATCAAGAATCAATGTTGGAAGGATATGGACTTTCTCATAAAAGATTCTATAAAAGGAAAATCAAGTAATAATGTAATGGCAGATGTTTACATTATCGATCAGGATCACCAGTTTCTAAAATACTATGTATGCTATATACTTTATGGAGAGAAGATTTTCTAACTGAATAAAAGTTTTACGTACAAACATATTAATTATGTATATATATATATATAATTAATTGAAAATTCTCATACGATTATTGATGAGGAAGAGAGTATACGTATACAGTGCTTTTCAAACAATTAGTGGACTAACGTGAATGGTTCTATTGCATCAATTAAGAGAATGAAAGCAGAGAAGTTATATAGGCCTGATAAATTGAAACGTTACTCAGAATATGATACTATCATAAAGGTTCACTTTAAGATAATCGTTAGAGAAAGAACGAATAGAAGCAGGAAGCGAGTATAAGAAAGAAGCCAAAGCGATACAAAAATAATCCTGTAATTATCTTAAATATTTTGGGAATAAAATAAAATATAATTGGCGATGTATAGTATTATTTTTGTATCACTTTTTTATTTAATTCTTTCGCTATCACCGCTTAAGGAAAAGTTCGCTGTCCGCAATTCAGGTTACAAACTTTCCACGTGTTACACATTATGACATATATAATAATAAAAAATGATAAGTAGATAATCCAAGCGGCTTTTAAAATGCGTCACGTATGCATGACGCATGGTAGCGAAAGGATTAAATATATAATTATCTGTATACCGTAAATTTGTATGCGTTTATAACAAATTTAAAGACACAGAGCTGCATAGAATGCATATAATATCCAAAAATATATGAAATATCCAAACTGTAATACCTGTTATAATTCTTATTATCAGTAGACGAAACAAATCTCCATTTATATTCTGTTTCTCTATTTGAGTTATAAAAGTAAAGGTTTGTACAAAAATTCACAATCTAATAATTTAACTCCAAGGAGACACTGAATGTACAATTCTCAATGTGAGAATTCTTAATGTACATAGGTTTACAGAAACATATAAAATATTGAAACTGCAGTACCTGTTATAATTTTTATTATCAGTAGATGATACAAATCTCCATCTATATTCTATTTCTCTATTTGAGTTCTACAAGTATAGGTTTGCACAAAAATTCACAATCTAATAATTTAACTCCAAGGAGATACTGAATGTACAATTCTCAATGTGAGAATTCTTAATGTACATAGGTTTACAGAAACATATAAAATATTGAAACTGCAGTACCCGCTATAATTTTTATTATCAGTAGATGGAACAAATCTCCATCTATATTCTACTTCTCTATTTGAGTTCTACAAGTATAGGTTTGCACAAAAATTCACAATCTAATAATTTAACTCCAAGGAGATACTGAATGTACAATTCTCAATGTGAGAATTCTTAATGTACATAGGTTTACAGAAACATATAAAATATTGAAACTGCAGTACTCGTTATAATTTTTATTATCAGTAGATGGAACAAATCTCCATCTATATTTTACTTCTCTATTTGCTTTATAAAAGTATAGGTTTGCTTAAAAAAGAATAATCTAGTGATTCAACACCAGAAAGATATTGAGTGTACAGTTATCAATGTGAGAATTTCTAATGCACATAAGTTTACAGAAACATATAAAATATCCAAACTGTGGTACTTTATTTGGAATTCTTATTATTAGCAGATGAAACAAATCTCCATTTACATTCTAGTTCTCTACTTGCATTGCAAGTTAGAGTTGCATAAGGATTCTCAATCTAGCGATTTAGCACGAAAAAAATACCAAGCATGTAATTCTCAACGCGAGAAAAAAATGAACGTTCTCTCGCTCGAACATCCACGTCTTCCTATTAATTTTGATATCGAACGTACTATCATAGTACCAAGAAGCAACTTTCAAAGGAAACGATAATAGGTGCATCTGGCGCTTCACGTAACGTCCCGTTTGCTTTGACACCAACAATCTCGCTGATAAAATAATCTCTGTGCTTACTCCAGACCACTGCTCTACATACCTTAGTATGTCTTGGCCTACTTTAATTGTATGTACTTAATGTAGAACGCCTCTGTTCGTGGCTCTCGATACCTGTTACTCCTACAGCATCAAAGGTTTTGTAATTTTGCCCCGAGCTGATTAAGACGTTTTCCTACATTCATACATTTCCTAGTCATTCATCGATCATTTAAATGCAAAGTCCGGCAGGCTCGTTAAACCTAAAAAGCATTTTAACTTCTGATATTTTACACGATGCAATTTCATGAATATGGATATGGCTAATATAACTATAAAAAAGTACATCGATTAGTCAAATTAAGTTTTTACTTTAGGTGAAACTAACTAGAAGGAAAGTACGTTCGAGATAGTTTCCATTAGAATATCGATTTTTACAATATATAAGTATCGGCGGATTTTACCGTGCACATTTGATGTTTCTAAATGAAAAATGTAGCTCTATTAACAGCAAGTATATCGATAAACATTTATCTATGTTGAATATTTTTCCTTTAATTTAATTGTAGATGGCTATTAACGTTAACGAAATCTTTGCCGCGCCTGCTTTTTCTATCAGCGTTGCAGCACGATGGCATTTCCTTTATCGCTTTCGAATTTCGCAAATTTATTAGTCAGAAATTCTATAAATTATCTTCAATAAATCTCGCAGTTCTGTTCGTTTGCCGAGGCGTGGAAATTATACCTTGTAACATAGATATATTTAAATCAAGCAATAAATCTCTGCTACCTAACCAAAGGCTAAACCAGAGCAAACTTGAAATATTTAAAAACGTTATAATATGCGGAATATCTGCAAAAACTTTCCACACGGTAGTTTAACGAGTAATATTTTTGATCCCGGAAATTTCAAAACCTGGAATTCTGTTAATTATTAAAGACAGCCTTCATATTCTTGCGATTTTCTATATTCTACTCTACGAAGATAGGAAAAATATTTATAATTTGATTGTATTCGTATCGTGGAAGAGATTACAAACATTTATAATATACCTACGATTTCACAAATTTCCTTCTATTTTCTTATGTTTATAGGTTATAAAGTCCTCTCGAAATCGCATTCCTTTCTTACTTAATCCTCTTAATATATTTAATGTAGTCGTTAAACGAAGATCCACAATTTCATCGAGGATAATTGACCAAAAGTTACATGTTAATTTATAAAGTGTTATCTATAATACGTGTCTCGATTAAAAGCGCAACAGAAATTTCCGAACGCGTTCTCGATCGAACGAGACCACGTTGCGAAGCTTATCTTCTTGCTCGAGTAACCTACATCGAAACGCTTTCTCTGAGGTGCAAGTTTCAAGAATTGCAACTCGAAAAGAAATCGTTCGTAAGATCTGCACTACCATCTTCACCATGACGCGACACTAGCGCCACGCACGCACTTAACTACTAGTGCACGATATACGCATCTGTTCGTTCCTTTAAAATGATTACTCCCATCTTTCTATTTGCTTTACATATTCCAAGCTATTGACAATTTTCGAACATCGAAATTTGTCCATTTCCTAAATATTCAAAGTTACAAACGTAGCAAAAATCATGTATGACGCGAATTAAAGCCGGTTGTCAAAGCGTTAAGCTTCGATTATAAAAGCCAAGAAATGAAAAAAGACGGATTTATTAACACATAACATATAAGTCACGAGTTTATAGTCTTGAGAAACGCTATTAATTCTCATGATTTCGGACGGCGTCTGTCAGATACGTTTCTCATGATGCATATCAAATATCATTTTGAACCAAGAGAATAAAGTATTTTCCCCGTTATATATTTAGATTTTTATTTGCGCTCGTAATTCACCATAGTTAAGCTTCGATGTTTTCGCTTTTTTTGCAGTTGGCGGCATGAACCGGCCGTCCAAAGCTGTGACCCAGGCGAAGAAAGTGGCACCACCGGCTGTACCCGATGTATTTCGACATTCTGGCTCCTCGTTTGGTTCCGCTGGATATGCGAGCAGCGAAGATAGCTGTTTCCTGCCCGGAAGTGGACCAGGCGGAACAACGGACGAGGGTTCTTACGGTGTGCCATCTGGAAAGAGTCCGGGGCCTATTTTTACCCACCCCGGCTTTGCCTTTCCACCAGTCGTCGGCAAATATGCCCACGCTGAGGATCAAGGTGCGATCCTTATCGAATTACAGCCTTACCAAATTCGATAATATCGCTACACGCTCGCGATAATGTTATTTCCTTTACCATCCTTTATCCACCCTTTCTATCAGTCTATATCTCCGCTGTGTTTACGTTAAACGTAAAGTGGTTTCCTCATCTTTATTTATGATTATCGTATAAATAATGTGTTTTTTAATCAGACTGTAAGGTGATGATAGATAAATTTTGAGTCATGAAATGTACATTATTTTGATATTACACATTACCATTGAAGAGGATGAAACATGGAATTGTTACTAAATGCGTGAATTTATAGAATTTTGATCAGCACAGAAATATATATATATATATAGAAATGATTAGAATTTATTAATAGAATAGAAAATTAATAATTAGTACTTGATAATTTGAAGCCACTGTAAATTTATATAAGTTCCCAAAGGAAAGAAATGTACAGTACTAATTTAGTTAAAGAATTAAATCTTCAATATTGTTGTAAATTATGATATGATTGATATAACTGATATTAATGTTTTGTTTAATTGAAAGGATAAAGTAATTTTTATATATTCTTTCTAGGAATCGATATGACTCAAAGTCCTGGAAGAGATAGCCCAGGTAGTTCAGGATCAGGTTCGGGTTCCAGGCATTCTACCGCTTCATTGGATTCTGGAAGAGCCTCCGGATATCATTTGGGCCCTAGAGGACCTGGTGCTCTTGCTTCATCTCCCAGGTGTTCTATAAGCTCACTTGGTAGCCATCCGGACAGACCGGCGGATCTTGACGTTGTTCACGCTTGGTTGACTGAACTCCAATTCGAGGAATACTTTCCACTGTTTGCTTCCGCTGGTTATGATCTAGCTACTATAACGCGTATGACGCCAGAAGATTTGACAGGGATAGGTAAATCTGTATTCGATATAATCGATTCAATTATATACCTTAAACGTGTAGTAGAAATTGAGAATTGTATTCAACGTTGATGTTTTAGTATTTTCATATCTGAATTCCGTATATTTTGGAAAAGTAAGCATGATAAAAATAAATGTGAACTTTTATTACTTTTAAGATTACTATTTTCCAAGTTTTTTAAATAATTTCTTATTATTTCTTTAAATAAATTTAAGATAAAATTTTAAATAATACTACTTTAAGAGGTTATCATTGTGATATGTACATGAGTCACAATGATGCACTGAGATATTACAAAATTTATGGCTTTGTTAATTATATAAGTTGTAAACATTCCTTTAAATTTTATACTTACCAATTAATTTATCTATTAATTTGTCTATGATTAAAAGACTATATTTAAGAGTCTATGGACTTGCAGGAATTAAGCAGCCTAATCATCGGAAACGCTTGAAGGCGGAAATAGATAATTTAAACATAGGAGATGGCTTGCCAGAACATATTCCTGGTTCGTTAGAAGAGTGGCTCAGGCTTCTGCGACTCGAAGAATATCTTGGTGCTCTTCATCAACAGGGTATGCGTTCAGTTGAAGATGTGACGACTCTCACTTGGGAAGATCTTGAAGACATAGGTATTGTACGTCTTGGCCATCAGAAAAAATTATTATTGGCAATTAAAAGAGTTAAGGATATTCGTGCTGGAAAACGTATACAGCCGCTCGATCTTGCTCGGCTACCGCCGCATCCTGGACAAACACAGGTAAAGAAATATTTTAATAATATCTTATTAATTGCTAAAATATAACGTCTAATTGTCTTCTGTGTTTTCATTCGGATGACGATAATATAACATGTACTTTTGCTCTACCCTAAAACTTCTTTAATATATGTGAGTCGTGATAACATTTACGACCCATAACTCCAAAAATACTAGTCTTGGCACACGAGTCGACTATTAGATGTTTATTTTGTTTAGCAAATGCTATGTACCCTCAACGTTTATAATTCTTTCCTTCCTATCTGTTATTATGTCTTTATATTTGGTTCTCCTTAACTATATTTTCAGGATGTAGTTATTCAACGAGGAGGTCCTGACTTGCCATCTCCTGATGAGGATTGTTCCTCTCCTGTTCTGAGGTCTTTTCAGAGAGGCGGAAGTGATACTACATCTGGAGCTGCGTGGAGAAGTATGTATGCTGCTTTACCAGCCGATTATAACATTGTTGGTCGGTCTGGTTCACGAGGAAAATCATTAGAAAGCTTGGAAGATGCACCCCTTGGGTATCCTCCGTCACCAGCACCATCCGCGCATCCACAGCCAATCGAATGGCGTCCACGCAGCTTCGAAGACGGTGATGTGACTCCTACAAATGATTCTTCCGTAGTGGATGCAGGTGGCGGAACTCTTCCGCGACCTAGACATTGTCTTGTTCGTCCACGACCTGTAGCTAAGGTAATATAATTTTAAATGTACATAGAATTCCTAATATAATCAAAGCAAGAATAATACCAGTTAAGGGATATTCATAAAAACATGAATTTGCGTAAATATCCGCAATTCAGTGATTATTTATATATAAAGATAAGCGGAAGAAGCGGAGAAAAATGTTTAGTATTAGCCTAAAAGACACAAGGAATCGCATAATTGCAGCTTATATTACTATTTATGTTGGTCCTTCATTATAGGTCACTGCAACTCCAGGCCAATTTAAGTCACTACCAAGAGACTTCGACAACAAGTATCAATTAACTTATGGACTCGAGAGTAGTCCACATCTTCCGAAACGTTGCCCTCCGTCTCCTCCAAGGCGTCAAAGCTCTAGAGACAATAGCGGTTCTGGAGTAGGGGTCGGAGGATCGGGAGTTGGCGATGTTGTGATAGATTGCAGCGGACCAGTTCCAACTGCCTCTTGCGAGGAACATCACATACATCATCATCAACATCATCATTTGATCCATCATCCTTCTCCACCGCCACCAGCACCTGCGCCAGTGCCATCGACTCCTCCACAAATAAATCGACCACCTTCTTCTATGTCTCGTTCTTGGGGTAGTGTCAGTGTCAATGTTAACGAAGAACATGAATTAATAGCTTCTCTTGCTCTGCAGCACCGTAATGGTTCTGATGCCAGTTTTAAGGTAGTTTTATTTCATTTATATTTTCATACAATAATAATATAATATTGTTACTGAGGATATTCATGAAATTATTTGCTCAAATTTTATATGTTTCATAAACGTAACTTGATAAAGTTCATTGATATTGGATATCTGAGAAACGAAGCATATAAACACAAGATTAAATACATCTGACTTTCAGACAACTTATTTTCCAATAACCCTTAAATTTTTGGGTATATGTACTCTGACTGTTAAATTGAGCATAAACATTTCTTAAGCTTAACACTAATAGTAGGTTGTATATTAACATTAACTGTATTTTTTCAGTCAAGTTCCAGTACAGAATCCGACTCACTACCGTTTGCAAATGAAAATGCCGGAACAATAAAACAAAGAGCTGCACGCGCACAAGAATACGCAAGTGGTAATACTGGTAACAACATGTCAGGTCATGGAATAAGCCATCATACCGGTGGCAGTGAACCAGCAGATGTATTGAACGATATTGGGAATATGCTTGCAAACCTTACTGACGAACTTGACGCTATGCTCGAGGAAGAAAAACGTCAAGGCTTGAATTCATAATCATCACTACCTTTGTTTGCGTCTATTCTCATTTTTCTTTGTTCTTTCTTTCTTTTTTTATTTACTAGTACTACCACGAAGAACGCAACTTTAGCAACAAAAGTCGATGACGAAAACATAGATATCTTACGCTATGACGTATAATATTGTAGACCATGAACGCATACAGTTCGCAAGATTAAATAGACAAACGTCATATATGGACTCGATAAATTTTAGCTTGATACATTGCAATGATCGTATTGAGAGGAAAGAATGTTCGGTGTTGGACGAATGTTAAACCACGTTCCATTGTGTTGGCTTACAACATAAGTTACATTACACAAATAATAATATCCTGTTATAATTGTATAAGTTAACGTAGTGGATAGTATTCCACGCCATAATTTTGATTTTTATCAGTTTCTTCATTCCTTCTTTCTCTCTTTATAGGACAAAGCTTCTTATTTTTCTATCAAAATATTATGAGCTTTCTATGGAGTTTCCAGAGACACTTGAATGTTGCACAATTTTTGCGATTTTTATATTTCTCTAAAGTATTTTTATTCAGTATATTTAAAGAACAATTTTTTTTAGTACATTATTCTGAATAATACTAATGTTAAACACAAACGTTTTCTATTACAGATTTTTGAACTTGCACTTTTAAATAAAATTTATATAGAGAAAAGAAAATAAAATTGTAGAAGGATAACTTAACAAGGATAGATAGACGAGAAAAATTATGCTAAAAGAGAATTGCACTTAATAAATAAGTATGTATGGAAGTATGGACTTATGCCTTATGATAAAAAGACTGCAGAATACATCGGTGTAGTCTAATTCTTAATGCACATTTCACGTCACTTGTATTTTATATTCATATAGCATAAAGACTGATTCGCTTTCTCTGGAAACTTCATTGCTACCGATATATGTACATTCCAGCTAGTATATTTCCTTTTCCACTTCCGTCCTTTGCTAAAACGATAGCATGTTAGATTGGGACCTTCATAACTGTTGGAGCTGTTAGACATTTTGAGATTAGTATGATACAAAGAAGTAAACTTCTGTATCCTTTTTCCAGAGTAAAATAATTCTTCCAGTAACGTCAAAGAAAAATATTATTGAGTCATGTTGTTTTGATGATGAAGCATAATTATATCTTTGACTATATTATGGTACAATTTCTATAAGAGTTTACGATAGTTTGTATGAAAAAACTTACATCTTCCATTATTTGAACTTGAAAAATAGTTCTCATAAGACTGAGAACAAAATCAACATAAACATTTGACTGCCAATTAAATTTCAAGATTATACAGTTTAAATACAGAATCATATGCACTGTATGCCAATTAACATTTTATATTTATTATCCGTACTAATATAGTGATGTATGTAACTCACTATTGTTATATGGTGCACAAAAACATGTGGGGTGCAAAGTATCCGCATGTATCAAATCAAAGTAATCGTCGTAGTAGAATCTTGTCGATAAAAAGTGTTCAGGTTTACTCCAAATTTAAGTATTATACTGATATGTACTGAGACTTGTGCATAGAATTGTATGTAGCAGTCCTCTCACACAAGGTGGATCATGCGATTGAGCTAACAATAAGTTGTATCTTGTATTCGATTGTATGAATTATCCTGTATATGTATGTACACATGTACATTTATATATGATAATTCCAGATTCTTTATGAATCATAAGAGTTCATATACATATATGGCTTATTTTTAAAATTTTAAGTATTTTAAAGTCTGTGATCTACTTTAAAACTTATGTACAATTTAAGTCATTGTTAACATATCAGTCATCTTTGGTATATTCAAGTAAATAGTACATACTTCTTACTTGGATTAAAATTTTAAAGGTTTTTCGATTTATATGTGTAAATGGACGTAGAATTTTCATACATAAATGTATATAAGGTTTCAGTATGACGTTATTACTAATAAAATACTCCTTATTTTACATTCTTTAAGGAGTACAAATTGCTGTCTCTGTACAAATCAGTTTCGCAAGTAAATCATAAATTAATTGCAATGAATTCAATTACACTATCATGATTCTAATGTATTTTATTTTTAACTATATGATTCGTTATAAATATTCAAATCCAGTTACGCTCTATCATTACAAGAAAAGAAAATGTGGTAGGATATATACAAGATTTTGAAACACACTTAAAACCTAGGTTAATCAACTAAATATTGGGGCTACATTATTGTAGCCTGCAGACTTGTTAACTACTGTAGGTATATATAGTAGGTATACATATATCAGTTTAAGCAGTGTACTTAGGGAAACTGTTTTGCGGTGCTGCAAATTTATCAATTTATTATTATTTACTCTTACTCTTTATTATTATTGTATATTATTATATTTGAAGAGAACAAACTGATTTTAAGTCATATATATGAATAATCAAAGGTGGCACAAGCTCTTAATACATTTACATACGTATAAATGTGGCATTTATTTTTATTGCATTTAAATGCAAATTTTTAATTTAAAACTTAGTTGGCTTATAACGTTTAGATATTTTATTAATTACTAGAAATGTTTTTACATGGAGTTATTTTTACGAGTATAATCATTTGTGCTGCCCTATATATTTGAAAACAGAACATTTTTAAATCTTCCAAAGATTAATCAAGGTTCAGTAAGTTTTCATATTTATGATTAACTATTTAAGTTTTAGGCTTGATCTTTTACACTAAAGTTATGAATTGACCACAAAATCATGGATATTCTAAAACAATTTAAAATAAGAAGCGTACTATTTTATTTAAATAATTGTTTTTACAATAATAATTAACGTAAAAATATAAAAGCTGTAGGGTAATATCATGATGCAGGTGTTTAACTAAAATAAATGATAATTTGACAAAAAATGAAGTAACTAGTAAATGTTGGTAGAAAATGAAACATTTTATACTAATTGTGAGATCGTGTGATCAATTTACAATAATTGCTTTTTTATGACACATTGAAAAATACAATAGAGGGTAATAATGCACACACTGCCGACTTTTATACTGTAATTCAGCGATTTCACGAAATCAAGAAGTGAATAAATAAAATTTCTAGGTATTTCATAAAGTAATTCGTGCATAAAATGCACTTAAAAAATTAAATTTATTTAATATTTATTTATTTTTAAATTGCAAATTATTAAATGTTTTAAAAATATTATGAATAATTTCATTGATACTTTGAAAGTATTATTTTAAGTGAAACTTTACAAAAATTTAATTTATATGATATCAACAAGCTATGATGAGAACATTATGTATAAAAAGATGTACAAATACTTCATTTAACTAAAAGTATTATTTTAATTATCAGTATCAATGTAAGTAAAAAATGTAGATCAGATGCATAAAATATGTTACTGAGATGTTTACTTAAAATAATACATTCGAGTAATAAAATTGAGAAACTATGTATTAGACTAAAGGCTTTAAAGCAGTTCATGGCATTCCTAAAGTAGTTAAAACGTATATTATCTACTATTCTTAAGCGATTGCCTCTTCATTTCTACAGATAGCTGATAATGATCAATAATATTGAAAAGAATTCAACTATTGGCTGATTTTTAGGCAGCTAATTCAGAATTCCTGAAGACATTGCTTCTACATGGTGTATACATATTATACATATATAAATATTATATAAATATAAATGATAAGTACAAATATAAATATAGATATATATATATATATAAATTATATTTATATTTATATTTGTATTAAATTAGTCATAGTTTTTGTACAAACGTATGCGCCGCTGCAGTTTTGTTCAGCGAATTTAATACCCGCCTAATTGCATTTTACGAGTCCTTGAGACCTTCTCCTACTTTATGTATTTGTTTAAATGCACGTTAAATACATTACTTGATTTATCGACTATGATGAAAGAGATAATTAAATAAAACTAATTGACAGACTCGATTCTCATTGTTTTTTGGTGTATACCCGAAATAAGTTGTTAATTATCCTGTTATATGAGATTCTCATTATATAAGGAAACAGAGATTCTCATATTTTTATTATAACATAAGCAGGATGCAACATTATATGTATATGTCATCTCTATCGTATATTATTTCGCAGGAGACGATTGGAGTAAGGAAAAAAGAAGTAGGCTATATAGAAAATAATAAATATTATTTGATTTCGTTTACTATAAAATATAATTTTTATTTCTTCTATAGAATATAAGTTTATTTTTTAATTCAAGATTTATTTTTTAGTTAGTAAAGAAAATATCATTTCATTGTGATGCTATGAAAAATCAAATATTTTCTGCTGTGGAAAATTTGATTTTAAGCGAGATAGGTAGTGATATAATTTTTATGAACTAAGTAATGTTACTTGTAAGAGAAAGAGTAAAGAAGTCCACTGAACTTCCTCACTCTTAGATGTTAAGTTTCCTTAAAAATTTAGGTGCAAATTGTATATGCCATATTTGAGCAGTCATATGTTTGTGTAACTGTAGCATCTTCAATATAAAAATCATTGAGCAATAGTTACTGTCAGTTTATATTTATTTCCCAAATTATTAAATTTTTAACTTTTTTAAAGTTAACTGTTTAACGTGACAGTTTCATATAAAGTCCCTAACAAATAATTACATTTTATACTCTGTTTCAGTTCTAACTTGTTATTAGATTGCGGGTATTTATACATTTTTGGAAATTAAAGATGCAAAATTCTACAAAAATATATAAAATATTCAGATTAGATTGCTTATAAGATTTAATAGATGAAACATTTCTATTGACATTCTATATGTTCAATTATATTTACAACACTTTAAAATTACATAAACATCCGCACTCTACTTGTTATTCAATATTTAATAAAAAAAAGAAATGCTACAAAAAAATATGTAACCATATTAGTGGGTTTAAGATATTAAAAGACATTTTCACAAAGTGAAAGATCTTGATAGAAAAATTCATCCATTAAAGAGAGGATTAAGAAAAGCGAAAGAAATATTTCCATTTTGCTTAATCCTTCTCTTTCCCACTCTTTCTCTATTGCATTTATCTCAATCTGATGCTCAATGTAAAAGTTTTCTGACGTTTAAATGGATCTGAGAGAGGATTGGTGTTCTCAGTCGACGAGTTCAACTCTCAGCTGTATGAGCGCGCTGGTGGAGGTTTCGCACTTTGTTACAGGACATGTTGTACAGCTTGTGCACCAGTGGAGCCGCTATCGCGGTTCGAGATGCGTCGTTTTTAGTGTTGTCCTTTTCAAAATCATGATATCACGTTTCGACCTATTTTTTGTTTACAGACATTAATGTAAATCGCGTGTAAATATGTGGAAAACAATAATTATTAACTTTATCAGACGTGACCAGGTTATCTGAAAGGTAAATTAACTAGTGCAAGGTGTGACCGCGCGTGATTTCGAGGTAGAGGATAGCTTCTTTCTACTCGACTGCCTTCCATAGCTACTACTGGTTGCCACGAGATCGTTTCGTGTAGATGCGTCTTTTTTCTTTCAAGCAGATCGTCAAGGCTTCCCCAGTGACTTACAGTGATTTAAGAATCAGGTTAAAGGATTACTGATCCTCCCATTGTCTTCGCTGTGAAAGTGTTCGACGCACCTCCGAATGTGATCTGTTGTTTCAAAACTGTGTATACGTGCGTGCGTACCATCCACTTTTCTGTCAATAATTTTCCCTGCTGAATGTAATCAATCGTTTATTTGTCCACAAGTACTGCATCTTTCTCATTGATTTTGAAACAGAAAAAACAATTTCATGAAAAAATTTCTATTTCGAAATATTATAGTCGATAATCAAAACGGTTCGAGAGATAAATTTGAACAATTGTCAAATAGTAGTTTGTTAAAAACTTTTCATTTTTGTTCTTTTGTCAAATTTGGCTCTTTTTCCATAATAAAGATCCAAAACTATTTCATGTTCCATATTATAGGCTGTTTCCACATGCTTGTAACGAAATTAACGCGAACAATCTTTTATTGATATCGCAGTCTTAAATGATTTTTAAATATATATCTTGAATAAATGATTTTATAAATGATCATTCCTAGATGAGTGAAACATTTGAAATATTCCATGAACATCATTTCGTAAATAAATGAAAGTTTGAAAATGGCGCGCGAAGGCGCGGGCTCGTAAATATTTGTAATTTTGTTCGATGACGTCCAAATTTTCGGGCTATGGGTTGTCGTACTATCAGATCACGTGAATCATCGTGTGAAGATGTAGAAACACACAAGCGCGAGAAGTACCGTTTCTCAAAACGGTCGCGAGCGAGCGCGATGATAATTTGCAACGTAAACGTTCCCATACAGTTAGTTTCAGGTCAGTTACGAGTTTCATCGTCGACGCTCATCACGGAGAAAATACCAAATTATATTACGGAAATTTTATGCTCATGTAGCGTTAACGATATCGAGGTCGATTCGTTCTTCGCTCTACTCGCGAGGAACAAGTAGAAAATGAGAACAAAGCAATCTTGTCGCAACTTAGATTCGGTCTTACGTTTGGATCAAATAAACATCGTCCTCGATTTCTATAGATCATTCTTTTTAATGGCACATACTTCGAGATATGATAATATTGGTATTAATGTTTATTGACGCTAAAAATGTATTTGCATGATTACTTTTAATAGAATGTAGTTTAGATATAAAATTATAAATAGGAAAGGTTAGGATGAATATACAATTTACTAGAGTTAGTTTGCGATGTCATAGCAGGATACAATTTATTTTTAGAAGTCAACATGCAATACGATCATTGGCATTGGTCAGTATCAAACGTTATTTGAGGAGTTCATCGTCTTCAGCACGTTTGGTTGTCTAATTAATAAAATAAAGGAGATTTCCTCAAATCGATAGAGAAATTGCCATATTTAATGCAAGCATTAATGTTTAAAATAGGATAGTACCTTGACAAATAGTGTATTCCATTTTAAAAGCGACAGTAATACTCTAAAAGCATAAAAGTATTGAATTGAAACAAGTTTCCGTTACAATACATAATTTTGCGTTAACAATAAAGTTTCAACGTTCGTTATCCCTTTGGATTAGATCAATAGGTATTGGAATTATTAGAAATTGACATAGAACTTCCAAATATCTCAATTCATTGCATATTTATGTACGCGAATCGATCTCGTGAAGAAACGATTTTCAGATAAATTAAATACCAGAATACTTTTCAGTATTTACAGTCAAGATCATGTAAAAAGACAGAGACGATGAAACTCAGAAAGAAAAACATATATCACCGCGCGTTTCCTATTTACAGGTTCGAAACGCGTGACACGGAGGAGAAACAAAATCGAATATCGCGATTTCTTATTTAACGAAAAGGAACAAGAATCATCGTTCTATCGCTTTCTCTCCGAACACTTACCATGAAAAAGCTCTTTTAACATTATCTTGTCGAATAATCTTACTCGAGAAACCTTATTTCGTGACAAATATCTGAAGAAGAATGGAACAACAGGTGTCTATACATTCTATATAAGTTGAGTGGTAACGTGAATGGACTGTAACACTCATTTCTATCTTCGATGGATTACGAAACTCAGACAATTGAAAAAAAGGAAGGTATCATTGACACGAATTCATTTTCTCTTTCTAAATCTGTGACATCCACAGTGTAGGGAAAAAGGAGAACAGAAGCAAAAAGAATCTTAATCAAAGCCGCGCGTTCAAGTCGAAACACGTTCGAGGGAAATAAAAGACGACATCTAGGGGGAAGAAGATCGAAACACGTTAGAGGAGGACAAAAGCACGCGGTTGTGGTTTTTTAGATACTGTCAGCGAGCGTTGCAAGCGGTGGGAAAAAGTATAGTACGAATGGGGAACGAGAGGCAGGCGAGGACACGAATAGTTGAAGTTGAAAGCCAGAGGACAGGAGAAATGTCTGTAAGGCAAAAATAAAGGTAGAATTATAAAGAACACGTTTAAACCTGTACTAGCGTGTAGCATTACTAGGTGGTAGGGTGAGAGGGGGTGGTGGGGAAAAATTGGTGAATCAGTGGTGGGGTTAGGTTGAAGAGTACAAAACAGAACTCTGAAAGAGTATGAAAGACATAAAGGAAAAGCGATAAATGGAGGATGAAAGAGGAAAAGAGTGCACGTAGAATGAACGGAAAGAGGGATACGTAGTACGTAAAAGAGTACTCGATCGAAACAGAGGAAAGAGAAAGGTGTGCAGTGAAAAAGGCACGTATAGGTGTATTATATACATATGTGGTGGTAAGCGAGAGGCGGGAACGTGGATGGAAAAAAAAGGAAGAAGAGGAGGAACAGAAAGAAAAGAAGCGTGAACTGTGAAGTTTTGGATGAAGTGTATAGGATAGTAAGGGAGGTTGAAGAAGAAAGAAGGAAGGTGCGTTACATCCTGGAGTCCGATGTTCAGAGTCGTACGATGGCCGGGGCTCTGTCCGAGAATGCCCCAAGGCCTGTCAGTGTCGTCGCGGTAGGCGGTGCAACCGTTGACAATGCAAGGAGTAACCAGCTTAGCAGACCGCAGGTTTGTATCCTTATTTTTATATTTTTATTTGTAACGTTGTTATGTGTTAAACTTGGAATGCTATTTGTCGATCTTTCTATGATAATATTTCATTTTCTTCCATTACTGGCCTATTAAACGCTTTGGTACTAGATACGAATATACAAGAATTTTATTATTTTTTTACATTTTAATGCCTCTATTGTTTAAATCGTACTCCTTTCGCATACAAAATATCATTAATCAGATCTCGCCAATAATTTTCTTCGCGTTTGATGAATGTAGATAAAATTCATAGCTTTTATATTTTTAAAAGAAAGATAGTTTTAGATAGACTTAGGTTATGTTTTTCGGAACCAGTTCGACACATGTATGTATGTACTCGTATTTCACTTGAGAATTCGAACTGTGTGCAATGTGCTAAATTGCATTTTTCCACGTATAAAACGGTAGAGTTCCATGTATGGGAGATATGTATATCTTTAAATTTCTTTTCGTTCTCTACTGAAAATACTACGGATACATGTAAAAAATTTATTTAAATGCTATTTGCTCCTTTTTGCCGATTGTATTACAATTCCAATTTCCGCGATCTTCTTTCATTGAAAGTTTGCTGACCTTCGTTATTTTCTCCAGCACGTATTATTTTTACAGTGTTGAATATTCATTTCCTGTCATAATGAGAATATTCGTAAACAACTCAATAGAATTCCACTACGGCGCCAATGCGTCTTAGAGGACAAGGATAATGCCATTATTTCCTTTTCCAAGAAAAGCGTCTGAGAATGACGTTACATTGATTTTTTTACGTTTTTCCAGCAAAATAGTTTTAGACTCAAAGTTTTATTCCAAATTATTTTTTAATTATCAGAGGTTATAAAATCCATAAATTGTATTAATATAATAATATTTAATAGATTGGTAAGCAACAGATAACAACCACTTTTGTGATTTATTGAACATTTAATAATATTCCTTGTCAATACTGGTTATAGTACTAATAATAGTTGACACGATTTTACATTTAGAAGCAAGAGAAACTGTTTGGTAGAAAGTATTGGAGATTTCAAAAGCCTTGGAAGAACTAGGATCGTGGATGATAAGGATAGTCAAATTCAGAAAGTTTTAAAGGATATGTAGGACATGGTGACTCACTGTCAAAGATCGTAGAGCAAGAATAAAGATCATTATGAATGTGATAAGGATGGCGAGCCAATTATTTTGAAGATAGTGAACAAAAATATTTGAAGATTACAATTATTCGAAAGGGAATACGATAAGCTGATAATACTATCTAGTAGACCAACAAATAATAAGTCTTAACACGTGCGTTATCGTACTAAATACACGAATTCTATATTTAAGAAGCGTATAACTAGAATTACTCGGCTAGTCGAGAATTATGTAAGAATCGAAGGGACGTAATGCGGTTAAGATATAATTCCTAAAAATATGTCGACTCAGGAAATCGAAACCGAAGAAATAATTACAGTTACGGGTACGGTTATGGCTGCGGTTACGGTTACGGTTTTCGATACGCCAAACACTTCGTTTTGTTTCTTCCAACCTAATTAGAGAAACGCCGTAAAGCATTATTACCAAAGGCTATTGGTAAAAAGATTCGTAACTTGACATAATCTTTTTGCAAAATATTCCATTACGATAATGACACTTGTTTAATACATGTGATAAAACCGAAGTTTATGTCTATGATGTACCATAAAAGTACATTTTTAAGATACGTATCGGTCATAAGTATTTATTAGTATTATAGTATGTTATTAGTATACGTTAGTTTATATGTATAAGTATTTAAATCCATTAAAACCTCTTTACACGTTCAACTTTTTACGTTTATTAAAAATTTTAACAAATTTTATTCAATTTAGTATTCTACGGCACAAATACTGTGGCTGTAAATAATATTTATACATCATTGTATTAATTACATTATTCACGTACAAATTAGACTCAAGTATGTTTAATTTCGTATCATTTAATAGTACTTTCATACGACTATAAAAATTTGACACCAAAAAAATTATATGCAGACGCTGACTAAAAAAAAACGCTTCGTTGGAAGATATGATTTCCAATAGAATAGAACTAGAAAATAAAAATAGCGAAAAGCATTCAATTTATATTAAGTATCAGCAGATGTTCTAATACTTGCGAGTGACCGTGTATGTGTACCTAAAAACTTTTAGTCGAACGAAACACCTTTTGAAACGCGTTTCTCGTCAATACACGTTTGCAAGAGAAAACGATGATCTAGCTCACGGGTTTCAACAACCCGACCTCGAACGTACATATTCGAAAGAGGATTTATGCAACATTTCAAACGCTAGAATACTATTAGGGTCGGAATGCGATTAATTATATTCTCGTACTATGAATGCAGGCTAAAGAAGTTTTTATGTAATCAATCGTCGCGACCTGAATTATAAATTAATCTAAAAGAAAATGGTATTATTTCGGAAGTGTAAATATATATTTATATTTATTTCTCCATCCATATATTGCTGATTTTGGATACGATCGATTGTCTTGAACCTAAATTATTCTTAAACCGTAAACGTAAAGCCTAGGACCTATAAATAAATTGTTAATCTGTGGTAGTAACGTTTCAAGAAGTGTTAATGTAATATAATACATTAATATTATAGTAAACGTTAATACATACATGTATATAGGCCTGATATATATACTGAGGTCAAAAATTAAATGTACTTAAATAAGTAGACATCAATTGATTCAACCATTTCAACCACAATTAGAGTCATATGCATACCGGACGCGTGTAGGCTCCTTTATTAATCTGAATGGATCCTAAAGTGAAAAGGTCTTGAATTTCAGGTTGCAAACGTCATCTGTAAATGGATTTTGTGTCATTTTATTTAAAACTATAACTTCCAACCTCCCATCAAGATTACCTTAGATTATTCTTTGTAATCTCATCATTACAACTTACATTATATATTCATCCGACTCTTCTCAATTTTAATATGCACTTTTTTATTTATTTGTGATCCAGACCACCTGCCTTTGGATGGCTTCCGGTTACATTTCTGTTTATAATACCTTATATTATGTTATATTCTATTCTCGCCACAAAGCCCATCTTCCTACCCTAATAATTTCACTGAATTAGAATCAATTTGAATTAATCATTTTTAATTATTTATTAACTATTTCAAATTAGAATCAAAGCAAACTTAACTAAAGACTCGAACTCAACTCAACTTAAGCTTAAACATATTGAACATAAATAATCTTAGAGCTATTCTAGTTTTAATATACATAAAACATGTTTTTTCTCTGTGTTATAAATGAATTTAGTAACAATATGTTATTGATTGAAATATGGAAATTCATCAGCAAATTGTGAGAAGATTTTAGAAGTAGTTTATTACAGGATGAATTTCTAGACCTTTGAATAATTTTTTATAAATCATATATATGGATGAAGACTTGTTCTTTCCTTTTAAATTATGTATTTTCTCATACGTTATTCGTTTCAATTTTTCCGATACAAGTTAGCAATTCCGATATTAAATATCGGTAATTAATAAACAGAGTTTTAACTTTGTTATTCGACACGTTCATCTTATTTTGGCTCGTGAAAACATCCCTTAAATTGTTATTTTTACCAACTTTATCCGTGTAAATTCTCGATACAGTGGAATTTCTTATTTAAACCACTTTTCGGACCCGATAGTCTCCAATAAAGATATTTTATGAGATGTGTATTTCCATTCCTTTATTTCCAATAATACGAACCATTGCCGATACGTATCGAATATTACTTTCCATGCCAGTTTTATCGCGCTCGACGACTATAGTTTCCACGTGTTCCCGTGTTAATCGCGTATCTTTCCGTATTTCTATTTTTCATTCGCACGAAGCGTCTCCATAACGTATATTTATTCAAATTATTCCGTCATTTGCGTGCAAGCTTGACGCATCGAAGACGCACAATGTAATAAACCCGATGTACGTTTGTCCCTATAGCGTTGCCAGTTCTGGAAAAGCAAAAAAAGAAAAAGAGAAAAACCAGATACGTGATCTCATTAACTCTCATTAACTTTACATATACAGCGACTTTACTGAAAACTTCACTGACTAATTGTTGTTATTTCTGTATTTAGAGGTAGGATCGTAATAGCTATTATTTTATTCTTTGGATAAATCTATCACATCGTTCTGAACCGAAAAACCTTTATTACACTTTCTTACATGGACTAGGGATAAAAATAAAAGAACATTTTAAACCCATCGATTAAATCTATCGATTGTATCTAGAATTATCTTCTAGTTACTATTTATTGTAACTAGCGCATCTGAATGTAGATGGCGAGCACGAACTCACGTTGTCATTTTCGACACTAATGAACAAGCAATTTGTTCAGAAATGGATAAACAGTTTGTAATAACGAGTTAATTTGTCGTCGCGAGTTAAACGGCGTTGGGTAAAATGTTAATTAGTAAGATACAAGTTGGATAAAATATTTAAGTTATCAATTCTTAAGAGTAATCATTTTTAGACTGTGAATATTTATATAAATTCATATTTTTATGAACACTAAAGGAGTAGCATCTAGTTAGGTATTTCCTTCGCTCATCAAATATAATAATAATAATAATAATAATAATTTATTTGTACTTTGGATCCATAGCCTATTACAAGGACATTGTTGCATTCTTATTCTTCGTTTCTTACACTATAGTTCTTAGTTACTGTATTATATTGCTATTTTATTGTGTTATATTATATTACTTAACTCTTTCTTTATACATAATTAGTACGTATCTATCCTAGTGTATGCGATATAGTGGTATATTATATACGTAGTTATATCTACATCTATATGTATCTCTACATGAAAGTATGTTTTCCATACACATATCAAGGTTTATCATTCATCTATTGGATCGGCAACTAAGTGATTGCGGATATTGACAATACCACCTAGGACAAAATCCGCAATCACTTAGTTGTCAACCGAATAATTGTAAGTACAGATGCTTGTAGTTTTTACGGTTGACTACCAAATATAATAATAGCCGCTATATTTTTGCATATTACATGCATTCCGCAAATTAAATTTCCCACAAGTGCATAAAAATACTTACAAATATAAATATTTGTTGTGTAACCGCTTATATTCGTAATGGAATAAAAAATTGATTAACAATCCGAGAGACATTTCGAAAGAAATTTAGAAACTCTAATTTTATAATATTCTTACAATATTTCATTACGAATAAAAAAAAATACTTTACATAGGGAGAAAGATTTTTGTATCGTTATACTCTCTCTCCCTATGAATTTATCATCTTTAAGAGGCTGATTACCTCTATGAGCAGACTTTTTGATATTTTAATGTAACAAGATCGTTCGTCCGCCTATTTCGTTGTCACCCCGTATATCGTATTTTAAAGGTTAAAAGTGAGTGATTACGTAGTAAGTAATAAGGAACGGAAATCACGAAATCGTGATTAGAATGGGAGAGAACGCGCGAAAGTGCAGTAGATATAGAATAGCAAAAGGAACAATTTCGAGTGCGCCGGCTGTCACAAATGCAGGATGCCGTATTATGTGCACAGGTGAACATTCAGATTACTATCGCGAATTCGCACAGCTAGTCGTATTTTCCTCTAATTAGCAGAGAAAAATGGATAATGGGCTAGGAAAATCTTTTTTTAAAATAGAAAGCGACGTCTTTGAAGCTACTGGAAACGTGAAAGATAGTAAATACCACGCATTGAATAGCGAAAGACAGTATATAATAGATTTTACTTTCATGCCAACAAATATAGATAAATTACAAAGTAAAACACACGGATAAACTCATTCGTAGGTCGGAACATTATTAAAACTAGATCGTGAATATTTAATACGCGTATTTTCATTGACGCAACTAAGAAATAAAATCTAATAGCAAACCCTCTGTTTCGCTAAATATCATAACGTCCACTCTACTTTGGATACTTCATGTATTTATATACTTTTGCTATTACGCCATGTATTACGTTCATTTGTACATTTCTGAATTTTTCTTTAAACGCGTGAACATTTTCAATCTAAGCGCAACCGATAATTCTCTAATTTTCATCTCGCCATTGATAATTCCTGTCGCGTCTCCTCTCCATAAGCAAAATCATATATTCTGTTAAAAATCCTGAAAGTAATATTGCACACTTGGAATAATGAAAGAGTAAAACTCGCAAGGAGAATAAAGAAGATGAATAATTTGAATGTTTCCGTGAACTTTGCAGGAATCGCGGGACAATGCACGGTCTTTCACTTCAACGGAGGCACAAACGGAGCTACCGCTGCAAAATGGTCCAGAGGCGTTGGAGGATCTCGACGGCGTTCGCGGTGCTCGTCGAAGAGAGAGGCGATTGCGAAGGCAACATCGTCGAGCCTTGAGATCATGCTCGATGCCACCATCTTATCCTGGGACATCGACGGGATGTCAGGCTTCCTCTACAACACCGGGTGTATCTTTGGTCAGTCCTACCAGAGGATTTCTACATCTTCCACCGCCTCATTTGGGCTTTAGGGGTCTTAGTCTTGGACTACCGTTTCCGGTCTCTACCAGCGTCTCTGCTTTTGGACGGTAAATGTACAAATATATATTCGTTTCGCATTATATTGCTCAGAATTATTCGAACAACTTTGAAAGTTGATAAATGCCGATGAATATTTGTGGTTCTTCAGGTTTCGATCGTATTTTTATTAGTACGTTGCGCACTGTCCCGACGTTCGGTGAACAACCCAGTTCACTTCTACAAAGCAGACGTGAAACTATTTTCCTTCTCTTGGAAAACGATCTTCCCCCATGTCCATCATATCCCCAAGAAAGCAGAGGAATATCGCAGCAGCTTCAATTTCTGTTCAACACATTTCATTTTTTAAAATTCAACGTTCATTATTACTCGAAAGTTCTTGAAAGTTGATGGATATTATTTGAATAATTGAATTCTAACACGCATAATGAGATACAGGATTTCGATTTTTTATAATTTTGTATATTTTTGTCGTAATGTTACATATACAATTCCTCATAATAATATCGCGTATAATACATCAATACCTCGTAAGAAAATTTTCAACTATTTATTTGAAAAACGTTGCAGGCTTTCTAAATTCTGGACAAATCAGTGCTGATATTTCATAATTGTTTGTATATAGAATATATTTTATAGAAAGAGTAAAATATATAAGCATAGAAAATGAGTTTGGAAAAACAATCAGATACGTACATTACTGAAACAGACGATGGTTTGTCTACCGTCTGCCACTCGTGAATTCTTCTCGTGGTTGCTTTTGACAATGTGCGAACGCTTCTGATACACGACTTTGTGCACTTTGCTGCTCCATTACGAACGTTTCTTTTTGAAACGTTTTCAAGTATGTTCTTCGACGCTTGTAGCACGAGTCTCGCCCCGTTTTTACATTCCTATATATATATCACAACGTCCCTTTGATCTCTGGACATTCGTTCAACCATTGCATAAAATTATACATGCTTATTTATTTGTTGACGTCAAGGGAATCATAAAAATGTGTTATGCATTTCCGCAACCGAATGTTATATAGTTGCATCTGAAAACTAACGTTTCATCTTTTTCCTGATGTTGCGTAAACACTGTCAATTATTGTTAGAGTCGTTCTAAAGTTACGTTCACATATATGCAAATACATATTTCATAAGCTTCAAACATATATATACAGCTTGTACATATTATTTTCCAGTATATTTTTTTTTAATGGTAAATTTATGAGAAACATACGAAAAGGCAAAATTTTACTATCTTTTAATGCAATGGATCGAATAGAATTTTTTTAATTTGTTATGGTTTTGTATATTCTTGATTGGTGACAGATTATTAGCGTCGTCATGGAATAAAAAAATTATTTAAGTTTGCCATGGTTTTTACGTAAATATTTATAAATTACGTAATGAATATTGTTTCTTTTACGTTAATAGTAACTTGTTGCTAAAATTGAAACTAAAAATATCTTGACGAGTGAACTCTAATCAAAGCGCATCTTAACTGAAAGGAAAAATAATTATGCAAAATTATTCATAGAATAAGGAAAATGAAATTATTTATTCCAATAATCATGCTTACCATTCAAAAGAATTTTCTATGGTGAATATTGCATTGATGTTTTGTCGACGTATTATACATACAAACCGGGTATGTAACAGTTTGTATAGAATATATTTATCATCCAGTTTTACTTTTGAATATTTGTGGCGTGTTTTTCATTGATCAGGAGATCGTATAGATTATATCAGCATCTTCTAAATATATATGTTACTGTTATCATAAGATTATCCTAGTAAACCCGATTTAACTTGATTCATAGCAATCAATGTATTCATCTCCCACTATGCGATTAACCAGTTCTTACGACTGGAAAAAAAGAGTAAGATAGAGTTTAGATCTTGGAATTGATTGCTTTCACTATCGTTTGACAATTTTTGATACTTTAGCTTTTAAAATTAGTAACAAAACCGCCGCTTCTAACCGGTTGCGGAAGACAACCTGTATAACTTGTACAACTTGTGTAATGTTAGATTGCTATGTACGTTTTTACTATATGTAGAACGTTCTCTATGAGTCTACTAGAATAATTTATATAGATATTTGCATTATTACACATTGATATTCATATAGATAAATAAACCATGTACATATGACTTATTTACATTTTTTACACACATTTCTGGCACTATTTTTGATAGTTTGTTAATACTTTGATAAATTGTGCATTTCACATTGCCGGCCACGGGTATTGCACCATTTATTATAATTCTCGCTGTTTTATTATAAATCTGATATTTCATCATTTTACATATATACAGCATAAAGTAAAATTTGTTTGAATTTTCGCAGTAAATAAAATAAATGGCGAGTAGAATGTCCTATCATAATACTTGTGGTCGGTAGTGCGAGTCTACATTCAATGTTACAAATAATTAGTTGTATGTTTCTCGCGTATATACTTTAAGCCTGTCACGCCAGACAACTTTGCAATCCATTGATAACAAGTACGAACAGTCGCAGCACTTTCGCCAAGTGTGAAACGAATGTTTTTTGCTATGTCCGTTGCACTATGACGAAGTTGAAACACGTAAAGTATTAAGTAAATGTCTTACATTTTACACGGACAGTAGCCATTTCAGACTCAAGAAACCTTTCTAGTGACTAGCTACTAGGGTAACAAGTATCTTCTGCAGTCTTCTTTAGGCTATAGCGTCACTGTTCATATCAACAGTTTTAGTACCTGTTCTCTTCCTCTGACATGGTCCTTCGTTAATAATTTCATTGTACCATATGCTATTCTTACATATATATACATATATAAAATAAAATATAACGTTTAGCATACACTGTGTTATAAAATTAATAATTTCTATAATCTCATATAGCTATTGGAATTTCAATACATTTATTTCATATAATAAATTTTACACTTTTATAAAGTTACACAGCGATCTGATAAGCATATGTGTATACGCATATTCAAATTTCACTTGCTTTTACGAATATAAGACCTCGTCACTGTCATCCAATGTATTTACATAATTGTTAATTGGAACATTCGCGCGTTATTCATAAAACTGATTAACCAGTCAGCCGTTGCGACCTCTCTGAAAATTGTGTACCTAAAATGCGTCGCAAAAAGTAAGCGACGACGACTATACTCGTCAAATATAGCATATGTGTAGCTTTTATAATATAGGATTCAGTTGTAACGAAATGACTGTCTTATTTTTTAATTTTATTACTGACAGAGCTCGTCATAACGCAAAATATTGCTACTTCCTTACGATGAATTATTTCGTCATTTACTCGTCAAAAAACAGCTAGCTGGTCAAATAACAGATAAAAATTAGTTTGGTAGGTGAGAAGATGGACACAGCTGGCTGTATGACGATCGTAGCGGAGCGTAAGCCAAGCATAGTAGAGGACAAGCGTGTCGAGCGACTTGCCAACTTACCAGGAGTAAACTTACGTGTCAGTGGGTCATTCCAACGGTTGGTTCTTGTCTTGCAGGGATGCAGTACCGAAGCAGTGTTGTGGCCTCGGTTCCCCTCCTGTGCGTTGGTCCATACTGGGTGTCGGAGTAGTTGGCCTGGTGTGCGCGGGTGCTGGTGTTCTGCTGGGGGCCCTCAGGGCTTCTGGTCGCGATCACATCGCTGTCGCGCTGCTTATGATCGGTAACGAATCAAACTTTTCTCATGCCATTTGATTTATTACCTGACGATCAATTTTTACATTTGTATATTTGTATATGGTGACAACAGAAGATATAGGGACGCCATTGCACTTATTATAGTATTTACAGGATTAATTAATTAGGTCCAAGTGTATTACATTTCGTAGGATCTAATAGCACCTGTATATGACTATAAAAATTTGATACTATGGAAGTGGAGCATAAAGAATCTAATAAGAAGGCAGTTTTTGTAACTACTGTATTCTGCTGAAAGATGTTTGAATTTAGGTATTTAAATTTATACACATGTATATTTTTATATAGTGTATAAATTTATGCATTATATATGTTATATTTTTATATGTACTGTCATCTATGAGTATTTGTATATCTAGTCCTTACATTTATTGGTACGTTTTAACAAAGTTTACTCCGTTTTGTATTTTATGTTACAAAGAATATTCGATAGGTATTTTTTGAAAGGAAAATCTTGCATGTGTAAGAAAAAGACTTCGGTAGAGTGGTTTATTAAATAAAAATGACACTGTTTCTAAGGAGAATTCACTTACGTAGAAAGCGTTTAATTACAACTAGATTATCTTAGATAATTCTAACAATTTACTTGGGAAATTTACTTAAAAGATCCAAGAGGAATTAGAGAATAATTTTAATATTAAAGGCGTTAAATAAATATTTAAGCTTCCCGTTACTTTTCATTATTTTTATTATTGGTAGCTAGGGAATACTGGAAGTTTTATTCACAATGCTTTACATCTTTTGGGCGTCAGTCGACCGATGATTTCTAGCGGTTTTAAATATCGCATATTTTAGTACAAAAGATTCCTTCATTCTTTGTCTGCTCCAACTAGTCTTTTCACAAAGTACATTCCGTTTCGGTAAATAACTGAATAATAGCCAAAGAGAACATGCATACATTACCGTACAAAAGTTCAGTACTATCTAATCTTCCATTCTACGTTTATTCTACAGTACATTGTGTATCATTTCCTATAGTCTTCTCTCATTCGTATAAATATTATCTTATTTATTAACAGTGTTATCATCAGGATAATCAGATAATATTAATCCTTTATGTTAGTAAAAACATTTTGTTGATACATTAGATAGACTGCAAAGTACTCCAAATTAGGTTTGATAAATGTTTAAGTATAGATGCTACTGTGTCATTATCTCTTGAGATTATTTAAATATTACCTTTAAGAGCGTTATTGTTCAGAAATTGAAACTATTTAAATATTATACCTTTAGGAATTATATACAGTCATAGTTGAAAGATAGAAAAGAATTGCACAAGACTTCGATGAAATAGCAAGCATATAATTTATTAGAATAATAGACACGAAGGTTTGTCTTCGTTCCTAAGAAACATCGTAGTTTGTACTTGTTCACAAATTTAATGTTATTATTATCATCAAACAATTGCTTCGACAGGTGTATTTCGTATATTCGTGTCACGTTGTTCTAAGTCTGGTGTAACGATTCCGAAGAAGGACATCTGTTTCGGAGAATACATGGTCAAATAAGACTTGGAAAATCTTTCATCATTTTCCCAACTCTAATCTTCAAATCTATTTTCAAGTATAAAGATTGAATGGGATATACAGAGATATTTCCCAATAAAAAAAATTGTTTACAATAGAGAAAAGTTTTCTTAGGGAATGAAGTCTATGGAAAGAAGCGAGTATTATTCTCTTATTACGGAATATTCTCAATGCTTTGCATAACACGTCTGCGAGGAAGTTCATTTCATGTTAAAAGTAAAAGTGGATAATTTCGTGGAAGATATATACACAAATTTAATAAAAATATTTGTTAGGTCGCGAAGTACGCGATAATATTTGTTAAAAATACGATTCACAAGACTTATTGAATATGATTCGACGCATCATCAAGCTATAAACTTTTATTCATACACAGCGAATTTTTTAATTTGTCAAATAATTAACAAGATACTTGCTGTATAAAAAGATATTTGAAATAAAAATTGAACAGTGTCGTAAGATCAAATACTATACTTTATAATGCATTAACGAATACATTTAATATTAAAAAGGCTAGCATTAGTATTAGGCTATTTATGGCATATGGAATTAGGTTAATGTCATACATCATTTCCTATATTTATTTCATTTACAGAACATTTTTTTAGTAATCTGGCCCAATTATATTTTGTATGGGACTAAATTATTTGAGCCTTAATATTTACATAAGGAAATGTATTTATCTAAGTTCTGTCTTCCCGTTTTCTTTTCTACAATAACAAAATCGTTTCGAATTCCATTGCGTTTTAGCGTAACACGAAATTCAGCTCCGCTCAATACCTACTTAATAAACCCATTGGATTTAACGGTTCGTTAATGCCATTGAATCGAAGAAAGTAAGCAATCTCTATCCTCATAGCCCGGGTACTATCGTGTGAAATTGGTTCAACACTTTCACAACGGGAAATCTAGAGATATCCAGAATATCTACTCTTACTAAATTTTGGACCAATTAAATTACTGAAATATTATATTTATAAGTTTTGGTATTCTTCTAACAGCGAGCTGAATTATTCTGCGTTGTAACACGCTTGAAATAAGTGCGAGGTGTATTAAAAAATGAACAAAATGCTAGATAGAATATTTTAACTAATTAATAGTATCAATGGTATGGATATCAATAATGGCATTAATTCATTGACTTCTAATTTTTAACGTATAACATAAACCTTTCGATTGACTTTCTATGAATTACAAAAAAGAAATATTTTTAAAATATTAATATTATGAGCTAAAAAGAATCTTCAGATCTTGATTTTCTATGTATATTGGTACTCTATAAATTAAAAAAACATACTGCTTATAGTCACGTGAGTAATACACGCGAGTTAAGAAGAATCTCCACTCGAGAATATTGATTAATCTTTTCTCGATAGTGGTTTTCCATGAATCGAAATTCTATAAAAAAAAAAAAAAAGATTTTTGAAACACGAAATATCGTGCATCATATACTTTTTGAGTTAAAAAGAATCTCCGCTCGATTTCATGAAATTCGTAAAAATTCGATCTTATGGTCCCCTAAATGGGTAGCATGGTAGCTGGCGGGTTAAGAACATTTTACGAGACCATCGCATCGCATCGCATCGATCCGTTTCCCTGGAGATTTCTCAATTTTATGTTCCGCGAATCTCACGGTCCCTCCACGTGTAGTGTAGGCGTACGATCCCTGTAGGTTAGCGCGTTCTCCCATTGTGAGAGGCATTCTATGCGGGTCGCAGGTTACATGCCCACGTTTAGAAAGTAACCAGTTGCCAGCACAGTTCTCCCTTCTTTCGTATAGCGCCACGATCGGCCGATCTGGTCGACCAACGGGCCCCTTGCGGTTTCTCGTTGCCGCTGCTCTGTATTTCATAACTTCTTTCTTCGATCCTCCGTGTTCCTCTAACATTTCTTTTTTCTAATCCTTCGTGCTTTCTTTTTTCTCCTTCAACACGCTGACTTATATACTTTACATATTCTTTATATATTTTTATATTTTCGCAACTTCTTCCCTCGATCCTCTGTTTGTCTTTAATATATCTTTCTTATTTCCTGGTGCTTTCCTTCTGACTGCTCTGCGAATGTTTCATATGTAATATATTACATAATACATTAGGTTGTCCGAAAAGTTTCTTTCGTTTCATAAGAAAATAATAGATGCACGACATTTTTGTTTTATATTATTTTATTGAATTATGTATGATCCATTTTCTTCTATTACACTGCTCTATGCACATTTGGCAGGTTAGGTTTCACGTTTGTAGAAACATTGTCAGATAAAGCAACTGCAGATAGTGAAAGACGTTTTTGGGACAACCTAGTACATGTAATAATATAATAAATAATACAATAATAATAAAATACAATAATATATATATTTTTATAATATATATATATAAAATATATATTTTTTTTATACATTTATTCAGAGCGTTTCATTTTTACCTTGCCAAACCTGTGTCAGAACATTTTACGATTAAAAGCCAAACGAAAACGTGATACAAACGCAGGGTCGTAAATGCTTCATTAGTAGAAAGTCACGATAAAAATAACAACACGATAAATGACTGGATTCTCGTTCGATCGATTGCTCATGTTTACCCAAGTTCTTCTTCAAAGTGTCGACCGTGCTCGTAAATTGCCATCGCTGATAAATTAACTCTACTGCCATCTGAATTTCATTTTGATTTTCTCGTATTTCACCGAAGGCAGCATAAATCAAACGAGAAACCAGTCGTCTATAATTTTGATCCTATGTTTATGTAACCTTTCCTCATTCTTAATCGTGAAATATGCCAACACTGTTTGACTGGATAAAAATGAAACGTGCTGTATATTTTTTGTATATTTTTGTCCCCTGTTTCACGACATCTTCCCTCAATCCTCTATGCGCCATTAACGTTCTTTCTTTATTATCTCGTTTCCTCTCCTCTGCTTTCTCATCTTTAACACGCCGACTGCTACCCGAATTTTATATCGATAACTAGTAGATACCAACATCTTCTATACGTAGATCGAAATATACTACGCCATAAAATTTAATTTTTATTATTAAAATTTTATTTAATTTTAATTCAAAGTACTATATATCGTATTCGCGTACTTTATCCAAATCCTGTGCGTTGATGAAAATTCGTTAGACCGTGAAATTTATCTTAATCTAATCATGCTAATTTAGCAACGTGGCTCACCACCGTGGCTCACCACCGTGGGAATCGATTTGTTAACTGTTTTAACGAGATCACGATTATTATTCGTTACGCTTCCGTGGAATTTTTTCGCTCGGCCACTAAATGAATTTGATATCGGAAAGTGGAGCAATATGGATTTTTTGTTCGGTTATTTAGTTAGACGCATAGTTTCGTTTATAATGGGATATATAATGTACGTAGATGTACAGTATAGTATACAGTTTTGAAAGTTTGTTTGGTTGAATATTGTCATTCGACGAGGTCGTCGATCAATTAATATTGAAATTAATATATTTCCCGGACTAATGGATTTTCGGAGTGACAGCAGTAATCACAGGTATATTCGGACGCTTGACATTTGATATGAATTGATGAATATTAAAAAATGTTTAATATCGGTGATATTGAAAAAAGTCTGATATCGATGATGTTGGGGAATGTCCGATATCGATGATATTGGAAAATGTCTGATATCGATGATATTAAAAAATGTCGAAAAATATCTCAAATGTTAAAAAGTATATACAAGTTGAGTGGCCTCGAGAGGAACGTAATTTGACACGTTTAATTTTTTCGTAGAACGTATAGAGAACATACGATGGTCACAGACGTTTCTTTTATCAAACGAAATCATATATTTTTTAATCCGTTAATCGGTCCAGCTGGTCATTCTCTGCAAAAAAATCTATTATTTTAATTTCAATTTGTTAAATTCAACGTATAAAATACAATAAAGGATTTTATAAAACATACTTTAACTTCAATTTGTCAGATTCAACATACGAAATACAAGAAACGACACGAAGCGCTATTTAACGTTAAATTCCACGAACTAAAGTCACCGATATTTACGAAACTTCATGTTTCTTCGACATAAGTAGCCTGATACTATTTTTTTTATAGAGAATGCCGAGATGGATTTATTAAAAAATATATAATTCCATTTAGGAACACATCGGTGACCATGTAACGCTATCATAATGCCATTTAAACAAATCTAATCACGAGCGAAATTATGTCCATTCGACCTGTATCCGATTTTTAAACGATTTTTGTTTAACCTTATCAAAAACAAACGAGATATTCCATATGTGATACAGTTAGATAGACCCACCCTATATATGCATTTATGAACGCTATAGGGTAACGTATCTAATTAAAAAAGTAAATGCCTGGAAGCCACGTGTCGAAGAGAAAATAAAATTTTAAATGCAAATGGTAGGAAATGCGAGTAGTAAAGTGCTGTATAAGTCGAGCGAGACGAAAGAAGATTGCAGGGTCGAGTTAAGAAATTACAAGGATTAAGACGAAAAGAGTGGAAAAGATATTTCGATGGCCGCGAGGGAAGCGCGGCTGGGTGTGGAACCGCGAAAGCTTGTTGGATCATTCGTTTCCTCCAAGGATGTTTTCTTAGCTCTCACTATTTTCACATGCCACGACTCGTGAGAACACGCGACAATGTTTAACGACTAACGTCATCTTTGTTTTTCCTACCCGTTACATTTCACTCGACTTTTCGCTCGTTCGTATGCTCGTAACTTGGCTAGACCCCCGCTTCTGACCCCCGTTTCTTTTTTTTGTCATCCTTCGAGTTCGTCCATTGCCTCACTCTTTGCGGTTCGAGCCACGTTTCACATTTCCATATTTTATCGCATGTCATTTATATCCAGCGAGATAAATTATTAGAGACTGTTCACACTTCTGTTGTAGTTATACATTTTCATAGCTACCAGCAGCGAGTCTGCGTCGTTATATTTTTACTAATTTGATTCTTGATGTAAGGGGAATCTATTTTACGCACTGAAAATGAGCGCTTTTTTGTGAAGCGTATCCATTTCCGAGTGCTTCTACGATACATCGATCAGCGTCAGAGATTAATAATTTATGTTACGATATATACAGAAATATATTATGTTAAACAAACCGGTTTCAACGAAGTTCGATATAAAAAAATTACGTTAATCTAAAGACACGATCGATCATGTTCATTACATATATATAACTGAACTCAATAATTGGATTAAATTCTTCGTTGTCTAATTACTAAAAAGACTGTCATGTTTATAGTAAAATAATTTATTCAATTGTGATTTTAATCAAGCCTTTAGTTAACCAATGCTTCCTCGCTAATGTTATACAAAATAAAGTCATTTAACAAACATTTAGTATTCGAAATAATTAGACAAACATTTAGTTTCGGTAAGAAGAGTATATTTTGAGACGATGTATGTATTCTGTTCCAGGTATAGGAGTGGTTCTGGTAACTGTGAGCGCTGTAGCGTGGCGAGTGACCAGTCAAGAAAATTGTGGCAGTTTCTTTGGTTTCACGGGAATCTCGAGCAGGATCCCGCCGGTGAGGCCAGTTCATCCGTACGCTGCCATGATTTATCCGGAATTCCAATTTAGAACGCCACCTCCGAGTTATCAGGTGACACCCTAAAATTGTCTTCTACTACTTGCTCGCTTGATCGATTTCCAACAGATGTTCCCTATCCTCTTTTCACATTAGATTTACGTTACCCATTTATGAAACGTCTTCAACATGTCCTCGTCTTTCTCTCTTCTTTCTCTTCATTTCCTATCTTCTTTGTTTTTATTTTTGACTGAGCGAAGAAATATAATGGTCTTTTTGTAACAATAAACATAAAATACAATAAAAATTGTATTTCATGAACTAGTATAGTGATTTATTATCACTATGATATCATCACAGATCACTATGATTCTGAAACGTTCAATTGTCGACTAAGTATTATTCTGCAACACTTGACTTTTGCTATTATGTTTTTCCTACAACATTTACTATGTGTTTTAAATTTTTAGATTAATCAATCGTTTCCCTAATAATACATTATAGATTGGATAACATCGTTTTACGTGAAACCCAAAAATCTATTACGAATAACTACACTGCAGATTTTTATGAAATTTCTTATTTTTGGAACTGAAACCTACGTAGAAATTTGTTTCATGCATTAAAAATTATAGGATATACCATTTTGGATATTTTGTATATTTTTATGTATTATGTATTAATTTGTAGATTTTTACATCTTTAAATTTATTATAAACGCATAAAAATCCGCAGTCTACAAACACCATAGAAAATAGAGAACTTAAACATAATTTTTTTAATTCTAGGCGAGTATGCAAGAGTACAGGCTTCGACTGCTCCTTCTGGATCGGCTGCAGCCAACGTCCTCACCTCCGCCGACCTACAGATCCAACGCTGGAAGCATTGTGACTCCCGGCACGACTAGAGAAAGCAGACCGCCGAGCTATTGCACTAGATCGAACATTGCATCGAACACGAATGTCACGCCATCGAAGAAGGACGCGAATCTGGTCAGGATCGTTCAGACAGAATCAGAACCAGTCATTTTGAGCGGTGATCAAACACCTCCAGTAGCAGCTGTCGAAGTTCTTGCGCATCTTTGATTCATTCCTATCGTTTTCCTGTAATTACGCTATTTATCGTTACTGTCGGGATGACATTGTTGCAATTAGTCTAAACAATGGCGTTATATCGGACGATTTAATAAAAAGAATGATGTCTGTCGTGCAATACAACTATTAGATTGTTCCATAAGCAATGAACATTTTGGAAGATGATTTTTAATATCAATTATCGTGATTGCAACCTTCTTTCCTAACCATTAGTTTCTAAAAGTCTTTTACATTCTAATAGAACATAAACCTTCTCTTTTATGAAATCTAAATGTAATGGAAATTTTGGATCTTTAATGCTAATTATCGTAATTGTAAGCTTTTTTTTTAACTATTGATTCCCAATGACTCTTAATGCTCTATTACGACACAAGTCTTCTCTTTCATGGCCTAAATATTCTAAAAATATTTTATTATTCAGAAAATTTGAAGCAAATAGCGCATATAAATGAATATCAGATGTTCTCCTAAAAATTAATTTAGTGACAATACAACTTATGGAATGATCTGACACATCACTTGTGTTCATCTTCTCTAAATACTATTATCGCACAAATAATTCGAGTTATTTTAAATAATGGTAGATATCTGTGAATATTAAAGAAGACTTAGACGGTGTAGAGTTGCCGAGGAGCAACAGACTTTCTCTGAGAATGGGGTTTGCTTAAATATGTAACGAAACGGTAAATAGAAGCGCTTTTGCGTTGCGCGGCTGCTGAAAGAGTCGTGCCATTTGCAGTCGCTGGCAAATTAGCGTTGCTTCCGGTCAAAATGTATTATTAACCATCACATAGGACTATTATCATTAGGTAGGTGGTAAATAGGGAAGAAGAAAGCAGCACTAATGACAAGAAACATAAGTATAAGCGTTTAATTGTAAGGAAATATTTTTGCAAACGGTGATGAGGTGAGATAATACCTAAAATCGGAGAATTTTGAAGTATAGTATTATCGATATGAATATTTCGTTGCATAAATATTTTGGAAGCTTTGAGATGCGAAACCATGTTACTTCGATACCCGTTTTAACGTGTTTCGCCAAAAGCTATAAACCTAGAAGATATACGTTCATTCGAAATGATTAAGAAACCGTAATCGTCTTAGAGATATATTTATTCCGTGTAAGGGGAGCCAATATTTCTTGGATTTTCACTCTGTATATAACAACGTTGAAATTCACTACTGTATCGTATTTTCGATTTTAGATTTGTAAAATATTCGCGTAAATAGAGATTATGTATATTCCGAAAGGATGCGTGAGATAAAACATGTTAATAATTTGTATCCTTAATGTGCCGGTAAAAACTTTTAAGGTCTTCCTCTTGTTACAATTATTCATGTCAGATTTATGAAAAATGAAAATTCGATGAAGTTACGAATTAGTGTATACATAATAGGCTTGAACTGTACTTGGAAATATCGACATTGTTCAAAAAATTGTGGCATACTATAGAATGATCTTGAAGCAATTGAGAATTTCATTAAGATTGTTCGATAGTACGTCTCTGTCAGTTTTACCTTTTCTATCGGATTTTGAAATTATTTTAATACGTGTATTGGCCAAGCCTATTTATGTAAATGATAATATTAACAAAAATTTTAAATCTACATGAATTTGTCGAATTAGCAGGAAACATGATGTATGAGTGACAAATAAATAAAGTAGCTTTAAAGATAAGTGCTGCCGCTAGCTTTAACGCCATACGGTTATATTTACTACTCGCTTAATTATTGTGACTTCTTTCGACAACGTATCGTCGAAAGAAATAAAAGAATCTTGTGAGTTGCATACAACAATATATACATATTTTTGTAACTATAATTTGATGGTTAAAAACAAGTATTATGCGCGTTACGATATTGTTGGTTTTGATATGCAGTAATAAAATTGTTGTTGTATCGATCCATAATATTATAGCTCTTTGATATATTTTTTAAAGCGAAGATTATTTCAATTTAAACTTTAACGATTCATTTAATACAACTGGACCTCATACAGTTTTTCAAATATTGTACAGTCTAAGGTAAAAAGAAAAGAAAGATTTTTTTATTATTAAAAAAGTTAGCATCGTGAAATATTTATAAATTATTATTACACTTATATATTATATTAGTTTGACTTATATTTTCTTGTTAGTTCTGTCTTTAATTCTCGAAACTTATAGTAGCAATCATCGATGTTAGCATCGATGTCGAAAATATTTTTAATATATTTTGGGGAACACATTCTATATAAACTTAACATTTGTTTCTCAATGAGCTATTTTATATTATGTGACTGTCAATTTTTTACTGTATGTACAAAACCGACGGAATTAATAGTAAATAGAGTTATAAGAGTGGTAAATACGAAGGCAAGAATTTCGAAAGGCGGCCTTAACCAAACTCGCAATGATTCGTGATATGAGAATAGATCAACTAAAAATCATCAATTGAATGAGTATATTGTTCCTTGATATTATTGTAGAGCAATTTGTATATATACGAGAACAAATATATTTATCTGACTTATTTGATCCTCCTCGTGATACTGTATTTCCATATTTTTACAAAAGTCGTAAAAATTTTGTATTTGGCGTTTTTAAAAAATGAAATGTTTGGCTGTCATATATATAAAAGCTGATAAAAATGAATGTTCATTACTTGTAACCCCTTACTAATAAATAATATAAAGCATAATTTATCCTGCATAGATTCGTTGCATAATAAATAGTACTTTTAAATTAACTTTACTTTAAATTAACTACACTTATACAAGATATTGTAACTAAAATAGGAAATTTAATAGACTACATTGACCATATGTAAATAGTAGATATAGTTTCATTAAGCTATGAACATCAATCCTTTTCTAAATGCTGTTTGTTTGTTGCTTGGCCGATAAAGATGAAACGATTTTTCTTGTGCGAAGATGACTACCAAAAATTGTACAAAAGTTTGTTGTACAGCGCAACATTTTGCCGCGCATTTTTGAATAGCCGCTAAGTAGTTGCTTTCAGCGGACTCTGTATGGCGACGCCACTATCCGGCATTTGCGCGGCATCATAAGGCGGCTGACGTGCATAAAATATTAACTAATTATAACAATAATAACAAATGTACAAAAACAACTAAAAATGTATACTATATCACTGACGAAGTACAGAATAGACGTAACATTCAATCCTTATTCGTGTCCAACGTTTTGAAAGTTACTCGTGCCCTTATATCATCTCCATGTCGCAGGTGACATTATCGATTCAGTGTACTAATAATTTGAATTAAAACTAAGTATTCCTATGAAATTATAAGGTATAAAGTAGGACAGCTTGCAAAGAAAGTATAGAATTTTATACTTCTGCAACTGATTGGAACGGTGATTTCGTGCAGATCTTATTATATTCTTAATATTTTCAAATTTTTAGTTAGTTCAGTTTTCAAACTATTATATTTCGTGTTTTGTAATTATGTCTAAGATTTACAAGTGTATTTATGCAGTAACGAGTGCTATAAATAATTTATCCCCAACTCTGTCCACCTCCCATTCTCCTTTCTTGTCATTTTATTCTATATCAATAGTTTCTAATTTATATACTTAATGACGGAAGTATTGCTATACTTTTATAATAAAATTCTTATAAATAATGTTTATAAATCTGTTTATAATCCGTCTTAAAACTATATATGTGTATGTATAGATATTTAAATGAGCAGGGCGGGGTAAAAATGTAAGGTGGGTAGAGAGTTGCCTAGCAATAGGCGCCTAGCATGACTTGGTGCCACCGAAGATTTATGTCGTATGCTGGATTGTCCATGCAAAAATATTCGAAGCCCAAATTCGTGATGAACGAATTGCTGTTAACATCATGCAGCTGTCTACACTGCTGCAACGTTTAAGAGTTGCGGAAGGTGATCATCTCTGTCAGACAAACTCGCGAGCACTGAATCAATAATTTAGCATTGTCTCTACTTGCTTAATAGCAAAAAGAAATTTAAATATTAATAAGAACTTGTATTCAAAAGCTTATATTCAATAACAAGGTACGTACAACTGCCAATTATGAACTATTTAAAAGAAAATCCGAAAATGTTAATAAACTATTCCTTGGAATAGTTATGTTTGACACAACAGCTGTTGCGAATGAAATTCGCAAGTTATAATCTCGTCTAGCATCGCTAGTAATATCTCTCTTTGCCGCACACTATCACTATCTTTGTCTAACAGATGATATAATCTGTCCTTGTTGCACAATATAACTCCCTTTGTCTAACATATTTATATATATATCTGCTGGTAGAGCATGAACACATGCTAATACGTTCCTTGTTCGTAGGATCAAACCACATGCTGACATCTATTGAAAGCGGAAGGAACAGTGACTTGGAACGTGTGAGAATAGATGGCACTACATGATTTGTCCGTAAGAAAGAACGCGAGGTTGTGCGACAAACCAAGTGCTGACATCTATTGAAAGCGGAAGGAACAGTGACTTGGAGCGTGTGAGGATAGATGGCACTACATGATTTGTCCGTAAGAAAGAACGCGAGGTTGTGCGACAAACCAAGTGCTGACATCTATTGAAAGCGGAAGGAACAGTGACTTGGAGCGTGGGAGGATAGATGGCACTACATGGTTTGTCCGTAAGAAAGAAAGCGAGGTTGTGCGATAAACCACGTGCTGACATCTATTGAAAGCGGAAGGAACAGCGACTTGGAGCGTGTGAGGATAGATGGCACTACATGGTTTATACGTAGATAAAGAACGCAAGAGAGTGCGACAAGGACAGATTATATGAACGCTACTAGACGGAGAGAACAGTAATGTTCAACAAAGACAGATGCGTATCATGTCCAGATAGTACACAGATTGTAGAACCTCTGTTTTAAAGTTCCTCTAAGCCACTTCTCGTTAAAGGGAATTGGTCATTTTTGGAACGCCGAACAGATTTAGAAATGATTAAACAGTTGATTAAATCTAATTAAAGGTTTACTGAAATTTTCTAAAAATATACAAATACATAAATTATATAAATTGCATGATTCTATTACTAATATCGATATGATATAATTATAGCGGAAGACGTAAGAAATATTCTGGTTTTTTGGCAGATATAAAGTGTATATCATAGATGCATTTTCTAGATTAATTGCTCGTTTACTCATTTTCTAGTTCATGAATAAAACGTATGTCTTTTATTTAAATTGAATTGTCTCATATAGGTATGGAAGATTTTTAACTAAAGATCTAATGAAGGGAAATACTACTTTTACCTCGACCAAAAGGACTCTCCGCGTTTGTTGTCAGAAAATATTTACCTGTCCTAAAAGAACAAAAACAATTAATTAGAAAATAGAAAAAATAATACAAACGAAAGAAGGAACAGCTAAAGAGACTTTGTTTTCTTTTTCAAAATGTTTTTCTCAGGAATAAGATAGACATTTTTTTATTAACAAATCATGAATAATTTATAAAAAAAAAAATAGCTTTTATTGAGGCATTGGGAAAGATATATAAATTTTATATTTAATTTAACATTATTGCGTAGTAAATTTGTTTAAGGAAAGTTCAAAATCCTGGAAATTGGGATATTTCATAGTTCATACACCAAAATAAATGAAAATTTCAAAAAATGATACTAACGTATTACTTGGTGTAGCAATACCCATCGGAACAAGATCGCTGCTGCTGCAGTCGACTCCACATTTACCAATGAAAGCGTTAGGGTTTTTAACTGATTCTGCATAGAATTTCCACGACCTGTGATGACTGCAGAGATCTGTAACAGACAAAAGAAAATATTATCTTTTAGATTGGGGCCACATGAGCGTTGGAACGATGTTTGTTACCTGACGTGCGTTTTATAAATATTTAGAAATACATACACGAGCGTCAACGTTGACGCTATGTTGCACCCTGCATTTTGTGTTGTGTTAGAACCTTTCTCTTCGGCAAATCTGCGCTGAACGCACATTTTGTATTATAGATATGCCTCTAATGTATGCATTTTGCATACATTATGCATGCATTTTGTGCATTGTACGGAATGTTCTCCTGACAATTTCGTTCACAAATAGTTTTTGATTTCTTTATTGTAAGCTGTTGTTAATGCAAAGGTCCTCTCTTTATGTACTTTTCTTTACATATTTTGCATTTTGTAGAGAATATTTCCCCCTTAGGGTCGTTAGAAAAAATTGTCGACTTTATTTATTGCAAATTATTGTTAGTGCAAAAAAAGCTTCTTTGTTGCAAATTTCGACAATTAACATTATTTTATTGTTTTTAATGCACTTCAAAATCAATTCACATTTAAAAAAATTTTTTTATTGAGTTTTATAACGCGACAAGAATCAACACTCGTGCGATATACCCAGTGATGGATCAAGGGGCAGGAGATCGGCCCCCACCAAGAGTAATAAAATATGAAAATATCAATATTGATCACATTCTAAAAAACTCGTACATAATTAATGTGAATTTAATTATGTAAGCTATAGTATGACATAGAAATACTATAATATAAATTACAAACAAATTTTAAATCTTGTAAAAGAAAGTTCAACAATGTATTTATGTACTTTCACACATTTCGTCTCCCTGGATTCGTCACTGGTTGTATTTTCTACGTCTGTACAAAATGAACATTACATTTCCACGCAACGCTTGAGTGCGTTGTACACATGCGATCGTATAAAACGACGTCTGTTGTAACAACTCTCGTTCCAAGTTTATCGCCCCGGTTTTATCTGGCCATGCAACATTGTTTTCTATTTGCTATCATCGGACAAACAGCCGATAATATTCTCAATTAACCAAGAGATATTTTGTACAAGATTCTTGGCATTTTCGAGAATAGCTGCAATAATACCGCATTTTTAACATTATTAACGGATCTATTATACCATATGTGTGGCTATTATCATACAGAAAAGTGAACCAGAAATTTTATATAAAAATATATTCCTCGAATATTAATTATTTGATGCTTCGAATATACAACGTTCGAAAACACCTACAATTTTTACGATATCAAATACATCTATATAATCATTTAATGCACGTAGTATACGTTTCTAGTCATAATCTCTTTTCTTAACTTACATTATTTTGAATTTAAATTCGATAAATAAAGATTTCCAAATTGATATTCTTTAATTTCCAAATGTCTTTGAACCGAAGTCTTTTTATTTTTGTAAATCTAATCTTTTTTTTAAATCATGATTAAAGAGTAAATAATCGTAGTAGATCAACACGTAGAATCTAATAACTAAACTTCAGGACATTGCTTCAGGACATATGCGCGTAATCGCATTTTATATTTGTTTTCCAAAATTAGTATCTTAAAAATAGGACATTTCAAAATAAAGGAATCCAAACCTGTTACCGATAAAAGTGGACCGAATAACATGCAACCAGGTTGCGGTCTGTGGCCACCGTTCGGATAGAAATCCACGTGGCCACTATACAAAGCTATTCCATAAAAGCCCGCGTCGGTATGGATAACATCTACGAAGTCAGCATCGTTACAAGTTAATCGACCATTGAGAATGTAGAATAAGGGTCCCGCGGGATCCAATCCTGCAAACGGAATTTCTGGTATTATTTCGTTAACCTCAAAAGAATCTCAAAGAATAATCTCGAAGAAAAATCTCAAATGTTAGTTTCATAAAATATTGAAGGAAATAGAAGATTCCTAGATGGCACCTGTTATCCTAGGAAGTCTGAAGTTCGTATTACGTCCAGTGAATGCAGCTACCTGCGCGCCCATTGAATGTCCAATTAAATGTATTTTTTTCGGATTCACACCGGAACTCACAAAAAAGTTTAAAGTTTCGCCAAGATGTTTGCCGACTACCTTAAGCAATGAAGCACCGACTACATAGTTGACCATAGCAATTTTTCGATAATCGATTGCAAGAACGTTGTCATCCGTGGCCTCTAAATACGCTGCAATAATTTGTGAAGGAAGATTAATTTTCCATTGAAAGTTATCTTCTACAGGCGCGCGAAATTTCGAATCATAACATACCACGTGTTACAAGTTGCACATCTTCAGTAGTTACATTATCTAGATAGCCATGAATGTAGATTGCTATGCTCTTATTATTTCGCAAATAATCTGCCATTTTTCTCAATTCATTTACATTTAATACGTGCGCATCAAAATGAGAGCCATCCCTGAAAAAAAGTAATTTTTTGATTACATGAATGATATATAATGAATAATCTAGAAAAAATAAACAAACTAGCGAAATTATATTAAAATATGTATATAGATTACAGTAAATAAAATGAGCATATTTTTAAACAATAAATTATAGTTATGAAATATACAAATAGGAATTACATTGATTTTGCGTATATATGATTACCTTTCGAATAAACGCAAGAAAATGGTATCATTTTCAGTAGCATCTATGAACAAACAATTAAAAATATGTATTATTGTATGTTTCTATTAATGATAAATTTGTAACCTAGTCTATAGTTGTTCTTAATATCAAAAAGTATATTTAAAAACATTTACGTACGTACTCTCAATAATAATAACATGAAAAATACTTTTATCAATTGGAAATAATATTTTTAAAGAATTAATGTTCTTTATGTTAAAACAAAACATCGAATAGCAAAATTTGGCTAAACATCAACAGCTATTGGTAATACTATTGTAGTCGTATTAGATTCACTAAAATTAGTTATGGAATGTTTACTAATGCAACGAAAGTTCATCTCATTTTTGGCTCTTAATGTTGCCGCCGTTTATAATTAAAATCTTTACCTACAACTAAAGCTAGGATACTCGCCTGCTAGCAAAAGGTTGAGTAAAACGAAGAAAATATATAAAGAAAGGTTCACCATCATAGAAAACGAATCCTTAATGTTTACTATTTTTTGATCGCTTATAGCTGAAAATTAATTTTAAAAAATTGTAATTATTTTGTTCATAAGTTATATAATATATGATCACTTGTGTAATCTTCTATCTTGTAAATTATTGATATTTTGAGTGCTAAGAGAACCCTTAATGCAGAGAAGTGCATTATTTTTTTTTTGTATTATTGCTACTTCTTAGGGGTTTTGAAAAATATATATTTCTGAAATTTCTTGTAAGACTAAGTAATATTGTAATCTGATTTTTAAATATATTTTCTTAATTTTCATATGTTCGGTGATTAAATATTGTCATTCATAATTAAATTGGAAAAATAGCAGAAATAGTGAGAGAAATCGCAATCACCTTTGAACAGAAGGTACACGAAGTGAACAGTAATCGAGAAAGGAAAGTAGACGAAACTGTACGCGTAGAAAGCAATAAAAAAACTACCTGATTTGATGGCAATATGACAGAAAATACTAATATCACTTAACAAGGAAAACGACGCGGTAATGAACCATTCTTAACTTTCGTAATTATATATCAGTGTGCTACAGACACATAACTATAAGTATAATTCATTTCAATGCTACCGACAGTTCTCTGCGAATATCTCGGAAACTAAGGAACATCACGGATTATATGTAGGAAAAAGTTGTTCGCAATCATGTCCCCCTACCACATATTAAAAAATCATCGATATAGGAGAGATCGAGTTCTTTCTATACATCTATTCTTTTCAAATATACATATATCGTTTTCAAAAATGTTATATAATATAGTTGATATTAAATTATGATTAATTTATTTAAATTTCGATTTAAATATTAATTTATTTCATCATGTCTTTCTTAAATTAGCGATGCGAAAAGGTTCTTAAGTAACAATTGTTACGAAATAAGTAAGATTGGATAGGTTTAATCCTGTTTGTGACTGAAAAATGGGACATACATTTCGAGACAAAAAATATATATGTATTGAGTATCCAGAAATTAAGCTTTCCTTTAATAGAAAATTTGGAGAAATTATAGAAATAAATAATCAATATTATTATATGTATTATTATAAGTCAGGCAGAAAGTTAAAGTAATTTCAAAGCAATTTTTGTTACAGAGAGTAAATATTATATATTGAATGCTGAGAAAAGTTATCAGTAGGGTTATTAAATATTAGAGAAAATGGAAGTAACTGCAGGGATATTGCTTCCTCTAGTACTTATTCATTATATGATGTATTGTGAATGCAGCACAAGTATTATCTGTTATCCATAGTACTATGTCATTGAGAAAATTAATTCTTTTCATATGTCAAGATAATCCATCAACAACAGACAACAATGAAAAGCATAGAACAACAGTATCAGCAACAAGTTATAGTGACATAGGTCTTCAATTATTTGTTGTTGGTTGTGTGAAGATTGAAATCGTGATTTATTCTATAAAGATTTAGAATTAAGAGATGATTACAGAAGAATATCTTTGAAAGATAAAATGAAACAAGTAAAAGTTGCTGTTCTATATGATTTGATAATTTTCAGTGTTCTCCTGTTGATCTTATAGCAAAAAATAGAGAATGAAGAAAGTGAACAAATATTATTATTTGTTATACATGCATACATACATACATGTTATACATGCTATATATTTACATGTTATACATGCATCTTTGAAAAGTAGCAAACATTTAGTAATGAAAAAATATATTTTACATCAGTAGAAGTAAAACCTTTGTGTGCAAAATGAGATATAGGCATATTTATTTAATTTGTATAAAATATATTTCTTATTATCTTTTATATTATTTTGAAACACCATACATTTTCATACCAGGCAAAAATTATTGTAAAGATAACTTTAATCTGACATTTAAAAAAATGAACATATGTAAATATGTAATAAAATTATTACACATCTTTCATTGTAGATAACAAATTATTATTCAGTGTGTTCCTCAATAAATGTGGTGCAAAAAGTTTAATGATGATATGTGCTGTTACAATAAAAGAACATTCAATTTTAAATCTATATACTATGGTACTAAATGCAAAAAACAGTGAATTTTAATTGTATAAAATACCATTTAGAGGCTTGTCTTTTAAAGTATATTAATACCTAAATAAGAATGGGCAAAAATAGATTTGGAGGAGATTTGACATTTAATTTTAATTATACTAAAAGATGTACAAAACATTAGCGAATATTTTTCAGATTATACATTATATGATAATGGAAGAAAATNTTTTCAAATCGTAAACTACAAGTTCAACTTTAAATTATAAAAATCTTAGCTTTAGATTTGAAGAAACTTGTGCCTCTACCTGATAATACATGTAAGTTATATTACAAGATTGCACACATTAACATTTGTACGATACTTCAATCTAAGATTTTACTTTAGTTCTAAAAACTGGCATGCATAAACCCATAGACAGTTTAGTAGGTAAATATGATAAAGTATTCATTGCATAAATAGACGATGTAAGTATTGTAAGTACTGAAGTACTGGAAGAGCAAACAAAGAGGACAAAAAGGTAAAGAAGTAATAGAACCAAGTGACTTGTCAGAAAAATATAAAATTCAAGAATTCATGTAAAGGGAGCAGGTACAGTTTAAATAATACTTAAATACAATGCATGATACGTTCATTTTCTTTTTATGAAAGAGGTGAATTGATAAATAGGATTAAAGTACACCTTCAATGCAATGTTAAAAACCTTCATTAAGGGAATATAATTTATTTGCAAATCATATTTATATTCGTTATGCAACTTTATTAAAAAATATACTACAAAGATTGTTTTAATTAACAAAATTATAATATATTTTATATAAAATAGAGCAAAATTTTAATTCAAGAAAAATAACTTTTGAATCACGTTTCTTTTGTACAATTTTTACATTTATGTAGAATAAATGTATTATATTATATATCTATGTATAAATAAGTATGTATAAACAGAAATATTTGCTCTAATCCAATGTTATGCTCTTTATTGATGTAGAAAGAATTTATAATTCATCTTTTTGGGGAGCACTTTGTATATCCCATATATTTCCAATAAAAAGAGGTATGTTTTTCGGTTTATATTCAATTATAAACATGAAAGGTCGATCGACTATAAATTGTTCTGGTTCCTTGAAATATGCCATACGTCGAAGTCTCATCTGAACAACTAACAGAAAATAAATTACATTTTATTAAAAATGTATGTAAAATGTATTTAGATTTTTTCAAAATTAAGCTTACCTGTTGCAGCCGCGGCTTCAGTACCTGCTTCATTAACTTCTATAATTGCTTTATGCAAAATTTTATCAACTATAAGTGGCGTATTGGAAATACGACTGAAATTTGCACTACGTTTGAACATTGTGCTTAACCCAAGCTAAAATTCGAAAGTTAATAAATAAAGCTAATAGATATAATATAAACTTTTTAATGATGTAACATATAAAATTTGTTATTCATACCTTACTTAATATATTTTTCAAGTCTACTTTAAATTCAATTTTGAATTTTGGAAGATATAACTCAATTTCACTATATGATCGAGGTGCATTTGCAAGTATTTCCCATGAAAAATTAGTTTGCAAATTTGAAAGCCCATCTATTTCATTTGGTAATATTATTATCATTACTATGTCTGTATTCTGCAAAATATTTCTTTTAGAATTTGATATATCAAGTTCATATATATAAACCTACCATATATGGAACTTCAATAAATTTTGCTTGCAGTGTTGGTATGTTACCATTACTGTATTGAGACTTATTGAACATTGTTGGTATAAGTCTTGTTTGAGTTTTTGTCACATGAAATATTTTATCCTTTGTATTCTTTGTATCAAATGTTTTAAACCAACTACCATTAAAATAGATTGCATTTATTAGTACTAAATTTGTATCCCCACCAAAATCATCTACGCAAAACATACCGATTATTATATGTAATTATTTTATTATTATAATTAATAATAATAAATATAATTCACCTGAAGATACAAGATCGGATATTTTATTATTCGTTTTCTCTTTAACCCAATTATTAATTTTCTCAGCTGCATCAACATTACTTCTAAAATCTATTTTTGAAATCTCAGATTGATAAAATTCCTTTCCTATTGTTAAAAATTCTTCCAGTAATTCAAATCCATCTTGAATGTACATTGAGTTTGCAATGTACAATTTAATATTTCCCAATTCCTTATAAATATACAAGATATTAATTGTGTTGGTAATTACTTTTTTTAAAACAATTATGGTTGTCTTACATTTAACTGAATTATTAAAGATTTATACCCTTCTTGTATCAAATCTTTATTATAGTGACAAAGACTCTTAGTCAATTCATTTAAGGTTGTAGATTCTGCGCCGTGAGAAAGATGAGACAATATCATATGTATACTTAATGGTNTTATAAAAATCTCTTGTGAAATCATTACAAGATGTAGACAAATCTTCATTTATATTATCTTTGCTATCTGCAGGCGATTGTGCCATTGTAATTATGATGTAAGTATTTAATACTAAAAGGTAAAAATGATTTTTATTAAAATTTTAAAATATTTTGAATAGATCAATAATTACATATACACAAATATAATAATATTTTGTAACATGTAATAAATGATCACCTGAATATATTATAAAGAATAACATTATTTTTATACAATATTAATACTGTAAAGAGAATATAATGTTGAATATTATTTAAAAATAATAATTGTTATTATAAAGATTCAGTGATAACGTCAACATGTTTAATATTATTCTGATTATTTTCTTTTTCCTGCAGTTTCCACTGCATAATACTGGAATTAATGCTTTAAAAACAAAACATTCAAACACATAAAGCGAATAAAGATGTTCTTATTTCTGATACGTAGAAATACCAGAAACAAAATGACTATTAAAAGGGGTTAAGTCTAGTCAGCGTCAAGTATGAAAAAAGATATGGTGTAACTACCTGTCAAAAAATAAAACAGCTGTTTGTTATGCTATGTAAGAGAACAGCGCGCGATTTTACTTGATTTTAAAACAAATTTTTTAAAGGAACAAGTTGTTCACGTCAGCTTTACGATATGGCGACTGCAAATTTCTGTAAACACTAAATCTACCTTGGCGAACGAAGTGATAATCAATTTATTCTCAAAAATATTATATAAAAAATTGATGATGTATCAGAACGCGAATATACAATACTTTTCATGCAAAATTACTTTTATGACTTATTATGTCCATAATATAAAAGAACATACTGTAAATGTTTTCAGAGATTATTTAAATGCAAGTATATTTAAGGTAATGCTTAGGAAGCTATATAATTTGGAAACCACCAATGGAAATAATTGCTTTCGACGAGTCATAAAGATATCAGAAGAAAAAATATTGTTTCTTTCAACGAAGTAAATTCATATATTACGCGTAAATAATAATTTTTAAGGCCACGCTTCGTGTAATACAATTGATTTCATATAAAACGTGACAGTTGGTTCAGATTAATAGCTGAATAAAATCAATCAGAATTTTCAACTCGTGCAAAATTGTGATTCAAAACACATAGAAAAAGACTTATTCGATAGAAAATGGATTTATGAATAGGAAACATTGCTGAGTTTGTCCAAAATCTGAATTTGTAAAATCATTTATAGCATCCGTGGATGTAAATAATATAAAAAATTTAATGATATAAATACCAAACTTGGATAATTAAGTTACTAAAATTTAAAAACTAAAGCTTTTAAGAACTATATAAGAACTAACATTTTAAAAGTAAATTAATTAAAGCAGTGATCAAAATATCAGTATGGATGGGAGAGGAAGAAAAATATTCAATTCTAATAAATAAGAGTAAGAGCTTTATATGCATTCTTTACTTTTTAAGATTTGTTAAAAACATAAATAACTATTTTCTATATTATTACTATTTTCTATAAGCGTTTTAACATTTATCAATTTTATTTTCTAAAAACCAATGCTTATAGTAGAGTATACATATTGATTTATTAATTATTCCTCCCATAGGTGCACTGATGTTTTTACACTTTTAGGGTTAGATATCCTACACAAATCCATAGTAATCTTTGCCCAGAATTATATGTATAATTGGAGTTGATGGTCATAATGCACGTATGTACATATGTATATTTCTATATAACATCAACAGTATACCTCTGAAATCGTGTGTAGAGTATGAACTTGAATTTTTGGCGAAGCAATTCGGGGACAGTATACGTCCTCGCTCATTCGATGAATAATGAATTACAACTCCTGGGCGAATGACACAGAGAAGAATGCCAGTGTGAACCTTATATCGTGAAACGATTCACGCATATTGGTTTTTACCGTCTCCCCCTTCTTTTTCTCTGCTTTTACACCTTCTTCTGTTTTAGCTTTCTTCGTTATACTTCTTTCTTTTCCTCTCTCTGTGTACATATAACTCTGGCATACAAATTCTAAAATTTATTTCTTACTTTATCGCATACCCCTTTTATGATTATATTTCTTAGTTATATATATGATTCATAGCAGCTCATTTACGTTAACTATTAATGAATAATTTAGTAGTTCTCTGCAAAGAGAATCCATAAAATAAGGTAGAAAATCGGGAAAGTTGCATTAGGTTTAGTTTTAATTTTTTAGTATTAGCTGTTTCAGTTGATAATTGTAGTGGCTCTTAAAGAGATTTATTCTTATTCTATTTATTCGTATCGTATCATAAATTTTGTAATAATTTGGCAATTTAAACTAACTAATTTAGACTAAAATAAATTTAACATTTTTCCATATATCTATGAATCCTTTTTTCAGGAAATTCATCTTGTAACTGTGTATTCCCAAAAATAAAATTTCAATAGCTTAAATGGGCAATGGTACAGTAGCAATAAATAGAAGATATGAATGTTAATCATTTATCAATTCTAATCTCGAGTAAATAGTTCTATTTTAAAGAGAATTTTTAATTGTTCTAGTTACACGTATACTACATTCGGATATCTTATTTTCGATACATTATTGTGAAATTTCTAGTACATTATTCCAACATTTTATATAATAACAATGCTATTGGTAAATTAAATAATATCCCGCAATATAGTTTTTTAGAAAGCCCTTCATTTATATTTAACATAAATGAACAGCCATGAATTTTCCACTAACTAACCAAATTCTCATAACTTCTCTCATCTCTGCTTTTCCTTCTAAATCTTGATCTTTCCACGTGTCTCTCTCTCTCTCTCTCTCTCTCTGTTTCTCCTTTTTACTTTCTCTTTCAATTTTTCATCTTGTCATCGTCTTTCTCGTATCAATTCCTCCTCCCCTCCCCTCTCTCTCTCTCCTTCTTTCCGTTCTCCTTTCCCCCTTTATTCCCCTCTCATCGCACCCCTCTTCGATCAACCGATCGTCTCATTTCTCTCACACTCTCTCATTCTTTCGTTTCAGCTCGCTCGAACAGACACCTGTGGTTATACTGTATACACGAAAATGTGTTCGTCAGTCGCAGACACACATCCTGATTACTAATTCACGAAGCCGCGGACTACTTCCTTGCCGCGTTGTGTGACACCAAATCCCATATTCCGGCCGAATGGAGAGTCGAGACGGACACGGTGATCCTTAAAAACTAGCACGACAACCAGCAGGGAACTTGAACACCAGCGATTCTATGATAATCTCTGATCGATCTGATCAAACAATGATTTAGGGTAATTCAGAAGTCGTCCGAGCTGTGCAGTTGAAAGTTTTAATGACTTTGCGGACTGCACGGATAATGTGATTTCGCTGGCTTTACAAAATATTTGCAAAGAAGACTTAGTTACTAACGGCAAGAGCGTAATGCCTAAAATACCTTATATAGGATATTTTCCGTATTTCTTTTCTTTTTTTATTCTTTGAGTTCCTTTATATCTTATTGTTGGAGCTACGTTGTTGAAAGTTTAAATGATTTTGCAGATTGCACGAGTGGTTTGATTTCGTTGGTTTCTAGAAATGTTTATAGAGCAGATGTGGTTCCTAAAATTGTAAAGCGTAAGACGATTTATTATGGATTTTTTATGAGCAGTTGAGGTCTTACTTTGGTTTGGAGTTTCTTTTATTTTCTATTTGCTATTTGTACTCCTTTATTTTGCTGTTGGAATTTTTATACCTGAAAGTTTGACCGATTGTGCGATCCTGTTAATTTTCGCAAACATTTATGGGATGAAGGTAATTATTAAAATCATAAAGTTACTTCATTTTAGATTTATATTATTATTTATATTATTAGATTATATTAATATTTTCTACTGTTCCTTAGGCCTTTTTATCGGATATTTTCTGCTGATATTAGTATTACATATAATACTAAGTTGTCTAGAAAGGCTAGCAGAATTGTATCGTTTATGATACTTTATGTCTTAATTGCCTTTTGTTACTCGTTAATTTGTGTAGATAATCGTGCAGATGGTGTAACGTATTTGGGCTGATCCTGGCACTATATAAATAGTATAATTGGACTAAGATATTCATGAATACTTATAGAGAAGTACCAGAGAAGTACTTTTTTCGTTATTGTTATATATTTCCTTATTTAATATTAATTTATCTAAATTTTCAAAACACTTCCACTTCTAAAATGAACAAATGTAACGTATAGTACATAATACATTATGATACATTCGTATCTTGTTTAGTGAAGGCATATCAAACATTCTGGATGTTTGCCTAAACTGTATAAAAAGTGAAATATTTTCATATCATATTGTAACGATTTGAATAAAACTTCCGACCAGCCTACTGAGTTGAAACTTATTCAGAAGTGGTTTCTTGAAAAAGTAGTAAAGTGATGAGATGAGTAAAGTGGAATATGTTTGATAAAAATGTCGAATCGCTTGAAGCGTTCGATTCTAAACGAATGCTAGGAGTATGATCTATCAGTGGTTAGACTGAAAGAGGAAACTGTCTAGTATTTACAGTTATACGATCGCTCCGACGATCAACCCGTCCTCAAGTGGAATTCCGGATTTTTCGTTCGTCTAAAATTCGCACCATTCGCATGCCATTCTATACTTTCGATTTAATCTATCGTTACCGCTTCTTTTGAAAATTGGAAACACTCTGAGAAAATGAAACCGGAAACGGTGACGGAGACGGAGACGGAGAAAATGGAAGAAAGTGTTAGAGAGAGTTAAAAGTTGGACATCTGAAAGCTTAAGAATTTGTATGTAGTAATTTTTATAGCGGATATTTATGTTTTTATGATAAATTTAGTGATAACGAAATCCACAGATTGCATTATAAAAATATATATAAAACATTTATAGTAGGATACTCACTATAATTTTTGATGGATAAAACAAATTTTTATGTAAGTTCCACTTCTTTAGTTCTGTACATAAGAATATGAGATTGAAAAATATAAAAGTCAAGTAATTACTAGACAGCAGATTTTTATATTATAAAATATTTATTATAGTAAAATCTTCCATCTCCGAAGTGATAGGGAGACAATAGCATTTAGATAATTAAATAATAAATTAGTAAATTTTCCATTAATTTTTGTACTTTTAAAGTCTTCGACTCTTTCTTTGAAACATCCTATATACGTAGAAGGTGAGAAGTGGAAGCTGAGAATAGCAAACGAGAGAAATACTTTCACTAAATATGACGGTTGAATGTTGAATGAAAAAATTTTCGGTCCATTGAAACTGAATTTTTTTGTAGCGCTCGTAACTTCGATGATGGATTAGCTAAAAAAGAAAAGTTATAAAGATACTACAATGATTGATTTTGTTGGAAAGATGTTCCTTAATCCGAAACTCTTTCAACTAGTCAAATTAATTTTATAATTTATCATTGTGTCATTTATTGTCGTTTATCGAATTTAATAGAAGTGCAACGATGCACTGCAGAGATTTATTAAATACTGTAAAGTGAACGACCTGCAATTTTTACGGATGAAAATAATTCCGAATCAGTTATCAACGTAGCTTTGCAATTTTATACGTCTGTGTAAATTGCGAGTTAACCTTCATACTGTTATTAATATCCAAGAAATCCTATGCTTTGCCTGGCAATTAAATTGTCCGAGAATGGTAAAAGTATAAATAGATCACAGCATCTAAGAAGCTCGATAAAAGCACAGACGAGGCTGTACCTCGTTTGTGATAAAAGTGATTAATTACCGACAGGGAGTAATTAATTGTACCTATAATTTCAATTTATAATTTAAATTAAATTTAATCGTACAACGTTAAGATTTAATTTATGCTATAAAAGAATTATAACAGCCTAATGACCACTTTATGTCATTATAGCGAAATTATAATAGCCTTCCTAAAAACTACCGTGGACTGCGTTCTCTCACTAATCTTTCAAGGGTTAAAGAGTAAAATATCTTTCATTTAAAAGCTACGAAAGATCTTCCACGATTATCCTACTGTATTATAAATTCAATACCATATTATAAATTCCTAATTCTAATCAAATCTAATCTTGCCCAAATAAACCTTCTAGATCATTTTGTTATAGAAAACTCACTCAATAAACATTGACACTAAACTTTTCTAGAAACCAATGGAAATAAAAGAGAAATTAGTCCACCCAGCCCTTCGATTGCAACGATAATGATTCATCGAGTAGCGACGATTCAAACGAAATCTAAGGAAAATAGCTTTACAGCTCCGGGTATTCATTGGATGGGAAACGTTCTGGATGTTTTCGCAGCGTAGTAAAGTCAGTGCACGCCTCGGCCCGATCCTTTTACTCAACGGCACAATGCACGTTCTCAAGAAAGGGAGAAAACGCAACGAGAGCCACGTGGAGAGAACACACGAAGAAGGTGTAATACACATCATGTCGTCGCCAAGGAAAGAGGACGGCGAACGAGAACGAAGGAGGTGGAGAGGTGAGCCCGGTATAAAAGGGTCGTTGCGAGCCGCCTCGTCTGTTTTAACACTCTCACCGGGTCGCTCGGTGGATATCACGGAAGATTCGCGTCGTTGAACGACCAAGACATACACGCTTCACTTGAACAGGAACCATTATCCTTCGTCGAACTACGAAAAAAGAAGCGGGAAGTGAGGTGAGTCGAAGGAAGTCAGCTTAACGAACCTCCCTTATCGGAGTTCTAATCTTCAACCCTCTTCTTCGATTCGTGGACGTTCATGGAAATTCGTGGAGCAAGTGGGCAAACGTGGCGCAGTTACCCTCTTTCGACGATCGAAACGGATTCGGTTCCATCGGTGGATGTATACGTATAATATCACGGATCGAAGACTCTACCAATCGAGTTTCGAGAGAATCTTAGCAGTGATGCTGTGTGCAACGATAGTGGCTTAGCTCTTGTCATGTGGTAACCTCGGTAACTCGTTGTGATAGTTTGCGAACCTATATTAGTTGTTATCGCATAGGAGATCTTCTACTGTTCAGCTACGGATTTTTATCGAAATTTGTATTTTTCTGGATCTAGCTAAGCAACTGGAACTTAAACAGAGATCTGTTTCAACGTCTAAATCTTATGATAACTTCACTTTTCGCAATATTTTTGCATACAATGTGCATTCTGTACATTTTTACAGATTAATGTTTTTCATAAACGCGTAAACACCCATAGCTTATTTGTTATATTTCTCACATTTTGTCAACCAGAGCTTAAATACGATCCATTGCGCTAACGCGATTTAGGAACGAAGATGAGGAAGTTACTTCGATTTTGGAAGTACATATAACAGGAGTTTGGTTCAGTATTAGATTATTATCTAATAAGCAATGCATGGTTCCTCTGGGATTTTTCTTTGAATGGGGAATTTTCTTTGAATTCTTGAATGAGATTCATTATGATAGGGATTTCTCTAAAATATGTATTGATAAAGTTAGTAGAACAATGACAAACGATTATACAAAATGAAGATTGATATCGACAGCTTATTTGCACCCAAGATATCTAATGTAAGGAAACCATACTTCCTATGGATTAATATAAGGGGGACTTCATTATCTGCAATCTTGAATAACTAAAATAGCTATAAATAATAACTAGAACATTCGTGTAAACTTTTAATGAAAGTTTAATCTTACATATCTATCTTCTCTAAATAGTAAACGAATTTTTGGTGGTCTTCGTTCTCTCAGTTTTTCTCTTTTTGTTTCTTTCTGTTTGAAAAAAATGAATGCGCTTTTTAATGATAAATTTCTCGTGAATTTCATGTTCCTCTTTTCTCTCATTTCTTCTTGGAGAAAGATAATAGAACATCGAATTATATTATACGTATATGAGCACCTCGTTTCTTCTTATTTTTCTTCTCTCTTTCTTTATCCTCGTAGAGAGATGGATGCGTTTCTTCGAATATCAAATATCAGTCATGAATTTTTTGTGACTCTGTAATTTTATTTCTTTTGTTTCCCCATTTTCTTTCTTCATTTTCATATTAAGAGAATTAGTCGTGAATTTCCTGGTTTCTTCCCTTATCCTTTTGATTTCTCTATTCCAGGCAAAAGATAATAGAATGCGTTTCTTTGAACGATGGCCAAGTAACGTTTATTTGCCTACCGTTAGCCGTGAGAATACGACTGCATGGGAATCCTGATGTCGCCAGTCGAAGGTCAGAATAACTCCAGTGTCAAATGAAACTCTTTCTTCGTCCTGGGAAAATTATGTTTCTCGTGGTTACGTTCTTCCCTTATTCTCGTAATTCAGTTAACAACATCTTCATATATTATACAACGTTGCTTGCATTCTTATGAGCGACAAATAGAATTGCAACGACAGTAATCTATTGTAAAATCTCTATTTTCTTTAATCGATTAATCTGATATTTTCTTCTCAACTACTTTCCTCAATTAGTTTTCTGTAAAAAATATTATTTTCTTCAGACTTGAAAATGTAATTAGGAATTTAGTTCTTAATTAATTAAGTTAATAGATCCTTATCCTTTTATTTAGATCTTTTTATAGAAGAAGTTAAGGTCGAAGCAGAATAGAGTATGAAATAAGTGGAATAAATGCATTCGGATATCTAGAACGCGGTTTATCAAGCAACAGTAATTTGCAATTTGAACGTGACCCCGTTTTCCACAATATCGAACATATGGAAACTTAAAAAATTTCCTACGTGCTGGCAGGATTCTTTTGTTTCCCCACCGTATCCAGGAATAAGTGAAATATTTCCTTCTCGTTGTCTCTACACAAAGGTTCTTGTTTCTATACAAATAGAACTTCGAAAAAAGAAAAAATATAAATTAAACATTTTGTTAGAAACAATCTTCAAACTAACAGAAAATGCGAAGAATAAAATCTACCTTGTTTTGATGATACTTTACTAATTATTATTTACGAATAATCAAATTAAAGATTATTTAAGAATATAAGAATTATTTTTAAAAACGTAAACAAAATTGTAATGGAAGAAATTATTAAAAAATGTACTTTTCGTTTTCCAGAAAAATGAAGTTGGTGATAGCGTTGGGAGTATTGTGCTGCCTGGCGGCAATCGGAACCGCATCGCCGCTGCCAAAAATCTCAGCGGCGACTTCTACGTCGAATCAGGTCGCAACCGGAAGACAGGCGACGCAGCAGCCAGCAGCAGTCAGCGAAGACGATGACGATGACGACGATGACGACGACGACGTCGACTTCGATATTACGGGTGACGACGATGATGACGATGACGACGACGACGACGACGACGATGATGATGCTTCCGATTATTTCGAACGTTTCATCGAGGATATATTAGGTAGGTTCCGTTCTCTTCGTTTGCAATTTGAAAATAAGAATTAATTGAAAGGATAGTATAATCAGTATAATTAAAATATTTACTTATATAGTCAATATAAAATATAAATATTGTCTTATCCATGAATCATAGAAAAACCACATTCAAAATAATTTGAATACGCAAATTTTTTATTAGTAATAAAAATAATTTAAAAAAGTATCTCTAGAATAGAAATTATACTGTTATAAAAGTAGTACGCTTGAAATTTCTATATTAAGGAATTTTTAGTCATCTTTTCAGGAACAAATCACCATAAAAAATTTTGTTCAATTTTACTTTCAAGACTTCAAAAACATGATTTAGAACCCATAAAAATATGCCAGGAATTTAATAATCACACTGGTTTATTTGATAGCGAAATTTCATTTTTAAAGCATGGTTCGTGATATTTAATTATAACGAGTTCAAGTTCACTGACCGATTAGTCCATTTAATGGCTTTTGCTTTCTTCGTATGGTTATCGGAGATCCGTCAATAAAATTTCGTTGAATCGAACAATGGGAAGGATTGCGGTGCGAATCTGCCAGCCGTTACACAAACATTAAACTTCGGGTTAGCGACATGTCCGACGGAAATTCTGGTGCGTTCACGTAGCTGTAACGGTACAAGATACTTCAAACTCGCCCGAATTAACATAAATCGACGGCGACTCCAGTTCGAAAAGAATTTCTACGCGCTACTTCTTTTATATCGACCTACATACGAAAACATAAATCGCAACTGCCAACATTTTTCGTTACACGATCATTAAAGATGGAGAAAACGACAGTTATTGTGCTATATATAGTATTATACATAATACTTATACATATTATATATATGTAATATATATAGTATCATACATAATATTTCAACAAGTTTATAATCCATTGCTAATTTTATTTGCTAGTCCATTTGCTGGTTTTCATTAAAATTTTAGTTCATTCTTGGCATACTGTTAAGAATTTTAGTCAATCATGTATACAATTAAGAAATAAGAAAATTTTATTAAACACTCTGATCCTTAATTAAATTAAAAATAACCCTAAAAAATATTCCATCCAATTATCAGGGTACCCTTGCACAATTCAATGATAATATTATTAGCAAAATTTTACAATTCATAAATTACAAGTTATTAATATTGATAAATTATTTTGCATAACAGTAATAACTTTGCTAGTCATTTGATTATCTTGTTTAACATAAAATCTAAGACGTTTAAAGAAAAGGATACTAATTACTAATATAAAATTACTAATGTTACCAATTGTAATAAAATTATCATGTGCAATATTCAGGAGTTCCAAAGTAATACAATTTAAACAGAAATAAATAATCGGAAAGACACGTGAAAAACAGCTTCTATAACCAACAAACCATGAATTGCAGGTGAAGAGGACGACGATGACGACGACGACGAAGCCACCCCTGTAGAACCAGTGGCGCCAGTAGTGACAGCGCCAGTAGCGTCTGCACTTCCGGCGGCTGTCGAAGCCGATTTGAACGCTGCCGCCGCGGAAGCAGAGCATGCAGCAGAAACCGCTGCGGAGAGCACAGCCGTGGATAGCGAGCCGACAGCCGTCGAGGAGGACGAAGGAAACGCAGTGGGAGAGGGGCAAGCCGTATCCGGTATCCACGAAACCGGGCTCGAAGGTGCGGAATCCGTGTCAAATCCTGTCCACGTCCCAGCCGTATCAACAAACGAGGCAGATACCGAGGACGATGATGACGATGACGACGAGGACGACGAGGACGACGTCGATCTGGTATACACCGAGGACGACGATGACGAGGACGAGGACGACGAGGACGATGAGGATGACGAGGACAGCATCGCCGACATCGCTGGCGCCAGGCAAGCACGTGAGTTCAAGGGAAAGAGCAAGAAACACAGTACAGGGCGTAAACACGCGCGTAAATCTCGCACGCGTGCTACATCCCCTTCCTCGAAGGCTGTCGTTTAACCAGGGAGGAGGGAAACGAGTGGCAAGTCACGTACAACGATTCCTGACAATCACGCGCTCAATTCATTAATTATTCGACTCTTCGCGCCGTTGCGAAACGGTCGATGCTTTCTATGGGTCGTGTGGATGTTCTAGGTCAGACTTTTGCTTTGAGGTTAGGTCTACTATTATTTTGTTTGTCTTGGAAGAGGATATTTGGGAATGTTGTCTCGTGATGGGAACTTTGTGGGTTAAATTATTTTGATTTGTACGAACCTCTCAGAAACCAACTGTGCTTATTTTTACCTGCAAATACATGATTAGTATTGAACTTCTTAAAGAATAGTTGACTTACTTCTATAGATTTATTTCTCGTAAGGAGATGATATATACAATAGCAAATCCCAAATGTAATTTGGAAAAATAATATCCGTAACATTTTTCAATTTATGTAGTATGAATTTCCTAATTTCAATTCAGAGTTAATTTTATATGGGGCAATTTTAGAGTATTATAGATGAAAAGTTCAAGCATTTAGTTTCTTTTTGTGTGCACGTGTTTAAATATTCCCTAGGAAAAATATAAATAACTATATATGTACATATAAAGCTTCTTCTTTAAAACAAAGGTAACAAGCTCCAAAACTTCATAGAAGTTTTACACAATTGCAAAGTTCAAGAAAAACGAGACACCAATCCAAGAACCCTAATCACCAAGACACATTTTCAAGCAACACTTGCATAAAACATAAACATATAGAAACCTATAAACGGTCAAGAGTAATTCGTTTAGAATTAAAATTCCTTTACATGTGATCCACTTTACTCTTGTCCATTTAATCAGATGTTAATTATTTTCTACAACCTTTAGAAGGAGAAAAGTAATCTAAGCAAAAGCTAGCCTAATATCTGGCGACCACTAGAGCTTGCGCACTCGTTCACAAAAAGGCAAAGCTCCGATTCGAGAAGTTTTCATCCACCGATGCTGTTCGACATATTATTTCATTTCTATCACAATGAATTTTTCTTGACAGTAGTCTCTAAATCTTTCTTCCAAAAAATAAAAGCGTCAACGTTTACGAAAATTTTGGTCGATCGTTAAAAAGTAATTAAAATCGATCGTCAAAGATTCCTTTTCTTTTCTTGACTAACTATTTGTTACTTCGGATTTGAAAATTCGCTTGAAAATCATTGAAACGCCTAGTTGTAGTGGTAGACATGTAACACTAGATTAGTAGAAGTAGCGGTAATATATTTATTCTATTTATTAACGTGGATACCTCTACTCGAAGCGATTCGCACGTGGTCGAACAGCATGGTAAGTCAATACGTAACATCCTGATGCCTTCTCGTAACTCCCAACCACGCATTCTTCGGTTGTTCCAACGGAGCTTACACGATTTCCGTTTACGGTATTCAATTCTAACTGTTAAACCAGTAACACCGTGCGAATTATAAGAGATGGAATGTACATAAACATTTTGACTAGAGGTTAGGGTTTTGAATGTGTTTTGAAGAAATATCTGTAAAATGTATTAGAGAATATAAAATCCGTGTTTTTAATATACACGTGTATAATTACAAGCTTCAATATCTGTATTTAAGTACATAGATTCATATTTTTTTAATTCACACAATTGGGAAAAGTAAATTAGGTAAAAAATCGGGGTGAAGTAGGAAGCTTAAGATAGAAAATTACAAGTAGATACAAAATATATGTATACGATGAGACTTTCGTATTCATGGGGAGTGAATTTCAGGTTTCAAGCATCACTATAGATAGTAGATACAATAAGTCGTTAACAACAATAACTAATAATGAAATGACAGTTATAACAAAAATTATCTAAAGATAGGGTGTCTTTTCAATGTTTGGTATATTGTATTCACTCTTTTTCTTCTTCTAACGATGGGTGAAGTGAGGTTAATGATGTAGACGCGTATGACGTTTGGCTATTGCATCTGCTGACAATACGTCAAGATATCATTAATAGCGCGGTGGGAATGTTTTGCAGTCACGTGAAACCGCGATTGAAACAGTAGATACAAAAGTTCTATAATATTCGTAATTACTGACACTGATCGTTGGTTCAAGTTCTTATTATCACTGTTTATTCTGTTTGAATCTTTCTTGATATACTATTTATATATCAATCGAGTGACACTTCTAACATAATTTAACATTAACCTTTCAGTCCTAACCTCATCTTTAATCTTCATTTGAAAAGAGATCTATAAATACGTTGCTTGTTAGCTTTTTCATTAGTTATTATTTTAACTGTCTGCTTTAAACATCTAGTAATTATATACGCGATATTTTATCGGCACTTGTCATACATATTAATCTTTTCTCTACCTATTTCAATAGCTACTCGATTGACGTACACCAAAGGTAGCCTGTATACATCAAAGTTCACTTTTGATGTTGACTTTAATGTTGAATTACAGGATTACTGAATATAAATTATGTATAACATTAAATCCAGATATAACGTTAAAACAGTAAACAATTAGCACTCATTACAGAGTAAAAGAATTAATATTCGTGAATTAAGCACATGAGTGAATCTACACAAACACAGTAGTATTTATATTTATATATATATATATATATATATATATATATATATATATATATATATATATATCTGTAAATTAGAGGCTACAGATTTAAAAACATATTATTATATTGACATTTACAACATATTATATAACATATGTACATAGATCTTTAATTCCCTATAACAATTGCAAGTGTTCCTCTAATACACATTCAAAAACCTAACTTTTATGTCAAAACAATGATCGAGAACGTTACTACAAGTGAAGTAGAAACCTCTGATAGACAAATATTCGCGTGATAACGATTATAAAAAGTAGTAATTAATATTAATTAGTAGAAACAAAAATATCTACTTTTAATAAAAAAAACATTCGAAACTCGTGTAAGCGCTGTTGAACGAAGCTGTTGATAGCAAGATAGCAACGGAACGAAGAATTCAAAGTACCTTTCGATCTGTACCTGCATTTCTTTCCTTTTCTTTCTTTCTTTCTTCCAACTGTTTCCAATAAAAGAAATAGATATTTCGCACTTCCAATTATTTGCAACACAGTAGAGCGTTCCGTGAATCATGTGATTCTAAAGCTGTATTTATGCTTCCTTCTCATATTTATTATATTTATTTGTCTTTCAGTCCATATTATATTAATTCATGTGAACTTTAGGATTGTAGAAAAAGCGAAACGTTTTATTATGTTGAATAGTTATGTGCGAGAAAAGATTTCTTTTTTACGGAAAACGTAAATTGTACAATAGAAATTTGAATATTTATTGATCGACATAGAATGAAGGGAAAAAGGTACTTTGGCGATGTGAAGGAATAGGTATCATTTGAAAATATCTTAGCTTGGTGACCTCACGTCACGTATTTCTTTTCCTTTTTCTTCTCGTTTATCGACTAACGATTGAACGAGGAGTAAAGGAGAGATTCCGTATGTCTTTACGTAAGAATGAGAGAAAGAGAGCCGTAAAGTGAACGATGTTATTTCATTCGCTGAGTAAGCAATACCGCAATTGGCCACTTCAATTTTTTAAGGCTAGATTTCTTTCAATTTTTTAACATTTATTCTCAATCAATGAACTTTCTTTTTTATATCGTATATATAAACAATTGGGATTCAAATCAAATTTATCTTATAATTTAAGTCTCCATTATAAATATAATATTTTATTAAAATTATTTTAATTCAAATAATGTAAGGAACAAAAAAGAGAAAATGTGTATTTGTAAAATAAAATTGTGGCCGAGAAACGGTGTTGTTTACCGCGCAGGACTTGTAACAATTCTGTTTGAAAAGAAGCTTGTACAGAGATATTGTCCGTTCTGGATTGCAAAAATACAGATAACTTATTGTTTTTAGAAAAAAACAACAAAATAAATTGTGTGTCTCGCCTTTTTATTTCTGTCACCAATCGTCCGTGTTCAAACCAGTTCCGTGTATATGTCCAGGTTAATCGTGATCCAGAGGATAACCTCTCTTTTCCTCTTTCCCTCGTTAATCGAGGGAAAAACGAGAAGAGGAACGATTTTTCGTTTTGTTTCTCCACGTTATGATACACCGTTCTAATTATGAATAATCTCCGGTATTAATCGTTTAGAGCTACTTTCTTCATTTAATACGTGATGTGCTGTGTCACTTAGCTCGGTTAACCCTTTGGAGCAATTATTTTCTTTATTCCTATTATAGTTTTGAATTATTGGATCTTTTCATTGAATTACTGTTATTGGACAATTATTCAATTTCTTGGAGTTTGATACTTCAGATAGCATTTATTAATATTTATAGTCTATAAAGCTTTTAGATAAAATACAATTTTATTTAGAAATGATAGGTATAAAAGAGGTTAGGTTGGGCTTAGGTTATTAATTTTTCTATAAATATTATTTAAAATAGTGAAGTTAGAATAATATCTTGAATGAAATTGCACGGTGCATTGAGAATACGTATTTTTTTATTTATCAATTGTAGTAAAATCGATCTATTAGAAAAAACAGAACAATTTTTAGATTTCCTAATAAACTGAAAAGAAGCGATCAAAGAGAGAGAAAGATAATAATAATATATGAATTCAAAGATTAATAATACGTAAAAAACTATGCAATCTTTCAAAATTTTCTATACTCATAATTATAGTATATATGTAGTATTATGAAATATTTACATTACTAAATGTTTAGTATTTATTTATAAAATACAGTAAGAAGATGAATTACGTTTGATCATATAATTTGCCTCTTAATTGCTCTTCAAAGGGTTAATGATCGTTGCCGAAAGCCTTTCGTTTTATTTGGGAATCCTTTGCTTGTCTTGTCACTCGTTCGTACAACTATTTAGTGCACCCCCTGCTTGCAATTTCTTTGCCTTATCCTTGACGAGTAGATGCACGTGTTTGGTGGACGGCTTTATGACGACCGACGGTCACGTATTACTGGACAGTAGCACGAAACTTTGGGCCTTTTTACACGCATTCCTCACCTTTTCTAGTTTATACCAAAGCACAGCATCACCAGAACAATGCACAATATAATGTAATGTTAGAAATTACATCTTCCTATTACGTGCACGGTGAAGTTAGCACACAATACTTTATAGTGCTACATTGAGTATTGAACGTACAATGAATGTTAATTTTCTCTTCCCGCTTTTTCCTTTTCTTTTTGTAGTAGAAATTTACCTTCTATTAGTAGTACGTGTAAAATCATAGTATCTGTAGAGCAATGCATAAATAGTAGATCAATTAGATGGCATAATATTAAATATTTATTATGTGCACATAGTAACGTTATTACAGAACAGGTTAATGTTAAATATAATTACGGAACGGATATTAATCGTCTTTCTTTTTTTAAGTGAAAGGTTGTAGTTAGAGTGCAATTAATATAAGCATATTATATAATTATAGGTATATCATGCTTGTACGTGTATTTATTTGCAAGGAGTATGTTTAAACACTCATGGCACATTGGATAATTATTAGTAGATTATTTTCCATATACACGTGTAATTATTTATTATAATTTATTTCATGAAATAAAAGTAGGATAGCTTGATACTTTTTACATTCTAGGAAAATAAAAGAATTTCTTATTAAAGATGTTGGTCGAGAGTTTTGAATAAGAATCTTCTAGAAAAATGAGAGATTCTCTTACAATTAGCGTTAGAAATTACAATCATCTTTCTTAATGCTGTCTAAATTTGAAACTTCGTAAAATTTAAATTAAAATTATTTACTTTATTTACTTTGGTTTAATGATACATTAATAATTCAAACTACTCTCGAGAGCCATTTCCTGGAGCGATACATTTTTCACGTTACGTTAATCACCTTTCATTTATTTATGATTTACAATATACGAAAAATTCTCAACAAAAAACACAAGCATCAGCTTGATTCAGGAATTTAATTAAAAAGAATTTAATTTCAGAAAATTACATTTCGTTTATAAAAGCACGGCATCCTTTGCTAGACGAAATAGAAAGAATTTAATTAACAAATATAACTAAGCTGGAAGACTTAAATAAGCAATACGCAATTTAAAAAGAATTCAACGAAAGAATTCAGCTAAAGAAAAAAATTAATTAAAACGGAATTGAATCGAATTAAGTAATGAAAAGATTAAAAGGAATTTAATTAAAAACTTCAAACTAGCGACTGTAAAACTACAAAGAAGAACTAAATATTAATCTTTAAAAATTATAAAAAGTTTTCCAACGTAATTATCATCATCAAACGTTCCAACAAAATAGCGCTCAATTACTATACTGAATAAACGAGGCGTATGTAATTAAGCGCATCTTTAGTTTCTAAATAATAAATTCCGAATGTTTGTATGTTTGTATGTTTATAGGAAATTTAAAGGTGTAAAAATGCACAGTATTTATAATATACCAAACTATACAAGGTGTCTGAGAAGGTCAAGACAAAACTTATTAATTACGCATTAATGAGGCCAACTAAGTAAAGAAGGTTCGTATGAACTTTATGTCCAAAAATGCTCATTTATTGAAGAGTTGTAAGCGTTCAAAGATTTCCGTGAAAATTGTTCTTATGACTAGTTACACAGAATCGCAGATAGACGCAAATGCATTTACTATTGTTTTCACAACAGCAGGAATATTCGAAAGAGTTCGATGAATGAAAGTCTGCGTTCTTGGAGAAGAAAGAAATTGCAAAAATTTCTTGTAACTGACAAAAAAATTAATAAAAATCTTCGAACGCTTATAACTCCTCGATGAAGCATTTTTGAACATAAGTTTATAAGAACTTCTTTTACCTACGTGACCTCTTTTACACGTAACATAAGTTTTGTCCCGATTTTTTCGGACATCCTGTATATATACATACATATACAAAGCAGCCAAAGTATAATACTCGTTATCGAAGTACTTAAAAAATACGAATTTGCATACACAGTTTACAAATTAAATTTCGTCGTGGAACGATCGCTCGATTCAGCTTCAATTAATTTCATTCGAATTAATCGAAGAAGAAGAATGCGAGTGATAGACGCGAAACGAAATGAATCGTAACGAAAGAAGCGGTACGTTGTGATGCGTCAAAAATTTTAATTAAACGAAGCTGGTCGAGGCCAATTAACTTTCTACAGGACTCCGGCTGAGAGGCCAGATCCAATAAAGGTGTGACCGGGTTGAAATTTTTTCTCGGCTTTCACCAAGCACTCGGTCCAAAACAGAACGAGGCCACTGACCCAGAGTACGTTAAGCGTAAGCGTGCGTGGCGATGCGAAAGAGTTCTCTCGTCCACGACCCTGACCCACACCCAAAGTCATGGCTGTCTCTCGTCCCCGATCACCGGCCACGTCATTCTATTTTCTTCCCGCATTCCCAATCAGCTGCAATCGATCATTAACATCACATCTCTTTTGAATCTTTTTAGTCTAACAGGGCTTAGTTAAGTTTCAGGTTTTTGTTCAGTTGAATTAAATTTTGCTTTTGCATTTTTTGGAGACTTCAAATTTTTTCATTTAATTTTTAATTGTTTAATTTATAATTTTCTAGTTTAGACGAAGTTTAGTTGAATCGAGGTTTTTTTTAGTAGACTGTGACGAAATATAATTGGCGAAGCTCGGGATTTTTCAATTTGAAAGGGCCTTCTTTGGTCGGACTGTTACTTGTTCTTCGATTTTTTCGGGGAGCTTTAGAGTTTGTTATTAGAATTTGTTCGAGTTTCGTGAGATTGAATTTTGTTTCTAGAAACTTCGAAATTTTTAATTTCCAGCGAGTTTGGTTGGATTAAATTTTGCTTCTAGACAGTGCTGAGGTTTTCACAGATCTACAAGTTTTCCGTTTGGAACAGGTTTAAGTTTTCTGCACATTTCAAATTTGTTAATAATAATTAATTAATGTTATTATTGATACATTGCTATAGAAGATGCATTAAGTCCTAACATAAATTGTCTAACATATATTATAATAAATGTAAAAGCACAAAGCTACAACATACAATATATAACAACATACAACTTATGTTGCAACTCAACATAACCTACAAATAAAATACACTTACTCGATATTTATAAAAATACTCGACACGGAATTTCGCTGAATGAAACTTCACGTCACGTCTATTTCTAATTGGCCGAGACCTGAGTATTTGGATTCTCGCGAATGACCAACCGTCCGGAAGAAAGTGGCTGGAATAGGATCAACAACCGGGGAGAGTTTTTAGATAGACAGGAGGAATTTTTGTCCATATGGTTGCACGCGCTGACTAGATAGATCTGTAGGTGAGTAGGAAGCAGGTCGTGGCCCAGATCGAAGACCAGTTCAGCTCCGCAGGAGGATTCCGATATACCGTTAACATTGTCGCTCTTTCTTACGAACTTAATTCATCGAGGTCGCCACACGGAAGTTTTTTTCTCGTGTCGATTCATCGCATAGCTTAACGCTAGCCACTATCTTACAAAACAAATGTACGGCGATTTGAATGCCCCGATGCTCGACCATTAAATTGCATTAGTTCGCTGTCAAGAAACGCGATCGTTAAAGCGATTTCACTTTGGATAAATTGATCTGGTAATTGTCCGATATACGGATAGGTGTGAAATCGATTCGGAATAATTTGAAATTCTAAATTCGGGGGAAGTGTTACGACGTACTCTTCGAATTTCAAATTCGTTGCATTATTTACTAAATGGCTGAAAGTATGTGTGAATGCCTGTGTTCATTAAAAGTTGATCGTGGAAAATGGGTCGTTGACATTGAATTACCATTATGGTCGATAACCTGGCAGATGTTGAAAGCTGGACTTTAATTCGATTATGGACATTGTTAGAAGCTCTCGTAGGTCAAATGATTGTTTCTTGATTGATTATTCGAAATCAAAATCTAAGTAACATATAAATCTAAATAAATAGAAATGCAAATATTTAAACGATATTATAAATGTTAAATAAATATTTAAATATTAAACATAAATTTTTATACAACGCGGATTTTTTAATTTGAAGACTTTAAATACGAATAATAAATTAAAATAATAAGAAGAATACTTAAATCGTGGATCGCTAAATTGAACATTCTCCGTCTCGAGTTTCAGTAGATGTTTCTGAAGAGAAATGAAAATTAGACAACAACAATAAACTGATAAATTTCAGGAATGATGCAGTCGGAACCAAGCAACGACGTATCAGCGATTTACGTGGCAAAATACAATCGTTTCGTGGACAACATCTTAGGAAGAATTAATAAAATCTTACGTAGCAATTATGACCCAGTGACGGTGAAATTGTCCAATGCGAATGCCAAATCGAAGTCTGGTAAACAAAAGAGCAAAAGCAAGACGAAGAAGAACAATAGCAAGACTGGAATAAAGAAGAGCAATATGGCAATAGTTTCGGTGACCACAGAGAAAATTATAGAAGAAGTTCCTGAAAACACACAGGTATAATAGACTTTAATTATGCTATTAAAAAAAACATTTTCATTTGAAAGAAACCATATTTACTAAAATAGAATCCTGTTGTTGAAAATTTAATCATTGGCGTTTTAAAATAAATTTTAAACTGACTAATTCAAATTCGTTTATAGAAAACACTGGAAGCCGTTGAAAATACGACTATGTCAGCTGCTGCCGTTGAAAAGGAAACTACTACTATCGTATCTGAACTTCAAGTATCAAGTAGATCAAACGTGGAGACAACTACAAAATCTACAAACAGACGAGTATCTAATTCGAATAGCAAAAAATCAAATAAAACTCGTGGTGGAACGAAGAACAAAACGAAGCAGACTAGCAGTAATAAAAATAAGGTAACAATCATACTCGATTAACGTTAGTGCAAATGTTATATAATTTTGTAATAAAATACCGTTACCTTAATTAGTTTAATATACTTAAAATTCTGTCGTTAATTCTGCTCCTTGTAACACCTACTTTGTAGGTGTTTGTTTTACATTCGCTGTGTACACAAGTGGTTCGATTTCTTTTTTCTTTTTATAAAATATTATTTTCAATTCTCTTGCAAAATTGCTTTGCAGAAGATATAATAGTTTATTTTCTTGTAGACTGAATATGCACGTGTACACGTGTATTTAAAAGTCTAGGAAATAACTTTTTAATTTCCAGACAAAGAAAAATAAACCAAAGGCGAGAGCCACACTTTACGGACTCGCGAGCCTACAAAGATCCGGAGACGTGTCTGTGAACATGATGAGCGATCACACCATGATCAAAACGAGATTTACGCTTGGTCCTTTGATACTAAAGGTTGAAAAGGAATTTGGTAGGGCTGCAAAGAAGGAATTGAGAAGCGCGACTGCTACCACAGCCGAAATGTCGGGTAAACTGAGTCTTCGAGTTCTTCATGGCGGTGCAGCTACCCTCAATTCCATCCGTGTTCTGCAACCTAAACAGGTAACTAACAAATAACCTTAATTATTATTAAAAAAATAACCAATTTTTCGTTTTTATCTCTTTATGCTTTAGCGTATTTGAAAAAGTGCATTCAATTTTTTATTATTAGGAGCCTAGCGAATTTAAACAAAAAGTTTTTTGTTTATTGGTAAAACAGAATATCTTTTTATATATAGTTTATATTTAAAGAGCGATCTCATTTTTAATATTCTTTTCATGCAAATTACATGATCATCTGAATGATCGCATTATCTTGGACTAGCATGTGAATACGTGCTTTGAACAGTATAAAAATATCTTCCATTCCGTTTTGCTTTTTTTTTTTTGGTCAAAGCTTTCTTCGGTAGCTACGATTTAGATAATTTTTTTCAACTGGTTTTTTCCTCTCACCACTTTTTAACTATTCCATTACGTGACTCTTATCATGGAATTTTTAAGCAGATACAGCTGAACAAAACTATTTATATGTACATCTGCTATCTGGATCTAGCTGCTTTTCATCTACCAATTTCATAATCGCTCATTACGTTCTCCTCATAATACTTTTTTTTTATATCAACAAATATACATAGGATAGTGACCATTTTAATTAAGTTAATCGGCCATTAAAACACCAAGAATCTTCTAACTAGATGGTGAATATACTTCGCCAACATTGAATCTAAAATCAATTCTCTTGGAGTAAAACATAATTTTGTATTTGATGGTAACTCAAGACTTCAACAATATTTGACCATGATATCTGTAATTCTTTATGAGTTGTGTATTTTTACTATCAGAGTCGCATTAATTTTTTAACGCGTTAAATTGCATTGAATTACATTCTGTTTATACGTTGGATCATCTAATGCTCTTTATCTCACGTCATAAATGCTTCACTAATGTCTTCAACTTTTCGCAACGTCTGAGCCAATTTTTCACTTCGTTTCAACAAAACATTGGAATTATTACACAAAAGGTTACGTGGAATGCTAATTTCACTTTATATTGACAACAGAGGCATGCTGCATTTGAATAATGGGACTTTTAAATAGCACGTGTTTGAATACAGCAAATTCCCAGGTCATTCATATTTATGGATCGTAAATGGACATATTCTCAGGAGTGATAGGATTCTGTCCAGTTTCAATTTTTATCAAACACTTTGTATAGATAAAAGTTTGAAAAGGTTGAAACATGTTAGGAATTCAAAAGACATCATTCGTTTATAATATCAAAACTTTAATTTAATAACAATTATACTTAAAAATGAAAGTTACAATTAGACCACGGTGTTTTATGCAAATTTATATTTTTATGGTCGCAACTAAAGAAACAGAACAGAGAACTAAAGAAACAGGAGAGAACAGAACACAGAAGAGATTTGTTTTATCGAAAATCATAACAAACATAATATTCTAAATATTTCTTCAATTTTTATTTTATATGTATATTTCAAATGTCACGTAAATGCATAAAAATCCGTAGTTTAATTACGATTATAACGACCTCATTTCTCAGAGAAATGTAGCGTCAATTTATATTAAGAAGTTCATACGGGAAGCAATTCTTAGCGGTTTGCTGTAACGTTTTCGTCGCAGCAATTTCCTACCGTGTTTTAAGCTCACTACCCACGAATTCCACGAAGCTTTGCCACTTCATAGGAGCGTTTTATTGGATATGACGATGCGTCTACCTCGATGTTCAGTCCACGAGGCGTAAAATAGCTGTATATTGTTTTACGATGACGACTATATGGAAGCGTATTCTATGTACATTCGCAGATACGTGTCGCAGCTAATTAGCATCTGCCTTTCTGCGGATTTTTCACCAAAGACAAATACTGACTGGCTGCGTATTGATACGTATCTGCGGACAATTGTCTGTCAGTGCATACTTAGCTACAGCATCAATGCGTCTAACATGCGCCTATGAAGCGACCCTTTGTGTACAACGGCACCTAAAACACAGCGGAAAACTGCCTCGCAGCGGTGATGCTGTCACAAACCGCTCGTTTGCACCGGGTTTAACGGTTCGCAGGCAATAAGATAATAAAGCGCACCGAGTTCAAGGAAAGGAAGAAAAGTTATGCTAATTCCAAACATCCGCGTCGTTGCGGTTTCCCCCGTTATAAACGGTCGTCTATCGCTTAAGGTTATAATATTTCTAACGACTTTATGGTTTTATGATCTCGCGCTGCAACAATAGTATTCGTTTAAAAATACGACAGTGAACCTACCGTTTTTAAGTTTGTAAAATTATCTTCATTAAGTCGAATCAAGATTAGAGCACATAATAATTGGACTTTGTGACTTGTTCCATTGATTACTCAAACGACGAAGGCTTCTATACGCGTTGAAACATGTTTGACGACGCATGAGGTTCTACTTAGGTTTCATAAAATCTGCATCAATCTCAGTTTAGTTCCACGTTACCTATTCTTCTGAATTCTTGGCACGATACCAATATCGGAACACGTCTTCCACAATGTCTGATTATCTTCCAACTCCAGCATTACTATAATAGGATTACTATAATATAAATATATTACTATAATAGGTGCTGATTATAAAGAATGAAGACTTAGAGAGAAATAGACAAAAAGATGGTTAATCGAGAGAAACGGATGTTCTAATTTCACGTTATTGAAAGAACTCCAGACAAATGAATCATAGAAATCATTCGCGTATGGATGATTCTGCTTTTCAACATCTATTGGATAAGATTTGCCCGAAGATTAAGCAACAGAATAAAATGATGAGAGTCTGGAGTCCGTGTCATTCTTTACACGTTGAGATCTGTGTTCCAGTTGGACATTGCTCACCGATTAAACAGGGTTCTGATTTTCGCATCGATACAAGTTGCTACTGATGCCGATTTGCCAATTTGCCGAACTACGTACATTATAAAATATATCATAAAATCTAAGGGTCGATGCGTGCATCGTGGCATGTTCTAATAGGAAGCCTCAAGATCATATGTCAAAATCGATAAGTATTAGGGACATGTGGTTTCTTTCGGTAAGTGATAATGTCTCAGATGATTAAATATTCGTTTGATTAAACAATCGAATTTCGAGGACCTCGGTAGTTGGGCCACAACGCAAGTACTGGACTCTTAACAGTTAATCGGGAATTAGCAATCGAACAGGTACTTATCGTTAACTGTAGATTGTGTTGATTTCAAATCATTCGTTCTATTTTATTCTTATCATATTCGCTTTTTTTATATTACTGTTATGATTACGAATAAGCGAGTAAGCGAATAAGCGCAGTTTATCGATATTTACATAGCTGAATCAGAATTTAGATAAATGTTATTTTAAGGATCGAACTATCGATCAAATTATCTGGTTAGATACAAAAAATTGATGTTAAAGTTTTCCATTTTTATATTCGATTTTCCTTTACAGTCGTTTAAGCACACATCAGTGCCTATTTTCCACTTGATTATATTAAATAGCAGAATACTTGGAAAAGTTACTTGCGTAGGTATTATAGTTAAACCATTACGCTCTGTTATTTAATCACTCCTATTGTCTTTCCACGTAAATTGATTTCGTTGTGCAATCTTTTAAACATTCTTTTTTACAAATTATAATATATTAGGTATTATTTAAGCATTATTTAAACTTACTAAAAGCTCGATTAATTACTTGTGAAATATATGAAAAGAAACAGTTATAAGATATTAAAAAAATATAATTTTATAAATTTCATCGAATATATCTATTCTAAGCTAATATTCAATAATTTATAATTTAAAATTCAAGTTAAAGATGAAAATTCGTTTGATACAATGGTCGTAAATGAGCATTGACCTCGATCATGAATAAGCAGAGGTGGATCATCAGATACATGTCACGCCACTGAGTTCTTATTCGTCGAGAACTTTCATACAAAAAATTAATAATGCATTCGCATTAGCTGAATATTTTACTGTCGCATAAACCACTCACTAAAGTTAGAAATGGTCAGCAAAAAGTTTGTTACATGATAGAATCAACCTTTTATCCCTTTCAATTCTATATCCGTAAAAATGAGACACGCTATGTCGATCGCTTACGCTACGTCGATCGAAAATAAGTCGAAGATATAGAATAGCAATTTTTCACAAGACGTTTTGCTTCCGAGGAAAAAAGATTTGAAAATTTATCGTACGCCGATACGATAAATATAAATTATATATAGACTATTAAGTACGTTAGATAGTAACGTTAGATATCAAATAATTAATATTAAACATTACAAAGTAATATCTCGTCAATATTAAATAATAATATTAGATCAGAAATACAGAAACACGTTAAACGAAATGTCATCAGAGTGTCATCGTTCGAGCTGTTGCCTCATTCATTCCAGCTTCATTCGATTAAAAATTTATATCTTCGAATGTTGTCACTTTCTTACATAACTTAATCATTTGGATGATTACATTGAGAAAGTATTTGCGAGCCTTATAAGCTGCTTTCACGGTCGCTGTCAACTTTCTGCCATCAGCATCTTATTAAAATAAATTATAAATAATACATTTACTTTTTGTCATACCAATGGGATTATAGTAACATGTACAGTATTATATCTACCCTAAGGTTATCTGTTACATGTGACATTCTAAGTTCAGTGTCTCGGTGAGTATCTTACAATATTTTTTCTCAATTATGCATTAATGATGTTTTCGTGCCAGCAGAACAAATATTCTTATATTTTCTATTCAAATCGTGGCTGATTACTATTAAAAAATCTTATATGTCATTTGTTAAGTATTATAATTTATTACATTTGATTATCACATTCACTAAATTTAAAAGTTAAGTTTTATTCGCTATATTAATATAGTGAGCTAGTACAATACTATAGTTTACTATATTTACTCTATTGAATAATATTGTTAATATAATTATTGTTCTAATTACTGTCATATATTATTAATATTTACACGTGATTACGTAATTGTTCTTAAACGTTACCTTATGAGCAATAGAATTAATTTCCATTTGTGTCACTAGTGCGGATTGTTGCTTTATCAATTTCATATGCATTTTATCTAGTTTGCAATATGTTTTTTTTCATGAGGTAATTATAATCCTTGTCTGTAAGAAATGGTTGTGTATGTAGTTTGTGGTAATGTAATGTAGTATTCTACAGACGATCACCAAATGATTATTATCTTCTTCAAACGAAACAGTGCTTTTGGCACGTGTTTTGCACGTTTATCTTTATCAAGCATTGCCTCTTTAACAACTACATTCTCATCGCTATCTCTCAAACACGTTTCCGAATATTGTATAATACCACGAGTTTTGTCACGAGTAAAAAACTGCCTTAAAAATCTATCTCTGATGACTATCTTCCATTTATCTTCTATTTGATGACTATCTCGTTTAAGCTTTTGTTTGCCGTTTGACTCACGTGGATCCATTTATCGACTTTCTTTACTTTTTCATTTGTATCTACATATCATTTCTTTTTAATTCACTCATTTTTATTTTGCTGTCGAGTGCCGCTACATTTTTCTCTACTTTTCCTATTGTTTTTAATTTTTCCAGCATCCTTTTTATTTTTCATTTTCTTTATCTTTTTTCCCCCTTATTTTTTACGCTCTTTTCCTTTCTAATATGTGATCTAATAAGTAACTCTAATCCTGTCAATAAGCATAATGTCAAATAGAAATAAGTATAATTATACTTGTACCGCTACTACCTTTTCTTCTCTTTTTCTTACCTTTCACTTGCTTCTCCATTCCTTTTTCCATTTTCCATTTTCTTTACTTTCTCATCCTTCTATTTTTCACTTTCTTTTCTTATTATCATGGGATTGCAAATTTTCACGCATCTGCAGGAAATCTGAAAGTACAAAAATTCACGGAATGCACGTAATATGAAAAAATGTATAAAACGTACGAAGTACAGAGTTACGTATTCAATGGATAAAATAATTTCCTACCAAAGTTCCATTCTTTTATTTATATTAAAATATGAAAATATGCATTAATATGCGCAGTCTGATTATCATGAAACGACGAATAATGATAAAATGACTTACCATCGTCTGAAGCGCTATTTTTCTTGTTATTCGTCGTGGATTAGTTAATTTACAAGTAATTATCGTCAATGGCATTCTTCCAGTTTCCTCTTTTCGTCCATTGTTTGATGAACAATCATCAGCCTTGGATTTCACGAACCAACTTGTTGAATTGTCTTAACATTTGCATAAGCCTGTTGAAATACTAAATTTAAAACTGCCAACAATTTTTACGATGCATTATCCACATTCGAAAGAATTACGTTCGATAACATTGTTAGCATTTAATTCACGTGTGTTACAGAAAGTTTCTGCTTCTTTAATCTGCCGTGCATCAGTCGACGACAGCACGAAATTTAATGAATTCAGGTTCGAAAGAAGGCACGTCTCACGCGCAGATCTCAGATCGTCACATAAATATCGTAGTTTTTCATTTCTGCAGGAAATATTTTATGAAAAAGAATAAGATGTTCGATAGACGAGAGGGATGGAAAGTTTGAGAAATTGTCGGAAGATGAATTTTTTCTAATTTTTACGTTTCGTCTTCGTTCCCGTTTTAATCAACCCAAAGAATCGGAAATGACGAGAACCAAAAGAAAGATGCATCGATTATACGATGATCTCGTAATATGTAAATTTTTCATTTCTTCTAATTTGAAACCAATTACACACTAAACTAAAAATACTGAAATTTTCAAAGGTAACTGATATTTTATAAATGGTTTTCAAAAAAACAGATATTTCATCTGTAAATCCTGCAAACTGACGCAATCTAATATCATCACCATCGAAGGTTCAGATCTGAAGACACTGAAATTAACTCCAACTTATTAACTGCGACGATTATTTAAACAATTTGTTAATCTCGATGTTATTTGTTAATTAGGTGCGAGTGGAGAGCGCGGACGATCACGACAGAACGCGCGAATTCGTCTGGAAAAGATCATCGCACATCGCTCATTTAGTCTCCGAGAAATTATCATCAGCCACGAGGTCGATGCTTCGACCTCCACCTGTTGCAGTCGCCGCCGCTTAAATCTTCCTTCGCATCATCATTGGTCTTAATGAAAACCCTCGTCCACCATGAAAGCAGACTTCTCTCTTTTTCTTTCTTTCTTAAATTATTAGACCGCGGATTTTTATGCAATTTCATATATTTGCCAAAAGACATCTAAAAAAATGGTATCTAGTAATAGTAATAATAGTAATATGTTTGGTCTATTAAAAACTATGATCATTCATACTTAGTATATTTTATATATTTTTGCATATTGTACGCGTTCTGTGGATTTTTGTATTTTTAAATTTTTATCAGAAATGCATAAAAATCCACAGTCTATAAATTACTATTCATGAGAGCAGTCTTCTCTTTATGGTATTTGCGTTTGGTTTTATGGCTGTTTGTTTCTCGAATCTAAAGAGAATCTTCTGTAATTTCGTTAGCTTCGAATTGCGAGAATTGGATGTTTTCATTGGATAAAAATTTAAGTAATTGATTCTGAATCGTCTTGAATAAATTAATTAATGGAGTATGTTACATAGAAGAGTAACCAAATTTATTGGTTGAAATGTTAAAAAAATTGGAGTGTCGATGAATGCATCTCAATTCTCGATTGGCTCTCTAAATATCTCAGTATACATATCTGTTATGCTTCGTGCGTCATAGAATCCATGATGTTCGTTATAGATAATAGTTTGATTAATTGCACGATCATAGATATTGATAAATTGTATGTAAAAGAGTGTGGAGTTGTGGTAAAATTAACGTACTTTCGTACCTTTTCACTTTCCATTATTATTATCATCTAAAAACTGACAAATTTCTATTACTCAAATCCTGTGTTTTGACTTAGATATGGTTTGAGGATTTAATGTTGCAGTTTTATATCATTAGTTTACATTTTTAAAGGCATAATTTATTCATTTCTCTTTTTTTGTTTTAAACACTGGGAATTTTAAGAGTCAACAAATAGCAAACTGTTTATCCTTCCTTCGCTTCATTTTGATAACAATTTTTGTAAGAAAGAACGAAGGATAAACTGGTTTTCAAAGAGTTATGTATTTTCATTCTAGACCAATATTCGCTATTAATTTATTTATTTATTTCTAGTAGTTTCTATAAATCATTTGCAAAGTCTGAAACATTTTCATGCTGCGATATCGATGTAATCTGCATTTATACTTATTGTTTTATGTTACCCGATACTTAAGACAATTGAGCTTACATTTATAAAAAGATTCATTGTAAAATGAATAAGTCAATTTTTTATACTGTTTTAATAATACTCTATCAATATTTATATATCAATAAAGTACTTTAAGTAGATTTACACCGCTGAATTCTAATTTATCTAAAACAACAACTTTGTTAAAGACAAATTTAAAGATTCTAGAAGGATTATTAATACAAAATTATATATCTCATTTTGTTTTATCATATTCGTTCATTTTAAAATAAGGAAATGATTTGTGACATATCGTCATTGAAACTAATGGACATACAAAAGGCACAAGTGACTTTTGTTTTGTTTATGTTCCATACTTTTTTATGTAGTTTGAACTAAAAATAGAAGTGACTAAATAGTTTAATCGCAGAATGCTATTAACATTTTATAACATTCGTGACACATGTAAACATATTAAAAAATGATAAACACATATGAGACTTAAAATTATTCCACGATTTCTACTTTTGGTAAATAAGTAACGCACAAATATTAAAATTTAACTAAATACAATTAACGCATTCTCACTGATTTGCTTTCTGCTTCGATTGAGAGCAGAGGGTTCTAATTTTAGATTATCTCATTTTCTTCGTTTATGGTATACATAATCGCGTACCGCTGTTATTGATTAAATACAAATGATACTTTGTTAACGTAGTGATTATTGAATGAAATAGTTTGTTTAATAATTTTTTGCGTAAAAAGTTACGTCTCGAAAATACCGCTTGCTGTAAATCTTTAAATTGACGTCTTTAATAAAATTAATTTTAGTAAATAAAATTGTCTTTCTTTTAATGGAAGTTCTGGTAGAATTTTATTACAATTTGGTTTATCAATATTTCATCTACTATCTTCCTGTTTGACAATTTTTTTACGAATTTAAAAAAGGCATATGCGACATATTTACGTCATCGTTGTAACGTAACGTAGGTAATTAAATTCAGCTGTTTACTCAAACTAAAAAAAGAAATTATCTGTCAAAAAAGCATACATCTGTAATCTGGCTTATTTATCTTCTTTATAGTTATAAAAACTGTAAACAAGATTATTACTGATTCAAGTATAAAAGAGAGAGAAACAAATCACGTAATAATAATAAGATAATAATAATAAGATAATCTTAAATTTCAAAATCATTCAATTCCTTTGATTTGTCGATAATTTGTTGAAATCTTGTATAACATTTACAAATCAACCATCTCATAATGGTGAAAATAGATATTTCATATTTTATATAAAAATTCTAAAACTTCGATTACCTGCAAATAGAACAGTATACTTTTTGCTATTCTGTTAAATAAAATCCTATTTTGTTAGATAAGACAGTTATTTATCTCTGTACAACATATATTATTAATTAATTATTATTAAGACACAGATTATTAATGGTAGCAGGTACGTATGTGGGTTCGAATATATTCTAACTTATATACTATATTACATAACTATATCATAACTTATAATCTATATAGACTACGCTGCTTATGAAAAAGCCGTTATCATGACTTTTATAAATTTATTAATCCATTTTTATATTAATTTCAATTAATCAAAATTAAATTAAATTATCGGTTTACGAGATCCATAATATGTATTTTACTAACTATACATTTAATTCTTTAAAGTTATTAGTCTAGCTTTATACAAATCATACAACAACGTACTCTATTCGAAACCTACTTAAGGGTGTCTCAGGCATTTGTTAATATAAATATTGATAATACATATTAATTTTTTTAGTTGAGAACCTCGAAATACTGGCTTCTCTTCCATTCTAGCCGCAACTCGCGCTTCGTAAAGTTAACAGGAGAGATAGAAAAACGTATCGACTGACGCAAAATGGATGTTTGAATCTTATCTGTGTGTGTGTGACACACAGTATATAAATACACGTATAACTTGAGTAGGTCGCGAAGAATATATTTTCCTTTCATTTTCTGCAACAACCAGTTGCTCTTGCGACTCTGCGACGTCGTCGTCGGAAGTACTAAAGGTTAGGCTGAAGTTACAACGTTATATTTGAACTTTTCTGGGCTCTCCCTACCACAAATGCTATTGGCGAAACGCGACGGTGCGTAAAGTCCAAGGAGTCGTCAGCGACATTCCTACACGCTTCCAAAGGAAGACACGGTATTCCTATTTTTCTTCATTTATATGTATATTTTTACACGTTTCATTAATTATTTGATAATTTCATTTGAATAATTCTTCAATGTTTAAATGTTTAAAAACTAATCGTGTTTATTGTATTTCTTATAGTGATATTTGCTAATAAAAGTAAGACGCCAGTCAGACTTGACCGTATTAAAATATTCGGAATATTAATCTTTCATTGGGTGTTTTACACTTTTATTGGAATGATTTTTCAATATTTAAAAAGTTAACACGCTGACTGGCACGGTGGTCATCGGTGACCTACGTTTCACTAAATTCTTTAGGGTGATTAAAATAAGAAATTTCTTGGACTAAACAATTTTCAAAAATGTCAATGACAGATTTTAAATTAACATTTTCTGAAAAAATGTGTACAATATAATGTAAAATGTGTAATATTGTGTGAAAATGAAATTCTATGGTGTAATATATTTCAATCTGTTTATCGTTATTATAGTTCTTCTATTTTATAATAAGAGTAAGTCGTCGGTCCGACTTATGTATACATAATATAAACAAGCCGATATTATTTATCCATTAGAATATTAAGTATATTAATCTTTCGTTAATTACTTTACAATTTCATTTTTCAACATTTAGAAAGATAATTGTTATTATTGTATTCTTTTATGGAGATATTTGATAATAAGAATAAGACAGAACTCAGATTTATAAACATGCCGACGCTGTTCATTCTTTGACAAGTCCGTTGCTGGTCCGATTTACAATTTTTACAATATTCTATGCTAACAAAAAATTCTTATACAATACCTGTGTTCATATTGTAAAACTTGACATATGTATTTTGTATGGATTATAATGAAATATTTTTTCATTTGGGATTTGTAGTTCATGTGTCACATAAAAATGATACGTACGTATATATCTATACATATACATACATAAATGCCGACATACTGTGCCGACCCGAGTACGCGTCGTTAGTACGTCGCTTGTATGTCGTACCCAACGTTTAGGAATTTGATTGTCATTATTACTGTCATTGTATACTTAATATACCTAATATACTTAATTATCATTGTTTTTGTACTTTCCATAGAGATATTTGATAATAAGGACGAGGCGCCAGTCAAACTAGAGAGGAAACGAAAGTTTCTACGCACGTTCTAGTTGTTTCGCAGCACAGGTGCTGCACCATGCGGCCAAGTGCTGAGGTCAACTTAAGTTAGCATATACAAGAACCTATAAAATTAGGGATCTGCTCTGTTTGGTTGCAATTTAGCATATACAATAATCTATGTATTTAAGCTTGATTATGATATATATATATATAATATTGCTATGTGTAATATTTGTTTATATTTTATAAGTTTATTTATAATTATTATAAATATATTATAAATTATAATTATTTATAATAATTTTATAAGTTTTTATGTATGCTAACTTTAATTAACCTCAGCACTTGGCCGCATGGTGCAGCACTAGTCCGGGAACAATCAAGTTTATAAGCGCGAGCACTCCTATTTCCTCTCTGGTCAGACTTATATAATATACCGGCATACATTTTGAATGTGGTCGCGCCATCTACTAGTTAGAAATTTTGCTTCTTTTTAGTTGCACTAATTCACCTATAGATAGCGCGAGCAGGTCCAAAATAAGGCACTTTGCACTAATTGCATGTAATTAATTACGCAAGAAATCGAAATAATATCCATAGAAAATTTCTAAGAGCGGGAGCTTTAATTTAATTTCTAAACAATTCAAGAAATTGTCTCAGAGACCGACAAATTTATTTTTTAATTTCATCATAAAGATTAATTAGTTCAACCATTTTACCGCTAGATGGCTATAATGTTTTGTTGACTATGAATTGAACGATTTTTAAAACTTGCTTGTAGGAGAATATTTAGATGAAAATAATTTTAATTAATTTTTTTAGTTCTAAAATATCATGTAAGCCCTTAAAAATAACTTACCATATTTTTAATCTGTGATATTCAATTACTAATATATTATAATTCATCATTGATATATTAGGATCAATAATTCTTTATCAGATATGTTTATTCAATTTTTAAGTGTTAAAAGTAATTCGAATTAAATTCTTGTATGAACTTCATATTAATATTATGAATAATTTATAAGATAATTATTAATATTTCTTGTAATATTTTTAATAATGGAGATTTCTTTTCAGATTGTGTTTACGTGAGACTTAATTAAGTGAAAGCCTGTGTACACATTAACTTTATATAATGGGGCCTTTAACGACAAGTGTCAGACATACTTTCCATTCTCTTTGTACAACTGCTACAAAGGCAATGTCTACCAATGCAATGTTAAATCCAAAAGATGATGTGAAAGAAGTAGTACTTAAGTATTTGGATGGAAAAGACAATGGCATTGTAGTATTAGGACTAAATCGACCCACAGTTTGCAATGCTCTTGGCAAAACTTTAACTAATCAGTTACATGATGCCATTTCTTCCATCAGAGAAGACTCAAAGTTGAGAGTATTAATCATTCGTAGTTTGGTCCCAAAAATTTTTTGTGCTGGTGCAGACTTGAGAGAAAGAGCAAGAATGAACACAGAAGAAATTTCAAAATTTGTTTCATTCTTGAGAAATATGACACATGATATAGAAACTTTACCAACCCCAGTGATATCTGCTATAGATGGTGCTGCATTAGGTGGTGGATTAGAAATTGCTTTAGCCACAGATATCAGAGTTGCAGCATCAGAAGCTAAAATGGGCCTTGTAGAAACAAAATGGGCTATTATTCCTGGAGCAGGAGGCACTCAAAGACTTCCAAGAATAGTTGGAAGTGCTAGAGCAAAAGAACTCATTTACACTGCACGCATTGTTGATGGTGAACAGGCTATGAAGATTGGTTTAGTAAATGAAGTAGTTCCACAAAATAAAGGTGGTGATGCGGCTTATCAAGCTGCTTTAACAATTGCCAGAGAAATTTTACCTAATGGACCAATTGGAGTTAAGTAAGTATAAATTTATAAATTTGGTTTATATAAATATAATACACAACAGACAATACATCATAGTAAATAATATTCATATTTCATTTTTATCATATTTTAGAATGGCGAAGGCAGCGATATCAAAAGGTCTACAAGTGCCTATTACAGATGGATTTGAAATTGAAAAACAATGTTACAACACAGTTATAGATTCAAAAGATAGAATCGAAGGACTTGTAGCATTTAGGACGAAACGTATGCCCATTTATCAGGGAATTTAAACATGTAAAAATGAAATACAACGTATTTTATAAGTTTGTTACGCTTAATTATCTACATATCATGAAAGTGCATTTTATTCGAGATTAGATGCAGAAACATGCCATTCTTGTACTACATCATTGTAATGTGATTAATTTCGATCATTAACACGTCATTATGAAAGTTCAAGCATACTTGTATTTAAATAGAAACATATGAAATTAGTAAACTAATATTTAATACAGTACAGAAATAATATTGTTAAGTTCATAGTTTTAAGTATTTTTATACGTGATTTAAACAGTTTCAGAGTTTTATATAGTTTATATCAATGTTGTTGTTGTTGTTAATACACAATATGTACATATTTATGTAAACACATAAGTTTATTTTAAAAAAATAAAATTATTATGTTTATATATATAACATTGATTCTCATTTCATTCAAATGCATATTACAAGCAATTGCATCAATTTTATACTTTAACACATGTTCTTTATAAAACATTAGAAACGAAATTTACAATTCAATTTCTCGTAAGATTATTTTAACATAATTATTTTGAAATAATCGATTTGATGAAAATAAAGATCGAATAATTTAAATCTTTTTATTGTACCTACATCTCTATATTTCCTTCAAAAATTCTTTTAACATTGGAAATGTAATACTATAAATGGAATGCTTACTAATAAAACAGAAAAACAAGTTAATGTAAACATATAAAAGTACCTTCTTTCTTAAGTAAATTATTTAGTACATTAAATATTCACTGCATTATGCACATTGCATAGGAACCTCCAGTTGTTCTCGTTCTCTTTTTTCTTTAATAAATGCCATAAGAACATTGAGTTGATTAACTGTATCTTCTGGACAAGTTACACGGTGTCCAACAGTTAAATCACTTTCATAAATTTCATAATCATTGCCACCTTCTGCTGTTTTGTCACCAAAGAAATGTATCTCTTCATATCCTTGAATATGTCTTAGACAATATGTTTTGTCCCAACCAATAGGAAAAACGTCAAAAGATATTTGACCTCCTTTACACATATAATAGACACATTTTCAATAAAAATCTAAATGAGGAACAAATATTATACAAATATAAAAATCTCACTTACCAATACTGTATGTTAAAGCAAGATCTGGAAATTCCTTTTTGATAGCTTGAATAAATTTCTGACGTATTTGATGCTCAAGATCGTATTCATAAAACTGAATACGCTCTTCTTTAGTACAATTACGACCAACTGGTGATACATTAAGCATTCCTGTCCTAAATTCTATAAAAGTTCCACGTTTGAATGGTAGATGTAATTCAGATATATATTTCAGACAAAAATTGATCAAATCTTGTAATGCCTCTTCACCAATAATACTTTGAATTGTCTGATGTAAGAAATAAAAGGTAAGAAACAGAAAATTTTATAACAATTTAATATTAATTGTATCACTTACTTCTGTAGATAATTGTTTACCCTCTTTAAAGGCAATAAGTCCATTCTCTGCAAAAACATATTTGTACTTTTCAAATATACTTTTACCACCCAACTGTTCTTTAATCTTATTTAAATCTGATCCTCCAACTATAGCTAAGTCAAACTCTTTTTTAACAGTCCCCAAAAGGAACTTCTCCATAGATGGTTTAATTGCCTAATAAGAAATTAAAACTTATTCATAACAATCAGAATGTATTTTGTTTTTAATATAAATATTTATACCTGTCTAGGATCCGTAAGTGTGCCATCGACATCAAATAAACATATTATCTTCTTAGTCATAGTAAAATGATACTGTTTATCTGCTTACCTGAAACATAAATTTTTACATTAAATTTTCAATAAGAAAGAAATATTAAAAGCTCTGTACAAAATATAAATATAGCTATTAAGAAATTTTTATAACTAAATATCAAAAATTGCATGGTATAAAAAGTTTATTACTATTTTAAAAAACTATTGTATGAACCAAACAAGTCACACACAAGTCACGTGCAAGGCGTTTCTCTCATTATTATATATTAACAATTCCCCTCCACTTATGATCTTCTTCCTGACAGATTAAATCATATCAAAACAATCTTAATAAAAATAATTACTAAATCGACGAAAAAGAACGAGAAAAAGAAAATATATTACAATTCTAATAAAAAATCATAACACTTTTGTAAAAATTATCGAAAAAATCTGAACATATAGATATATATCTAAAAAATTATATTTAAGTACACAATGAACATAACCTGTCTAGACAACAAGTCATTAATATATGAATAAAGATAACACTATTTTATTGCACAATATTTCGACCGTAATTAAACTGATATTTCATTTTCTCTACTTTCTCTATTTTCATCGACCACGAAATAAATTAAATACTGCATACAAAGTAACGAAGAAAAAAAAAACAAAAATTACAGACGGTGGTTAGATTGATACGTGGCTTATTTGACGTGTTCTTTATCGGTTCTCTTCTTATCTGCAAAATTGCAATGTTAAGAAGGAGTTGCTCGAATAAATTATACTGCTTTGTCTTCCTTATCTTATTAGAATTATATAAGATAAATGCAAACATCGTGCCGCATAAAAATGCTGTCTTACTTTTGGGTAAAAATATACTATTGTTTTTAGTCTCAAAAATTTTGTTATTTCAATCTTATGAAATGCCAAATAAAATTTTTAAAAATTAAAATACATATTTTGTTTTATATTTTCACGTGAAAATCAAATTTTAGTTAATATTCTTCATCTGTGTTGTATGTCTTCAATTAAAAAATAAAATATCTTTTCATATTTTACAATCTTAGGGAATTATAAATATA